>CM031937.1:19643034-20243034 GCA_018703725.1 Brassica juncea | reverse complement strand
GACGACTTATTTGTAAGTCGTCCAGCTGGAAGACCTTCCAGACGACTTATTTGTAAGTCGTCCCAGCTGGAAGACCTTCCAGACGACTTATTTGTAAGTCGTCCAGCTGGAAGACCTTCCAGACGACTTATTTGTAAGTCGTCCCATGCTTTAAAAGATTAGTCAAAATCATAAAAGCTTTAAAAGTTTAAATGTAATATCATTTACACTAATCTGATAAACACTAGAATAACATACATGCCCACGAATCTAATCATACATGCCCACGAACTTATCACCATCCACATTTTCTTTCAAATGCTGATCAAGAAGCTCCGTCCATATATCCAGCGCCATTTTATCCCTCATATTCTTCGCGTTGGCCCTAGCAAAGTCTTTAGAGTTAAAGGGGACTCCAAGAGCATGACATTCAATGTACTTTAGAGCGTACACGCCACAATCACCATTGTTGGCCGTGGGTACATCTTGTCTCTCATATGTGTATGGCTCCAACCCGTATTTGACCCGTATTTCGTCGGTGGGAGCGCACTCAACAAGCAGATAAGGGACCATCTCGAGAAAAGGCTGCATTATGTCATCCCATGCTTCTGGTGCCGTAGCTAAAGGTATGCTGTCCCAGACGACTATGTGCCTCTTAGGGATCGATATCCAAATAGCAACCCAATGAGCGTTCTTCAAGTTCACTGGCGCATAGATATCATCAATGTCCTCCCCCCACACCTTCTTTGATTGGCAAAATGAAGGTATTGATCCGTCATAAAAATTCCACGCCCCACCAGGTAGAGCTCTTCCTAAACCTTTGTGATCAGGTACGGATAATTTGAAGAACTCATACTGGTCTCTCCAAGACTGGGAAAAGTTGTGATCCAGGAAGCACATTCGCTCGCTCCTGAAAGCTTGTGGGTTCTCTTGATACCTCTGCCTCAGCACATTAATCCAAGCATCTATATGCTGCATATAAAATAATACAAGTTAGAAGATACCAGACGACTTAAATATAAGTCGTCTGGAAAGTCGTCTACGTGGACGACTTTGTAGACGACTTTCCAGACGACTTATCTTTAAGTCGTCTGGTAAATATAAGTCGTCTGGAAAGTAGTTTACTTGGACAACTTTGTAGACGACTTTCCAGACGACTTATATTTAACAGACGACTTAAAGATAAGTCGTCTGGAAAGTCGTCTACTTGGACGACTTTGTAGACGACTTTCCAGACGACTTTCCAGACGACAAAGATACAAGATAAGCAGAAGACTTACGCAGTCTTCCAGCCATTCTCTGGCAGTCCGGAGGATGTGATACCACCAAGTTCGTGATGTACGTGGTTTTTCATCATGCTTAGTGAAATAATGACTGCAAACAATAAAGCAATCACTTACGGATCAGAAATAATCAGTTTTGCTAGACTAAATCAAGCTATTATGGGTAAAGCAATCACTTACGGATCAGTTTTCAACCAACCAGCGAGTTCCTTCAACTTAGGTTTGTTTGCTGGCTGAAATGGATTATAGGCTGCCACTTTATCTTTATTTTTCTCTGCCGTATAAGGAGATATCTGCGTGGGAGAAGGTTTCCTCGCTCGTTCACTCCTTCCACGCACAGAAGCAGTGGGAGCTATTTTGTCCAATACAACCAGGCTCGGTTGTTGTACGGTGGAAGCGACGCTCGGTTGTTGATCGGTGGAAGCGACGCTCGGTTGTTGATAGGTGGAAGCGACGCTCGGTTGTTGATCGGTGGAAGCGACGCTCGGTTGGTCAGTGGAAGTGACAGCAACAATCTCTTTGGAGGAGACACCATCTGCTTTATCCGGCAAGATCTTATTTCCCGCGTTCGCCTCATCGCGAATTTCTCTCTGCATTAAAAGTTGCACACTAGTTAACCCTGAGACGACTTAAATAAAAGTTGTCTGGACGTCTAGTTGACCATGGACGACTTAATTTTAAGTCGTCCATGGTCAACTAGTCGTCCAGACAACTTACATTTAAGTCGTCCAGGGTCAACTAGTCGTCCAGACAACTTACATTTAAGTCGTCTGGAAAACTAGTTAACCCTGGACGACTTAATTCTTGTTGGGAGAGGATTTGATACTAACCTCGGATTGTTTGGCTTGAGGGGTAGGTTGTTTCTTTTGAAGAGTACGCTTTTTGGTTTGAGGAAGAGGCTTTTTGGTTTGAGGAGTAGGCTGTTTCTGTTGAGGAGTAAGCTGTTTCTTTTGAGGAGTAGGCTGTTTAGGCTGTTTCTCTTGAGGGGTAGCCTGATTGGTGACACCAACCTTCTTCTCCATAGCTTCCACCCTATCGGACAACTTCCTAATCTCCTTGATGCACTTCCTAAACCCTTCTTTCATGCAGTCAACTAGCCCTTCTTTCATGCTGTCAACTACGTCCTTGAACATATTTTCCAACTCCTCTCTAGTCACCCAACTAGCCTCTTCTCTAGCCTCTTCTCTAGCCTCTGTAGGAGCCTCTGTAGGAGCCTCTTTACGAGCCTCTGTAGGAGCCTCTTTAGGAGCCTCTTTAGGAGCCCCTTTACGAGCTTTCTTCAGAGGTCTTGGATTGTCTTCCTCCTCCTCCACCACAACCATCTCTATCTCTTTGGTTTTCTTAGTACCAGTGACTTCCCAGCAATCCTTGGTCCACTTCCACGGTCTCCGATCATACATGACTTTAATGATGTTCTCCGCGGGCACGTCCTCAACCTCAGAGTCCCATTTTGGCCACATTTCACTAATGTCCTTCTCAACAAAGTTGATCACGCGGGTCTGCAGTAAATAGAAGAATCGAGTTAGATATTTGAAAAAAAGACTAAATAGACGACTTAATTATAAGTCGTCTGGAAGGTCGTCCAGCTGGAAGACCTTCCAGACGACTTATATATAGTCGTCTACTAAGTCGTCCAGCTGGAAGACCTTCCAGACGACTTAATTAAGTCGTCTGGAAGGTCGTCCAGCTGGAAGACCTTCCAGACGACTTATATATAGTCGTCTACTAAGTCGTCCAGCTGGAAGACCTTCCAGACGACTTATATATAGTCGTCTACTAAGTCGTCCAGCTGGAAGACCTTCCAGACGACTTAATTAAGTAGATACCTGTCTCAAGATAGCTTCTTTCATTGATCTGCGGTCTCTGCTGCCCCCGTAAGCCAGTATCGGTGGAGACGGACTGTTTCCTCTGGGACCACCAATACTAGCTCCCAATTCCGGCATAGCTGTGTACACCCAGACCTGAAGAACTTGTATAAACCCATCCACGGTGTAACAGCCAGTAATATCTTTGTTCCACAAAGAGTCCATCAGCACCTTAAACGCGACTCTCCCCCATGGATAATTCTCAAACCGTTCTAAATCCATCACTAGCCTTGCCAGACTAGATCGTGTAGCGGTTGAAAACTTTCTCCCTTCAATGAATCCAGTGAAGATGGAAAGGTACGCGAGCCGCTTGCGATCTTCCGTGGACCAATCCTCGCATCTCTTCAGTGCTGCTATTATCTGATCAGTAGTTGGCCCAGCTTCCAGATGAACTCCCAGCATCGCCCAGAAAGAAACCATCTCTTTGGTAACTTCACATTTTGGTGTCTCAAGGTCCTCGATGTACTCGCAGTTTAGACCAGTGAGGTTTTCAAACTCTAACAGTGAAAACCTCAAAGGTTCTGGACCAACGAGAGACCACATCTCATACTTCTTCTTAATGTCCAGCTTGAAACTGAGCATGTAGTGAACCAGCCTTGAAGCCCAACCAAATCCCTGCTCCTTGAACTTGATGAAAACTCCCAAACTCGACTCCTTGAGCTCTTCAAATTCTTCATCAGTAAGAGCTTCCCTAAGAGCAGTATGCAACTTGTTATTATCCGTATGATACGAAATGCTATTGTGGGCTTCTGGCTCTTCCCCTAATGTGTATAACCTACGGGGGAGTTCTGGAATATCCATCCTTTTTGTCTGCAAAATAATCAAAGACAACAATAGAGATAAGCTAAACAAGCTAAATCTAACAAGAACACACAGAAAAGTCAGAACACAAGCTAAATCAATCACGCCTTAATTGTAACTCCAGACGACTTAGTAGACGACTTAGATATAAGTCGTCTGGAAAGTCGTCCAACTGGACGACTTAGTAGACGACTTAGATTTAAGTCGTCTGGAAAGTCTTCCAACTGGACGACTTATATTTAGGTCGTCTATTAAGTCGTCCAGTTGGAAGACTTTCCAGACGACTTAAATTACAAGTCTTCCAGTAGAAAAATTAAGCGGACCTGATTAGTAGCAGAAGGAGTACTCGTCATTGCGGTTATAGATCTGAAAAAATAAACGTGAAACGGTGAGAATGAGTAAATTGATAGAGACAACGTTTTATGTTCATCTTTTCCTCGAGATTGATGACTTACCGGCGTTAGGGTTTACAGAGAAACGGCGCTACGGTTTACAGAGAAGAAGCGGCGGCGCTAGGGTTTAGAAGAAGCGGCGGCGCTAGTGTTTAGAGGAAGCGGCGGTGAGATAGTGTTGGTGAGCACGGTGGAGAGGGCGACGGTAGAAGCGGCGGCGCTAGGGTTTAGAGGAAGCGGCGGCGCTAGAGTTAGAAGAAGCGGCGGCGAGAACGGTGAGAATGAAGTGAGATAGATAGCCGACGTTGAGGACGATGGTTTGTTCGGAAATAGTGGGAATTCAAATCGCCTTTGATATCGCCGGTGAGAGAGAACTGTTAGGTTAGGGTTTCTAAATTTCGCGAAAAATGAACAAAAAAAAAAAAATCACCTTATATATTGGGTAAATAATCCGGTTAGCTTTAAAAGTACGTTGGTAAAATTTAAGGTTTGGTCCGGTTTAGACGACTTATTCTGGCTCATAATGTACATCAGAAGACTAAATATTTAGTCGTCTGTTTACAGAAGACTAAATATTAAGTCGTCCCAGACCCTAAAATGAACCCCTAAACTAAAATGACTAAATTAACTAACTAACCACGTTATAAAATCAAATTATACTTCAATAGTGTTTAATATACACAGAAATGAACACGCTTATGTAATTTTAAAATTTTTCAAAAACGGTTTTAATGCTTTCCGAAATCTAACCCTAAGAACATATACAATACTACAACATATGTTGATGAAAGTTAAACTAAAGAATATCATGACTCACTACTTTCACTCATCTATGCTGAAAACAATTGAAATTTGTTATATCTTAACTTATATCTCTTAATACATATCTTAATTACATAATTCCCATTTTTCACTTATCAAAATATTTTTTACAAAATTTTTAAATTATGTTTAAGAATAACTGTCCAGACGACTTTCGAGGGGTAGAAACGTAAAAAAAATTCCGTTTTTTTGTTTGTTCACAAGGGGATAGTTGTAATTTCAATAGCCTTTTAGGTTACTTTTGCCTTTGACCCAAGTTGGGGTATTCTTTTGGGTTTGACTCCAAGTTTTGAGTCACACTTGGCAATTCTCCCTTATTAATCTCCAAAGATTTAGTTTATATATCAAACTGATTCTTTTGATGATTTTTTTGTGTTAACAAAATTTAATATGCGAACACTCTAAATGATTTATAGTTATACTTGTTTAAAAAATTTTCATTTTAAATTAATTATTCTTTTGGTAATTATTTATGTTATTTAAATTCTGTTATATATTAGGTTAACTTATATATGATGTTCTCTCTCTCTTTCTCTCTAACCAAACTTTTCATTATTCTTTAATTGAAATATTATCAAATATTATATATTAATGTATATTATTAATTCATTTTCACATTCAAATATAAATTATAAATTTTTTATTAAAACACATAAAGTTATTTCTCAAAATATATTTTAAACAATTTGGTGATTAATATTATAAACACACATATATTTGAATTATAAGAATATAATAATAAATTGTAATTTAATATTTTCCTCAAAAAACATAAAAGAAAATTTATTTGGCTTATGAATAACTTAGAGACATATCCATCTGTTTTGTTAAAAGAGATAGGAAATTTATTTGACATAAAATATTTTGTTTCGGAAATATAAAATTACTAATATATATATATATAAATACTGATTGGTGTTTCAGTTTATAAATAAATACATCAAAAATGGTTAATGTAACTAAAAATTATTAATTGATGAATATGTTATATAACATATCATTTTAATTGGTTTAGTATCCAACCACAATATGAGTAATTAACATTTTTTTTTTAATTTATCAAACTTATCATTATTCTTTAATTGAAATATTATCTAGTCAATTTTTATAATAAAACTAAACATATTTATTTAAAGTAACATACAAATTGAAAAAATTATATATTAATGTATATTATTATTTCATTTTCACATTCAAATATAAATTATAAATTTTTTATTAAAAAATATAAAGTTATTTCTCAAATATATTTTAAATAATTTTGTGATTAATATTATTAACACACATATATTTGAATTATAAGAATATAATAATAAAATTGTAATTTAATATTTTCCTCAAAAAAACATAGAAGAAAATTTATTTGGCTTATGAATAACTTAGAGACATATCTATCTATTTTGTTAAAAGAGATAGAAAATTTATTTGACATAAAATATTTTATTTCAGAAATATAAAATTACTAATATATATATATATATATATATATATATATATACTGATTGGTGTTTCAGTTTATAAATAAATACATCAAAAATGGTTAATGTAACTAAAAATTATTAATTGATGAATATGTTATATAACATATCATTTTAATTGGTTTAGTATCCAACCACAATATGAGTAATTAACATTTTTTTTTAAAATATTCATTAATATTATCATCTCGAACAGAGGAAAATCGACGATTTCAAGATTCCAGCGAGATGGGAAAAACCGTCTATTTATCATAAATGTTGTATAATACAAATAAAAGACAAACATTCATATGGATGCATGTCTGTAGAACTATTAGATTCTTATGTTGCGAAGAATTTCATATATTTATTCTATTAAAATAAACACCCCTGCAGATATATAATTCAAGCTCTAGACTATTCTATTGAAGCATAAACTCTAATAGAATTCTGCCCTTGCTTTCTAGAATTATTTACGAAGTCATGTCATTTCTTTTTAGCTTAACATAACTCGTTCAGTATATATAATTAAATGACAAAATGTTTATGGGAGGGATCCACAGCCTATTTATTAACATTCCTTTCCTACAATTAATTAATAACATCATTTAAAACATTAATTAAATTTTTCAAAACGTGATTATATTTCAAAGAGTATACAAATTGTGTAAAGCATAATCATCAAATACAAACATATATAAATCGACCGAAAATCCATGTTACTTATAAGTCATCCACTCTTGATGATTATGCTTTATTGTGTCTTAAATGAGATGAGTCTAATTTTATAAATCTTAAATTTCAGGTTTAATTTTTTTATGGCAAATATATCGTTATTAAACATATATTAAAAGAAGAAAAACATAAACTGTATTATTATAAAATATTTTCTAAAGAAAATAGGGCAATTTTCCATAATGACCCTTTTGAAGTTTTTGTCTCCAAAATAGCACTAGAAGGAGAAAGTCACAAAAATGATATTCATTAATGGACATTGGAAAAGTCACAAAAATGACATTCATTAATGGACAAAATATCCCTAATACCCTTAGTTAATAATACAACTAACAAAAAAAAGAAATTACTCTTCTTCTCTCTCAACAAAGTTATGAAGAATCACCCCCTCCGACGAATCACCTCCGGTGACGAGCTGTTGATTGTCTCCGGCGACGAACGGAACGAGCTGTGTATCGGTATGCTTTAATCATTATTATCAATGTTTTATGAAGAAAAATTTTAATTTTATTTAAGGTTTTCGACTTGAAATTTGGGAGTTTCAGCTGGTAACTTGCTCGAAGACGAAGCTGGTGAAGTTGAACATAATGTTAATGTTAACTTGGACTTTCTGTGCTTATTTATGTCGCTTTTGGTTGACCTAATCATAGGTCCGCTTTTTCTCTTTTGATTTTTGAACCTGGAGCTTAGACTTGTAAATGATTCTCCTGCAAACATTTGTATATATAATTTAGAGTTTATCATTTTGTTTTTGTCACCTTTTCTATGGCTTGTTGTGTTTTCTTACTTGCAAGGTTGATGTTTTAAGTAATTTTGTTTGTGCATTATAAAGTTCTCGGTTTGATTTTTAGTTTCCTTTGAACAGGATATGGCTGGATTTGAAGGGGAAAGATGTGGGATTTGCATGGATATAATTGTTGATAGAAGCCTTCTTGATTGTTGTCAGCACTGGTAAATAATAGCTTCTTTCCCTTTAGCTCTCTATCTTTTCTTAGAGTCCTTAAGAGTTTCCTCACCTCACTGCTTGTGTAAGTGCAAAGATGACACCACAGTAAGTAATATAGAATATAAACCAAGAGACAAATTACACAAGTAAACACCAAGCTTTTATTAAGATTTCCTTTAAATAATCTTTACAAGATTTGCTTATTCAGCTTTTACACGTTTAGTGTTAACACCCTTAACACACGCTACTGAAAGATTCCTAAGCAATTCGCTTATGTCTCTCCTCGTCAAGTACTTTAGCCACTGCTTCAGCACGATCCAAGAACACCTCCAAGAGCTTCTCTCTCTCTATAAGATCATCCTCTGTGTCTCTACCTCTCTACAGACGACTCCATAGCTATCTTATATTAATCTCCACATTCCCGAAACCCTAGTCTCCAAGGAACCCACAATATGGACATCTTCCATATCAATAAGTGAAACTTTCCTTTTCTTGGAATGCACTTATTCCTCTTCCTTTAAGTCATAAACTTGCTGCTCAAGTTTATTCCTCTTTCCTTTTCACCAAGATACTCCCTTGCTCTCCAAGTCTACACGACTCCAGCTCAGCATCTCGACTCCACATGGTCTTCACTACTCAACACGACGTCTACCTCAGCAACTATGTCAACGACTACTTCAGGGCGGACATTTTACATCAACAATCTCCCCCTTTTAGCTTTGTGCTTTTCTCCCCCACGAGATGTGCACCACAATATGCTTTTCTCCCCCATGAGATAAGCACCATCTACCTCAAGACGTCCATCACCGTGCTCTTCTCCCTCATGAGATATGCACTCGTTGGACCAGAACGTCACCACTTCTCCCCCTGCTTGATTGCATACTAATCTAAAACACAGATGCTTAGATGTCAAGCCTCACAGACCCAATCGTCTGCTTCTCCATGCATAATCATGATACAGCCCCTGCTGCAGCGGAATAGATTACAAGTACTGCATCATGCTCTGACGCACCTGTCGAACTACCTTCCGACCCACTTCTGTTGAGGACTTGGCTTCCTTCATGTGTCGTCTCCCTGACCATGAGCCCCTCCTCATCCACACCGAGTGCCCTCTGTACTCGTTGCTATTGTCTTGGAGTGATTTCACTATCACCCTCCTTAAGATCCTGTCTCGTCACATTCTGAAGCACTTCGATCTCCTTCCCCTTTGTGCTATAAACAACCTCGTGTCCTAGCCCCAGTCTTGATGCTTCTTGACCTTTCTCAAGATCACTCTTAACAGAGTCGCACCCTTCTTCTGATGTCTCATCCTTGATCTCATCAAGTAAGCCACTCTTGGCTAAGACCACCTCTTCAACCCTCTTGGGTTTAGTGAACGCCTTGTTCACCTTCTTGCCCATGTTTCTGCTCTTCTCACGAGCAAAACACTCCACCTTCTTGTGTCCAACCTTCCCACATAACCAACAGCACATCCGATGTTGCTTCTTGTATGGCCTGACACAGTTGCTGATGCACCGATCAGTCTCCTTCCTTGTACCAGCTGCACAACCATGCCTCAGAACCTCCTTTCTGACCTTCATGTTGTTGCAGTGATGTATCACTTGCGACTTGTTACTCACAGCCCCGCGCTGTAGAATTTCCTGCCGTACTTCTTGTCGCACGTCCCGACGTACTTCCTGACAAGCTTCTTTTGCTCCACTTTTTGATGTGCTTCCACGCACAAAGTGCTACTGTCACGACCACCTCCCTGGCGACCATACTGATTCCTCCCACCTGAGGAATTCATCATCTTGCTAAGATGCATAGCCAACATACCCACGACATCTTCAGGATCTGGAGATTTATCCCCATCTTTGTCAGATACAAGTGCTATACTCTTTGATGCACCACCTGACGTATAGACCGAGCTACTTCCTGTCTCCATCTCTTCTGCCTTCAGCATACCCACAAGCTTGTCAAACTTGAGCTCATCCGTGTTTGCAGTCATATTCAGGACCGCCTTGTGAGCTCTAAACCTCGCTGGAAGACAGCGTAGTAACTTCTTTACCAGCTTCTTCTCCTTGTACTTCTTTCCAAGTACACATGCTTCATGCGCCATAGCACTGAGTTTGGCACTTAAGCTTGCCACAATATCCATATCCGACCACCTGAGATTCTCAAACTGTGATCCAAGATGATCCAAACGTGTCCTCTTGACACTATCATCTCCTTCAAACGAACTCAACAGGATCTCCCACACCTCTTTAGCTGAAGTACTCCCCTGAATCAGCTGAAACTGCTCTACTTCAACAGCTCCAAAAATCGCCGACAACGCCTTTGCATTAAATTTTGATGCATTGCGTTCTGCCTCTGACCAATCCTCTTTTGGCTTAGGCTTCTTCCCATCTGCTGTGACTATGGTAGGCTCCTCCCAACCATTCTCCACAGCTGTCCACGCATCTTCATTGATTCCTCGAATCAACTGCTTCATGCGAGCCTTCCAATGACCATACTGGTCCGCATTCAACATGATTGCCTTCTGAAAAGAAACAACCGTGTCCATCTTCACCTTCAGGATCACACCAGTAACTTAGGTGACCCGCTCTGATATCACTTGTAAGTGCAAAGATGACAACACAATAAGTAATACAAAAGGTAAAGCAAGAGACAAATTACACAAGCAAACACCAAGCTTTTATTAGAATCTCCTTTAAACAATCTTTACAAGACTTGCTTATTCAGCTTTTACACGTCTAGTGTTAACACCCTTAACACACGCTACTGAAAGATTCCTAAGCTATTCGCTTATGTCTCTCCTTCGTCAAGTACTTCAGCCACTGCTTCAGCACGACCCAAGAACACCTCCAAGAGCTTCTCTCTCTCTATAAGATCAGCCTCCGTGTCTCAACCTCTCTACAGACGACTCCTTAGCTATCTTATATTAATCTCCACATTCTCGAAACCCTAGTCTCCAAGGAACCCACAATATGGACATCTTCCATATCAATAAGTGTAAGTTTCCTTTTTTGGAATGCACTTATTCCTCTTCCTTTAAGTCATAAACTTGCTGCTCAAGTTTATTCCTCTTTCCTTTTCACCAAGATACTCCCTTGCTCTCCAAGTCTACACGACTCCAGCTCAGCATCTCGACTCCACATGGTCTTCACCACTCAACACGATGTCTGCCTCAACAACTACATCAACGACTACTTCAGGGCGGACATCTTACATCAACAGCTTGGTGTTTAATGAATTGTGTGTCATGGAGCAGATTGATAATTGGTTTCTGTGTAAACTTCAGGTTCTGCTTTGAATGCATTGATAATTGGTCTTCCATCATGAACCTCTGCCGTCTCTGCCAGAGAGAGTTTCAGTTGATTATATGTGTCCCTGTAAGTAATATCCTCATATCTGGTTGTTTTTATCTCTACATTTCTCATTATTTTGTAAGTGGAGCAACAAGGTTAGCTAATGTGTTTTTTTTTTGTTTGATTGTGAAGGTGAATGATTCAGGTGAAAGCAGCAAGGTCGATGAGGTTTGTACTATTTTCATTCTCTATTTTCCTCGCTCAAGAACTTTACTTTCCTGAACCATCTAACTGGTGTCTTTGTTGACTGGCTTATCATGAATAAATAGATACTAAATGACATAACCTGATCAAGAGATTGAAAAGTTGAAAATAAAAATGTGTACCATAGATTATTGTATATGCTGGAAAAACTGCTGTGATCTGCTGAGGTTAAGCTTAACTATCAAATACATGCAGAGATGAAGATTGGTCCATTGAGGAGGAGACTGACGCACTCTGTAACACCCCCGGACCGTCCTAGGTTGGACTAACCCGATACGACCCGGGAGGCGTCATAAGAATAGCTCGCCAAACCAGATCGACCAAGAATCAAGAACAAATCAGGACTCTTGACCAATCCGTTCCGGTTTGCTATGTCCTCGAGACCATGGCCTAAGGCTTTGCAACCCGTACCATGATCACGAGTTGTGTCGATCCGGACTAGGTCTTATATCATTCAGCACACAATCACGAATATAAACATTATTTTATTAATAATAGGTGGAAAGCGTCTTATAAAACATTACAACAAATATATCAGAGTTTGTGCACACGGCCTAGCGCCAAAAAGAAAAGAAAAGTAATTATACATTCCAAAAGAGTCCTTGCTTATGCTTATGCCACTTCAAATCTACACCGGTCGCCTATCGTTCCGCTGCCCTCTAAGATTCCCACCTACTGGTTACCTGCATAGTATGAGAGGGGGTGAGTAATCAAGATTACTCAGTGAGTCCGAACAATAAACAACAACTATCCTCCCCAGCCCATGCTTAAAGACAAGCACACAATACGCATACATTAACAATGCGTAGACAACACACAAACATGCAACAATGCGCAAATGCAATGCAACTACTCAATGCAATGCAACAAGTCTCCTCCCCGAGACCTAACAACAAATGATGCAGTCTAGGCCATCCTAGACTCGATCGATCGATACGTCACACACAACTCAATTCGGATGTCCACACATCCTGGGATCCCAACACATTGGAGGTCTCTAAACTCATCCACCCTGAACACTCCAGACCACAAACACAAAATTCACGTGGTCGGAAACATCATTTTCGGGGATCGGCTAACTTCCAATACAACCCGAGCCGCAGCGTCCTGCAGCGCTCGTCAATGGACGCTACCCACTTCACTTGACAAGCTGTGGAGAGAAGTCCATCCCTACCACTGGAGAATCAGGTCCATCCCCCGATCTAACCCCAGGGTCCAAGTACACTAGTCACGGTGCGTCAACACACACACAAGCATGAGGGAGGTCCTCCTCTAACCAACATGCACACGCATCCGGACTAAGCGCACCTCTCATGCAGAGCACAATTCCTAGTCTAGATGCTCACTACTCAAATAAGCATGAGGGAGCTCGACCTCAAACCTCCATGCAACACATAAACAACATCTAAACTACATGCACTTATCAACTATAATGCATGCAACAACACACCCGCCAAGAGAGAGACACTCTCAATCTCTTGCGGTTCAACGATATTATATCATCTAGATAATCATGCAACTCACTATGCACCAGCAACTTAACAATATCTAGATGACACAATAATACACAAATCACAACACATATGCATGCTACACGCATTCTCCCCGGGGCCCTGCACAAAACCGATTAACTTTGCCCCGGGTCTTGATGAAAGGACTTTTCAAGGGTCCTAATCAAATGATGTAGTATATAAGATTGTCGAACCAGTTCTAAGTGACCACAAAGCAAAGGGAATACAAGTCTATGCTTAATCTAAATGCAATCATTAAAGGAGATGATTATTAAACTAAAGCAATATCTAAAATGCAAGAAAATATAAAACTTTCTTTCTTATGAGGAGAATGAGACCCATGGGTATAGGAACTTGATACTCAAATGATTAAGATTCAATCCAAGATGCTAACTTTTGAATCAATCTAATTCCTTATGCCTAGACAACAAAACTAAGCAATCTCTATCTCTAGATGGATGCTCTTTTGCAATGATCACCCAAGTACACCAAATCTCTTTGGCTGTAATGATCAAAGCAAGCATAAAGAATGAGTCTAATAGCAATCCTAAATTCTTTGACAACTAATCTCTTAGGCAAAGCAAGCTAAAAGCATAGATGAGTTGGTTCAGGCATTTCATAGAACACCTTTCGGGCATGAAATGCCTATGGCTCTATGTTTGAGAGGCCAACCCAAATATAGCATTAAGAACACCAAATCAATGCAAGGAAAGGATAGATCTAACACTAAGCACCTTTGATCTACACTTAATCACTCTCAATCACCCTAACCCATAGATCTTAAATGAATCTATTCACTAATCCACATGCTTACTCTTAAACCCATGAGAGATTTAAGCTTAAACATGTAGAGAAAGAAAAGAGATGAAATTAAACAATCAAGAACACAAGATGAGATTAAGATTCAAAGATAAAACTTTCTCAAAGGTTTGTGTTCTTAGAAACAAAATAACATAAGTCCCAATCTAGGGATAACAAGAGTATTTATAATTGGCTTGAAAGCCCTAGAAACATAAAACAAAATTACTAAAAAGTCCTTGAGCCAAATGGGCTTCAACCAATGGGAAGAGGGCTTGGATTTTCGGTCAGGGGTGAACCAGCCTGTCCCAACCCGGTCTGGCCACCCCGGTCCAAGCTTGTCTTGGTCCTTGTCCAGCCCGTCCGGGTTCCGTTCCCTGGTTTCTCCTTCCCGGCCGTCCGGATGTCCTTTGATCCATCTCTGCCGACCGGGTGTCCCTTCCCGGACTGGCCACCCCGGTCTGGTCTCCTCCAGCACCACTCAAACGACTGGGTGCCTCTCCCAGGCTCAGTCATCCCGGACTGGACCACTTCCATCCATCTGCTCTTTTCCCGGCCGGCTGCTTGAACCCGGCCGTCTCTACCCGGCCAGCCTGACATGCTTCAAGTGAATTGATCATAACTCTTCCAATACAGGTCCAAATGACTTGAAACCACCTCCATTGGAAAGCTAACTCAATTTGATGTGTCTCCACAAAGTCTTAGCAGCAGGAGACATCTCTAAGGCCTCTGTACATGCTCATATTTGTCTTGACCAGATCATGGATTTGACTTCTCTTTTCATGGCCAAACTTGATTCTTCATCTCTTTTGGGGCCATAAGGCTTCCAAACACCTCAAATCACACCAAAGCATACTTCAACACCTGATAAGGACAAATGAATGCAAAATAGACCTAAACATGCCTAATGCCTAACTTATATGATCAAAATGCATGAGATATGGATGCTTAAAACATGTAAATATGCAAGCTATCAACTCCCCCACACTAGACCTTTACTTGTCCTCAAGTAATCTTTTCAAAACACAAGGAGGAGAGAAATAGAGATGGAAGCAAAGCCAAAAGAAACACTCATGGCACTCAACTTGACATCCTAAAGAAACTTAGCAAATGGCATGAGCAAAACTTCCTATTATGCTCAAGCTTCACAAGGCATATCAATTACTCTTATGCCTCTACACAAGATGCAATGCTTATCAACCAACAAGATCTCTTAACCAGTCGTCACATTGATTCACACACACACACACACAAGGTGAAGTCTCACAAATGGGCACATGATCTCAATCATTTGGCTAGGTGATCAAATGGTCTAATATGGATGAAAATGAGGGTTCAATGCATCATTTCAAGGTGGCAGTCACTCAAAATCAAGGAGCTTGATCATTATGCAAAATTTATCTAAGACTAGGAGCAATTCATGCATACATGGATCCATCCTCATCATTCTACCCAATTCCTAAGTGATTACAAGATCTACTTCCCTTTATTCATCCCATAACCCAAAATGAAAACATTCTCACATCACTCACCCAATGAACAACTTTCTTTCTTTTAGATTCAACCACTAAGGACCTCAATCACTTTTTTAAGCTCTAAGTCTTTAAGTTTTTCCTTCCCCACTATCTTATTGAATCTTTATTTTTATTTTTCTTTTCTTTTCTTTTCTTTTCTTTTCTTTTCTTTTCTTTTTTTTTATACATGAAGGGGGAAGGTCAAAAACATCAATTAAGAGCTTCTTATCTTTTTATTTTAGGTCCTTAGGGTTCTTCTTTCTTATGATACTCATTTGTTCATCAATCTCAACATTGTTACATTCCAAACCCAAGATATAGACCATTAAGGAACAAAAACCCCACTCACCATCCTAGAAGTTAGCTCAAATGAGGACCCTATGCTAGCAAGAGATGAGAACAAATCCATGTCGCTCCCAATACTCTCAAGATTTTGCACATGAAAAGCTATCAGAAAAAGCCTCACTCATGCAAATCAATGTAGGCTTCAAGGTATGGATAGGGTTCAAGGGTATGGAAGTGCCATTTGGGTTAACAAAGTGTGGTACAATGGGAAAAAGATAACCCAAATGTGTATGAGATCCATGATCAAGTATGCAAATGCCCATATGCAAGAGAAATTAAGTTCATTCAAGTCTAAGTTCAGGATGGAGCTGGTCTTAAGAACAATGCCAATATCAAGCAAGCAAGCAAGTTTCAAGAAGAGTTTTCAAGGCTCAAAGCATGCAAGCTTTTCAAAAGATGCTTAAGCTACATGATACAAGGCAATGCTCCATATGCAAATGAATGCAACCTATATGCTCTAGACTCAATCTTAAGGATGCAAGTGATGCAATCTACATGATTCAAAAATTTAAAATTTTTTGGATTTTCTATGCAAATATGAATGTACAATGCAATGCATGAGACTCAAAACCACAAAGCAAACATGATCAAATACTTGGTACCTCCCCCACACTTAAATCACACAGTCTCTGTGTGAGTAAGAGAGAAGGAGATACCCCAATCAAGATAAAAACAAATGTATATACAAGAAGGGTTGGAGTGATACCTAAGAAGGGTGTTTGGGTGTGGTGTTTGGTGCCGGGGCTAGGAGCTGACTTGGTTCATTGCAACTAGAGGAGGCTACTACATGGCAATCATAGTGCTCAGGTGGTTAATCACCTTTCTTCTCTCCTCTAGTGCTTGGCTCAACCTGAAAACCTTGACCACTTTTATTAAAGAAAAATTAAAAGGAAAATGAAATTTTCAAAGCTATGTAAAAGGATAACCATGGGACTTCCTCCCAAGTGAGCTTGTTTTGAGTCACTAAGCTTGACTACCTTGTCTCTTGAACTAGTGAGAACGAGGATCCTTCCCACCTTCAAGTGTGATGGTGAGGACCTGAGAGAGAAGCTCTTGAAGCTTGATTTGGTCACCTTGGAGTTGGGGAGTGATGATGGCTCTAGCACTTGAGAATAGTATGGACCTGCCCTTGTGCTTGATCTTGTACTCAATGACACCATCTTTGAGCTGCTGTGGATGGAGAGTAAGGGTGTGTGGGAGCAAATCAAGAGGTGGAGGATGAGGCTCATTCACCATCTTCTTCTTGCCATGAGTGGCCTTTGAGGCTCCACTCATCCCCTCCTTTTTAGCACTTTCCAAGTGCTCACCACACTTCTCTCTAGAGGACTCTCCATCAAGACCTTCTTTTTTACAAACAACCACTTCATCTTGTGGCTTCTCCACAGCTTGTGCATCACAAGTGATTGTCCCACAATAGGCTGATTCCAATGGAGGTTGGAGAGGATAGGAGACAGCCTTGTTGACATGCATTAGGGTGACCTTCTTGTTGGGAAAGTCAATGCAAGCTCCAACTGTTGTGAGAAAAGGAGTGCCTAAGATCAAAGGGACTCTCTCTTCAGATGCCATTTCCAAAACAGTGAGGTCAATAGGTATGGTGCAGGATCCAATCTTCAAGGGGAAGTCCTTGATTATGCCAAGTGGGGTTGTAGAAGAAGAATCCCCAAAGGTGAGAGGAGGAGTATCTGGTTCCATGCTTTCAATCCCAATACTCTTCACCATATCAAAGGAAATGACATTCACACTAGCACCACTATCAACAAGGGCATCATCCATAGTTAGTTTACCAAGAGAGCAAGAAAAGGTGAACTTCCCTTGAGACTCAAGCTTAGGGAGGGACTTTGGAGGGGTGGGTGGATCAATCTTCAGAATGGAGATGTCCAAAAGCTCAGCCACTTCAGCCTGGTGGTCTAGAATGTCCTTGATGAGCATCATCTGGACATGAGCTTCACGCATACCAGATATCTCTGGAAGCTTGACTCCAACATCACTAAGATCTTTCCTGAACTTTGAGATCACCTTCTTTTGAGCTTTGTTGAGAACTCTTTGGGGAAAGGGGAGCTTATCTATGGTGATAGCTCAAACTCAGTGTCTTCCTGCTCCACTTCTTTCAGCTTGTTGTCTTCTCTTTTCACAGGTGGTGTCTCAGCTCTAGGCTCAGCTTGCTGCAGACTCTTTACCTCAGACTTCTTGGCAGAATCCCTCAGAATATGTGCTTCAGCTGTGGCCACAACAAATCTCTCAACATCCCCAAACTCAGTGCCAAACATTTCAATCTCATCCTTCTCTTTCTCATGAGTGCACATATCAATCTTTGAAGAAATAGCAGAGAGGATGACATTGCAAGATTCCTTGGGATTTTTCTCTGGTCTTCCTGGTAGAGATCCCATTGGGATCTAGGAGGATGAAGACATAGAAGCAACCTGGCTCTCCAAAGCTTTTAAATGAGAGGCAAGTTGCATGTACTTGTTGTTGAGGTCAGAATAGGTTCCATCAATCTTGGCATGGATGTTCTTGAACTCATCACCAATGTTCTTAGCATTTCTTTCTTGAGTTTCTAAGATTTGCTTGAACATGGACTCCATATTTGAACTTGGAACCTGAGCTTGAGAAGAGCTTCCTTGGGACTGAGTAGGCTGGTTGGCTAGGTAACCTCCTTGTTGATTGTTGTAGTAAGGTCTTTGCTGGTAGTTGTTTTGGTATTGGAAGTTGGGCACTTTCCTATACCATGTGCCATTAGCATTGATGAAGCACAGCTCCTCTTGACCTTCTACACCATGAACTTGAGTAGTCCTAGCAGGCTGCTTCTGTTGCTGGTTCCCAATGGAGTTAATCTGCTCTTGCTTAGCCTTCTCTGCAAGAAGCTTGTCCAACTTCTCTTGGAGAGATTTCAGGGCCTTCCTTGTGTGCTGATCATCTTCACCAGTGCCTCTGTTGGCCCTATCATGCTCCTCACTATAGACTGAGTCACTCCTGGCCATGTTCTGCACCAGCTCCTCAGCATCCTGCTCAGTTCTTCCCAAGAAGAACCCATTGCTGGTTGTGTCCAATCTGCTCCTGAACTCTGGAAGAGCACCTCTGTAGAAGGTACTAAGCAAACTCTCCTTCGTGAAGCCATGATGTGGGCATTGAGACTAATAGCCCTTGAACCTCTCCCATGCTTCACTAAAGCTCTCAAGGTTCTTCTGCTGAAAGCTAGAGATATCATTTCTGATCTTGGCTGTTCTTGAGGTAGAGAAGAATTTCTCTAGGAATGCCCTCTTGCACTCATTCCAAGTTGTGATAGAGTCACTTGGAAGAGCCTTCTCCCATAGATGTGCTTTGTCTCCCAAAGAGAAGGAAAAAAACCTCAGCTTGAAAGTATCTTCAGAGACTCCATTAATCTTGCACAAGCTACAGTAGCTATCAAATGTGTCCAAGTGATCAAGGGGATCCTCCACAGCAAGGCCATGAAACTTGTTGTTCTCAATCAAATGCAGCAGCCCTGATTTGATCTCAAAGTTGTTGTTCTCCACCACTGGTGCTCTTATCCCCAACCTATGACCATGAATGTGAGGTTGATCATAGGCTCCAATGGCTCTAGCTTGGCGCTGTGGCTGTTGTGGCTGGCGCTGTGATCTTATGTTGTCAGCTCTTATACCATTACCATCTTGAGCAGCTCTGTCTTGAGGTTGATGCTGGTGTTCATCCATCTCAAACCCCAACCTCTGAATGTGAGCCTGTTATACGGTTCAACGATATTATATCATCTAGATAATCATGCAACTCACTATGCACCAGCAACTTAACAATATCTAGATGACACAATAATACACAAATCACAACACATATGCATGCTACACGCATTCTCCCCGTGGCCCTGCACAAAACTGATTAACTTTGCCCCGGGTCTCCACTTGAGACCCTCCGGTCTAAGCTCACACCTGCATGCATAAACACACATCACAAGTCTTCGGAACCCACATTGGTTGCTGACTACGAAGACTACCCAAACACCTCCAAGCTAACTCCCCAAAACCGCTTAAATAAAACAAACCGAAAACACTCCTTTTCTTTCGGTTTCTCTCTCTAAACTCACCTCTCTCTCTCTAAGGTGATCACTCACGGTTTGGGGATGCCGAAAATGAAGGGGAGGGGTCTGGTATTTATAGGAATGAAGGGCTGAGGCTGGCTGGACAAGTGGATTCATGCATGGAAGGAAAAGTGGACATGTTTCCCACTCTAAAACTTCCATGGCAAGTTTCTCCAAATGCATGAATGTGCAAACCTTGATCACCAAGTTTTCCTCCCTTGCAGGCCAAGACTCACCTTCTGGAAGCTTCCAAACTTGGGCGCCAAGTCTCCTCTTGGCCAATGAGAATCCGCCACATGTATCGCCACATCACTCTTCCGCGGCAAATGGGAGGTCGCCACGTCATCTCCACTTCACTTTTCCTTGCCACGTCACCCACTCCAAAATAGCTTCATCTGAATGTAGTCCCTCTGGAAAAATAATTCTGAAGCTCTCCATTGCCACTCCAATGCACCAAATCACTCTCTGGTGTCATCGACCAACTCCTGGTTCCTCCTGAACCAATTGGGTTTTGGCACCACCATAATTTTTCTCTTGAATTATGGGAATTTACTAGATCGATACTCCTCCAATTACAGGTCTTCAAAATTTTGCTTCTTGACGACCTTCGGTTTAGACGTATCGACCATCGCTTGTCGACCATGACCACTTCTTGGCTCGACCAACTCATGGTCAAGGTCTTGAATTTTGTACTTCTGAACAGGGTCATTAAACACTCTCTTCTCCGTCACACTATATTGACGAAAATGTAAGTATTATCATATATACCTTTTCAAAATCACTCGATCGTTTCGAAGAATGGCGAATACGAAGGTATTGTGTACATACACCTGCATTGTATTTAGTTTATGATTCGGATCCGAGTAAGTGAAGTTAGTTGTAATGTGTTGCATTTCATCATATAGATGAGTCAAATCGAGAATGTTGGTGGAAGTTTGAATCAAATTTGAGTTACTGGTAGTGTAATTTGTAAACCTCACGTTATAATGTTGAATAGTTGGTCTTATGATGCAAATTGCTTTCTTAGTAATAATTTTGAAGTACTTTGAACCTCTTTGAATGGAAACCTTGCTCTCTATGAACAGATTTACAAAGGCTATTAAGTATGCATGATTTGTTTGAATCTTGCTCTAGTTGTTGAACTTGTGTTGTTGGTGATTTATCCACTTTGAATAAAAGCTTCTTTGCTAAGGTACCTCTTTATTTGGTTTAGGTGTATGGAAGAATAAGCATGTACTAAAATGTTAAGATTGTTCAAAGAATGAAGAGTGAAGAAAAATTGGAAGCTTTAGACGTTTATGTTTAATTTGTGAAAAACTGTAATTTTTTCAGGATTTCATTAAACTTTTTCAGGAAGGATATCAAGAAAACAGTAACTAATTGTTATTCAATTTGACCAAAAATAAGAAGAAAAATTTGGATTCCGAGGGGAATAGAACTTGGAGCAGTAGTGGGTTATTCGTTTGCCTAACGGTGGATCTTTGTTGTTAAGCAAAACAAAAAAAGTATATATATTAGGATATTAAGTAATATATTCAGGAATGACTTCCTGAAAATTTAATATTTAATTAAAAAAATGTTATGATAGTAAATAACATATTTTAGGAAAGCTTTCTTGAATATTTAATATTTAATTAAAAAAGAAAAATTTTAGGATAACAAGTTGAAATATTTAAGATTGGCATCTTGAAAATTTAATATTTTTTTATTAAAAAGGTAAAATGTTAGAATAGCAAGTTAAAATGCATATCTTAACAAAACTTGCATATATATCATATTAGGATATCAAGTAATATATTGAGGAAGGGCTTCCTGAAAATTTAATATTTAATGAAAAAAATGTTAGGATAGTAAATAACATATCTAGGAAGACCTTCCTGAATATTAAATATTTAATTAAAAAAGAAAAATGTTAGGATAACAAATTGAAATATTTAGGAATGGATTCTTGAAAATTTAATATTTAATTAAAAAAGTAAAATGTTAGAATAGCAAGTTAAAATGTATATATTAAACAAACTTGCATATATATCATATTAGGATATCAAGTAATATATTCAAGAATGACAACCTGAAAATTTAATATTTAATTAAAAAATAAAATGTTAGGATAATAAATAGAGAAACATATTTAGGAAGACCTTCTTGAATATTTAATATTTAATTAAAAAAGAAAAATGTTAGGATAACAAGTTGAAATATTTAGGAATGGCTTCTTGAAAATTAAATATTTAATTAAAAAGGTAAAATGTTAGAATAGCAAGTTAAAATATATATATTAACAAAACTTGCATATATATCATATTAAGATATCAAATAATATATTCAGGAAGGACTTCCTGAAAATTTAATATTTAATTAAAAAGAAAATGTTAGGATAGTAAATAACATATTTGGGAAAACCTTCTTGAATATTTAATATTTAATTAAAAAAAGAAAAATGTTAAGATAACAAGTTGAAATATTTAGGAATGGCTTCTTAAAAATTTAATATTTAATTAAAAAGGTAAAATGTTAGAATAGCAAGTTAAAATGTATATATTAACAAAACTTGTGTATATATCATATTAGGATATCAAGTAATATATTCAGGAAGGACTTCCTGAAAATTAAATATTTAACTAAAAAAAATGTTAGGATAGTAAATAACATATTTAGAAGACTTCATGAATATTTAATATTTAATTTTAAAAGAAAAATTTTAAGATAACAAGTTGAAATATTTATGAGAAACTGTTTCTCGTGTACTTCCACCACTATCTTTGACCACACACAGCTTACACGCAACCCTCTCGCATGAGCAATTTTTTCCCAAAAACTCAACAAAGCTTTCTCTAGAAATGATGTCAGTTCAATACTGCAGGGCTTGAGATCAGAAACTCATCTTCTCCTTGTGGTGTAACCTTTGCCTTCTCATGAGCATACTGTCACAAAGCTTGAATGCATTATTCTTCTCACGAACACAATCAAGATCATATTGACATTGAACTCGATCGCTCTTCACGCATACAATGATAATCTGTGAGCTATTGTTCTGAATCAACATACACTGATGCTCATCTACTCTAAGGCTTGATTCCAAAGATAATATTGATACCTCTATTTCAAACTCCTTAAGCTGATGAACAGAATCTGCATCAAACTTTTTGTTTGAATAGATCTCAGGAACCGAATCCTTTGAATCTACTCCAAGCGACTCAACATCTTGGTCAGAATCAACTTCTGTAATCCAATCTGTTGAATCTTAAACGACGATGGTTCGAGGAAGATGCAGAGGCGCAAACGACGACGAATCGTGGACGATGCAGAGGCACAGACGACGACGGACGGCGATACAGAAGCAAGAGAGACGACGGACGGCGAAGAAGGGGAGACGAAGACGGCTATGTGGAGGCTAGAGGAGACGACGACGGCTATCGTGAATTTGGAAATGTTTTTTTTTAATTCAATTAATCAGAGAAGGAAAAGGGCATGGGAGTAAATGATCCCATTAAATGAAATCTATTTTTTTATTTTGGGTCTTGAATGATAATTTGGGAACAAAAACTTGGTTTGGGCTACTTTGAACCATTTCTCAAGAAAATATTGTTATAAGAAAAGAAAAATTAGTAACGAACTTAGCTAGATAGTAACATGCACATATTTATATATGAAATATTCACAAAACGAAAAATATTGTTACCATCATTTGAAAAGTGATACCAAACACAGGTCGATCCATTTAATTAACAAATCAAAATTGATTTACAATAATTTAAAATTAATTCGCAAGCTTTAATATAATTAAAATAATTTATTCTAGAATTAAACAATTAAATAATAGTTAACCCAAAGATATAATAAAGGGGTTCTTTCAAAAGTAACCTACAAATTCAAGTCAACCCTAAAACCAACCTCTTTTTTTTGTCATTACTATTCATCATTGAAAGTTCCTATCCATCCTCATGTTTTTCTCTTATTTACAAAATTGCCATTATTAATTAATTTTTTAATAATTTCGAAAATATCAAAAAACCTATAACACCCTAAACATTTCTTCTTATTTACAACAATGCCATTATCATCAATTTTCCAACCACCATTAACAACCAATTTTAAGCTCATTACACCTCCACAATTCAACTTTCAACCACTTTTCTTTGTTTCTAAACAAACAAATCTTCATTTCCTCTCATTTCCTCTCCATTTTCATCTAAAAAACTCTAATACCTTTCTTTTTCATCTAAAAAGCTCTCCATTTTCAACCACTTTTCTTTGTGGATCGTCAAAGTTCCTTCTTTTAGCTCCTATTTGGAGCTTGAACTGTGGAATAAGGTGGAAACGAATTTTACACTGCAAAAAGGTAACTATTTACATGGTTTTCGTCATTTTTAAGATCTGTGTCGCGAAAGTAGACTTACACGTATGTCTACGCATAAGTGTAGACTTACGTTGCGGTCTACAAGTCAACGCACAGGTTAGTTTTGCAATTGACCAAAAATAAATTTTTTTGTAAAGAAGACTTTCTTGGAAGTCTACTTCTTTTCCTTTGATAACAAAAACCAAAAAGTGCGTAGACTTACTAAAAAGTCTACAGAAAGAGGTTGGTTTTGTATTTGACCTAAATTTTGACTTTTCAAAGTAGACTTCTCGAACAGTCTACAGAGTGTAGATTGCCAGTGAAGTCTACAGAAGGTCAGTTTTGTATTTGACCCTAACTTTGACTCCGTTGAATAGGTTAGTTCTGTGTTTGACTAAAATGTTAAAAAGTTGACCATTATGGAAAAAAGCGTAGACTTCTTATTCAGTCTACTAAACTCAGGAAAAAAAAAAGTAGACTGCATATGAAGTCTATTATTTTATTTTGGTCAAATGCAAACCTAACCCATCCGATTTTTGCGTAGACTTCATAAGACGTCTACGGATGTGTAGACGTTCGTCTAAGTCTATATATAGAAAGTCAAATTTGGTCAATTGCAAAAACTAACCTGTTCCGAAAAATAAAAAAATGTAGACTCTATATGAAGTCTACTTTTCAAAGTCAAATCTGGGATGAATTCTGGTCAATTGCAAAAACTAACTTTTTCAAAACGTAGACTGAAAAACAAGTCTACATGTATAAAATCACAACTTTTATTTCAAATAAAGATATAACCCGTGAATTTGGCAATTGCAAAAACTAACCCAAATAGTAGACCTACATGATAGTCTACATAAGTAAATTGACACGAAAGTCTACGTTTTTGTCGACAGAAAAGAAAGTCTACACTAGAAAATCTATGAAAAGTGAATTTGTGTAGTATTCATAATGTATTTTCAAGATTTTTTTTGTTTGAAAGTGTGTATTAGTTAGTAATAATGGTCCTTAACTATTTTTAAAAGATAATCATTTATAATTATGAAACTATCAATTTTTTGGTTTGAGCATGTAGTTAGCTAACATGTGTAGACGTCTTTGGAAGTCTACGTTTATAATTTTATGAAACATGAAATTATGATTTGTATTGTTGCTTTGGATGTTGTCTTATGTGTTGAACTTATGTTGGATTTGTGGATCTTTAGTCAGTGTTGAACTTATGAGTTGTATTGTTGCTTTGAATGATGTCTTATGTGATGAATGTTGAGTTTGTAGGTATTTTGACAGGTTTATTACATGTCTGCTTTTGGCCGAGCAGACTTACATTTTAATCTTCTTTTAACGTAGACTTCTTGGTTAGTCTACTGTATTTTCGTTGAATTTGTGATGAATATTTTGAAAACAAGAATAATACTGATAATATTTGATACAAAAGAAGCTGCATGATAGTCTAGCAGCAGACTTAAATATTAGTCTTCTTTTACAGAAGACTTTCACAGAAGTCTGCTGCATGCAAATTACATAGTCTGTTAGAGCCACAAGTCTGGTACAAAAGCCTACTACATCAATTTAAATTGTTTGGTTGATTAGAGTATCTTGTGTAAAAATTGACAGCTAACAAAAATTAATAATATCATACAAGTGAAACACAACTAAAAATGAATACAATATTTATAAATTATGCATCAAACAATTATTTACAAATGAATATTTTATTATGAGAAATATTACAAATCATTTTATTAAAAATATGTATTTTGTGTGTTTGATTTTTCATAATCTTGATGCCTCAAATAAAGTCTTGGAAAAGAGTACCTGCAAAATAAGATAAAGTTATGAGAAAAACATAAGAAAAATATAAATCATATTTTAGTAGACTTTTTATTAAGTCTACTTAAAGTTTATGGTTAAGTAGACTTTAGTTGTAGTCTACACTAGCGGAAAATTTTCAGATCTGTTAGTGTACATTTAGAAAATTTGAATACTCTTTTTGTTCTGGAAAATATTTAAAAATAGTTTTTTGTCAATTTTGTAGTTAAGAAAAAAAACATAAAGTATGAATCTATAAATTAGTTTCATTAAAAACAAAAAAATATACCTATAATTAACAAGTATAAATCTTACACTTTTGGTAAGATGATTTGAAAACATTGGAGGAGAATACCTGTAAAATGAGATAAACTAAAATCATATTTGAGTAAACTTCTAATGAAATCTTCTTAAAGACAAAATAGTAATAAATTAAAGACATATAGTTTGAATATGTAATTTTATTTAAATATAAATATAAAAACACATATTTAAGATTTATAGATGTAAATCTTACATTTTTGGGAGGAGGAGATAACAATCATGGAGAAAAATATCTGCAAAACTAGATAAAATTATTTAAAGAGCATAAGAAAATTTAAAGTCATATTTTTGTAGACTTCCAATGAAGTCTACTTAAAAATTTGTGGTTTAGTAGACTTCATATGAAGTCTACTAACCTTAGCTTATAAGCAAACTTTGGAAGTCTACACTATCTGATAATTTTCAGATCTGGAAAAATGTGTACATTTTTAAATGTGAATCTAGTTTTAAATCTGGAAATACTTCAAAAATATAATTTATAAGATAAAATAGTAGCAGATTAAATGCACAGAGATTAATCTATAATTTTATTTGAATATAAACATATAAATATACATTTAAAATCTATAGATCTAAAACTTACATTTTTAGAGGAGAAGATGAAAATCATGAATGATAATACCTACAAAAAGATAATATTGTGAGAAAGAAATAACATAAAATTACACATATAAAATCTATAGATCTAACACTTACACTTTTAGAGGAGAATATGATACCATGAATAATAATACCTACAAAAAAAGATAATATTGTGAGAAATAATTAACATAAAATTGCACATTTAAAATCTACAAATCTAAAACTTACATTTGTAAAGGAGAAGATGAAAACCATGAATCATAATACCTAATATAACAAGATAATATTATGAGAAAGATATGAGAGAATTAAGAGAATTTTAGAGAGAAGGGAGAGAGTTTTAGAGAGAAGTGAGATATGCAGCCATTTTGGAGAGAGGTTGTGTAAATTTCATTTATATAGGAAGACAAAAATGAAACTAGGTTAAAATTTACGACACTGTAGACTTCTTTTGAAGTCTACTAAAATTAAAATTTTAGAGTATATTTTATTGTAACTTAGTAGATCTCCTAGGAAGTCTACTATGATAATTTCATTATTTATTTTTTCTTTATTGTTTTGATAATTTTAATATATGATTTATTAAATTTGTTTCTTTAACTTTAATAATTATAGTATATGATTTTATATTTTTATTCTTAAGGAACTCAACTTAATTTAAAAATAATGATATTTTGTAAACAAAATTTAAAAATGCAGGCTGAAAAAGACGTCTCCAGATATAAAGACTTTATTGTAGGTCTACGAAACCCTAAACCACAAAACTCAAACCCTAAATGTTAAGGTTTGGTTTAAATTGGATTAGGTTAGAATTTACTTGGTTAAATCTGATTAGATTAAATTTGATGAGAATAGGCCTTAAAGTCAGTTTACACTCACTAAAGTAGACTGATTTGTAGGTCTACGAAACCCTAAACCACAAACTCAAACCCTGAATGTTAAAGCTTGGTTTAAATTGGATTAGGTTAGAAATTACTTGGTTAAATCCGGTTAGGTTAAATTCGATGGGAATAGACCTTAAAGTCAGTCTACACTCACTAAAGTAGATGTATTTGTAAGTCTACGAAACCCTAAACCACAAAACTGAAACCCTAAATGTTAGTTTGATAATCAAAAGAGTCTCAATTTTATTGTTTCAAATATTAACTTTACAAATTATAAACTACTCAGTAATAATATGCTAATTTAAATCAATAAAACAAAAAAAATTATCAATCTAAATCTAACCCTAAGGATCTAACCATTAAAGGTATAACATGCTATGATCTTTTGTTACTAAACCATAAACATTGTCTCACATGGTTACCAAATCAACATATATTCTTTTCAATTGTTCACTTATATACAATTTTAGTTTATAAACTTCATATTAACCCTTACATTGATGATTAATGGATAATTTCACAAATATTATTTTTATACACTTTTAAAATTAATTAACTAGATAAAATCACAATGCAGACTACATAATAAGTCTACAGAGTAGACTGTGTATTACATCTACAGATATGTAGACTATTTTTGTTATGTGTAGACTTACGAAGGACAGAACCGTAAAATGACATTCTGGTTTTTTGTTTGTTCATAAGGGCTAAATAGTAGTTTTAACACCCCTTTAGGTTGGGTTTGCAATTGATTCAATATGGGGTCTACTTTTAGGGTTGCAATCACTATTTGGGTTGGTTTTAGCAATAACCCCTATAATAAAATATAAAGTATGAACTTGTATTTTTATAACAATAGGTTATTTATTAAAAAAATTATATTTTTAAACTTAAAAAATCCCATTCTTTATAAGTATGGGTCAAAATTTAGTTTGTGGGAATCATGTTTGTTAATATAATACTAGAATAGGATACTATGAATTTTATGGACAGTAACAATGTAGTTTCCAAACGTGTTGAGTTAAATTAGTTTGTTGAAAGTAATAATTCATATATCTTATTATATAAAATAGAGTTTCCTCTCTCTAGGACCCTCCATGTTACTAATTTGTTTACTGAGAGAATGACACATGGCAGTTTAATATTACCTTTTCTCTTTTGATTGATAAGGTTCTCTGGCTTTTGCAATTACAACCATAAAATTGGGCTTTAGAAGATTCAGCATGTGGACTTATAATACAGACCATCCTAGCCCATCACTCCCTTCTTCATCTCTCAACTGGTTTTCAGATCGATGAGTTACGCCGGGAAGATTCCGTTTGTCTGTCGATGATCGGCGAAATGACCGCCATTAGAGCGAAGTATAAGAAGAGGATCACATCGATCAGCTTCCCAAAAGCTCTCATATTCGTCTTCTACAATTGATTCGAAATCTGAATTCCGAAAGCGTCGTTGACTATATAACTGAACAAATTATTTAAATATTGGTTAATGTGACTGAACTAACTAACATGAAACAAATATATGGTTCAGTCAAATCGTATTTCTTTCTTGTTCAGTCAAGTGGTCAAATATATTATTTGATTATATACCGGATAGATTACACCGGTTCAATCAAGTAGTTGGTTTAACTACATTTGAGATTTTCCAGCAGTGGAGAGAAGGAAACGTAACGATGAGCCAGAGAGCGAACACCCTTGACTCGCTTAGTCTTCGATGTTTAGGGTTGTCGCAGGTGTAGAGATTTGTTTCTAAAAATCAACTATGGAGCTCTGGCTGTGTTATGGGGGCCAATTAATCCCGACCAACCTCTATTTGATGCAGCCGTTTTTGTCGAATCAATTACTGCTCTTCTCACCTGCGAAGGAAAGCTGATACCATTACGGCACTCGAGTAGATTACATCATTGTCATTAACGTCCTAATTAATTCAATCTCTATACTCCTTCCATGATTTCTCAATCAATGCATCTCTTTTTTCTTTAAATCAGTGAATCTATAGCTATAAATAAGTATGTTTGCATCTGTAAAATTCATCATTTCATTCCTCACTATTATACTAACACTAAAGACTCTCGCAGAGAAGAATGGCGAGAACTCATCTCTCCTCCTTGCTGACTTGAAAGGCGGACAGTGTAGCAACACCGTTTAAGTTTGTCTGCTAAAGTTTTAGGAGGACAGAAATGTCAAGGAATGCGGCGAGCTTATGGTTGTCAGACATGCTCATCCTTGACGCTAAGGTAATTCCGGAGAACATAAAAACAATCTCTTTCCATTTTTCTGATGATATTTGAGCTTTACAATATACGATATCACTAAATATTTGCCTTACACGTTCTTCGATCCTGATGTTGTTGTGTTACATGCAGTATTTACGTTTGTATGAGATGATCATGGGAGTATTTAGGTAAACTTAAGTCCCACATAGAGTATTTAGGTAAGCTCAAGTCCCACATATTTCTGGTCAGGTATCTTACGTTTTCACTTCGGTTACATTGCTGCATTTCTTTCCACTAGGTATTGAAAGACTTGAAACACAAGTGGGATTGAAGACGTGCATCGTTTATTGGCACCTAGAGCTGTTCCATGTCTGTCTTCTCTCAACGACCTATTGAACAGTTAGTCTAACTGAATAGCAGGCCATAGAACAATATGGGGACATCAATGGTTTCACATCAAATTTTAAGCCATTGAAGGCTACACTTTCAGGACTTCCATACTGGGTGGTTATGATCTCATTGTCTGTGAAAATCAATTGGTATAAGGGGGTGATGCTTGGACTTTTCAAGGGTCCTTAACCACATGATGTAGTATAAGAGATGTCGAACCAATTCCAAGAGATTTCAATGCAAAGGGAATGCAAGCCTGATATCACTCAAATTACCCTAAGGAGTGACTTTACTCTCTCAAATAAGAGGTTCAGTTGTAGCACTTAGGGATCGAATCCACAGAGAGCTAGTGTACAAATAAGATGCAATCTTAGTGACTATGCTAGGTTGAATATGGTTTAAAGTAAAATGCAGGTTTTTGAGTAATGGTAAGATTACTCAGTTGAAAGGTTTTGGATTAGAACAATAAAGAAAAGTAGCTAGATTCAGGGTAGGTATTCAGGAATTCAGGATTATAAGTACTACAATTGCTAACAAGTTGCTTGCATGATATGTCAAAGCTCAACACTATTAAATGAATCCATCAGCTCTCGCAATATTTAAACCATCTACTACTTAGATGCTAAATGGTGTTTGCGGTCAGCTATATCGCCGACAGTATCGATCGATTATTCGATAGGAATATCGACCGATACACCTCTAGCTACGTCGATCGATTACTCTATAGGAGTATCGATCGACACGGCTCTAAGCAGAACTTATGCGCGAGTTGATACAGTGCTCACCATGATCTTAGATCAGCTTTCGCTTGTCTCAAGAGGGTCATAGCATGTGTTAGGATGTTATCACGAATTGTATTAAATAAATAATGCAATCCAAGTTCATGTTCTAGTTAGCTAATCTAGAAAAAGCATTAGTGAACAATCCTAACAATAAATATCACAACTATAGCAGATATAGGTTGGGGCTAATCCCTCATATCCTATTTAAACCCTAAATCTAACAAATGAATCTACTCAGACATGGCTAAGTGATTCATAGTAACAAGGTAATAATAGGAGTTCATAGATCTATTAGAGGAGTAAACACTTAAGTTGCAATCACAAATCTCTATGGATCTCTCCTCTAGATCTAGAATCTATAACCTTTGTTAACAAGAACAAGTAATGAATTAAGAACTGAATAGAACTTTATTGAGAACTTGCAAAGTAATGAAACAATGGTAAAAGAAATGTGTAGAAAAGATGGTGGTAAAAAGAAGCTCTCTCTGCCAAAAACACTTGGGAAAATATAAATATGAGTTCATCAGGTTAAAAACTCGTCAGGGGCAATCTTGTAAAAATGTGATGTCGTGGGCTTCAAGTTCGGCCAAGTCCAACTTGTCTTCTTTCGCCGCATGATATCGATCGATAGTACTGGATGTACATCGATCGATTATGATCTCGATGTATCGTCCTTCGGCAAATGTGTGTCGATCGATAGCACGAAGTGTGCATCGATCGATGTGTAGCTCCGGATTTCGACCTCTGGTCTGATCTCGGGTGAACTCTTCTTTAAGCTCCAAAAGGCACCTAAAACATCACTTTTCTCCAAAATGCTCCTGAGCCTGAAAACATACCTAATAGACTCCAAAACATAGATAATAGCAATAAAAATACTCATATACCATGGGTAAAAATAGGTAAAATCCATGGTATATGAACTCCCCCAGACTTAGCCTTTTGCTTGTCCTCAAGCAAACACACATGCAGTCTTTATGAAAGAGGTTTTAAAAAGCAGGGACTCAATCAAATTCAAACTTAGAATCATAACTCTATTTTGTTGCAAACCACATCTAAGAATCTGTCAATCACAGAAGTACATTATGCAATATCCTAATTAAAAAACCTTGATCATCTAGCCAACAACTTAGCAATCATGTTGATAAGTCATGGATTTTACCCACTTTCAACCATGTTTTTTATATGTTTTTTGATGAAAGGACTTTTCTAAGGTCCTAATCAAATGATGTAGTATATAAGATTGTCGAACCAGTTCTAAGTGACCAAAAAGCAAAGGGAATGCAAGTCTATGCTTAATCTAAATGCAATCATTAAAGAGGATGATTATTAAACTAAGACAATAAGTAAAATGCAACAAAAAGTAAAACTTTCTTTCTTATGAAGAGAGTGAGATCCATGGGTGTAGGGACTTGATTTCAAATGATTAAGATTCAATCCAAGATGCTAACTTTTCAATCAATCTAATTCCTTATGCCTAGACAACAAAACTAAGCAAGCTCTATCTCTAGATGGATGCTCTTTTGCAATGATCACCCAAGTACACCAAATCTCTTTGGCTGTAATGATCAAAGCAAGCATAGAGAATGAGTCTAATAGCAATCCTAGCTTCTTTGACAACTAATCTCTTAGGCAAAGCAAGCTAAAAGCATAGATGAGTTGGTTCAGACATTTCATAGAACACCTTTCGGGCAAATGCCTATGACTCTATGTTTGAGAGGCCAACCCAAATATAGCTTTAAGAACACCAAATCAATGCAAGGAAAGGATAGATCTAACACTAAGCACCTTGGATCTACACTTAATCACTCTTAATCACCCTAACCCATGGATCTTAAATGGATCTACTCACTAATCCACATGCTTATTCTTAAACCCATGAGAGATTCAAACTTAAACATGTAGAGAAAGAAAAGAGATGAAATCAAACAATCAAGAACACAAGATGAGATGATGAAACAAAGATGAAACTTTACTCAATAGGTTTGTGTTCTTAGATAGAAAATAACACGAGTCCCAAATTAGGGATAACAAGGGTACTTATAGTTATGCTTAAAAGCCCTAGAAACATAAAACAAGATTACTAAAAAGTCCTTAAGCTAAATGGGTCTAAACCAATGGGAATTGAGCATAAAATTCGGTCAGGGGTGGACTAACACCATCCAACCCGGTCCAGGTTACCCGGCCGTCCAGCTGGCCGCGTCCCTTGCTCCGTCCGGGTTCCCCAGGCCGGCCGTCTCCCGGTCCTCAGCATCCTCTTCACGACCGGGTGCTCCTAGCAGGACAGGCCACCCCGGTCGTCCCTCGGTCTGGCCGCGTCTTGATCTCCCGTTCGGGTGCTCCTACCCGGACGCGTCTCCCCGGTCCATCCGTCCGTCTGCTCATCGTCCGGGTGCTCGTGTCCGGACGCATCAACCCGGTCATCCGGACTTGCTGATCCAATCTGATCTGACCAGGTATGTGTACCCGGACTAGGCTACCCGGTCCAACTCTCATCTCTTGATTTCACTTCTCTTCTTATGGCCAATCTTGATTCTTCACTTCTTTTTGGGTCATAAGGTTCCCAAACACCTCAAATCTCACCAAAGCACACTCCAACACCTGATAAGGACAAATGAATGCAAAATGATCGTAGACATGCCTAAACCTTAGCCTACAACTCAAAGAATGCAATAAAAAGATGGCTATATATATGAAAATATGCAAGACATCAACTCCCCCACACTAGTCCTTTACTTGTCCACAAGTAAACTAGTAAGGACTAAGGAGGAGAGGTTTGAAGGAGGGGACTCATAGCCAAAAGAATGCTCTTCTTAGTTCTCAACTTGATAACCTTGTATAATCATACCAACTAGCTAGAGCAAACACTCAATCCAACTCTAACTTCACAAGGCCTATCTTAACTCTTTTGATCCCTACACTTACTCATCATGAATCCACAATCCACAAATCCACTTGCTCTCTAACAATCATTAAGCAAACTCAAAAGATCTCTTGCAAATGGTCAAATGGTCCAAGTCATTTGGTTTGGTGAGAAAGGCTTTGATGCAAAACAAATCAAGTAGTTCAAGAAGGATCTTTGAAGGTGGTTTACTCTCAAAACAAAGTAGCCTTGACATTGCACATAATATATCTAAGAAAGGGATCAACTCATGCATAAAATGCTCAATCTCCATTGTTCTACCCTTTTCCCAAATACATAAGTTATATCCCCATTCCCAATGTCAAAACCACTCACATCTCTCACCCAAATATTTCCCCAAAACACTCAAGATATTTTCTCATTAAGAACTCTTTCTTATTGAAGTCTACAAGGGATTTTCACTCTTTAAATTCTTATCAGCTCTTTCTTAAACATTGCTTAGAACTATTATTTCTCTTATCCCTTCTAGACTAAATCACTTATTAACTTGGAGCTCTTTGAGTTAATCTTTTCTTTCAAAAACCTTTCACATTTCCAAGATCACACCATACAACACTCACCCCCATCCTAGAAGCTAGACAATATGAGTGTCTAATCTAGCTAAAATGGAGATCAAGCATTGTCGTTCCCAATACTCTCAACATTATGCACATGTAAAGCTTTCAAAAGAAGGCCTCACTCAACAAACAATGAAGGCTTGAAAGGAGGTAAGGGTTTAAGGGTGTGGAGTACCACTTGAGTTTGTCCAAAAAGATAGGCAAAGAATGGGATGGACAACTCAAGTGTTCTATCCATGACTTAGTACACAGGGGACCATGAGCAAGAGACTTAGAGTCTAAATATGACAGGAGCAAACTTCAAAGAGAGAGTATCAATCAATCAAATAAGCTTTAGGAAGAGTTTTCAAAGCTCAAAGTTTACAAGCTATCCTAAGATTGCTCAAGCTACTTACTATGATTATAAAGGTTATCACTTTAAGAACTTAGCATGAGCATCTTTACAAGGAAACTATCATCCTTGTCCCCTTATGCATGATGCAACCTATATGATGATTTTTCTCTTTTTTTTTATGCAAGTGAATGATCTAGACTCAATCCTAATGCAATTACATGATTCTTTTTGTGCTTTTCAAAATTTTCAAATTTTTTTTGGTTTTTCTATGCAATAACTATCTACAAGCACATGCATATGACATAAAACACAAGACTATTAGCAACTTGACACCTCCCCCACACTTAATTCACACAGTCTCTGTGTTTGTTAAATGGGGAGAAGGGCCCAAATAAAGATAAAAAAATAAAAACTAAATGAAATGATGAATGGTATATACAATGATAGGGTGTTTGAGTACCTTTATGGAGCGTGGGATGAGGCTGATGCCTCACCCTCAGAGTCATCTTCATCAGCAGTGGTGTCTAAGGAAGGTGACTTGTTTCCGGACTCGGATGGGGCGATGTAAGGGTTCCTCAAGCGGCGGAGGGCTTGCTTCTTGGTTCTAGGTGCAGAGGGGTCATGAAGTGGCTGAGGAGGGAGTGCATTGAGAGAATCAAGATCAAAATCCTCAGCCTTGCAGCCAGCTACAGCTCCCCTAGCTAGGACCTCAGCCACTTTCTTCAATAACCGAGCTGAAGCTTCAGCTTGCCTCTTCACGGTTATTTTCAGCACCTTGCACTGGTGGGTGAGCTTGAAAATGATTCTATCTTGAGCCTTGTTCCACCTCTGGAGGGTGCTGATCTGGTCATGAGCTTGGCGAAGGGGCCCAAGAGGCAGGACACTGGTGCATTGCTCGAACTTGTAGCGAGGGGGGACCAAAGAGATGAGCAGTGGCTCTTCTGGTGTGGTCCTGATCATAAGCAGACTTCTTGCTTGCTGCCCTCTCACCTTGAGGAAGGGTCACAGGGCAAAGAGGTCCATGACTCCTAAGGAGGTGCTCCTCACTGATGTCAAAACTGATGTCTCCTGAAGTGCTCAATGAAGTGAGTTCTGAGTTAGGAAGCAACAGCTCAGCCCTTTTGCCACTCTTGAATAGGAATAGACGCATCTCTCATCAAAGCGTCCACTTAAGAACTGAGCCTTCTTCAGGTAAGCTCCATCCAAGAAAGTAGGACCTACTCCATCATCACCCAAATCAATCCCCTGGGAAGCCAATAATGGAGTTATCCATCCACCAATGCCAATCTGAGGACCTGAGTCATGGTTTGTCGAAGCCCAACTCTTGTAGTGCATGAAGCGCTGAACAAGGAAACCAACCATACCAAAATCTGAGTAGAAGTCATCCGGGACAACAGGGAGCTGAGGAAAGGAAGCAAAGTGTCGGGCTGTTTGGTGAAGGAATCTCAGCTCTTCCCCAACAACGTTCCCTATCTCTTTCTTCTGGAAGAGGGTGTGGTTAAGCAGCCTGTAGAGATAGCGCATGATGGGATGCCTAATAGCACCATTCTTCTCTTTCTTGTGGCCTCCTTTCCCTTGTCCTGTTAACAAGGTCCACATTGATTCAGCAATGGTCTTCTCCTTAGGGGCTGTCTTGAGTGTGGGAAGTGAAGAATGTTTCTGATCCTCAAGGCCTAGAATGTCGCCAATCTCTGTGAAAGACATGGAGTACACCTCACCTTCAATCTTGAATTTGATCTCTCCCCATCCTTGCTGTGCATGCTTTGAAGAGTGAAAGGTTGCTTCTAGTGTAGCCAAGAATTGGCAAGAGACTTCCTTGTGAGTAGGGTAGGCTGCTGAGTAGAGGCTTTCCATCTTCATGTGCTCAAGCATGGCTTGAACATCATCATCAAAGTACATTTCTTGCAAGATCTTCTTATGAACAAATCTGGTAGGGACCCAACCAATGCCATTCCTCAAAAGGTCGACCAGCTCATCTTCAGTAGGTGTTTTGGACCTATCCCTCTTGTCATACTTTGATTTAGGATCAGCATGCTCATCATTAGAAGATATCTCATCCTCTTCACCTTCACTTTCTGCAATCATTGGCTTCTTGCCTTGCTTCTTTGCTCTAGCCCTTGCCAACTTCTCTTCCTTATTGTGCTGGTTAAGGTTTTCTACAACCTCTTGCACAGGGTCTGGTGCTCTCCTAGGTGGAGTCATAGCCCTCATAGTGTGAGCAAGGGCATGATCACCTTTGTTGTTGGTCTTCTCTACCACAAGAGCTCCCACACTAGAGTTTCTTGGTGCCTTAGCTCTCTTGGGAGGAGCCTGCTTGTTAGCACCATCAGTTACACTGTCCCCAACAGCTGGTCTCTTTCCATCCCTCTTGGCTTGCTTGTGAGCACCATCAGCCAGACCCTTATCAGCAACAACTCTCTTCCCATCTTTCTTGGCTTGTGCTTTCTTCCTTAGCATTTCCAAAGCTTGCTGGCGGCGCTCCTCTTCTGAACCAGGCTGTGAACCCAAAGATTTCCCAAACTGAGCAGTGTGTCTTGCTGCACGCTCTTGCTTCTCAACTTCTAAATCAGCTTCACTCTTTCGCCCCATTGGTACCTGAAACTTTAGACTTTGGAAAAGAGTGAGCTTAAGAAAGAAAAGCCTCTCAAGATGAGAAATATGATTAAAAGCATAAGAATTTCAATTCCAATGATCAATTACTCACAAGAAACAAGCTTTAAGCAAAAGGGCTTTAGAACATCCTAGAGAATTCTCATGCTCATAATTTTTTTTTTTTTTTTTTTTTTATGAGCAACAAGAATCTCTAAGAATCAAAACCACTCAATTAAGCACAATCAAGCTTGAATTGGCCTAAATTGAAGTTCTCCATCAACCTAGCATCCAATCTAACCCAAGAACAACCTAAAACAAGCACTTTATGAAAAACCCTCAAATCTCATGAACCCTAATTTTTCAAAGTTCAAATTAATCTCAATTCCACCATGAAATCAACTACCCAGCATGATATATAAGCTTTCCCTAGTTTAATTTACAAGAATCTAGCAAGAAAAGGCTCCAATTTCAAGTTCAAATTTTTAGGGTTCATGAGGGTTACGAATTTGAACTTAAAGATACCATACCTTGCTTTGGATGAAGGATAAATATGAAGAGATTCAAGGAATTAGACCTAGGGGAAGAAGGCTTGGATGTGGGAAAAAGAATTTTGTGATTTGGTTGAGATTTGACAAAGATATGGGGATTTTATTTCTTGGAGACTAGAGAGGATTTTGATGTGAGGAAGAAGATGAAATGAGGAGAGAGAGGGAGGATTAGGGCTTTAAGGGAGGTTCTGGGTCGGGTGGATGGGTTCTGGGTCGGTTTTAGGTGGGTTTGGGTCGGTTTAGGGATAGGAAAGCTTACCTGGGTCGCGGTCGGGTCGTGCACGGGCGGGGGCTCCATCGGGTCAGTGCGCGGATCCTGGCGTGTGGAGAACGACCGGGTAGCTCACCTCGAACGGTCGTCCCCGGTCCGTCTTGCCTTCTTTACGTCCGGGTTCCGTTACCCGGACAGGACGTCCCCGGTCCATCCGTCCGTCTGCTCCACGACCGGGTGCTCCCACCCGGACACTGCACCCCGGTCTGTCCGTCCGTCTCATTTCACGACCGAGTTCTTCCACCCGGACACTGCATCCCGGTCTGTCCGTCCGTCTCACGACCGGGTAGGCGACCCCGGTCCATCCTACCCGGTCCAAACCTCCAAATCTTTTTTTTATGACTTCCTCCATCTCAAAACTTTATCCAACCCATTCCCAAGCTCCATGTGATTTATTGTTGAAAAAGAACAAATCCTAATGCAATATTTCCAAGGATAACCATGGGACTTCCTCCCAAGTGAGCTTGTTTAAAGTCACTAGCTTGACTTTGCCTCCTTTGAGATTAGGCAAGGGGAGCATCAGAGAGTGGGGTTGATGTCCCATTCTCCTTTGGTATTGTGGCCATGTATTCCTTGAGTCTCTGGCCATTCACTGTGAAGTCATTTCCCTGCTTATCCCATAACACAATGGCTCCATAAGGCCTCACTTCTTTGATCACAAATGGACCAGACCACCTTGACTTAAGCTTTCCTGGAAACAACTTCAGTCTAGAGTTGTAAAGAAGCACTTGATCTCCTGCCTTGAACTCTCTCTTGAGGATGTGCCTGTCATGAAAGGCCTTAGTCTTTTCCTTGTAAATCCTTGAATTCTCAAAGACATCCATCCTTATCTCATCCAGTTCATTGAGTTGAAGAAGTCTCTTCTCCTTTGCACTCTTGATGTCAAAGTTCAGAAGCTTCACAGCCCACAATGCGTTGTATTCAAGCTCAACTGGCAAATGGCAAGATTTCTCATAGACAATGTTGAAAGGAGTAGTGCCTAGAGGAGTCTTAAAGGCATCATTAAGCTTGTCTGAAAGAGCATCATTAAGCTTGTCTGACCAATCCTTCCTCTTGGTTCCCACAATTTTCTCCAGGATACCCTTAATTTGCTTGTTGGAGACCTCCACTTGGCCACTTGTTTGAGGGTGATAGGGTGTTGCAACCTTGTGTTTCACTCCATTCTTCTTGAGAAGACCCTCAAACACCTTGTTGATGAAATGTGAACCTCCATCACTTATGACCACTCTTGGTACTCCAAACCTTGGGAAGATATTGCTCTTGAACATTTTGACCACCACTCTTGAATCATTTGTGGGACTTGCTATTGCTTCCACCCACTTTGATACATAGTCCACAGCCACCAAGATGTATTTGTTGCCATAAGAAGAAGGGAAAGGTCCCATGAAGTCAATTCCCCAAACATCAAACACTTCCACTTCAAGGATTGGGTTTTGAGGCATCTCATTCCTCTTAGTAATGTTCCCCCTCCTTTGGGAAGAGTCACATCTTGAAATGAAATCTTGTGTGTCCCTGAACATGTGTGGCCACCAAAATCAAGCTTGTAGCACCTTTGAGACAGTCTTGAATGTAGCAAAATGGCCTCCATAGGAAGATCCATGGCAATGTGAGAGGATTCCTTCAACTTCTTCTTCAGCCACCACTCTTCTATAAATCTGATCTTTGCATAGGGTGTAGAGGTATGGTTCATCCCAATAGTATCTCTTCAAGTCTTTGTAGAACTTCTTCTTCTCGTACCCCGCAAGACCCAATGGCTCCTTTCCAGTGGCTAAGTAGTTAACCAAATCAGCATACCAAGGTCCCTTCTCTTCAGCTGCCTTAACCTCTTCAATCTTTTTTCCAGTTTCAATAACTGCCACCACTGACATGATGGCCATGACATGCTCTTGTCTAAGTCCCTCATTAATAGGGATTCCACCTTCAATCCTCAACCTGGACAAGTGATCAGAAACTCCATTCTCAATCCCTGGCTTGTCTCTAATCTCCAAGTCAAACTCTTGAAGCAAAAGGATCCACCTTAGTAGTCTTGGCTTGGCATCCTTCTTTGCTAGGAGATGTCTCAAAGCTGCATGGTCAGCATACACAATGACCTTGGAACCCACCAGGTAGCTTCTTAATTTTTCAAAGACGAAGACAATGGCCAGCATCTCTTTCTCAGTTGTGGCATACTTCATTTGTGCATCATTCAGGGTTTGGCTAGCATAATAAATCACATGAGTCTTGCCATCCTTCTTCTGCCCCAGGACAGCCCCAACAGCAAAGTCACTAGCTTCACACATTATCTCAAAAGGGAGGTCCCAATCAGGTGGCTGGACAATGGGGGCACTAACAAGTTCACCCTTTATCCTCTTGAAAGCCTCAAGACAATCTTCATCAAAGCTGAAAGTGGCCTCCTTGCATAGCAACTTGGTCATTGGTCTAGCAATCTTTGAGAAGTCCTTGATGAATATTCTATAGAACACAGCATGGCCAAGGAAGCTCTTGATGTCCTTCACTGTCTTTGGTGGTGGCAAGCTGACCATCACCTCAATCTTAGCCTTGTCCACTTCAATGCCCTTTTCTGAAATCTTATGCCCAAGCACAATCCCCTCTTTGACCATATGAAGTGACACTTCTCCCAATTCAGCACAAGGTTGGTGTCTTCACATCTCTGTAGGACCCTGCACAAGTTGGACAATCAAGCAGAAAACGAAGATCCGTAGACAGAGAAATAATCCATGAATACCTCCACTATATCCTCAATGAGATCCGAGAAGATAGACATCATGCACCTTTGAAAGGTTGCTGGAGCATTACATAACCCAAATGGCATCCTTCGATAAGCAAAGGTGCCATAGGGGCATGTGAATGTTGTCTTCTCTTGATCATTGGGATGTATGGGGATTTGGAAGAACCCTGAATACCCATCAAGAAAGCAATAGAAAGGATGGTTTGCAAGTCTCTCAAGCATTTGATCAATGAATGGCAATGGAAAATGATCCTTTCTAGATGCAGAGTTGAGCTTTCTATAATCAATACACATCCTATGGCCAGTTATGGTTCTAGTTGGTATCAATTCATTCTTGTCATTTTTAACCACAGTGATACCATCTTTCTTTGGAACTACATGCACATGAGATACCCATTTAGAATCTGAAATAGGGTAGATAACACCAGCATCTAAGAGCTTAAGAATCTCCTTCTTTACAACATCCTTCAGGTTAGGATTCAACCTTCTTTGATGCTCTATAGAAGTCATTGATTCATCCTCTAGATGTATCCTATGCATGCACAAAGAAGGTGATATCCCCTTAATATCATCTAGTGAGTACCCAATTGCCTTTCTAAACTTTTTAAGTGCATTTAAAAGTTGAGAAACCTCAAGTTCAGTAAGTTCAATACTCACAATGACATGATATGACTCATTAGGGCCTAGAAATGCGTACCTTACACCATGGGGAAGAGGTTTTAGCTCCACTTTTGGTGCCTTGAGCTCACTCCAATCATCTTGTTGGGTGTCCTCTTGTTGAGTGGCTGAAGCAGCTAGGTGCACCTCTTGTTTGAGCTCCTCATACTGGCCTTTATCATCAATCTTCTTGCAAGAATCCAGCATGGCCACAATAGCATCACTCTCTTGGTTCTCAACCACTTGGACCTCTTTATCCACTGTCAAAGCATGCTGCAAAGGGTCCCCTATTGTCAACTCTCCAAGTGCCAATTCCTCAAGAAGCTCATCAGCAAGAGCTTCCATCTCTTCTATGTAAAACACTTGGCCTTGCACAGTTGACCTCTTCATTACCTCATTGATATCAAAATGGAGAGTGTGCTCTTTTCCCAAATGAAGATCAATCTTGCCTTCCTTCACATTGATAAGGGCTCCTACTGTGGCTAAGAATTGTCTTCCAAGGATCAAGGGGTCTGTAGCTTCTTCATCCATCTCAAGCACAACAAAGTCAGTAGGAATCTCACAATTTCCCACCATCACAGGGAGATCTTCAAGGATACCAATAGGGAATTTGACTGAGCGATCAGCAAGAACCAAAGAGAGTTTACACTTCTTGTATTGGCTGAACCCAAGCTTCTTGGCAACAGATAGAAGGATGAGACTGACACTAGCTCCCAAATCACATAGACATCTCTCAAACATCAAAGGACCAATGGCACAAGGTAGGGTAAAGCAGCCTGGATCCTCTAGCTTCTTAGGGATTGTCAATCTCTGGATGATGGCACTGCACTCATGAGTAAGAACCATCATGCCTTCCATTTCCTTCTTCTTGGCAGCCACAGCATCCTTCCAGAACTTGCTGTATTGAGGGACAAGCATGAAGGAATCAATGATGGGCATTGTGACTTGAACTTCACTCATTTGCTTCTCAAAGAGAGCATTGTACTTCTCCAAAAGTTGCTTCTTGAATCTTCCAGGAAATGGCAACTTAGGCTCATAGGGAGGAGGAACAAAAGAAGATTCTTTTGTTGGAGTGGAAACTTCACCATGCTTTAGTGTTCTCTTCTCTTCTCCAACCTTTCCTTTACCCTTAGCTTCAACGATCTTTTCTAGAATTTCCTCATCAACCTTCTCAGCTACAATCACAACATCATCATCAATGTTGATGGCCACCCCCCACTTAGTGTCCCACCATCCTTGGGGAGAGTTCTTGGAGGTAGCTCTCTACCACTTCTCAAAGTGATTGCTTTCATTGGCTCCTTGGGGTTTTGCTCAACCTTTCCTGGTAGTGTTCTTTGTTGGCGATTTGGCTGAGAGTTCATAGAAGCAAACTGATACTCCAAAGCTCTGATCTTGTTGTTTAGCTCGGTATAGCTGCTATCAATCTTGGAGTGAACAGTCTTCAACTCATGGCCAATGTCCTTGGCTGTTCTAGCTTGACCTTCCAATATTTGTTTGAACATAGCTTCCATAGATGAATCTGGAGCTTTAGCTTGGGAGGATCTACCTTGAGCTTGAGTAGACTGATTGCCTTGATTGGTAAAACCAGTAGGAGGATTCTGCCTAGGCTGGTAGTTCCCTTGCTGAGTGTTTTGCTTGGGTTGATAGCCTCCTTGCTGGTTGTTGGGATAAGACCTTTGCTGGTAGTTGTTTTACTGAAAGTTAGGCTCCTTCCTGTACCAAGTACCATTGTTGTCGATGAAGCAAAGCTCTTCTTGCCCTTCTAACCCTTCAACTTCATTAACCTTAGGAGGAGTTTCCTGACTAGGACCACCCACAAAGTTGATCTGCTCCTTTTTGGCTTGGTTAGCAATCAGCAAGTCTATCTTCTCTTGCAAGGATTTGATTTCCTTCTTGGTCTGGTTGTCATCAGCCCTGGTGGTTCTATCAGCTCTGTCATGCTCTCCACTGTAAACTGAGTCACTCTTCACCATGTTGTCAACCAGCTCCTCAGCATCTTCTTCAGACCTGCCAAGGAAGAAACCATTGCTTGCTGTATCCAGTCTTGCTCTGGACTCAGGAAGGGCTCCTCTGTAGAATGTACTCAACAAACTCTCCTTTGAGAAGCCATGGTGTGGGCATTTAGCTTGATATCCCTTGAACCTTTCCCATGCTTCACTAAAGCTTTCCAAGTTCTTCTGCTGGAAACTAGAGATCTCATTCCTCAGCTTGGCTGTCCTTGATGTGGAGAAGAACTTCTCCAAGAAGGCTTTCTTGCAATCATCCCAAGTAGTGATGGAGTCACTAGGTAGATATTTTTCCCATTGGCGTGCCTTGTCTCCTAGAGAGAAAGGAAACAACTTGAGCTTGAAGGCATCTTCGGACACACCATTGGTCTTGGACAAGCCACAATAGCTATCAAACTTGTCCAAGTGATCAAATGGGTCTTATACAGCCAAGCCATGGTACTTGTTGTTCTCAATCACACTCAACAACCCTGACTTGATCTCAAAGTTGTTAGCTTCCACAGCTGGTGCACGGATGCCCGTCCTATTGCCATGGATGTGAGGACGGTCATAGGTACCAATGGCTCTAGCTGGCCGCTATGGGTGTCGTTATTGCTGGCGCTGTGGTCCAAGGTTGTCAGCTCCTTGACCATTGCCATCTTGAGGTTGATGCTGGTGATCATCCATCTCAAACCCCAACCTCTGAATGTGAGCCTGTTGCTCTTCTTCTCTTCTCCTTCTTGCTATTTCCCTCTCAAATGTAGCTATCTCTTCAACAGTGGGAACCAGGTTAGTTACACCCCTGCTTCTTGTGTTCATACACCTGAAAATCAAAGGAAGATGCAAAAGGAGAATCAATATCACAAGAAAAGAAAAATGATTTAGTCTCAAGCAAGTGACTAAATCCCAATGTCACAATCAACTTAGAATTTGGCAACGGCGCCAATTTGATGAAAGGACTTTTCTAAGGTCCTAATCAAATGATGTAGTATATAAGATTGTCGAACCAGTTCTAAGTGACCACAAAGCAAAGGGAATGCAAGTCTATGCTTAATCTAAATGCAATCATTAAAGAGGATGATTATTAAACTAAGACAATAAGTAAAATGCAACAAAAAGTAAAACTTTCTTTCTTATGAGGAGAGTGAGACCCATGGGTGTAGGGACTTGATTTCAAATGATTAAGATTCAATCCAAGATGCTAACTTTTCAATCAATCTAATTCCTTATGCCTAGACAACAAAACTAAGCAAGCTCTATCTCTAGATGGATGCTCTTTTGCAATGATCACCCAAGTACACAAAATCTCTTTGGCTGTAATGATCAAAGCAAGCATAAAGAATGAGTCTAATAGCAATCCTAGCTTCTTTGACAACTAATCTCTTAGGCAAAGCAAGCTAAAAGCATAGATGAGTTGGTGCAGGCATTTCATAGAACACCTTTCGGGCATGAAATGCCTATGACTCTATGTTTGAGAGGCCAACCCAAATATAGCTTTAAGAACACCAAATCAATGCAAGGAAAGGATAGATCTAACACTAAGCACCTTGGATCTACACTTAATTACTCTCAATCACCCTAACCCATGGATCTTAAATGGATCTACTCACTAATCCACATGCTTATTCTTAAACCCATGAGAGATTCAAGCTTAAACATGTAGAGAAAGAAAAGAGATGAAATCAAACAATCAAGAACACAAGATGAGATGATGAATCAAAGATGAAACTTTACTCAAGGGGTTTGTGTTCTTAGATAGAAAATAACATGAGTCCCAAATTAGGGATAACAAGGGTACTTATAGTTAGACTTAAATGCCCTAGAAACATAAAACAAGATTACTAAAAAGTCCTTAAGCTAAATGGGTCTAAACCAATGGGAATGGAGAATAAAATTCGGTCAGGGTGGACCAACACCATCCAACCCGGTCCAGGTTACCCGGCTGTCCAGCTGGCCGCGTCCCTTGCTCCGTCCGGGTTCACCAGGCCGGCCGTCTCACCCCGGTCCTCAGCATCCTCTTCACGACCGGGTGCTCCTAGCCGGACAGGCCACCCCGGTCGTCCCTCGGTCTGGCCGCGTCTTAATCTCCCGTCCGGGTGCTCCTACCCGGACGCGTCTCCCCGGTCCATCCGTCCGTCTGCTCATTGTCCGGGTGCTCGTGTCCGGACGCATCAACCCGGTCATCCGGACGTGCTGATCCAATCTGATCCGACTGGGTATGTGTACCCGGTCTAGGCTACCCGGTCCAACTCTCATCTCTTGATTTCACTTCTCTTCTTATGGCCAATCTTGATTCTTCACTTCTTTTTGGGTCATAAGGTTCCCAAACACCTCAAATCTCACCAAAGCACACTCCAACACCTGATAAGGACAAATGAATGCAAAATGATCCTAGACATGCCTAAACCTTAGCCTACAACTAAAAGAATGCAATAAAAAGATGGCTAAATATATGAAAATATGCAAGACATCATTTTTGGAAAGAAAAGGACACTTCTAGTGTCTTTTATGAGCTTTTACAGGTTCAGGTACTCTTTGGTGAAATGTGACCATTTTGGAGCAGAAATGGAAACTTTAAGGAGGTTGTAATGGAACGATAACTTGAGCTAATTTACATATGCTCAACATGATGCATCGACCGATGAGAGACTACCTTCATCCACCGATAGGAGCTTGTGACATCGATCGATATGAAAGGCCTCCGAGAATTAGTGACGAATTAAATGAGCTAATTATCTCATTAGGGTTTCACTTTTACCAAATGAGTCCCTGGCCGCCTGTTAGGCTATATTAATAGGGTTTTGTATTATTTTAAAGGCAAGACTTGCCTAGAGAACTTTTAGACCTAATTTGGAGAGAAGTATCTTGCTACCTTGGAGAGAGAGCTTAGGAATGGAGAGATAGATCTGAACTGCATACAGAGAAGATCTTGAACTCCCTTATTTTTCTCTACTATTTAATTGTTTAACTTATTATTCTATTTAAAAGTATTATTCAAACCATCATGATTTTGTCTCTCATGAATATGTTTGAGTAGTTTCTCTTGTTAGATTTAGGTTTCTCATTAAGGTTAACCATGCATTGCAATTGATTTAATGCTAGGATGTTTAAAATATAGTTCTTCATTCTAGTTGTTCTTAATGCTAAGTATAGGATTGATCACCCTTGTCTTAGATCTTAGGATTAATTTGGATAAGTAAAAACTTAGCAAATCCCTGAAACCCCAAGCTGGTATGTTCCAACTTTACATAGACTGCACTAAAGTGGCCTCTTTGTAAGATTGGAGAACCAATTCAAATACGATCTTAAAGCTCACTAGAAACGGTATCGATCGATAAGCAATCCACTTGTCGAACGATATTGTGAAAGGTGTATCGATCGATATTCAAATAGAATAATCGATCGACACTTTCTTATACTCATCGAACGATAGTTGATGACTTAAGATCTAGTTAAAGATAATCAATCATTGATTTAACCTTAAGGTTTGAGTTCAGAACTATGAATATTAAAAACCCTAGATACCCTGCATGCTAGTTAGCCTGAGAAATAGCCTAAATCTAGCTTTTCTTCCTCTTGCTTAAAACCTAAGCCATTCAATCAAGCAATTACTTGCTTACCCTCTATTTACTGCTTTAAACTTGCTTGTCTAGCTTTATTTCGAAGATTAAACAATATATTGTATAATCCTAGAGTCTCTGTGGATTCGATCTCTAAGTACTACAACTGAACCTCTTATTTGAGAGAGTAAAGTCACTCTTTAGGGTAACTTGAGTGATATCAAATATGGCGCCGTTGCCGGGGACTCTTTCTTATTACCATTAGATTTAGTTTAGAATATAGTATACACTTTACTTTCGTATTTACTAAAATCTTTTCCTCTTATTGTGCTCTTACAGGTACCTAAGAATGGAGATGACAAATTTCGGCAGCCCATCGATCGACACGGACACAAAAACATCGAGCGATACGTCGAGCGAGGAATCGATCGACATACTGCCCCGACCATCGATCGATACCAACCAGCCGGAAGCAGGTAAGTGTTTACTTACCGATCGTGCTAATGAGAAAGTAGTCCTAGGCAAACCAACTGATAACATAAGCAACACAATTTATGAATTTGCTGATGAACAAGGAAATGAAATCCCTGTTCAACCTTATTCATCTTCTTCTGAAGATGAGGAACCAGAAATGTTTTTGCAAGACTACTTAGACCCCATAAAGACCTATTCCAATAGGTCTGCCATCAAAGTACCAGAAGGTGATACCCGAAAATCAAAACTCTACCTTGATTTTATTCTTCTGGTGCGAAATAAGCCTTTCCGTGGATCTGCCTTGGAGCACCCCCACGAGCACATCGAATACCTAGAAGATCTAGTCTCTGATGATTACAATCGCTGCAAACTTTTTCTTTTTCCCTTGAGGGAAAAGCCAGAAAGTGGCTGAATCAGATACCAGCAGGCTCTCTAACTTGCTGGGAGGAAATCAGAAACGCTTTCATAAATCAATTTTTCGATGACGCTCGCTATTGGGATATACGAGAATAGTTATCTTACTTTGCTCAGGGTCCACGCGAATCGTTTAAAAACGCTTGGATCAGATTTGAAGGCTATCAACGTGATTGTATCCACCATGGTTACTCAGAACCACAGCTCCTAAACTTCTTTTACGGAGGCATCAGCCTTCGTTACCAAATCACGCTGGATACCGCAAGTGAAGGAAACTTTAGCACCAGAAATCCTAGTAAAGCAAAGCGTTTGATCAAAAACATAGCTTTGGGAAAATCCTATGAGATCAGTGATAGGGAAAATAGAGCTACGTCCAGGAACACGCTCCAATTAGCTGAAATCAGGCAGTCATTGGACTCTCTGCATTCAATCATGAAGGAAAAGAAACTTAAACAAACTCTTCCAAATGACTGACAGCTGTTTTCTGTCGAAAAGAGTAAGTCTCAAGTTTACGACCCGGACGAAGATAGTTTCACCCAAAACTATGATGCCCTAATCATATCCCATCAAAGAAAAACTGACTCCAGGTTAAACCAAGCTTTCACGGGAAATCAGAAAATAGAAAGCGACATGGATACCAAACTAAACGTTATTCATCGTGAGCTATTTAAGAAATTAGATGCTCTAAGTGAACAAGTTAAACGATTAAAAGGTGATGTCGCCGAAAACGCAATCGCTATCAAGAGGGAAGCAGGACGTCTTCCTGGGCGAACTGATATGAACCCAAGACGTCAAGTTAGTGCTGTACTCTTGAGAAGTGGAAAGCAACTTGTTCCGAAAGCTAAGGAAAAACCTTCTTCAAAAGAAAATTCTGGAGAAAAGATCAAACCCACCCCAACCCTGTGCTATTCCATGCCAGTAGAGCGGAACCTTCACCAAACAAGGGCAAAGAAAAAAGTAGTCAAAGCACCGAAGAAGTTGTGATTGATATTCCAGACGACGAGGAAGATTCGGAGGATGAAGTTAATATCGACTGATATGAAGAAAAAAATATCGATCGACACCAACCCCCTAAGCCGAAAAGCGATTCAGCACCAGCTGGACCGACTATCGAAAGGGTTTATAACCCGATTCCCCCTTTTTCTCAACGAAAGTCCGACCCTAAGCGTGAATTGGACAGAGAAATCTGTGAGAAAGCAATCGAAAGGATCAGAGTTGAGATGCCATTAAGTGATGCTGTCAAAATTTCGCCAACGCTAAAGAAGTATGTTAAAGATATGGTAACTAAAGGTTTTCAAGTCGGAGAACGTAGTATCATGATGATTTCCGAAGAAGTCAGTGCTATAATTCAAGGCAAAATTCCGATCAAGCAACCCGACCCTCGTAGTTTCGTTCTTCGTTGCACCATCCAAGATAAACAGTTTCCAAGAGCCCTCTGCGATCTCGGATCTAGCGTGAATTTGATGCCGCACTCTGTTGCAATATCCCTCGGGTATGCGGAGTTCACTCCAGAAAATATCCAACTAGTTCTCGCTGATAGATCTGTTCGAGTTCCGGAAGGAGCGCTTGAGGATGTGCCCGTAATTATCAATGGATGCACATTACCAACGGACTTCGTTGTACTTCACTACAAGAACGAACCCAGAGACCCCATTATCTTGGGAAGACCATTTCTTGCAACCGCAAATGCGATAATTGACGTCAAATGATGCATCTGCCTAAACATTGGAAACATTCCAATGAGGTTCGACATGGAAAAGTAGTGACGCGCCCCTTAATAGATAGATCGTCCTCCTATGTCGATGATATCGACGAGCTTACCCAAAAATCTTTTGAAGATTCATTCTCTGAAAGCCACATCGAGGATGTGCTTATGGTTGCTCAGGGAGAAGTATTCAGTATGGATAACCGTACGGATGATTATGCACATTTTATGGACGCAAGAAATGATGATACAACAAATGATGAAGATGATTCCGAGATAAATATCGATCGATATTTGCAGAACGCTGTCGATCGACAACTATTTTCGATAGGCGATCTAAGCAAGGAAAATGCACCTAAGGTGGAATTGAAACCACTTCCTGCTGGACTCGAATATGCCTACCTTTTTGACACCACTTATCCCGTTATCGTAAATGCAAATCTTACGAACACTGAGCTCGCTTTATTGTTGAATAAACTGCGAAAACACAGGAAAGCAATCAGATACTCTCTTGAGGATATCCCAGGAATTTCCCCCGACCTGTGTATGCATCGGATTCATCTTGAAGATGAATCAAAGTCATCAATAGAACATCAAAGGCGACTCAACCCCAACCTGAAGGAAGTTGTTAAAAAGGAGATTATCAAACTTCTCGAAGCCGGTGTAATCTATCCAATCTCATATAGCAATTGGGTGAGCCAGTTCACGTGGTGCCTAAGAAAGGAGGCATTACTGTGGTCAAGAACGAAAAAGACGAACTTATTCCAAAGAGAACTGGAACTGGACACCGTATGTGCATCGACTACAGGAAGCTAAACTCCGCAACGCGGAAAGACCATTTTCCTTTACCTTTCATCGATCAAATGTTGGAAAGATTAGCCAATCATCACTACTATTGTTTACTTGACGGATGTTCCGGATTTTTCCAAATTCCAATTCATCCGGATAACCAAGAAAAGGCAACCTTCACATGCCCTTATGGAACATTCGCCTACCGTAGAATGCCATTTCGCCTGTGTAACGCCCCCGCTACTTTCCAACGCTGCATGATGTCTATCTTCACTGATATGATAGAAGATTTTATGGAAGTTTTTATGGATGATTTCTCAGTCTATGGATCTGATTTCAAAAGTTGTCTCGATAACCTCTGTAAGGTTCTAGCCAGATGCGAAGAAAAGAACCTTGTTCTAAATTGGGAAAAATGCCATTTTATGGTTAATGATGGAATTGTTCTTGGACACAAGGTATCTGCTGCTGGAATTGAAGTAGATCGAGCGAAGATAGAAGTAATGACTGGTTTACCTCCACCAACTAACATAAAAGACATAAGGAGTTTTCTTGGGCATGCTGGATTTTATCGAAGGTTCATAGAAGATTTCAGCAAAATTGCCAGACCTCTAACAACACTCCTCTGCAAGGATGTTAAATTCGAATTCACTCCAGAATGTCAGCAAGCTTTTGATAAAATCAAAAAGGCGTTGATAACTGCTCCCGTCGTGCAAGCACCCGATTGGAGTCTTCCTTTCGAAATTATGTGCGATGCAAGTGATTTCGCAGTAGGAGCAGTGTTAGGGCAGCGTAAAGATAAAAAACTTCATGTTATTTACTACGCGAGCCGAACTCTGGACGACGCTCAGAGAAATTATAGCACAACGGAAAAGGAATTACTTGCTGTCGTGTACGCTTTCGAGAACTTCTGAAACTACCTTGTTGGCTCAAAAGTTATTGTTCACACCGATCACGCAGCAATAAAGTACCTTGTGCAAAAGAAAGATGCCAAACCACGACTTATCCGATGGATCCTTTTACTCAAGGAATTTGACATGGAAATCAAAGACAAAAGAGGAGTAGATAACAGCGTAGCTGATCACCTTTCTCGGATAAAAGTCGACGACAACATTCCCATCGATGATTTCCTGCCAGCCGAAGGTGTATACCTGGCAGAATCAACATTCATTGGTCAGATAAATCTTGCATCTGAATCCTTATCAGTCAATGAATCAAGTGATGAATTGATCGATATAACTGAGTCGATGTCGATCGATGAAACAAACAATAAATTGATCGATACGACTAATGACATGTCGATCGATGAGTCGGCCACGCAACCGATCGATAATAAGACAGACGCACCAGCCAACTGTGAAAACGGCTTTGACTTAAGTAAAGTTTCATTTAAGATACCCTTCAATGTGACTATCACCGTAGCCGACAATATCACCACTGATCCGCACACTCCTGATAGATGCAAAAACCCCGATCAGGAAGTGGACGCTGTTGAAAAGAAATTCAGAGACAGACCATGGTATGCTGACATAGTAAACTATTTAGCTGCTGACGTCGAACCAGAAGGACTGAAAAATTATGACAGAAAGAAGTTCTTCAGAGAAGTCAGGCGATACCACTGGGATGAACCATATCTCTACAAGCAATATGCTGATGGAATTTACAGACGCTGTGTTGCAGCCGCTGAAGTGCCGGACATCATATTCCACTGCCATGGATCTTCTTATGCCGGACATTTCGCAACTTTCAAAACAGTATCTAAAATCCTTCAGGCCGGATTTTGGTGGCCTACCATGTTCCGCGATGTTCACGCCTATATCATAAAATGTGATAGGTGTCAACGAAGAGGAAAAATCAGCAAAAGACATGAAATGGAACAGAAGTTCATTCTCGAAATCGAAGTCTTTGACTGTTGGGGGATAGATTTTATGGGTCCTTTCCCTTCCTCATATGGGAACAGATACATTTTAGTTGCTGTTGATTATGTTTCCAAATGGGTTGAAGCTATAGCCACGACTACGAATGATGCTTCTGTTGTGGTCAAACTCTTCAAGAGCATTATTTTCCCTAGATTTGGAATTCCTCGAGTAGTAATAAGCGATGGTGGTACCCATTTCATCAACAAAGTTTTTGAAAATTTACTCAGGAAAAATGGAGTTCACCACAGAGTTTCCACACCCTACCATCCACAGACAAGTGGGCAGGTAGAAGTTTCTAACAGACAAATCAAAGAAATTCTGGAGAAACCCGTTGGAATCACCAGAAGAGATTGGTCACGAAAGCTAGATAATGCACTTTGGGCATACAGAACTGCATTTAAAACTCCACTAGGAACAACTCCTTTCCATCTACTCTACGGAAAAGCTTGTCACTTACCCGTTGAATTAGAACATAAAGCAGCATGGGCAACAAAATTGCTAAATTTCGACATCAAAACTGCTGCCAAAAGGAGACTCATACAACTCAACGAACTAGATGAAATCAGACATCTAGCTTATAAGAGTTCAAAGTTATATAAAGAACGCACGAAAGCTTACCATGACAAGAAGATCATCTCCCGGCACTTTGCTACCAACGATCAAGTTCTATTTTATAACTCTCGGCTCACTTTGTTTCCCGGAAAACTCCGTTCTCGCTGGTCAGGACCTTTCACAGTTACGGTAGGCAGACCAAACGGAGCCATCACCCTTATGAACGATAAAGGAGAAGAATTTACGGTGAATGGGAAACGAGTGAAGCATTACTGGACTAAACCGCCAAATGTCAAACCTTTACGGTTGGGCATTCCCGAATCTGATTATAGAGATTTTTAAGTCAAGCTAATGACTAAAAATAAAGCGCTTAGTGGGAGGCAACCCACTATTGCATTTAGTTTCCATTTTTATTTTTCATTCTTTTATTTTATTTTATTTTCATTTTCATTAAAAATATATATATATATATATAGATAAGGAATTGCCTTAAAATCGATCGATACGCTCTTAGGCATATCGATCGATGCGGATCTATCTAGGCCGCGGGTCATTAACCCCGATTTCCGCCTTTTCATCTTCTCATTTCGCCTTCCTCTCCCGAAAACAAAAAAACCGATTTTTCTCTCTAGAAACCAAGTCGATTTTCGCCGCTTCTTGCCTTAATCTCTTTGTTTTACACTTCTCTATCTCATTTGTTCATCTATTCAACGATTCTACAAGGTATGAACCCGGAATTCTCTATCTTCGGATTTTGTTTGACTAGGTTTTGACATGAACAAAATTGATCGATTATGCTTGGATTTGGTCGATTTAGGTTGCTAGTATGATGAAATAGGTTCTAGGATTGTTGGTTTTGCATTCATGATTGTGGAATTGCAATTTGGGATGAATTTTGTGATGCAGGTTCCGCGATGTCGTGTCGATCGACACGGTCATTGTCGAATCGATCGATATCGACGCTCAGGAATTGATGTCAAATACGACAATCGATCGATACAGAGCTACCAGAATCGATCGATCTATCATCGAAAGCATCGATCAATATAGGAACAATCGATTGCATCTACTGATGGATGATTCTTTTTGTTGTTTGCAGATGAGTTCACGGAGAGACAGCAGACGCGAGAGGAGGACTAAGAGGAGGCTCGATATCCCGAGCACCTCCAGGGCACCACCCACACCACCATCTTCCTCGACGCCATCATCATCCTCACATTCTCCGCCACGACAGCCCGACGAGCGCTCCCATGGCCTAGGAACCCTACTAAGGCCATACAGACAGTAGAGTCTTACCCCGACCCGAGGACAGCGGTCCGTTCAACCGCCTGCACCCACCGTCGGCGTACGGGGAGTTGGGACGACTACGACAGCCTGTTCCACTGGAGCACGGCTGTCACTCAGACTGATATCCGTCATCCCACCTTGCGCTACTTCATCAGAGCCCTTGCCAGCACTTTGTTGTGCAAGATGGAGCCCAACAAGGTGAGGATTGACGAGCTTACACTGCTGTTCACTGCGCTTGAAGGAGTTGTAGACCTGCAGGACCTGGACCCAGACCGCAACATGCCCACGCCGAACCTGGGATCTCTCTTTGCTCAGCACCTGGTGTCGCTGAAGATGAAGCCCTTCAAGGGCACTGAAAGGAAGAAGGAGACAATTGGGAGCCTGCTTACACCGATCTTCCAGCACCTCGGCATCCACTTGACTGGAGAGCCAGCACGCACCTCCCGCGCCTACTTGGACTTGGCACATCTGTCTTCAGCCCAGTGGCTGAAGGAGAGCTTGCTCTGGAGTTTCAGGAGAGGAGACCGCCTCCGTCTTCTGCAGCTGCCATCCCACCACATCACGGACTTCGACGGGAGCATTGACAGGCTCCAATTCCAGCCAGATGAGGCATTCCTCCGCAACATCCAGGAGATGCCACGGAGAGTTCCAGGAGAGCGCAGAGCACCAGCTACACAAGGCCAGCCAGATGCACCACTACCCAACTTCCCCATCATGCCAGACATTCCGATGCGCGACCATGGGGACTTTCAGAGGTTCGTAGCAGATGCTCTTCAGGCCATCTGGTCCATAGTGTCTCGCTGTAGGTGCATGAGCAGGAGGAGCGTCAGAGCCCATGATCCAGCAGCGCCATGACCATCACACCAGTACCGTCGTGACTCGTCATCAGATGACGAGGAGACAGCAGAGGACTCCGACTAGTCCTCACATCTCTATCCCTTATTCCCAGACACTTTTATTTTTATTTTTATTTTCATTTTTATGTTGGATTTTTAGGATTTGTTACTTTAGACTATCTATTTTTATTTCATGACTTATTATTTGTTTGCTTGTGTTTGTATTGTCTAACAGAACTAACAAATCACAGATCAGACGGGTTAGACACCAATAGACGAATTGATGACCTTCTGTCTAACCGCTATCGATCGATAACCATGCCTGGGTATCGATCGATACGAGTTATAATAGGTACAGTTACTCTAGTCATTAACTATCCAATTTTATCTTTCTTTCCTTTTTCACAACACTTAGACTAAATAACACTGGGGACAGTGTCGTTTAAGTCTCGGGGGGTTGTTACTAACATTTTTATTTCCTTAAAGCATTCTTCATTTTATTTTCAAATTTCTTTAAAGCATTCTTCATTTTCTTTTCAAATTTCTTTAAAGCTTTATTCATTTTCAAATAAAAAAAAAAGAAAAGAAAAAGAATTTATCATGCACCAAATGAGACAATGATATGTTTTTCAATTTCTACTTATTTTCTAACCACTCTTTAGCACCATTCTTAGATTTGTTAACTGCAGAATGTACTATAGATGCTAAAGTGGATCACCGGTCACTATGACAATACTTTCCATGATCATCTGAAAGAACCAAAGCTGATTTCCAACCTAACCTGACATTCTCTGCTTGTCTTGGGGCTTGGTATACATGGGATCGGATGCTTCGAACAAGTCTGGATGGTAAAGCCTTTTGTACATAGTTTTATCACCCTCTCTTTCTCATTTTCGAATCTAGATTTAATATTCAGCTCTCAAAAAAAAATTAAAATTTTGAGCTTAAATATATGTTCTACGACTAGTTAGCTATTACTTAGGAAGGACTTTGAACAGGGTTTGGCGGTTACCCCCCTCAAGACTTGATTCATAAGAATTCTATAGGTAAAGGATTCGAACAGGACTTGGTGGTTACCCCCTTCAAGACTTGCTTCGCAATGAATCCTAGGATAGGTCAAAAAGAAGTGAACATGACTTGGTGGCTACAACCATTAAGGCTTGATTCATGGAAGCCTGTCCAATCTCAGTCAATGTTCTGCAAACAAAAAGCAGACATGACTAAGAGAGAAATAGTAGAGAGAGAGAGGATAGGAACTAACTTTTACCTGCAGATCCAGATACTTGTCTAAGCAACCTTGCATCCTGTGATCGATACTCCCAAGGTAAAGCCCGCACTTTTATTTTTATGCACAGAAATGAAATCAGTAGAGGGGCTAGTCAGGCAGGATTGTTGAGTTGTTGGCTAGATGAACTTGGTTGCTAAGCTAGGATATGGTATAATGTACTTCTGAAGCTAATAGATTTTTGATGTGGGTTGCAACAAAGTTGAGCTGATGATCTTGAGTTAGAGGTTGTTTAAGTCTCACTATTTGGAAACCTCTTCTAGACCTATGTCCTTAAATTTGCTCGAAGACAAGCAAAAGGATAAGTCTGGGGGAGTTGATAAGTCATGGATTTTACCCACTTTCAACCATGATTTTTATATATTTTTGGAAACAAAAGGACACTTCTAGTGTCTTTTATGAGCTTTTACAGGTTCAGGTACTCTTTGGTGAAATGTGACCATTTTGGAGCAGAAATGGATACTTTAAGGAGGTTGTAATGGAACGATAACTTGAGCTAATCGACCGATGCTCAACATGATGCATCGACCGATGAGAGACTACCTTCATCGACCGATAGGAGCTTGTGACATCGATCGATATGAAAGGCCTCCGAAAATTAATGACGAATTAAATGAGCTAATCATCTCATTAGGGTTTCACTTCTACCAAATGAGTCATTGGCCGCCTGTTGGGCTATATTAATAGGGTTTTGTATTATTTTAAAGGCAAGACTTGCCTAGAGAACTTTTAGACCTAATTTGGAGAGAAGCATCTTGCTACCTTGGAGAGAGAGCTTAGGAATGGAGAGATAGATCTGAACTGCATACAGAGAAGATCTTGAACTCCCTTATTTTTCTCTACTCTTTAATTGTTTCTCTTATTACTTTATTTAAAAGTATTATTCAAACCATCATGATTTGTCTCTCATGAATATGTTTGAGTAATTTCTCTTGTTAGATTTAGGTTTCTCATTAAGGTTAACCATGCATTGCAATTGATTTAATGCTAGGGTGTTTAAAATATAGTTCTTCATTCTAGTTGTTTTTAATGCTAAGTATAGGTTTGATCACCCTTGTCTTAGATCTTAGGATTAATTTGGATAAGTGAAAACTTAGCAAATCCCTGAAACCCAAAGCTGGTATGTTCCAACTTTACCTAGAGTGCACGAAAGTGGCCTCTTTGTAAGATTGGAGAACCAATTCAAATCTGATCTTAAAGCTCACTAGAAATGGTATCGATCGATAAGAAATCCGCTTGTCGAACGATATTGCGAAAGGTGTATCGATCGATATTCAGATAGAATAATTGATCGACACTTTCTTATACTCATCGAACGATAGTTGATGACTTAAGATCAAGTTGAAGATAATCAATCATTGATTTAACCTTAAGGTTTGAGTTCAGAACTATGAATATTAAAAACCCTAGATACCCTGCATGCTAGTTACACCTGAGAAATAGCCTAAATCTAGCTTTTCTTCCTCTTGCTTAAAACCTAAACTATTCAATCAAGAAATTACTTGCTTACCCTCTATTTACTTCTTTTAACTTTCTTGTATAGCTTTATTTCGAAGACTAAACAATCTATTGTGTAATCCTAGAGTCTCTGTGGATTCGATCCCTAAGTACTACAACTGAACCTCTTATTTGAGAGAGTAAAGTCACTCCTTAGGGTAATTTGAGTGATATCACCTGTTTGACTAACCCCTCTACTGATTTCATTTCTGTACATAAAAATGAAAGTGCAGGCTTTACCTTGGGAGTATCGATAACAGGATGCAAGGTTGCTCAAACAAGTATCTGGACCTGCAGGTAAAAATTTGTTTCTATCCTCTCTCTCTACTATTTCTCTCCTAGTCAAGTCTGCTTTTATTTGCAAGACTTTGACCAAGATTGGACAGGCTTCCATGAATCAAGCCTTAATGGTTGTAGCCACCAAGTCCTGTTCACTTCCTTTTGACCTATACCTAGGATTCATCGCGAAGCAAGTCTTGTAGGGGATAACCACCAAGTCTTGTTCGAATCCTTTACATATAGAATTCTTATGAATCAAGTCTTGAGGGGGTTAACCGCCAAGCCCTGTTCGAATTCCTTCCTAAGTAATAATTTACTAGTCCTATAACATATATTTAAGCTTATTTCAATTTTTTTTTAAAAATTAAATCTAAATTCGAAAATGAGAGAGAGAGGGTGATAAAACTATCTACACAAGGCTTTACCTTCCAGACTTGTTTGAAGCATCCGATCCCATCTATACCAAGCCCCAAGACAAACAGAGAATGTCAGGTTAGGTTGAAAATCAGCTTTGGTTCCTCCAGACAATCAATGAAAGCGTTGTCATAGCTGATAGGTGATCAACTTTATCATCTATAGTACATTCTGCATCAACAAATCTAAGAATGGTGCCTAAAAGATTGGTTAGATAAAAAATGAAAATTTTTAAAATATCATTATCCCTTTCTTGACTCAATATTAACCATTTTGAAAACATTTTAGATGAAGTCAAAAGGTAAACAACATCAGTAATCATCCCCCCAGACTTAAATCATACACTGTCCTCAGTGTATAACCAGTCCGGTGAAGGCGTAGGCAAAAATAAAATATATTGATATCGAAAAAGTAGGGCGAAATACCTGACCGTGATCCGTATCGATTGATGTTGAGCCGCCTTCGTCGATCGTTATTGTTTGGTGTATGTCGATCGATATCGACAATGTCATGTCGGTCGATTTCAGTGGTAATCGTCTAGTCGTAACTACAAAGAAAAACAAATACGAAAAATAAAATCCTAAAGATAAAAACTAAATGAAAAATTACCTAACAGTGGGTTGCCTCCCACTCAGCGCTTTGATTATAGTCATCTAGCTTGACTGTGGATGGAATGAGCTACTTAGGTGAAGTCCAGGTACTTGTTGGGAAACAAGTATCCTCTGTATCCTTCTTCTCACCGAACCATGAGTCAAATAAGCTTCTTGTGGCTTCATATTCTCTGGTTTGTTTCTTCTTTATCTCAATTAACTCATCATTGATCCTTTGAATCCTTTCTGCATGACCTTCAATGCTGAGCTCGTGCCATCCTAATTTTTCATAGGCATGTTCTGAAAGATCATTGAGCTCCGCTTGCATTGAATCAAGGCGTTGGATCATTTTGTCGTGGATAGAGCTGGTATCGATCGAGTCCTTTGTTGAATTGTCGGTCGATGGCTGTTGAGGTCCGTCGATCTCTTCTGTCGATCGATGCTAAGGGTGCAGGTCTGCTCGCAAGCTGCCTCTGAATGGCTCTGATTCCTTTTTGCATCCCTGCTATGCTAGATTCCATTCTGCCAACTTTGTTGTTTAGCGGGAAATACGTCTGATCTAGACGTCTGTCTTGCAAATCATCCACGCTCGTAAGTGCCGTGTAGACTTCATCAGCTAACTTATCCAAGTCAGCTCTGGTGCAGATTTCGGAAGTCTGTATATCGATCGATGCAACATGGTGTTCATCGGTCGATGTGTGCTTCTGTAGATTCTCGTGAAGCTTCTCGGCAAAGAGCTTCATCTGTCCGTCGATTTCAGTCATTCGCCTATCGATCGATGTGAGGTTGAACTCATCTATCGATGCGATTGATGCAGACAGATAATCGAGTTGACGTTGGAACTTCTCAGCCTCCTGCTGCATAGTGTCTATGCGTAGTGGGAGTTCCTCCACTTCTTTGTCTACTAAGAAGTGTATGTCAGCAAGTTTCCTCTAAGCTGCTTTTAGACGAGTCAATCCTCCAAAAGGATTGCAAGGTGCCGCGGGGTTCATATCTGCATGCGCCTCATTGATAAGGCGGATGGATCTCTTCATCTCTTTGGTACAGATGCTTAGATCCCCTAGGTTGTGGAAGATAGGTTCACAGGTTTTGTTGAGTTTGCTGCCAAAACGATCTTCTGCTTTCCTCAGTTCTTTCCAGATATCGTCGAGAAACTCATCGACCTCACGTTTTGAATAGGTGATTGATGGTGCAGGCTTCATATCGATCGATGTGGATGTTACTCCGTCGATCGATATTGAACCTGTCTTGCCGTGGTTCTGGGTGTTGCGAAGATCTTCAAGTTCCAGCTCAAGACGTTTAACCTTCTTGCTTAATGCCTGGTCTGCACTGAACATCCAGTTCATCTCGCTGAGAAACTTGTCTGTAGCGTCCTCTAAACTCTTTTCCATGGAGAGTTTTTCCCACTTACGTTCTCCAAGTAGACCAGTGAACATCTTGTTGATCTCATCCTTGGTGTAGGTTTCGTGCACCAAATCTCTTCTTGTAAATGAACTGGCATGCTCTGGTAAACAGATGTAAGAACGCTCGTCCATTGAAGTCCTTTGAAGCAGTTTCTTGATGTCGTCTTTAGAAACTCTGATGACGTCACCATCTACTCCTCTAGCAAACCCTTTCTCGTCCCTGTAGACCCCATACTCATCTCTCTGCTCCCAAAAGAATTTTCGAACTCCATATCGAAAATCTCTCTTTCCGAATTCAGGACGCCTATCGGTCGATGTCATGTACTCCATATCGATTGATGTCTGTTGAAAATCTGGGTCCTACGTGTTGAGATGATTATCCTCAGCTCCCTTTGGTTCGGCTGTTGTGTCTGCCTCCTGGTGCTGATGATGGTGGTCTGGTCCGAAGCGTTGCTGCTGGAATAGGTTTTGGGATCCGTTGGCTACCTGTAGGACGTCTACCATTGAGCGTGCAAAGCCTTTTGAATCCCTGAAAATACCAAAATCATCCGGGGTTAAATTACCGAAATCAGGTACAAGTGAATTTGTTACCTGGGATGGTTCGATGAATGTATTGGTCGATGGCACAGGTCCGGGATCGGTCGATGGTTGTTCAGGCCTATCGGCGATTGTGATGGTGCCGTGTCGATCGATGAGACTTCCTCGGGTTGAGTGATGTCTGTTGGCGTTTCGGTCTCGACCGCGAAGCTCTCGTGCTGGTAATCGCTTGCCCAGCTCCTGATTGAGTAGTCTCCGCCTCGCTTGTTGTTGACAATGTTGTCGAACGATGCGAGGCAAGTAGTATCGATCGATGGGGAGAAGGTCCTATCGATCGATGTGTTGATTCTGAGGTTGTGGTGGAGAAGTCTATCTTCATCTTCTGGAAGGTTGTGATATTCTATAGCTCTCTCCTCCTCGTAATCATCAGTATACTCCTCAATGTGAGTAGTATCTACAGCATGTGGTGGGATGTAGTAGTCGTTCTCCCACTCGTTTACCTCGAAGTCACCGTCTGGAAACTCCTCCTCGATCTGGTTGAATCGCGATTCGATCGATGACCATATATGTCTGTCGATCGATGTCTGTTCACAAGAATCGATCGATGCGACAGTGCCACTATCGATCGATTCATCGTACTCCGTCTCGTATGCGTCTTGTGAATCGTTTTCATCTCCACAATAGCAAACAGCTACGAGGTCTGGGCCGTCTTGGATCTTCTCAGGAACCTTGATGACTCGTACCGGATCATAGTAGACCGTAGGATTGATCAGGGTTAGTGTTGGGATCAAAATAAGTCAAAGATGCAATCAACACCCGAAAGTCCTCGGAAGGAATCCAGTGACGAATAAAACCAAGAAAAACTAGTTACTCGACGAAACGCCGGAGGGGATGATCGCATCGTAGTCCCGGACACCAGCAGGAACGGCCATGGCCTAGCCCCGGGCGCCGGGGCAGGCACGACCGGCCTGGCCCCGGGCGCCGGCTCACCCGTGCTGGCACCGGGCGCCGTGCTGGCCCCGGGTGCTGGCTCGCCCATGCTGGCCCCGGGCGCTGGGCTCCGGCTCGCCCGTGCTGGCCCCCGGGCGCTGGCTTGCCCGTGCTGGCCCCGGGAGCCGGACGCCGGGTCGCCCGTGCTGGCCCCGGTTGCCGGGCCCCGGCTCGCCTGTGCTGGCCACGGGCGCCGGGTGCCGGCTCGCCCATGCTGGCCCCGGGTGCTGGGCGCCGGGTCGCCCGTACTGGTCCCGGGCGCCGGGAGCCGGCTCGCCCGTGCTGGTCCCTGGCACCGGGCGCCAGCTCGCCCGTCCTGGTCATGGGCGCCGTCGCCAGCATCCATGTCCAAGTCGCGGGCGCCCGCGTACGGACTACTCGACAGGTGCGACCTTCTCCCCGCAAAAATGTCTCGACAACTTGTCCAATTATGCATTTTGTATCTTTGCTCGAAGACTCACCGTTCAACTCCTTGAAGACAAGAAACCTAAGAACCTCATTTCGTCTCGGTCGAAATAAATCGTGAAGGCTTCGGAAGACCACAAAAAGTTCGGTTGACGAATGGATTTTTTTTCGTCGTATAAAACGATCATGGTTATTCTAAAAACACCGGTCATCTAGACTATACGAGGAGTTGGGGTTCCTTCGGCAAAACAAGTACCATGGCAGGCTAGTTTCTCGCGAAATCGTAAAATCTCCATGGTCGAAACGACGGCCCCAGAAGGCCCGAACGCGACCAAACGACCCACTTACGACTTTCCAGGAGATCAAGTCGAACTGGACATACGGCCCATGTTTATCTTTACATAAAGAGATAAATGTCAAGTCTCCCGAAGATAAATGTCAAGTTTCCTGAAGATAAATGTCAAGTTTCCCGATAAACATGAAGACCGACGAAAATGGAAGAAGCCCGATTCGCGATAGATTCGGCGCAAAGGAGGAATAGACCGTCCTAAGAGGAGTATATAAGGAAAGCGTGGGGCGAGGAGCCAGAGAGAGCAATCTTAGAGCAACATAGCTCTTAGAGCGACTTAGGCACTTTTTTCCGTTTTTACTAGCGAGCTGCGACTCAACTAGGTTAGATATAGGAGGCTGGACTAGCGAACTCATTGATAGCTCTTGTAGCTGATCTCTTTCCTAATGTTCACGCTTAAACGCAAATTCGGAAATAAGATCTTTTGCTCTATCTTTTTTCTTATGATCTGTATATTCCGATTTGTTATTTCTCCGTTGTATTGATTGTGTCGTGTGTGGCCCAGCAGATAACTGGGACGTTCAGGGAAGGCTAGGTTTACTTGGCTTTCCTCCAAATCAACAAAACATGACAGTGCGAATTTCGGTTCCCACAGTTTGGCGCTAGAACGAGGGGGGTACGGATCTATCTCACTCGCAACCACGCACGCTCGGTCTGATATGGCGACCAGCACTGACAACCCGCAAACGCACGACGGAACTCCCGTCGATGCCAACGCCACCAACACTCCAGCTGGAAACGTATCAACGGTCACCGCCGACTCCACGATACTCGACCAGATGAAAGAAATGTTCGCCTCCACTCAGAAACAGGCGGACGAACAAGGAAAACTCGTGGCCTCTCTCGCAAAACAGGTGGAAACCTTAACGGCGAAGGCCAAGAGCAAGGCCCCACGACGGATCACAAGAGCCCGCAGCGGCAGAAGACTCGATTTCGAGACTCCGGTCGATCGAGCTGCACGCGCGGACAAGACTTCTTCAAGACAAAACCCTGACGAACCTCTCCAACCGGGTGCGCAACCGACCACGGAGAATCTTCCACCTCCCACTGGGGACAACGAAGAAAACAACGTCGAACGAATCGACTTGGACATTATCGACCAATCCGATCATTCGGACGATAGTGCTGATGTTCATCCTAGAAGGACCCGAAGTCAGTCTGCCCGACAGACGGTCTCCTTCGAAAAACCCATGACAGAAGAGGAAGAAGACCTTTACTGGATGAAACAAGAAGAATTGTCGGAGGATCAAACTCGGATCCATCGCAACCAGAGCCAACAAGCTCGGAAGAATGCAGGTAGCGATAGCGAGATCCACAATCTCCGCGAGTCTCTCGCAAAAACAGTATCCGAGGTAAAAGCGCTGAAATCACAAATTCATCAGGAAACTAGCGCCGCTCCCGAGATCGATAGACTTCTCGAGGAAGCACGAAAAAATGTCGTTCACCGCTCGGATCACAGAAACACGCGTCTCGGACCCTGGGAAGATCAGAATTCCAGATCGCGATGGGAAGATGCAAACTCTCGGAGCGTGAATGAGACGCCGGTCACTGCCTTCTTTTTGTCGAGAATGTCAGGGGCACCGCGATCGAATGGTTCTCTCGGCTCCAAAGAAACTCCATCGGAAGTTTCCGCCAACTGGCCTCGGCATTTCTCAAACAGTATTCCATGTTTATGGATAGAGAGACTTCCGACGTGGACTTATGGAGTGTATCTCAAAAGGAAGACGAATCACTTCGCGACTTCATGAGAAGGTTCAAACTAGTGATGGCCAGAGTGACGGGTATCAGTGACAAAGTCGCGATCGATGCCCTGAGAAAAACTCTCTGGTACAAGTCAAAGTTCCGAAAGTGGATATTGCTGGAGAAACCACGGACGATCCAGGATACCCTCCACAAGGCAACAGACTTCATAGTCATGGAGGAAGAGATGAGAATCCTATCGCAAAAGCATGGACCGCAGAAAATATCCTCAAAGAAGAAACCGTCTCATAGCGACAAGTACGTCCATCACGAAGGGGAAGACGTCCAAGGCAAACATAACTACGCCATCAACTCGGAGCAGGGCAGAACCTCCGGAAACACCTGGACCAGGAACCAGTACAAGGATAATTCCTACTGTGAGTTCCACGACACCAGAGGTCACTCCACCGCGAACTGCAAGGTTCTCGGCGCCAGGCTTGCCGCAAAACTCCTCGCCGGCGAACTGTCGAAGGTTAAGAGTATAAAAGATTTGCTCCTGGAGTCCGACCGCCCAAAAACCAACAAAACTGTCTCCGAGAACCACGCACCTGAAAGTCAATCGGATGAGAAGCGCGGAAGGAGACAGGACGACCAAGGGAACAACAGCAGTCGCCAGAGGGTAAATATGATTATCGGAGGGTCGCAGTTCTACCAAGACTCGGTCTCGTCGATCAAAGCCTACGGGGGAAAAGCCGAGAAAAGTTCCAACTGGCTTCCGGATAGCGATATTCCCAACCACGCGATCGTTTTCGAGGAACAAGAAACTGTCGGAATTGACAAACCTCATTACGATCCTCTAGTTATCGACCTGGTGATCCAGGATTTCGAAGTTGGCCGCATCCTTGTCGATACAGGAAGTACGGTCAACGTCATCTTCCGCGACACCCTCTATAGGATGAACATCCCACTTGGGGAAGTCATCCCAGAGCCAAAACCTTTGACTGGGTTTTCGGGAGTCACTTCTATGACCCTCGGGAGCATCAAGCTCCCGGTCATGGCTAAGGAAGTTACAAATATCGTCGAGTTCTCAGTAGTGGATAACCCGGCTATCTACAATGCAATCATGGGAACCCCTTGGATCAACTCCATGAAGGCAGTACCGTCCACATATCACCTCGGCATCAAATTTTCGACTCCAACCGGAACCGCAGTAATCTGGGGGAGTCAGAAACAGTCGAGACTCTGCTACCTAGCCGAGTTTAAACTGCGAAAAGATCGGAACTCCCCTGCGGCTAACCCAAAACGAGCAAAGGAAGCACATAACATTCCTGAAAACTTGAAAAAAGATGATCTAGAATCATCCGAACAGGCAACGATTCAAGACAGCAACAAAGTCTTCGAGTCCATCGCCGTAAAAGCGGACAACTCAACACTCGCTCAGACCACCGATCCGGCTAGTACGATCGGAATGGCGACACACGGGGAGTAAAAACGTCCGCAGCAACAATCAGAACTACGAGATGGCTTGATCCTCGAAAGAGGTACGTAGGCAGCTCGTCGAAACCCGGCGAGTTCAGCTATCCCCCTCACCAAAAAGGGGGGGGGGAGTGGGTACATATTCTCCTATACTCCCACAAAGACGCGAAATACCCGCACATGTATTCGAAATTTTCGAAACTTTTTTAATAAAATTCTTTCTATCGATCTTTCAATGCGTGCTTAATACAGTAATGCATAGAAACTTCGGAAAAATGAAAATCATATCTTCGGGGAAACGCGAGACGTCGCAATTTCCCAAAGGTATCAAAATCGTATTATCCATCAAAATAGTCCACCTGTGACTTAAAAAACAAACGCCCGTCGATTGGCCCCGACGGACGAACACAGAAACGTTTCACTAATACAAAACCGTAGTCAGACCTTTTCACAAGAATAAGGTCCTCTTACATCCGACAAGGATATCATAGCGCGCTATACAAGAAAACCCAAAATTTTGGTTTAGCACTCCCGATATTCTCTGGAGATAGCTCGATTCTTACAACACAAGTCGCATAAGCCGGCGCCAAGTCGCGGACTTTAATCAGTAAGAATCAGGAAGAAATCACTAACAGGCAAAACGAAAGCCGACCAGTCATCGCATAGCCTTAAAGCTGAGAGTAAGCCTAGGTCTTGCCCTAAACCCAGTCTTGCTGGATCTTGACATCTCACAGACATAGTATCAACACCAGATACGAGATCCAAAAACATGTCTCTCATCGCTAACACCTAAAACACTCGCTACAAAGTAGTACACGGACCTAGCGACAAAATAAGAGTTAGAATACGAAGTGACTACTGGAATTCTACCCTCTACACTTGACGAAAGTATAAATCAAATCACAAGGTAAATTTCTGCAACTTCCACACATAATATATATTCGAGCCGCGGGAATGGCAGGGATTCAAAGCCGCCAACGGCCAGTCCTGAAATATACAAAGTTACGCAACCTCCTACGGTCGCGGAATATACAAATAAACGGCCACCCCTACCCAAGCATACAATCATTAACATAAAGGGATACAATCCCAACGATCCTCAGTAATCGAGGTCAAGGTATTCGGACGTGAAGATCCCGAATGAATTCATTGGCTGGTAAACTTCTTCATCTACGCCTTCCGCGTTTCCGCCTGCTCCGGTCTCTACCGTATCCTCCGAAACCTCGATGGGGTCCCAAAGCTTCCAGACCCTTCCCTCGATCGGAGGAACCAAGATTCAGCGTGAGCACATTCGCGCATGAGACCTTCCATCTCAGCGATCTCGGAGGAGAAGGAGAAGCCCGGGTTCTGCGACTTGTAAAGGTTAGTGACCGATCCCCGACACTCGCGGAAATCACCCACAAACCCTTGAGCTTCCTTCAAGCTCTCGAACTCGGTGGCGAACGATTCAGCCCTCAGTGCCATCTGGGCAACGATCGCTCTCCTTCCTCTCCATTCCGCACGCACGAGGGCTCGAGAATGAAGTTCGGCCTGCTTCCGGCTTTGTTCCTGGACCTCTTTCCAGAGATGAAAGAGTTCGCGTTCAGCTTCCTCGGCTTTGAAGCGAGAGATCCTCGATCCTCGAAAGCTTCCATCAAGCGCCGCTCCGAACACCCTCATTCCCTGTATGAACTTAGGATCAGAAATATATATGCAGCAACAGTAATATATATGATCAGAGTTCAAAGGATAAACCTCATTGATTAGACGAGAACCCTCGGTAAATACTCTCTTCTTCGCTTCATCCTCGAGCGACTCGTCAGTAGTAAACGCTGGAGGGAGACCATCGAAAAAGTTGCTAGGCAGGAGAAACTCGCTAGTTCCAGCCCCTTCCCCCGGAACAAAGCTGGGGTCTCCTCCTAGCAGCAAAGGATCTCCCGAGACCGTCTCGCATTCGACCTCTTTGCCTTTCCGAGACCTATGTCTCCGCCTCCGAACAGGCAAGACAGCAACCGGCTCGACATCGCACGGAACATTGGAGGGTTGAAGAATGACTCGGGATCGATGGAGCTCCACCGCATTTCGAATCCGCTCAACGGAAAAGGTACTCCAGAAGAATGGCCTTTCCCAAAGAAGGTCTCGTTTGACGAAAAGATCAGCATGAGTGTGCGCAACGATCTTGTTCGCTGCACGATAAACAAAAGTTTTATCTTCTTGCACGTTCAAAGTACGAAAACGAAAAACAGAATTAGTCGTATTACCGCGATCGAAGTTCCACTCCTGAGGGAATAAGTGAAGGCAGCTTTCCTCAACGGACTTCCCGTCTATTCGGACAAAGAAGAAGCGCCCGAACCACGATTTGGGGTTCGAAATAGTCCCCTGAATTATGGACATGTTCTTCCTTGGGATCACGGAATACGCACCTTCGATCGACGTTGGCTTAGTATACCAAAGTCCCTCGAAATCGCTAGGGCTACGGTCCATGCCTAACTCGTAACTCGAGACTAGAACGCCAAGCCAACTCTCTAAGGACGGGACGGTGAGCTGGCTGATCGAAAGTCCGAAAGAACGAAGTGCACGGACAATGGCACCAGGGATCGGGAACCACATGCGGCAGTATGTTGGTGTCAAAATCCGTCACGACGGAATCAATGACTGAAAGTCTCTGGAAAGTATTTCTCAAAACAAAAAGTCTCGGATAATTTGAAAATAAGTTATACGAGATTTTCTCAAATTAGAATATCCACTCTCTGGTGAGGACGAAAACGGTTATCTCGAAATCTACGGCTGAAGATCCTTCCAAACTCAAATATTTCCCGCACGAACGACTAACGGGGGAAAGATCGGGCAACGGAAAACCCACGGGCGGCAAAGGACCCCTGGCGCAGGCGGCACGCATCACGCGGGCCGGCCTGGCGCCGGTGGCACGTGTCACGCGAGGTGGCCTGGCGCCGGCGGCACCCCGGCCTGGCGCCGGCGGCACGCGTCACGCGAGCCGGCCTGGCGCCGGCGGCACCCCGGCCTGGCGCCTGCGGCACGCGTCACGCGGGCCGGCCTGGCGCCGGCGGCATGCGTCACACGAGCCGGCCTGGCGCCGGCGGCACCCCAGCCTGGCGCCGGCGGCACGCGTCACGCGGGCCGGCCTGGCGCCGGCGGCACACGTCCCGCAAGCCGGCCTGGCGCCGGCGGCAAGCCCCCTGACGCTGGTCGACGGCCCTTGTCCTGGTCTCGGTCCCATCATGCTCGGTCTGATCCCATCTTGGCTTGTTTGGATCGATCCTCGTGAGTTTGGTACGATCACGGCTACGGAATGAACATCTTTCGATTCGGTTGGAATCGTCCTCGATGTTTTACGACAAAAAATAGAAGGATTGGATTTCTTGTAGAAGATATAGCATAAAACAAGATCGATTAACTCGAACATCGATCCTTTAGGCTATGCGGTTTATTTTACGAGAAAGATAGTCTTTCCTAGAAATCGTATAAAACGTTCAACGACTTAAGACAAGTCCACAGACTTACTTACGATTTTAAGAATTCAGGCCCAATCAGGCTATGATGGTTTATCCGATTTCCCGAACATCGGATAAACATCAAGTCACCAAAAAATAGGGGAAAACTCGAGGATAATTACAAAGATCGACGAAAATGGAATACTTCCTGATGAGATAAACTTGGACCCAAAGGCGAGGTCCATCATCCTAAGGCAAACCGACCTAGGAGTGGGTATATAAGGAGAGCAAGAGCAGAGGAGAAGAGGATCCGAAAATCCTAGAATCTAGACTTAGAGAACTCCTGCTAGCTTAGAGAACTTAGAACTTAGGCGGTTAGGCCAGCGAGGCAGGACTTAGAACGTCTGGCGCCTCTTGTTCTAGGTTTATCTTCTCTGCAGACCCCCATTCCTATCGGAAGGATCTAACAATTCTTTTACTCAGAGCTCGGCACATAGAAATCCTAGGCATTATCTTCGACATGCCCGTTTCTATGACCAACGCTCATACTAGACGAACCAGGCCCTAGAACGTCTGGCCGCCTCCTGCTCGCAAATCTCCGCTCCTCTCGAAAGGATCGGACAATTCTTTTACTTAAGAGCTCCGCACAGAGAAACCCTAGGTGTTATCTTCGACATGCCTATTTCTATGACAAACGCTCATACTAGACGAACCCGCCCAGACGGTTCGATTTCTTGTTCAATTCTTTCTAACTGAACTACGTCCGACTTGATCCTCGAAAGGGGTACGTAGGCAGACTTTCTTAAAGTCCAGTCCCAAATCTTAACAAATCCTTTTCCGCATTTATTCGGTCACTTGTCGTTGGCTGTCGCAGAGAATCCGGACCTTCAGGGAAAGTCGGGTTAACTTGGCTTTCCTCCGTTTTTATTCATTAAAATCGACGGTGTGAAATTCGGTTCCCACACGGTACACGAGAAAGGATTCATAACAAGTAAAGAAGCCCTTCGGAGGATTCCTTGCACTCTCGCCAGCGGTCGTAATCCGGAACGTAACCCCAATCGGAACTTGGTAAAAGTTTCGAAGAATCGTGAGGTACTCGGGAGAGACCATGCTTGGTGAGAAGGGCGCGCCCGACACCCTCGGAGGTCTCCTGGGGATAGGGATGTCCCGCGGAGGCGGACTCGAGCCACATAAAGCTTTGTAGTATGCCTCCCTAGTATCTTCCTCAACTCCTTCCTCGTGCTTTGGCGCAACCACTTCGTCGACGGGAGAATCACCCGAAGATGAGTGAGAAGAAGAATTCCTTTTAGAGGATCTTGATCTTGAAGAAATTTTTTCTTGAGAGAGAGACTTTAGAAGGTGAAATTCTTGTGATGAAGTAAGAATGGCTAAAAATTCTTACTCCATCTTTATAAAGAAGGAAAAAGTTACTATTTACTCCGACTTTCGGCAAACGATTGCGTCTCCACACCTTCCTATCTAGCTATACCGCGATCTAGGACCTGTTACCAAAGACGACGGTCCTAGCTAGCTGGGGGGCTAACTGTTGGGGTCAAAATCTGTCAAAGACGCAATCAACACCCGAAAGTCCTCGGAAGGAATCCAGTGACGAATAAAACCAAGAAAAACTAGTTACTCGACGAAACGCCGGAGGGGATGATCGCATCGTAGTCCCGGACACCAGCAGGAACGGCCAGGGCCTAGCCCCGGGCGCCGGCGCAGGCACGACCGGCCTGGCCCCGGGCGCAGGCACGACCGGCCTGGCCCCGGGCGCCGGGCGCCGGGCTCTGGCTCGCCTGTGCTGGCCCCGGGTGCCGAGCGCCGGCTCCCCCGTGCTGGCCTCGGGCGCCGGGCGCCGGTTCGCCCGTGCTGGCCCCGGGCGCCGGCTCGCCCGTGCTGGCCCCGGGCGCCGGGCGCCGGCTCGCCCGTGCTGGCCCCAGGCGCCGGGCGCCGGCTGGCCCGTGCTGGCCCCGAGCGCCGGGCGCCGGCTCGCCTGTGCTGGCCCCGGGCGCCGGCTCGCCCGTGCTGGCCCCGGGTGCCGGGCGCCAGCTCGCCCGTGCTTGTCCCGGGCGCCGGGCGCCAGCTCGCCCATCCTGGTTATGGGTGCCGGCGCCAGCATCCATGTCCAAGTCCCGGACGCCCGCGTACGGACTACTCGACAGATGCGACCTTCTCCCCACAAAACCGTCTCGACAACTAGTCCAATTCTGCATTTTGTATCTTTGCTCGAAGACTCACCGTTCAACTCCTTGAAGACAAGAAACCTAAGAACCTCATTTCGTCTTGGTCGAAATAAATCGGGAAGGCTTCGGAAGACCACCAAAAGTTCGGTTGACGAATGGATTTCGATTCGTCTTATAAAACGATCATGGTTATTCTAAAAACACCGGTCATCTAGACTATACGAGGAGTTGGGGTTCCTTCGGAAAAACAAGTACCATGGCAGGCTAGTTTCTCGCGAAATCGTAAAATGTCCACGGTCGAAACGACGGCCCCAGAAGGCCCAAACGCGACCAAACGGCCCACTTACGACTTTCCAGGAGATCAAGTCGAACTGAACATAACGGCCCATTTTTATCTTTACATAAAGAGATAAATGTCAAGTTTCCCGAAGATAAATGTCAAGTTTCCTGAAGATAAATGTCAAGTTTCACGATAAACATGAAGACCGACGAAAATTGAAGAAGCCCGATTCGCGATAGATTCGGCCCAAAGGAGGAATAGACCGTCCTAAGAGGAGTATATAAGGAGAGCTTGGGGCGAGGAGCAAGAGAGAGCAATCTTAGAGCAACATAGCACGTAGAGCAACTTAGGCACTTTTTCCGCTTTTACTAGCGAGGTGCGACTCAACTAGGTCAGATATAGAAGGCTGGACTAGCGAACTCATCGACAGCTCTTGTAGCCGATCTCTTTCCTGTTGTTCACGCTTAAACGCAAATTCGGAAATAAGATCTTTTGCTCTATCTTTTTTTTACGATTTTTATATTTTGATTTGTTATTTCTCCGTTGTATTGATTGTGTCGTGTGTGGCCCAACAGATAACCGGGGCCTTCAGGGAAGGCTAGGTTTACTTGGCTTTCCTCCAAATCAACAAAACTTGACAGTGCGAATTTCGGTTCCCATGGTTAGGCACAGTTTGTTTGTCTGAAGGTTGCAGACAGCTCCAACTGTGGCTAGGAAGGCTCTTCCAAGTAGCAAAGAAGTAGGTAGGGTTACCTTGACGTCTAAGACATGGAAGTCTACTAGAACTAGGGTTTCTCCTATGTTAACCTCCAGGTTTCCGATGATGTCTCCAGAGTTTTGCTGAGAACAATCCACGAAGATGAATGATTCATCTGTGGGTTCTATCTTCAGACCTAGATAGTCTGCTATCACCTTGGGTAGGATGCTGACTCCAGATCCTGTGTCACATAGGGCACGTGGGAAATTGATCCCATGGACTGAGCAAGGAACAACGAACTTCCCTGGATCACCCTTCTTCTCAAGTTTGATCCTCCTGATCATGGTTTCTCTGACCTGATTGAATTTCCTTCTGATATCTTCTTCTCTCTCCTTTGTCTCCCTGAAAAACATCCACAATCTGTGTGTGTAGTATGCTTCTTCGAACGGTTTCTCCTTAGGTATTCTTAGAACTCTCTTTCTGAAGCTTTCTAATTCTTTCTAGTTGACTCCCCTTTTAAGGTGCTTAGGAACCTTCTCTTTCTTTTTTCTGAGAGTACGGCCTTCAGTTTCTTGTTGTAACTCCATGGGTTCTAGGGTATCCGTGGGTTTCTTCAAGATAACTTTTGGTGGGCTTTTGGAGGGTTTAGATTGCTCCTTGAGTGCAGTAAGTCGTGCAACATCTATCTTGGGAAGTTGCACTCGGCGTGTGATAACTGAATATCGATCGATAGGTTCTGGAGTATGTCGATCGATTTCCTTATCTTTATGTCGATCGATGGAACATCCATTCTGTCGATCAATGTTGTAAGGGCTGGGTGGATGTGGGTGCTTTGCTGCGAACTCCTCGTGAGTAAGTATCTTTACGGCGTTGCACTCGTGAGTGGATTCTTCAAGGTCCATCGGTCAATGCTCGTCTGAGTCCATCGTTCGATTTGAGTTGGCGTACATCGATCGATAGTCATGTCCGGACATCGGTCGATACCAATGGTTCCCGCCAATACTCATGGAACTTTCGATTTGGAATTCTCCCTCTTGCAGCTTCTCATGCTTCACCACTCTCAGAAAATCTTCTATGATAGCATTGACGTTGTGGTCTGTTGCTTCTTCTCCAGTCCCTTTTCCTAAGGCTTCCTGCTTCTTAACAGCTTCTCCAGTCTGAATCACTTGAGTTTCTAATTTCTTCACATGAGTGCTCAAAGCATCAAGTTTTGTGTTCAAGGTGGTGTAGACAGCGTCGATCTTTCCATTGAAGTTCACCTCTAACTGTTCCTGGATTTCATGAACTTTGCTGAGCATGTCTTCTAGCTTTCCTTCTGGGGTTAGTGTGGGTTGCTTCATGTAAGATGAGTTTCCATAACTCCTGTTGTTGTTGGGGTTGCTGCTGTTGAAGTTGCCTCTTTGTCCTCAGAAGTTTCTGTTTCCTTGGTTTCCAGATCTCTGAAATCCAGTTCCATTGATCCAGTTGACTTCTGCTTCTATGTAGTCATCTTCTTCATCAGCTTCTGCATCCTCCACTGAGCAGATTTGCTTGTTTAGCAGCTTCTGAACATTGTCAAGTGTAGCATGTACCTCATTCATCTGTTCCTTTCCAAGGAACGCTGCAGATCTTTCTTTTACAATGTTCTTCGTGCTGTTGCTGGATGCTAAGTTGTCTATTAGCTTCACAGCATCTTCAGGATTCCTTGTGGTGAAGTTGCCTTCACTTGCAGTATCCAGAGCCATCTGATATTTCAGCGCCATGCCTCTGAAGAAAGTGCAGAGCAGTTGCACCTTGTTGAATCCATGGTGTGGACAATATTGCTGGTAAGACTTGAATCTGATCCAGGTATCCTTGAATGACTCTCCAGGCTCCTGGTTGAATGTGGCAATTTTCCTTCTTAAGTCTTCAGCGCGCGCGTCATCAAAGAAGTTACGCAGAAATGCGTTTTTGATGTCGCTCCAGGATGTAAGAGATCCTGGTGGTAGCTGCTTAAGCCACTGTAAAGCTTCTCCAGATAAAGAGTGTTTGAAGAGCTTACAGAGAAGGTAGTCCACGGGGACTCCATTGGCTTTGATAGCAGATATGAGATCCTCGAACCTCTCCAGATGGTCCATGGGATGCTCATTGGACACCCCACAGTAGGGTGTCTGTCCCACAAGGGTGTAGTACTGCGGCTTGAGCTCGAAATCGCCTCTCTGAATAGCAGGGGGACGATTGGCTGATCTGTTGGTGTATAACTGATCTGGATGGTTGTAGTCAGCTAGTGTTCGACCAGCCTCTCCTACAGGTTGAACAGCTCATGTAGGTGCAGTTTCTGGCTCAGGGATTACTTCATTCTGAGCATTTAGCTTCTAACCTGCTTCATTACGAAGGTGACCTTCTTGGTCGCGCAAGTTTCCATTCTCATCTCGTGTGAGAATAATCGGCACAACCATGACTCGCGGAACAGTATCGATCGATAAACGGTTAGGGGTATCGATCGATGTCAGATGAAACGTGTCGGTCGACGAAAGGTTCGAGTATCGGTCGACGAAGACGGTGTCTCGGTCGACAGTGGTTGATGTCGGTCAATGCAGAACGGATTTCCTTGCGGATTGAACGTTCCAAGCTAGCAGGGTCTTCTGAGAACAAAAGTTGAGATGCCTTGTTACTTCTAGTACTGCTGGGCATGTACCTGAAAAGACAAGAAAAAACTTGTGTCAGAAAACAATTTAAAGTAAAAATAACCTAAACCTAATCAGATTAAATCTAATTGTATTAAAGCTCCCCGAAAATGGCGCCAAATTTTATATCATTCAAATTACCCTAAGGAGTGATTTTACTCTCTCAAATAAGAGGTTCAGTTGTAGCACTTAGGGATCGAATCCACAGAGAGTTAGTGTACAAATAAGATGCAATCTTAGTGACTATGCTAGGTTGAAAATGGTTTAAAGTAAAATGCAGGTTTTTGAGTAATGGTAAGATTACTCAGTCGAAAGGTTTTGGATTAGAACAATAAAGAAAAGTAGCTAGATTCAGGGTATGTATTCAGGAATTCAGGATTATAAGTACTACAAATGCTAACAAGTTGCTTGCATGATATGTCAGAGCTCAACACTATTAAATGAATCCATCAGCTCTCGCAATATTTAGACCATCTATTACTTAGATGCTAAATAGTGTTTGCGGTCAGCTATATCGCCGACAGTATCGATCGATTATTCGATAGGAATATCGACCGATACACCTCTAGCTACTTCAATCGATTACTCTATAGGAGTATCGATCGATACGGCTCTAAGCAGAACTTATGCGCGAGTTGATACAGTGCTCACCATGATCTTAGATCAGCTTTCGCTTGTCTCAAGAGGGTCATTGCATGTTTAGGATGTTATCAGGAATTGTATTAAATAAATATTGCAATCCAAGTTCACGTTCTAGTTAGCTAATCTAGAAAAAGCATTAGTGAACAATCCTAACAATAAATATCACAACTATAGCAGATATAGGTTGTGGATAATCCTCATATCCTATTTAAACCCTAAATCTAACAAATGAATCTACTCAGACATGGCTAAGTGATTCATAGTAACAAGGTAATAATAGGAGTTCAGAGATCTATTAGAAGAGTGAACACTTAAGTTCCAATCACAAATCTCTTTGGATCTCTCCTCTAGATTTAGAATCCTATAACCTTTGTTAACAAGAACAAGTAAAGAATTAAGAACTGAATAGAACTTTATTGAGAACTCGCAAAGTAATGAAACAATGGTAAAAGAAATGTGTATAAAAGATGGTGGTAAAAAGAAGCTCTCTCTGCCAAAAACACTTAGGCAAATATAAATATGAGTTCATTAGGTTAAAAACTCGTCAAGGACAATCTTGTAAAAATGTGATGTCGTGGGCTTCAAGTTCGGCCAAGTCCAACTTTTCTTCTTTCGCCGCTAGATATCGATCGATAGTACTGGATGTACATCAATCGATTATGATCTCGATGTATCGTCCTTCGGCAAATGTGTGTCGATCGATACCACGGAGTGTGCATCGATCGATGTGTAGCTCCGGATGTCGACCTCTGGTCTGATCTCGGGTGAACTCTTCTTTAAGCTCCAAAAGGCACCTAAAACATCACTTTTCTCCAAAATGCTCCTGGGCCTGAAAACATACATAGTAGACTCCAAAACATAGATAATAGCAATAAAAATACTCATATACCATCGTAAAAACAGGTAAAATCCATGGTATATCAAAGCCTATGCTTAATCTAAGTGCAGCCAATAAGTGACATGGTTTTTAAACTAAGACAATACTTAAATGCAATAAAAGATGAAAAAAAATTTCAGTATGAGGAGATGATATCCATGGGTATAGGGACTTGATCTTAAGTGATTAAGGTTCAATCCAAGATGCCAAACATTTCAATCAATCTATTTCCTTATGCCTAGACATTATGCTAAACAAACTCTATCCCTAGATGAATATTCTTTTCCAATGATCACCCAAATACATCAAATCCCTTTGACTGTAATAATCAAGGCAAACATTATACTACAACCCGGGTAGGCTTTGGGCGAGGCCTTACCCGCGTGGATCAACCCGCGGCACATGCTCGTTCAGCTTGTAGTCCAGCCGCGTGGGTGTGTGATCCCGCAGCCTGTGTCCCCGCGTTCGTCCGTCGTCAAGGTCCTTCTCTGGGCCGCGCGGGTGAGTGATCCCGCGGCCTCGTCCCTGCGTCCACCCGTCGCTCAAACTTTTCATCCAGCCACGCCCGGGTAAGCACACCCGAGTCCCATCACCCGCGGCCATCTCTCTTCTCTTGGCCTCTTCCTGGCCGCACGGGTAATGCACCCGGAGGCCATCAAGCCGCGTCCAGCATCCGTCTCACTCGCCCAAGGAGTGTCCGACTTGTCCTGAATCAAGGCCAGTCTTGCCCAAACTCGACCAGACTCATTCTTCATCTCATCTTTGGGTCAAAATGCCTCCAAACACTTCTTTTTACTCCATGGAACACTCCAGCACCTGATAGAGACTTATGAATGCAAAATGGATCCTAAAGATGTCTAAATCCTAATCTACAAGATAAAAATGCATAAACTAGATAGCTAAAACAATGAAAATATGCAAGACATCAGGGGGAACCGGACAACCGGGAATTAAAATTTTTTGGAATTAAGGTCAGATTCCTTGCTTGGTACGCGGGTCAAGAGTTAATCTGTTTCAGTAGATTCTGAAGAATGTAGTAGCTCCTGCGATTGATTATGAGAATTCTGTTGACTGTGTTTTTCTTACTGTAGAGGTAAAATAAAAAGCACTTCCTTAGATTTTTTCGGCAACATAATCTGATAGCTATGAACTTCTTCAAATCTTTCGAACAGAGTAAAAAAAATAAAACTTTACTTTGGGCAATTAAGATTGCCTCTTTTTGGCTTTTTCATTCATTTAAATAGAGAAGATACATAAACAAAGTGGAATGGTAACTCCTTTCAACATGGGAATTAAGGGAAAGTGTTTCCTATATACAAGGAAGACCTATTCTCTTCTTATTATCAACTGAAACAAAATGCAGAAAAGAAGCAATTAAGATTCTACGTAATCAATTACGTAGTGTATTTCGATTTGGAAACTTAGTTTGGTTTGAGACGTGTCAGTTCGGTTCAGTAACTCAATCATTACTCCCCTGGCCAAGATGAATCTTGTCCCCAAGTTTCTCTTTCTGAAAACTCTCCATCTCGCCGGTGTCGTGAAAATGATCTTCACCTTCCTCCTCTACATCTTCACCTATCATAAGTAACAGTTGAGATGTTTTACACATGTGTCCAGGGGTATACCTCTCATCACAGATGAAGCATAGACCTAAGCTTTGTTTGCACTTCATGTCATCCCAGCTCAGTTTTTTTAGAACCGGTGTGCTTGAAGTGATACCTTGTCCATTTTCTGGCTGTGAGTATGAACGTTGTGGGAGAACCTTTTGTTATTTCTGCAACTGCTCATCTCGGAGTCTAGACAACTTGATGACTTCTCATAATGGCGTTTGAGAAAACGTACGAACATTATCAGCAATGGCGTCCGTCAATCCACCAAGAAAAGTCCGTACAAGAGCCGTCTCCGACCAATTTTCGACCTTGTTTCCGCTCGAACCTCTTTTTGGTAGTCTCGAAAAGATCCTGTTTGGCGGATATTAGATAGTGCTTCATGAAAATTTTCGCCTTCAGTAGGACCAAAACGAACCCACACTCTTCTTCAAATGTTCCCAAGCAGTAGCGTTTGGATCAAGACCAAGTGCCTCAGCAGAGGATAACCACCATTCGCTTGCTTCCTGTGTTAGGTGATACGAGGCGAAAATTAGCACTCGGGATTCCCTGGTATGCAAAGTACTGTTTTGCTTTGCTTAACCATTCAGTAGGGCCACCTCCATGAAAGCGTGGAAAATCAAGTTTGATGTGTCTGTGTGGTTGTGAATTTTGTGGAGCATGTTGCTGTTGTCAATATGGCGGTGGATCAGGTGGAAACTGATGAAGGTACAGTGGTTTCATTTGTGGTGGGTGTAACGGCGGCGGTGGTGGTATGACGTGAGGTGGGAACGGTGGAGGTGATGCGTTGTTTCCCAGCTGTGGGTTTATAGCAGATAAATGTGTTGCGGTGGCTAGTAGTATCGATGGTGATGTAGGTTGAAGTTGTTAGGTGGCTGAGGTTGTGTTGTATTCTCCGTGACGGTTATGAGTAGCAAGTACCTCGAGGATTCGAGCCAAGGATGTCTCCTAGATTTGGTATCTTGTTTCCAAGGTATGGTCAATATTGGTCTCTATGGTTTGTTGTCTTGTTTCCATGCCTTGGAACTTATCGTTTATTCCGGTGGTGAGTTTTTGCAACTCATCTTGCACAAGTCCCAGCCCCATTTCCAAATCTTCGAGACATTCTTTGGTGGTGCCAATGATCGGAGAAAAAAATACTGGAACCTAGAGCCGAGCTCTGATACCAATTGATAGCAATGAACTTCTTCAAATCTTTGGAACAGAGTAAAAACAATAAAACTTTACTTTGTGCAATTAAGATTGCTTCTTTTTGGATTTTTTTCATTTATTTAAATAGAGAAGATACAAAAACAAAGTGGAGTCGTAACTCCTTTCAACAAGGGAATTAAGGAAAAGTGGAGGAGATGGTTTCCTATATACAAGGAAGACCTATTCTCTTCTTATTATCAACTGAAACAAAATGCAGAAAAAAAACAATTAAGATTCTACGTAATCAATTATGTAGAGTATTTCGATTTGGAAACTTGGTTTGGTTTGAGACGTGTTGGTTCGGTTCAGTAACTCTATCAGAATCCTTGCTAAGAAGGAACCAGTTCATGCGATTGTTCCAATGGCAGATTTGGGATGCTCTTTAGCAGTGAAGAGCTTGATATTTTTGTAAACAAGCGTTCGGAATGGTATCTCAAGTGGCTTCTGGAACTACACAGTATCAGAGATTAGTCTGAATTTAGTCAAGGTGTGCTACTCTTGGAAGATGCTCCGGTTGAACCGTCTGGTAATGTAGAAAAGTAAGCACAGGCCAAAAACAATAGAATGTGTTGCTAGAGAAAAAAAACGGGTTGCTTCAGGTTTGTGTACACATTGTAGTGCAACATCAGCTTCTCATGCAGTGAGTTCACTTGAGAACATGAAAAGATTCACAAAGTAAAAACATAATTTAATTGAACTTCAAGTGTATAGTAAATATCACGTGACGAAGGAAGTATTAAAAAAAACCTCGGACCTTTCTCTCTCTCTTCGAACCTCAGACCTGTTGGGATCAAAAACAGTTATCTCGAAATCTACGGCCAAAGATCCTTCCAAACTCGAAGATTTCCCGCACGAACGACTAGCGGGGGAAAGATCGAGCAACGGAAAACCCACGAACAGCAAGACGGCCTGGCGACGGCGGCACGCGGGACGCGGGCCGGCCTGGCGCCGGCGGCACCCCGGCCTGGCGCCGGCTGGACGCGGGACGCGGGCCGGCCTGGCGCCGGCGGCACCCGGCCTGGCGCTGGCGGCACCCGTCACGCGGGCCGGCCTGGCGCCGGCGGCACCCCGGCCTGGCGCCGGCGGCACCCCGGCCTGGCGCCGGCGGCACCCCGGCCTGGCGCCGGCGGCACCCCGGCCTGGCGCCGGCGGCACCCGGCCTGGAACCGGCGGCACCCGTCACGCGGGCCGGCCTGGCGCCGGCGGCACGCGGCACACGGGCCGGCCTGGCGCCCGCGGCACGCGGGACGCGGGCCGGCCTGGCGCCGGCGGCACCCGTCACGCAGGCCGGCCTGGCGCCGGCGGCACCCTGGTCTGGCGCCGGTCCACGGCCCTCGTCCTGGTCTCGGTCCCGTTGTGCTCGGTCTGATCCCATCTTAGCTTGTTCGGATCAACCCTCGTGAGTTTGGCACAATTAAGGCTACGGAATAAACATCTTTCGATTCGGTTGGAATCGTCCTCGATGTTTTACGATAGCAACTGGAGGGATTGGATTTCTCGTGGAAGAAATCGTATAAAACGTTTAACGACTTAAGACGAGTCCACAGACTTACTTACGATTTTTCAGAATTCAGGCCCAATCAGGCTATGACGATTTATCCGATTTCCCGAAACATCGGATAAACATCAAATCGCCGAAGGATAGCGGAAAACTCGAGGATGATTACGAAGATCGACGAAAATGGAACATTTCCTGAAGAGATAAGCTTGGGCCCAAAGGCGAGGCCCATCACCCTAAGGCAAACCGACCTAGAAGTGGGTATATAAGGAGTGCAAGAGCAGAGGAGAAGGGCATCCCGAAAATCCGAGAATTAGACTTAGAGCATCCTGCCAGCTTAGAAAAACTAGGGTTTAGGTGGTTAGACTAGCGGAGCAAGGCTTAGGACGTTTGGCTGCCTGCGACTCTATCTTTTTCTTTAAATCGCAAATCTCTTTGTCTTTCGGATAATCCTTGTACTCGTTTCTTTTATCTAATAAAACGCCTTCGGGCAAATATTTCAATTCCCATTTTTTGTCTTCTGTTTACTTTATCGATTTCGTGTGGCAACGCAGGGAATCCGGACCTTCAAGGAAAGTCGGGTTTACTTGGCTTTCCTCCACAATCTTACTTATCAGAAATTGACGGTGTGAATTTCGGTTCCCACAGTTTGGCGCTAGAAGGAGGGGGGGACGGATTCTCTAACTCGAAAACCACCAATCGATCGAAGTTCAGTATGACTTCTTCGTCAGCCCGCAACATCGTATCTTTCGAGGATCGAGCAACGGCCCATACGGTCAAACCTCACAACGATCTCCTCGTAATAGAACTCACGATCCAGGATATTGACGTAGCAAGGGTATTAGTCGACACCGGATGCTCGGCTAATATTATCTACAAAATCACCCTCGAGAGGATGGGCGTCGATCTAAACATCCTTACAGATGACCCCAGCCCAGTATTCGGACTCTCGGGAGAAATTATGACCCTCGGCTCGACTAACCTCCTAGTCAAAGCCAGGAGCGTCGCCAAGAACACGGAATTCCTGGTGATCGATGGTCCAACATCCTACAATGCGATAGTTGGAACTCCCTGGTTAAACTCCATGAGAGCTATCCCATCAACATTCCACCTATGCCTCAATTTCCCAACGCCTTTCGGGGTCGAAACAATACATGGTAGTAACGGAGCAGCGAGATCTACCTCGCTACCGAACTAAAACGGAAAAACTCCGAAATCGAGACCTCTTGGAAAAAGCAAACGGTTCACGACTCGCCAGAAACCTTCTGGCAGTCCCAAAGAGCTGAGGCCCTGGAAGGGAAGCGTGAACCAACCCGCGAACCGGTGGTCTCAGTTTGTCTCGACGATTCTTTCCCAGAACGGTGTGTCAAGATCGGAGCTAACCTCCGCGAATCAATAAAAGCAGAACTCATCGCATGCCTCAAAAAGAACCTCAGTACGTTCGCGTGGGCTGCGGAGGATATGCCGGGAATCGACATTAGTGTAACATGTCACGAACTTAACATCGACCCAACTCACAAACCCGTAAAACAAAAGAGACGAAAGCTGGGACCTGAGCGTGCCACCGCAGTCAATGAGGAAGTCGAAAGACTCCTCAAAGTAAAGTCGATAACAGAAGTCAGGTATCCGGACTGGCTTGCCAACCCTGTCGTGGTAAAAAAGAAAAACGGCAAGTGGCGAGTCTGTGTCGATTTCACGGATCTGAATAAAGCTGGTCCAAAGGATTGCTTCCCGCTCCCGCACATCGACCGACTGGTCGAAGCAACCGCGGGAAACAAGCTTCTGTCATTCATGGACGCTTTTTCCGGATACAATCAGATCATGATGAATCCCGACGACCGCGAAAAAACTGCATTCATCACGGACCGCGGAACGTATTGCTACAAGGTAATGCCTTTCGGTCTTAAAAATGCAGGTGCAACATATCAGCGACTTGTCAACAAAATGTTTGCCGAGCAACTCGGAAAAACTATGGAAGTATACATCGATGATATGCCCGTAAAATCTCTTGACGAACACGATCATATAGCCCACCTAGAGGAATGTTTTGCACGACTCAACCAGCATAACATGAAACTCAACCCAGAAAAATGTAGATTCGCGGTGGCATCGGGAGAATTCCTCGGGTACCTCGTAACGTATCGCGGAATCGAGGCCAACCCTAAACAAATCGACGCACTAATAGAGATGGCCTCCCCGAGAACCAAGCGAGAAGTCCAGAGGCTAACCGGAAGAGTCGCGGCTTTGAACCGTTTCATCTCGCGCTCCATGGATAAGTGCCTACCGTTTTACGAGACATTGAAGGGAAACAAGAAGTTCGAATGGTCCGAGCAATGTGAAAAAGCTTTCCAACAACTGAAACATTACCTGGCCACTCCACCAGTCCTCGCAAAACCGGTGGAAGGTGAACCTCTTTTCCTCTATATCGCAGTTTCCGCAACGGCGGTCAGTGGCGTCTTAATACGAGAAGAACGCGGCGAACAAAAGCCAATCTTTTACGTAAGCAAGACGTTACTGGATGCGGAAACTCGATACCCTCTAATGGAAAATTTAGCATTCGCCGTCATAACCTCGGCAAGAAAACTAAGACCATACTTCCAGTCCCATACTATAGTGGTTCTCACCACGTTCCCGCTGCGGATAATCCTGCATAGTCCGAGTCAATCCGGTAGGCTCGCAAAATGGGCAATCGAACTGAGTGAATACGACGTCGAATATCGCCCAAGGACGTGTGCAAAGTCCCAAGTACTTGCGGATTTCTTGGTAGAGTTACCCACTAGAAACATGACTAACGAAGAACCAAACTCAACTTGGGTCCTCCACGTCGACGGATCTTCATCCAAGCAAGGATCCGGAATCGGAATACGGCTCACCTCTCCTAACGGGGAAATCCTAGAACAGTCTTTCCGATTGGCTTTTCATGCTTCAAACAATGAGGCAGAATACGAAGCACTCATCGCAGGCTTGCGGCTGGCCCATGGGTTAAAAATCCGTAATATTCACGCTTACTGCGATTCTCAGTTAGTCGCCAATCAATACAGCGGAGAATATGAGGCAAGAGACGAAAGGATGGACGCATATCTAAAAATCGTCCAAGAACTGGCTCGAAATTTTGATCAGTTCGCCCTGACCAGAATTCCTCGCTCGGAAAACGTCCAGGCCGACGCCTTGGCTGCCCTCGCCTCAAGCTCAGATCCAGGGCTCCAAAGAGTAATCCCGGTCGAATTCATCGAGCATCCGAGCATCGGACCACCAGTGGTCGTCAATCTAATCCGAGACGAGATTGAAGATGCGGAAGAAGTCGAAGATCAACCAGAAGCGGATGTGAACCCGACTGAGTATGGCTGCGACAGCCCCTGGTTAGAACCAATCCGAGCCTATATCGTGAATGGAACCTTGCCCGCCGAAAAATGGGCGGCTCGTAAAGTAAAAACCCAAGCGGCACGGTACGTCACGATAGAGGGAGGAATTTATAAGTGGTGTTTCTCTGGTCCTCTCATGGCATGCGCAGAAGGGGAAAGAGCGAGAAGAATCATGAAGGAGGTCCATTCCGGATTGTGCGGAAATCATTCTGGCGGAAGATCTCTCGCGGTCAAAATCAAACGCCACGGTTATTATTGGCCAACCATGGTAAAACACTGCGAGAAATTTTGCCCGGAAGTGCGAGAAATGCCAAAGGCATGCTCCAACGATCCATCAACCCGCGGAAATCCTCTCCTCAATCTCGTCCCCCTATCCTTTCATGCGATGGTCCATGGACATCGTCGGACCTATGCACCCATCAAAACAAAAGCGCTTCCTCCTAGTCCTTACGGATTTCTTTTCCAAATGGGTAGAAGCAGAATCCTACGCAAGTATCAAAGACACACAAGTCGAGAACTTCGTCTGGAAACATATCATAACTAGACATGGGGTCCCGTACGAAATCGTAACAGATAATGGATCTCAATTTATCTCCACTCGGTTCGAAGCATTCTGCGAAAAATGGAAAATACGACTTACAAAGTCAACTCCCAGATATCCGCAATGCAACGGACAGGCAGAAACCATCAACAAAACCGTCCTTGACGGACTCAAGAAACGCCTAGACGCCAAGAAGGGGCGATGGGCAGAGGAGTTCGAAGGAGTTCTTTGGTCACATCGTACAACCCCAAGACGGGCTACGGGTGAAACTCCATTCGCCCTCGTTTACGGAACGGAATGTATGATCCCCGCGGAAGTAGAATTCTCCGGAGTACGGAGAAGATTCCTCCCCGAAAGAGAGGATGTAAACGACGCTATGATGCTGGACAATCTCGATCTCATCAATGAGCGCCGCGACCAGGCACTCGTTCGAATCCAGAATTACCAGCACGCTGCCGCAAGGTACTACAACTCAAACGTACGCCATCGCAGGTTCAAAGAAGGCGATTTAGTCTTACGCAAAGTCTTCCAAAACACTGCCGAACGAAACGCAGGAAAACTGGGAGCAAACTGGGAAGGACCGTACAAAGTCATAAAAGTAGTCCGACCAGGCTCATACCAGATCGCAAACATGCAAGACGTCAAAATCCCGAGAACTTGGAATGCGATGCACCTCAAAAAATACTACAACTAAACAATAAAACGTGGTACAAAAGAACTACGAGATGGCTTGATCCCTAGACAAGGGTACGTAGGCAACTCGCCAATCGGCGGATTCAGCTATCCTCCCAATTTAAAAATAGGGGGGGAGTGGGTACGTATACTCGTATACTCCCACAAATTTCGAAGACTCTAAAATTTTGAAACTTTTTTACGACTTTTTCAAAATCGGCCGAAACGGCCACAACAACGGACCTAGTATCCACTAAGCGATTATCACATCCAAAAACAAATCCCGGATGGCCAACACTTCACGAAGCACTGTAAATGTAGACGCTTCTCCCTGGGTCAAACTTACGCGACCCCTTGGTCCCGCGTCCAAAACGGAAACAACAGTTTTTTGGCTGCGAACATTCGCAAAAGACATCCCCAAAGCCCGCAAGCGTTTCAACACGAGATGCGGCGTAAGGGAAAATCAACCTTCAGCACTGCGAGACGTCGCTAACGCTTGAAGGACATTTTTTTTTCCGCAAAACATTGCAGACGAAATCTTCGTCTCTGAACATACAAACACACCTCAAAACGGTATCATTTCGTTGTTGCTGATCACAACAAACGAACTCTAACGTCCTAAACAGACAAATAGCCGCCCTTCAAGGGGTAGGCTCTCTTACATCCGACAAGGATAAACATAGCGCGCTATACAAGAAATCCGAAATTTTGGTCTAGCTCTTCGTAAAGGAAGTAGCTCGACTCACGCCCAAACAAATCATATAAGCCGACAACAATTCGCGGATTTTAAACGGTACGAGTCAGGTTAAAATCGCAAACATGCAAAACGAAAGCCGATTTGTCATCGCAAAGCCTCAGTCCGAGAGTAAACCTAGGTCTTGCCCTAAACCCAGCCACGCTGGATCTTGACATCTCACAGACATAGTATGGTATACGAGATCCAAAAATTTGTCTCTTCACTTAAGCCTATTCGTTTCACGAGTTTTTCACGTAAATCAGTAAACCGCAGAAAATCTCGCTTTGTGCAAACAATAGGTACGGTGATCATCGGGGAATTAGGAATGAGACGACAACTCACACCCTCATTCTCATACTTTGAAAAACTGAAGTTCATAAATAATCGAAAACGTTTCATAGATTGAGACTGCCGAAATTCAAACAAAACCCCAAAAAAGGGGCAGGGATTCGAAGCCACCAACGGCCAGTCCCGGTAAATACATCATGGCCTCTTAAACGGCCGAAACACATAAAAAACAAAATCCCAGAAGGGATTGATAAACCTAGACGCTCCCAGGAGCGTCAACTTCATCCTCACTCGCGACAGGGACAGCCTCGCCATCACCTCCCTCAGTCGCATCGCCACTACCCGCCTCGTCCGCGTCTGAGTTTTCGGAGGTCGGAGCAAGGGTGCATTCGGCTTGCAGACCGGCGAGGATCGAATCGAAATCTCCCTCGGTGGCCGCCCACTTTCCTTTACAGGACGATAATCTGGCCTCCTCCAAGTCCAAAGACGGGGACTCATTACCTCGAAGCAACTCGAGCTCCTTCAGACTCCCCTCGATCCCCGCTAAAGCCAAGTCCCTCTTGTGGACGGCTATCAAGGACTCAAACAGGATGGCCATCCTCGTCAGACAACCATAGAAGTCGTCGCTGGCATCGGCAGCCTCCGAGGATCTACGGGCGTTCATCTCCTCGTGAGCCTGAACCTTTTCCTGAAGACGGCGGACTTACGAGGATTTACTCCTCTTCTCTTTCTTCACCTTAAGTAACGAACTCGCGGTCTTCCCAAGGTCGCGCTCAAGATTGCTGATACGAACCTCAAGCTGGGACGTCTGGGCAGCATGGGTGTCCTCGACAGTCTGCAATGCAGCCTTAGTACGCTTCAGCGCTTCTTACGACGACTCCAGTTCCTTCGATAGACGAATGACTTCCGAACCGCACTCGCCAAGCATTCCGTCAATCAGCGACACAAACTGCCCGCAAAAAGGAAGGAGTAAGTATCATCGCAAAAAAAAAAAAAAAACGATGCAAGAATTACGGACAAATCGAACCTTGGAACGATGACGCGCTAACGGCTCTTAGAGGTCGCTTTCCTCGCTCTTCGCACCCCGCTTCTTTTTCGCTCCGGACGCCGCGCCAGCCCTTGCCCTTCCCTTGGGCAACGGCGCGGCACCAGCCGCTGGCAGTCCCAAGACGAGTTCCCTCTTCGCCGGGGGAAGAGGTGCATATTCTATCGCGTCCTCTCTTCCGGAGATCACGATCGGAGCAGTCGAAGAACCCGATGGATGGATCTGAACATCAAGAGTCTGTTCAAGAACAATAACCCCTTCTGTAGACGGGAGGGCATCGGATGGGACTTCGGAGCTGGGAACCAAAGGAGCAGACAAAGGAGTTGGAGCTGCGGAAGGAACATCGGGCGTCTCAGTCCTCGCCCGCTTTGAGCCTTTCGCAGCACTACGCCGGGATAGCTTAGCCTTGAAAGAATCAAACCCATCAGTCAGGGACGGAGTAGCCTTTTGAACGGCCTGAACGGCGGGAGCTTGACTGGCCAAAACCGACGGAGCTTGGCCGGCCTCGCCCATCTCAACATCAGAACCACTCTTTTCAATTTGGGATGAAGACATTTTCTTTCTTGAGAGAGAAGAAGAGAGAATTTGGAAAGATGTGAAGAATGAGAAGGGAAGGTTGGCTACGGCCAAAGATCCTTCCAAACTCGAAGATTTCCCGCACGAACGACTAGCGGGGGAAAGATCGAGCAACGGAAAACCCACGAACGGCAAGACGGCCTGGCGCCGGCGGCATGCGGGACGCGGGACGGCCTGGCGCCGGCGGCACCCGGCCTGGCACCGGCGGCACCCGGCCTGGCGCCGGCGGCACCCGGCCTGGCGCTGGCGGCACCCGTCACGCGGGCCGGCCTGGCGCCGGCGGCACCCCGGCCTGGCGCCGGCGGCACCCCGGCCTGGCGCCGGCGGCACCCCGGCCTGGCGCCGGCGGCACCCCGGCCTGGCGCCGGCGGCACCCGTCACGCAGGCCGGCCTGGCGCAAGCGGCACCCTGGTCTGGCGCCGGTCCACGGCCCTCGTCCTGGTCTCGGTCCCGTTGTGCTCGGTCTGATCCCATCTTAGCTTGTTCGGATCAACCCTCGTGAGTTTGGCACAATTAAGGCTACGGAATAAACATCTTTCGATTCGGTTGGAATCGTCCTCGATGTTTTACGATAGCAACTGGAGGGATTGGATTTCTCGTGGAAGAAATCGTATAAAACGTTTAACGACTTAAGACGAGTCCACATACTTACGATTTTCCAGAATTCAGGCCCAATCAGGCTATGACGATTTATCCGATTTCCCAAAACATCGGATAAACATCAAATCGACGAAGGATAGTGGAAAACTCGAGGATGATTACGAAGATCGATGAAAATGGAACATTTCCTGAAGAGATAAGCTTGGGCCCAAAGGCGAGGCCCATCACCCTAAGGCAAACCGACCTAGAAGTGGGCATCCCGAAAATCCGAGAATTAGACTTAGAGCATCCTGCCAGCTTAGAAAAACTAGGGTTTAGGTGGTTAGACTAGCGGAGCAAGGCTTAGGACGTTTGGCTGCCTGCGACTCTATCTTTTTCTTTAAATCGCAAATCTCTTTGTCTTTCGGAGAATCCTTGTACTCGTTTCTTTTATCTAATAAAACGCCTTCGGGCAAATATTTCAATTCCCATTTTTTGTCTTCTGTTTACTTTATCGATTTCGTGTGGCAACGCAGAGAAACCGGACCTTCAAGGAAAGTCGGGTTTACTTGGCTTTCCTCCGCAATCTTACTTATCAGAAATTGACGGTGTGAATTTCGGTTCCCACAAGACCTTTCTTCTCTGCGGCGTAGATATGTGCTCCGTCAGCCCGCGGTGGCACGCGTGGTCGGCGGGAGCACCCTCCTCTCCCCTCACTCTTTGTTATTTGCTCCATATATCTTATCTTTCTCTTCTCCATCGTCTTTCTCGGATCTGTGGGCTGAACCTCCGACGCGGCTCGTTCGTCTGCGGTAGGTGTGGAACACCCTAAATTAGGATCACTCGACCAGTAAGGTATTGGATATGAACTCCGATGGAGAACTGGTGGAATGAAGGGTTGCACAGCAGTTGCGGAAGGCTGCTGATGTTCCCAAAGCCAATTTTTTGCCTGGTATGACACACCGGTCTAACAAAAGAGCAATCTCGATCTGTTTCTTGATGTGACGCACAAGTCCAACGGAAAAGAGAAGTTTGCTTGGAGCTAACCACACCAAGAAACAAGAAATGTTCTAAACAAAGAACAGAGAGTAAAAACTCAAAAAGTTGAAAGGAAAAATCGATTGTCTTATTCATGGAATGAGATTACATATTTATAGTAGCAATGGTCAAGAAAGACATAAATAAATTGTGGAAAACTGGAAACTTAGAAAACACAAACAAAGACTAAAAATTTTGACTAGAAATAAGTGTGTTGTCGGATGCCCCTTGACCTAACCACGAATCTGACTCCTTTTGTTGGTATTTCTTGATTCAAATGGGCAGGAGACCTGTTGAGGAAAAATATCCAGGTACCAGATTTCTCCAGCTTCCGGGCAGGATATCGGCCTCCAGACCCCTGCATCGAAGAACCCTGGTTCCGACCCCTGGGTAAAATGGAAGTTTTCTGTCTAAGGGGATTCTTCCATATTCACGAATATGGAAGAGGTTAACCTACTTCAGCCGTCATCTTCATCTATAAAAGGGGAGCCCAAACCCTAGAACAAGGGATCGACATTCAGAGACTAGGAGATTAGGGTTTAGGCAGCTAGAATTAGGGTTTATACACCAAAACATTGTAGTCCCTGCTAAAATCATCAATAAACATCTCCTTAATCTCGATTCTCTTGTTTTCTCACAGATCTTCTAGTGTTCCGTAGTACTAAAACGACCCTACACAAAAAAAAACATAACAGTTTGGCGCTAGAAGGAGGGGAGTAATCCAAACTACGTGACGATGGTATTAGAAGACCTTGGCGACAAGTCCGAAGCAACTCCAAGGGAAATTGAGCTGCTCAATCGACTCGATGCCCTCCAAAGTCAGATCACCGAGCTCCACAAAACTTGAGAGACGACGGCGGGCAATCCTGAGCTTCTCCAAGAAGTCCCAACCCTAAAGGACAAGCTTGATAAGCACTCCAAACAGCTGCAGCATAGTGCCGAGAAGCTGGGGACTCTCGAAGCCGAAAACCTCACTCTCCAAAAAGAGAATCACGCCCTTGGAGAAACCAGCAACAAGCGACGAAGGTTTCGGACCCCAGTTCGACCCATGCCTTCCCTCGACACACCAACAGGCGAAGAAGGAGCGGCTGATCGACCCATCCCCATCGGCGAAGAGCCCGAGAACGAAGAAACGGTTCCAAGGAATACCCGGGTGCTGGAGGATAGCGACTTCGAGATGGAGGACGAAGAATACTCACCTGAATATCCAACGATCTCAGATCCCGCCATGGCGGCCTATCTCGAGAAGATGTTCTCCGAGAGATCCAACACCATCCAGTCTATGGTAGAGAGGCTCCCTGGAGTATCTACGTGCATTCGGAGAAGCGAACCTGGCTTCTACTCTGATATCCCGTTCGTAGAGGAGATCGCCTCAATTGAGATGCCTCGAAAGTTCTCCTTCCATGCTGTGAAGATGTATGACGGGACCAGCGATCCGGACAACCATTTCGCCCAATACAAGCAGCAGATGCTAACCTTAGCAATCCCTAAGGAGTTGAGAGAACCTACCATGTGTAAAGGCTCCGGCTCGACTTTGACTGGTCCTGCTCTCCAGTGGTATATCAACCTCCATACGAAGTCCATAAGTGCCTTTGCAGCACTCAGCGACAAGTTCGTGGAGAAGTTCGCCAGCAGCAGAAGCCTAGAGAAGGAGCTCCGACGACCTCTACGAGGTTCTCCAGCACAGAGGTGAACCACTCTGATCCTACATCGCGCGCTTCAATCAGGGGAAGGTTGCCATCCCGGAGTGCAACGCGGGGACAGCTATCTCTGCCTTCAAGAGAGGCCTTGGTGCAGCCTGGGTATGGCTTAAACTCTGGATCACTTGAAGGTGGATGGATAGAGGGTTGTTCTAAGAGGCTACTAGCTCTCCTTTGAACTGTGGTCGTCTCCCTGAGCTTATGGATGGCTTCAAGGATGGTTTGCTACTCAAAGACACAAGATTACCTTGTATTGTCTAAGATGGTTTCACTAGGAATTCCTTCCTTTAAGTGAGATCAATGTTCCTTTAGCTGAACAGAGAAAGCAAGAGACAAGAGCAAGCTAAGCTGCTGTAAATTATTAGATTCAAAGTTGAAGAAAAACAAAAGGCGTCCCCTTAGCTATAAAAGTCGCCCAAAAACCCTAGAAGTAAACCAGGCTGGTTTAATTCTAATTCTAGTCCTAACCAATTGAAATTGGTTTAATAAAAATACTAATTGTCTTGGTTTAAATTAAATGAAAACCAAATAAGCCCAGCCCAATTACATTGCAATTAAATTGAACCAACAAGTTGGTTTATCTTGATCTTCCCTCCTTGGACCAACCCCCACGATTTGGAGCAAGGCATGGAGACTCTTCTCTTGTGCTCTCAGTCTTGATCTAGTCACTGGTCCACTCCATACATTGGCTAGTCCACTTGATACATCTCTCTGGTGCTGGTTCTCTTCAATATCATCAGCCTCACTCCCTTCTTCTAAGGTCATCTCTTCACTTGGTTCATCACTTGGCTCCTCCTCATCACTCTCACTCAGCTCCTCCTCCTTGTCTCTGGTCATGGCTACACCATCCCCTCCTCCTTTAAAAGGATTTGACCTCAAATCCAAGTCATCTGCAATAAAAGGATCCAAGTCAGACACATTAAAAGTAGAACTGATTGAGTACTTCCCTTCAAGATCAATCTGGTAGGCATTGTTGTTGATTCTTTTCAGCACTTTGAAAGGTCCATCTTTCCTTGGCAACAACTTTGATTTCCTCTCAGCAGGGAACCTCTCTTTCCTCATGTGTACCCACACTTGATCTCCTGGCGCCAGGACAAGTTCTTTGCGCCCCTTGTTCTTCTGCCTTTCATACATCTTGGTCCTCTCCTCAATGTTCTTCCTGACCTGTTCATGCAAGGACTTAACAAACTCGGCCTTTTGCTTGCCATCAAGGTTAGTTTGTTCTTTCAAAGGTAAAGCAAACAAATCAAGAGGTGACAATGGGTTAAAACCATAAACAACATGAAAAGGTGATAGTTTAGTAGCTGAATGCACTGCTCTGTTGTATGCAAATTCTACATGTGGTAAACAATCTTCCCAAGTCTTAATGTTACTCTTAATGATGGCACGCAGAAGAGTAGACAATGTCCTATTGACTGATTCAGTTTGGCCATCAGTTTGGGGATGACAAGTAGTTGAAAACAACAGCTTAGTCCCCAACTTTCCCCATAGAGTTTTCCAAAAATAACTAAGGAACTTAGTATCTCTATCAGAAACTATAGTTCTAGGCATTCCATGCAACCTAACAACTTCTCTAAAGAATAGATCAGCTACCAAAGATGCATCATCAGTTTTATGACAAGGTATGAAGTGAGCCATCTTAGAGAACCTATCAACAACCACAAAGATACTATCTCTTCCTTTCTTAGTTCTAGGCAATCCTAAAACAAAGTCCATAGAGATATCAATCCATGGCGCAGTAGGGATAGGGAGAGGTGTATACAAACCTGTTGGTTGAACCTTGGACTCGGCTTGTTTACACACAACACATCTTGAGCACACACGCTCTACATCTTTCTTCATGCTCGGCCAGTAGAAGTGCTCCTGCAAAGTGGAGAGTGTTTTGGCGACTCCAAAGTGCCCCATCAGCCCTCCTGCGTGTGCTTCCCTGACATATAACTCTCTCAAAGAACCACAAGGAACACACAGGCGGTTATCATAGAAAAGAAACCCTTTCACTTGATAAAATTTACCACTAGCATGCTTTTCAGATTCTCCAAACACATTTTTAAACTCAGGATCATCAGCATAGCAAGATTTGATATGTTCAAAACCCAAAAGTTTAGTTTCCATTGAAGATAACAGAGTGTACCTTCTGGATAGTGCATCAGCCACTACATTCTCCTGACCCTTCTTGTAGTGGATGACATAAGGAAAGGTCTCAATAAACTCTACCCACCTGGCATGTCTCTTGTTCAGCTTCTGTTGCCCTTTAAGATGCTTAAGAGATTCATGATCTGTATGGATCACAAACTCCTTAGGCCACAAGTAGTGTTGCCACACTTGCAGAGCTCTCACCAATGCATACAGCTCCTTGTCATAGGTAGGGTAGTTCAATGTGGCGCCCCCTAGTTTCTCACTGAAGTAAGCTATGGGTTTCCTATCCTGCATCAACACAGCTCCAATTCCAATTCCAGAAGCATCACATTCAATTTCAAAAGTTTTAGAAAAGTCAGGAAGTGCTAGCAAGGGAGCACTTGTTAACTTCTCTTTTAGCATTTGAAATGCTTCTTCTTGGGCTGGCCCCCAAGTAAAACCTACACTCTTTTTAATCACTTCAGTCAGTGGTGCTGCAACTGTACTGAAATCTCTCACAAACCTCCTGTAGAAGCCAGCAAGTCCATGAAAACTCCTGACCTCTCCAATTGATTTGGGTACCGGCCACTCTCTGATGGCTCTCACCTTCTCCTCATCAACCTGTATGCCCTGTGAAGTCACAACAAAACCTAAAAAGACAAGGTTATTTGTTCCAAAAGAACACTTCTTGTAGTTAGCATACAGATTTTCTTTCCTAAGCACATCTAAAACCTGTCTCAAATGGTGAACATGTTCTTTCATAGTCTTGCTGTAGATCAGGATGTCATCAAAATAAACAACTACAAATCGCCCTATCAAGGCTCTCAAGACATGATTCATTAACCTCATGAAAGTACTAGGTGCATTAGTGAGACCAAAAGGCATCACAAGCCATTCATACAATCCTAGCTTAGTTTTAAATGCAGTTTTCCACTCATCTCCTTCTTTCATTCTAATCTGGTGGTAACCACTCTTTAAATCAATTTTAGAAAAGACACATGAACCATGTAACTCATCTAGCATGTCATCTAAGCGAGGGATAGGATGTCTGTACTTAACTGTGATGTTGTTGATAGCTCTGCAGTCTACACACATCCTCCAGCTCCCATCTTTCTTAGGCACCAAAAGAACAGGTACAGCACAAGGACTCATGCTTTCCCTGATATGTCCCTTCTCCATCAGCTCATTGACTTGTTTCTGAAGCTCCTTGGTCTCCACAGGATTGGTCCTGTATGCTGGTCGGTTTGGTAAGGTAGCTCCTGGCACAAAATCAATCTGGTGCTCTATCCCTCTAATTGGCGGCAGACCAATGGGATTGTCCTCTGGAAATACATCCCTATACTCCTGCAAAAGACACTCAATCTCCTCTGGGATCTCAGGAGTCAGGTTAGTAGTAGAGCTCAGCAATTCTTTATAAACCATTAATATCAAATTTGATTGATCAATCACAGCAGTTTTGATATCTTTAGCAGTAGCAAAGAGATTGAGCTTACTTACCTGGCTGGTCTCTCCTATGAGCAAGGTCTGGCCGGCTGCCTTGGATTCTCCTCTCTTCATCTTAAGATGCATCTGATCCTGGTGTACCTCCTTAGGTGTCATAGGCGCCAGGGTGACTTGTTTACCCTTGTGAACAAATGTGTGCCGATTGGTGAAGCCATCATGTACTGATCTCTTGTCATACTGCCATGGTCTCCCAAGAAGTATGTGACTAGCTTCCAATGGCGCCACATCACAAGTGATCTCATCCTGGTACTTTCCCACTGAAAGTAAAATTTTCACTTGTTTGCTGATCTTTAAACCACCCTCATCATTGATCCATTGCAAGAGATATGGCTTGGGGTGTTTGTAAACTTCAAGACCCAACTTCTCCACTAGCTCATCACTTGCAACATTGGTACAACTGCCTCCATCAATGATCAAGCTACAAACCTTATCTTGTATCAAACATCTGGTGTGAAACAAGTTTTCCCTTTGCTCATCTTCTTTGGCTCTAGGCTGTGCATTGAGAAGTCTCCTGGTGACTAGCAACTCTCCTCTGACTGGATACTCCACGCCATCCTCATCAGTTTCCTGGCCGGCTTCTTCTTCTTCAGAAACTACCTCCCCATTGGCTAGAATAGTCATCACCTTCTTGTTGGTACACTCATTGGCGTAGTGTCCAAAACCATGACACTTGAAGCACTTAATGTTCCTGGTTCTGGTAGGTGTGGCTACTCCTTTTCCCTTGTCATCTCTTTTGGTATCCGCTGATGAAGCTCCCTCCCTTGGCTTATCTGATGACTTTTCATCCTTGGGGTACATTGGTTTAGAAGTAGAGCCGTATGGTGACCTGGTAGAACCCCTCCTCTTATTCTGCTGCTCAATCAGAATTGCCTTATGTAGTAGCTCATCCATGTCCTCATACTCTTGTAGCTCCAATCTGTCTTGTATGTCTCTGTTAAGACCTCCTTGGAATCTAGCCATGGTAGCTTCTACACCCTCTTCTAAGTCAGCTTTCAGCATGAGTGTCTCCATTTCCTGGTGATAGTCCTCTACACTCTTAGAACCTTGGGAAAGCCTTCTCAGTTTCTGGTGGAGATCTCTCCCATAGTGAGTAGGGACAAACCTCTTCTTCATCACAGTTTTCATCTCAAACCAGGAGGCTACTTGAGGCTCTCCATGGCGTCTCCTGGTAGTAGCAATCTGATCCCACCAGCTTATAGCATAGCCACTAAATTCAGTAGCTGCTAATCTCACCTTCCTCTCTTCAGTAAACTGCTGGCAATTGAAGACCAGTTCAATCTTCTTCTCCCACTCCAAGTAAGCATCAGGGTCATTCTTGCCATGGAATGGAGGAATTCTAAGCTTGAGGTTGCCTAGGTTATCAGCTGGCCGTCTGCGGTTATGGTGCCTGCTGTGCTGACTAGCTTGAGACTCATCATCACTTTCATCAGCCTCATCATCTTGAGCTTGCTCACCATAGATCCTATGACCTCCAACCTCAAAACGTGGTCCCCTTATAGGCCTCATGCGTGCTCTCCTAGCTCCTGCAACAGCTGCTACTCTCTCCTGTCCTGCATCAATATCAACTAAATTATCATTAGCTTGCTGAGCTCGGTTGAAGTTAGCTTGCATCCTTCTGGTTATCTCAGCCATCATAGCCTCAAATTGGACTTGATTGAGATTGATTTGCTGGACAGCCGGTTCTTCTGGCTCCTCTGGTTGCTTCCCAACTCGCCTCTCATCAGCCATTGTCACCTGAAACAGTTAGAGAACACAAAAAAAAACAAAGAAAACAAACAACTCTCTCTCACTCAGTTTTTAAGCTGCCAAGTCTCTGCTCTTCTCACAAGTTCAGTTAAGATTCAAAGCTCTACACCTAAGATCTAGAACTAAACCCCAATGAATCAGAGAGAGAATTAAGAGATTTAGGCACCAGCTGACTTTACCACCCTGAGCTGGATTACTCTTCAGCTAGCTGGATTTCTCCTCAGCTTCTTCTTATTATTTTTTTTTTGTTTTGGATCAAAGATCTCTTTTTTTTTTTTGATTACCAGGGTTGGCTCAGCTGGCTTACAACAGATAGATAGATAAGAGAAGTGTTTAGATGGATAGAATGATCTGAGTAGTCAAGATCGCAAACCCTAACCTTCAAGTGGCTCTGATACCACTTGGTGCAGCCTGGGTATGGCTTAAACTCTGGATCACTTGAAGGTGGATGGATAGAGGGTTGTTCTAAGAGGCTACTAGCTCTCCTTTGAACTGTGGTCGTCTCCCTGAGCTTATGGATGGCTTCAAGGATAGTTTGCTACTCAAAGACACAAGATTACCTTGTATTGTCTAAGATGGTTTCACTAGGAATTCCTTCCTTTAAGTGAGATCAATGTTCCTTTAGCTGAACAGAGAAAGCAAGAGACAAGAGCAAGCTAAGCTGCTGTAAATTATTAGATTCAAAGTTGAAGAAAAACAAAAGGCGTCCCCTTAGCTATAAAAGTCGCCCAAAAACCCTAGAAGTAAACCAGGCTGGTTTAATTCTAATTCTAGTCCTAACCAATTGAAATTGGTTTAATAAAAATCCTAATTGTCTTGGTTTAAATTAAATGAAAACCAAATAAGCCCAGCCCAATTACATTGCAATTAAATTGAACCAACAAGTTGGTTTATCTTGATCTTCCCTCCTTGGACCAACCCCCACGATTTGGAGCAAGGCATGGAGACTCTTCTCTTGTGCTCTCAGTCTTGATCTAGTCACTGGTCCACTCCATACATTGGCTAGTCCACTTGATACATCTCTCTGGTGCTGGTTCTCTTCAATATCATCAGCCTCACTCCCTTCTTCTAAGGTCATCTCTTCACTTGGTTCATCACTTGGCTCCTCCTCATCACTCTCACTCAGCTCCTCCTCCTTGTCTCTGGTCATGGCTACACCAGGCCTGCTCCCCGACGGAGATCTGTACAAGGAGATGACAACATATCAATTGTGGGAACCAAAATTCGCACTGTCGATTTTAGTTGAACAGATATGGAAGAAAACCGAGTTAACCCGATCTTCCTTGAAGGTCCGTATTCTCTGCGTAATCACTTTGGAATCGATAAAAGATAAATAGCAAAATAAGACTGAATGGTCCCTCAGAGGCGTTTTATTAGATAAAAAGTATGAGTACAAAATTTCTCCGAGAGGAGCAGATATATGCTAACTATTGGAACAACAGAACAAGAGGCGGCCAAGACGTCATAAGCCTTGCCGTACTAGTCTAACCACCTAAGTCCTAAGTTCTCTAAGCTAGCAGGAGTTCTCAAAATCTAAAATCTCGGATCCTTTTCTCTTCTGCCCCAGCCCTCCTTATATAGTCACTTTAGGTCGGTGGCCCGTCTAACCTTTCGCCTTTGGGCCCAAGTTTATCTCTTTTGGAAATATTCCTTTTTCCGCCGATCTTCGTAGTTATCCTCGAGCATTCATATTTATCTGCGGAAACTTGACATTTATCCTACTTTAATAAGTTAGGATAAATCGTCATAGTTCTTATTAGGCTTGGGTCTCCAAAATCGTGAGTGAGCCCGTGGACAAACCTCAAGCCCTCAAACGTTCGTATGATTTCTCGGAAAGATTATCTTTTTTGAAAGAAAAATCGTATAGTCTGAAGAATCGATGTTCGAGTTGATCGTCCTTGTTTTACAAGATACATTTTGCGGAAGAACCATCCTTCCTAGCTCTAGTTGTAAAACTTTGAGGATAACTCCAATCGATTTGAACCGAAGAACGTTAGGTCCATAGCTAAGGTGCTATGACTTCATGGAAACCACGAGGTGCGATCTAAATCGGACGAGCTGGGAACAGACTGGACGCACCGGCGCCCGAGGCCAGCACGGGCTGGCGCCCGGGGCCAGCACGGGCGAGCCGGCGCCCGGCGCCCGGAGCCCGGCGCCCGGGGCCAGCCGGGCGAGCCGGCGCCCGGCGCCCGGGGCCTGCACGGGCGAGCCGGCGCCCGGAGCCCGGGGCCAGCACGGGCGAGCCGGTGCCCGGCACCCGGTGCCAGCACGGGCGAGCCGGCGCCCCGCGCCCGGGGCCAGCACGGGCGAGCCGGCGCCCGGCGCTCGGGACCTTGGTCGCGCCTGTTCTTTTGCGATCCAACCTTTGTTGATCCTTTTTGCGGAAAGTCCATAGACAGGAAATGATCTTAGCCGTTGATTTCAAGATAACCGTTTTCGACCACAACAGTTAGCCCCCCAGCCCGTAAGACTCAGAGACGATTTTGCGGGCGAGTGTCTTGAGTTTGAAAATCGAAATTTTTTGCTAAGAATATTTTATTGCGAAAATTCTCATACCATTATAAGTAATAGCTCATTACTTCTCATTCTTCACACACTCCCCCTTTTCTCAACTTCTTCCTTTTTTGCTCTCTCAAAGAAGATGTCTTCCTCTCAAGTTGAAAAGAAAGATTCTGACGTTGAGATGGGTGAGGCCAGTCAGGCTCCGCCGGTCTTGGCTGTTCATGAAGCAACTCAGTCTTTCATTTCTGGGTTCGACTCTTTCAAGGAAAGATTGTCGCGTCGCAGCGCTGCGAAAGACTCGACTCGGGCGAGAACCGAAGCACCCAGTGTTCCTTCTTCTCCTGTGCCTTCGTCCCCAGCTCCTCGCTCCGAGGTTCCGTCTGATGCTCCCTTGCCCGCGGGAGGGGCAGTCGTTCCTGAGCAGATTCCCGACGTTCAGGATTGTCCTTCAGGCTCCTCTACCGCTCCGATCATAATTTCTGGTCGGGATGACGTGGGAGAGTCCACGCCTCCGGCTTCGAAGCTCGTTTTGGGACTCCCAGCACCTAGTGCTGCACCATTTCCTAAGGGGCGTTCTAGGGCAGGTGCCACAACTAGGGCGAAGAGGAAGAGGTGCGCTTAAAGCGAAGCGGGCGAGCCTTCGGGATTGTTGTCGCAACATCGTTCCAAGGTTTGATTTTGATTTATGCGCAATTCTTCATTTCTTTTCTTTTGCGACGATCCTCACCCTTTCTCTTTGCGGACAGTTTGTGTCGCTGATTGATGGGATGCTTGGTGACTGCGGATCGGAGGTTGCGCGTCTGTCGAAGAAGTTGGAGTCGTCGCAGGAAGCGTCGAAGCGTTCCGAGGCCGCATTGCAGACCATCGAAAGCTCCCACACCGCCCAGACGTCTCAGTTGAAGTTCGAACTGGCAACCTCGAACGCGACCTCGGGAAGACCACGAGTTAATTGCTCAAAGTAAAGAAAGAGAAGAGACACAAATCCTCGGAAATCCGTTGTCTCCAACAACAGGTCCAGAATTACGAAGAGATGAGTGCTTGCAAGTCGACAGAGACCGTCGATCCCCGCGGCGACTTCTTTGCTCGTTTGACGAGGATGGCCAGTTTGTTCGAGTCTCTGATAGCTATCCGCGAGAGGAACTTAGCTTTGGCGGGAATCAAAGGGAGCTTGAGCGAGCTACAGCTGCTAAGGGGTAACGAGGCCCTATCTCTGGATTCCAAGGAAGCCAGGCTGCTGTCTTGCAAGGGAGAGTTGGCGGCTTCCGAAGGCGACGTTGACTTGATTCTCGCTGGTCTGAGGTCCGAATGCACCCTTGTACCGGATTCGGAGGGCTAGGAGGATCAGGTTCAAGCAGCAGAGGATCGTGAGGCTGGCGCGGATGAGGCAGGCAGTGGAGGTGTGATCGAGGGAGTCGATGGCGAGACCATTCCCGCTGCGGGTGAGTTTGAGGATGAAGGTGATGCTCCGAGGAGCGTCTAGGTTTACCAATCCCTTGAGGGGTTTTTATTTTGTTTTTGTTGCGGCTGCTATGAGGCCATGATGTATTTTTTCGGGACTGGCCGTTGGTGGCTTTGAATCCCTGCCCTTTTTAGGGTGTTTGTTGAACTCGCGGATCAATCTAAAATATTTCGGTTTTTATGACGTTTAAATGAACTTCTGTTTATCGAAACTAGAGGGACAGGGTGTGAGTTGTCGTCTCATTCTTGCCTCTCAGATGATCACCGTATCCATCGATTGTACAAAGCGAGATTTTTCGCGGTTTACTGATTTACGCGAAGGTTCGTGAAACGAATAGACTTAAGTGAAGAGACAAGTTTTGGGATCTCGTATCGGGTACTGATACTATGTCTATGAGATGTCAAGATCCAGCGTGGCTGAGTTTAGGGCAAGACCTAGGTTTACTCTCGGACTGAGGCTTTGCGATGACAGGTCGGCTTTCGTTTTGCCTGTGTGCAATTTTAACCTGATTCGTACCGTCTTAAAATCCGCAAATTGTTATCGGCTTATACGATTTGTTTTGGTGCGAATCGAGCTACTTCCGTTTGGAAGAGCTAACCAAAATTTTGGACTTCTTGTATAGCGCGCTATGTTATCCTTGTCGGATGTAAGAGAGCCTACCTTATGGGGTGGCTTATTGTCTGTTTAGGATGTTACAGTTCGTTTGTTGTGATCAGCAACAACGAAATGATACTTTTTTGAGGTGTGTTTGTATGTTTTGAGTTCTAGAGACGAGAATTTCGTCTGGAATGGTTTGAGAAAAAGAATGTCCTCCAAGCGTTAGCGACGTCTCGCAGTGCCGAAGGTCAAGTTTTCCTTGTCGCGCATTTCGTGGTTGAAATGTTTGCGGGCTTGGAGATGTTTTGCGAATGTTTTCAGCCAGAAAACTGTTGTTTCAGTTTGGACGCGGGACCAAGGGGTCGCGTAAATTTGGCCCAGGGGGAAACGTCTACATTCACTGCGCTTCGTGAAGTGTTGGCCTTCTGGGATTAGTTTTTTGGATGTGATAATTGCTTAGTGGATACTAGATCCGTTGCCGTTTAGTAGTTGGCGAAATGTGTTGTGTATAAAGAGTTTCGAAAGTTTCATAATTTTCGAAATTTGTGGGAGTATACGCACCCCACCCCCCCTTTTTAATCGAGGGGGGATAGCTGAACCCGCCGGTTGGCGAGTTGCCTACGTACCCTTTTCGGGGATCAAGCCATCTCGTAGTTCTTTGTACCACGTCGTCGTTAGTGATAGTATTTTTTAAGATGTATCGTGTTCCAAGTTCTTGGGATTTTTACGTCTTGCATGTTCGCGATTTGGTACGATCCTGGTCGGACCACTTTTATGACTTTGTATGGTCCTTCCCAGTTTGCTCCCAGTTTTCCTGCGTTTCGTTCGGCAGTGTTTTGGAAGACTTTGCGTAAGACTAAATCACCTTCTCTGAACCTACGATGGCGTACGTTTGAGTTGTAGTACCTCGCGGCAGCATGCTGGTAATTTTGAATTTGAATGAGCGCCTGGTCGCGGCGTTCATTGATTAGATCGAGATTGTCCAGCATCATAGCGTTGTTTAAATCTTCTCGTTCGGGGAGGAATCTTCTCCGTACTCCGGGGAACTCTACTTCCGCGGGGATCATGCAACCCGTTCCGTAAACGAGCGCGAATGGGGTTTGACCCGTAGCCGCGCCGTAAAAGGTGTCGTACGATGCGACCAAAGGACTCCTTCGAGCTCCTCTGCCCATTGTTGGGGTCAAAATTGGTCAACGACGAAATCGTCACCTGAAAGTCCTCTAAAGAAAACTAAGTGACGATCAAAACCAAGAAATGGGTCGTCACTCGATGAACTCACGGGAAGGCATGAACGGACCGTGAGCCCCAGGGATCAACGAAGGCAAGCAACAGCAGGCACCGGCGGACGCGGGACACGGCACGGTTGGCAGGACGCCTGGCGCCAGCGGCACCAGATGATGCAAACACTGAGGCGCTCAGACAGATGAAGGAACTGTTCACCTCCGCCCAGGAACGGGCGGAACAACAGGACAAGGTGATAACCTCGCTCGCAAAACAGGTCGACACCTTAACTGCGAGGAGCAAGTTTCCGCGCGGATCCACCAAGGCACGGCGCGGCAGAAGACTCGACTTTGGATCTCCTGGAGAACGAGAAAAAGATGCCTCGAAAGAGCCCACTCCCGAGGAAACGGCTCCAAAAGGACAGGAAACGACCTCGCAGAACCTTCCACCCCCGGCTACGGGAAACAAGGAAAGCGACGTCGAGCGCATCAATCTGGATATCAGCGACCAATCGGATCCTTCCAATGAAGACGCTGACATCCACCCTAGGAGGACCCAAAGCCAGTCCGCTCGGCAGACGCTATCCTTCGAGAGGCCCATGAAAGAAGAGGAGGAAGAACTCTACTGGATTGAGCAGGAAGAACTCGCGGAGGATCAAACTCGGATCCATCGCGACCAACGCCGAAAAAATCGGAGGAACACCGGTAGCAACAGCGAGATCCATGATCTCCGCGAATCTCTCAAAAAGACCGTGGCCGAAGTGAAAGCGGTGAAATCGCAAATCCACCAGGCAACCAGTTCCGCCCCCGAGATCGATAGACTTCTCGAGGAAGCATGGAAAACGCCGTTCACCGCTCGGATCACGGAAACACATATCTCGGACCCAGGGAAAATCAAAATCCCGGTCTATGACGGTACGACGGATCCTAAGTCGCACCTACAGTCCTTCCAGATTGCAATGGATAGGTGCAAACTCCCGGAGCGCGAACGAGACGCAGGTCATTGTCTTCTCTTCGTCGAGCACCTCAAAGGCGCTGCGCTCGAATGGTTCTCCCGGCTCAAAAGGAACTCCATCGGAAGCTTCTGCAAACTGGCCTCGGCGTTTCTCAAACAATACTCCATGTTCATGGACAGAGAAACGTCCGACGTGGACCTATGGAGCCTAGCTCAGAAGGAAGACGAGCCGCTCCGCGACTTCATGCGAAGGTTCAAACTGGTGATGGCCAGGGTAACGGGCATTAGCGACAATGTCGCAATAGACGCCCTGAGGAAAACTCTCTGGTACAAGTCAAAGTTCCGAAAGTGGATACTACTGGAAAAGCCGCGGACAATCCAGGAAACTCTCCACAAAGCAACGGACTTCATCATCATGGAGGAAGAGATGAAACTTCTATCGCAGAAGTACGGACCACAGAAAACGTCCTCAAAGAAGAAACCCACTCGTAACGACAAGAATGTCCATCACGAAGGGGAGGACGCCCAAGGCGAGCATAACTACGCCATCAACTCGGAGCAAGGCAAAACCTCCGGAAACACCTGGACCAGGAACCAGTACAAGGATAATTCCTACTGCGAATTCCACGAAACCAGGGGTCACTCCACTGCGAACTGCAAGGTTCTCGGTGCCAGGCTCGCCGCAAAGCTCCTCACCGGCGAACTGTCAAAGGTCAAGAGTATAAAGAACTTGCTCCTGCAGAACGACCGCCCAAACACCAACAAAACTGTCTCCGAGGACCGCGTGACCGAAAATCAATCAGGTGAAAAGCGCGGAAGGAGACAGGACGACCAAGGGAACAACAGCAGTCGCCAGAGGGTAAACATGATCATCGGAGGATCGCAGTTCTACCAAGACTCTGTCTCGTCGATAAAAGCCTACGGGCAAAAAGCCGCGACGAGTTCCAACTGGTTTCCAGATAGCGATATTCCCAACCACACGATCGTTTTCGAGGAACAGGAAACTGTCGGAATCGACAAACCTCATTGCGATCCTTTGGTTATCGACCTGGTAATCCGGGATCTCGAAGTCGGCCGCATCCTCATCGATACAGGAAGTACGGTCAACGTCATCTTCCGCGACACCCTCTACAGGATGAAGATCCCACTTGGAGAAGTCGTCCCTGAGCAAAAACCTTTGACTGGGTTTTCGGGCGTCACTTCCTTGACCCTCGGGAGAATTAAGTTCCCGGTCATGGCGAAAGAAGTCACAAAGATCGTCGAGTTTGCAGTAGTCGACAACCCGGCCATCTACAATGCCATCATGGGAACCCCTTGGATTAACTCCATGAAGGCAGTACCATCCACATATCACCTCGGCATCAAATTTCCGACTCCAACCGGAACCGCAGTCATCTGGGGTAGACAGAAACAATCGAGACTCTGTTACCTAGCCGAGTTCAAACTGCGAAAAGATCGGAACGCCCCTGCGGCCAACCCAAAACGAACAAAGGAGTCACACAACATTCCTGAAGACTCGAAAAAAGATGATCCAGAATCATCCGAACAGGCAACGATTCAAGACAGCGACAAAGCCTCTGAGTCCACCGCCGTAAAAGCAGACAGCTCGACCCCCGCACAAACCACCGATCCGACCAGCACAATCGGAACGGCAACGCACGGGGAGTAAAAACGTCTGCGGCAACCATCAGAACTACGAGATGGCTTGATCCTCGAAAGAGGTACGTAGGCAGCTTGTCGAAACACGGCGAGTTCAGCTATCCCCCTCACCAAAAAGGGGGGGGGACTAGGTACGTATACTCCTATACTCCCACAAAAACGCGAAATATCCGCACATGTACTCAAACTTTTTGAAATTCTTTCAATAAAATTCTATCTTTTATGCTCACTTAACGCATAAACACTTCGGAAAAACGAAAAATCATATCTTCGAAAGAAACGCGAGACGTCGCAACTTCTGAAAAAGATAACAAAACTCGTATCATCCGCTAAAACAGTCCACCTGCGACTTAAAAACAACTTATGCCCGTCGATTGGCCCCGACGGACGCACACAGAAACGTTTCACTCAATACAAACTCGTAGTCAGACCTACAAGGTCCTCTTACATCCGACAAGGATATCATAGCGCGCTATACAAGAAACCCAAAATTTTGGTTTAGCGTCTCGGATAAACTCCGAAGATAGCTCGATTCTTTTAACACAAGTCATATAAGCCGGCGACTAGTCGCGGACTTTAAACGAAAAGAATCAGGAAGAAATCACTAACAGGCAAAACGAGAGCCGATCACTCATCGCACAGCCTTAAAGCTGAGAGTAAGCCTAGGTCTTGCCCTAAACCCAGTCTCGCTTGATCTTGACATCTCACAGACATAGTATCGTATACGAGATCCCAAAACATGTCTCTGATCGCTTACACCTAAAACACTCGCTAAAATGTAGCATACGGACCAAGCGACAAAAAAAGAGTTAGGATACGAAGTGACTACTCGCATTCTTTCCTCTACACTGGACGAAAGTATAAATCAAAACAAAAGACGAAATCTCGCAAATTTTCATATTTATAAGGCCGCAAAAACGGCTGGATTCTAAGCCACCAACGGCCAGTCCCAAAAAAACATAAGAATGCAACCTCCAACGGTCGCAGAATAAACTCCTAAAACGGCCACACACGGCCAAACATACGGCTCACAAAAGAAAGTCAACATCGAGAAATCCAGACACGGAAATCCCGAATGAACCCGCAGGCTGGTCCACTTCCTCGTTCACACCTTGGGCGTTCTCACCACCCTCGGCGTTTTCATCAGCTCCGGCCTCCACCGTATCCTCGGAAACCTCGATTGGCTCCCAAAGTCTCCGGACTCTTTTTTCGACTGAAGGAACCAAGGACTCAGCTAAGCACACTCGGCCATGAAGTCCTTCATCTCAGCAATCTCGGAATCAAAGGAGAAATCCGGGTTCTGAGACTTGTAAAGATTTACGACCGAGCCCCGGCACTCGCGGAAATCGCCAACAAACTCCTGAGTATCTTTAAAACATTGAAACTCAGCAGCAAACGATTCCGCCCGTCTCGCCACCTTGGCTGCGACCATCCTCCTTCCTCTCCTTTCCGCCCGAACAAGGGCTCGAGCATGAAGCTCAGCTTGCTTTGCGTTCTGCGCCTTTACCTCTTCTCCGAATCGGAAGAGCTCTTGCTCAGCTTCTTTGGTCTTGAAATTAGCAATCCTAGACTTGCGGAAACTCGAGTCAAGCGCATTTCCAAACACTCTTAGTCTCTGCATAAATTCAAGATCAATAAATATACATATATGCGGATTCAAGAATACGGTTAAGAAGTTCAAAGGACAAAACCTCATTGATCCGCTGGGAACCCTCGGCAAAAACCCATTGCTTCTCCTCGTCCTCCAGCGACTCGTCAGTAACAAACTCCGGAGGAAGGCCGTCAAAGAAATTGTTGGGGAGTGGAAAATAGCTGGCTCCGCCTTTTTCCGTTGGAACAAAACTAGGGTTTTCCCCCAACGGTGAAGGGTCTTCCGAGCCTTCCCCACAGTCGACTTCTTTCCCTTTACGAGATCTCTGTTTACGTCTCCGAGAAGAGGCTTCGATAACCGGTTCGGCATCGAATGTCGGGACAGGGTCTCGGGACCGGTAAAGCCTTACTGCGTCTCGAATCCGTTCAAGGGTGAAGGATTTCCAGAAAAACGGCCTTTGACGAAGGAGATCCCTCTTGACGAAAAGATCACCGTGCATATGCGCAACAGCCCCGTTCCCTGCAAGCAAAACTTTTTCACTAAAAACTCGCACTTCCGAAATGATGAAATAGACAACGAGTTTTCATCGTATTACCTCGGTTGAAGTTCCGTGCGTGCGGGAATAGATGGATGCAGCTCTCCTCGACAGACTCACCATCTATTCGGACATAGAAGAAACGCTCCTGCCACGACTTAGGGTTCGAGGTAGTCCCCTGAATTATGGCCATATCCTTCTTTGGCACCATGGAGTAGTAACCGTCGCTCCCCGTAGGCCGAGTGCTCCAAAGACCTTCGAAATCAGCGGGACTAAGATCAATCCCGAGCTCATAACTTGCGATCAGTACGCCAAGCCAACTCTCTAAGGCAGGAACGCTGAGCTGGCTGATCGAAAGTTCGAAGTGACGAAGCGCACGAACAATGGTACCGGGGATCGGGAACCACATGCGGCAATACGTAAGGAAGGCCTCGTAACATGTAAAGAAACCTTTCGGAGGATTCCTCGCACTCTCATTGCGGACAGGAATTCGGAATTTAACACCATCAGGAATCTGGTAAAAATCTCGAAGAATCCTGAGATATTTACGTGAAACCAAGCTCGGCGTAAAGGGAGCACCAGGCAGCCTCAAAGGTCTCTTCCGAACAGGGACATTTGGCAGAGGTCGAGCCGAACCCACAAGAGCTCGGTAATACGCATTCTTCGCCTCCTCATCGACTAACTCCTCTTGCTTCACTGTCACGTGGGCAGGAGAGTCATCCGAGGACGAATGAGAAGAAGAATTTCTCTTGGAGGATCTTGAAGACATTGTTCTTAAAGAGAGAGAAAGGATTCTTGAGAGAGATGAACTTTTTAATGATGAAGTAAGAATGAATGAGATTTCTTACTCCATCCTTATAAAGGAGGTAAAATCACTATTTACCCCGACTTTCGGCAAACGATTACATCTCTACACCTTCCCATACGGCTATACCGCAAGCTAGGAAACGAAAGGCACTACGGTTCCTAGCTAGCTGGGGGGCTAACTGTTGGGGTCAAAATCGGTCAACGACGAAATCGTCACCCGAAAGTCCTCGAAAGAAAACTAAGTGACGATCAAAACCAAGAAACGGGTCGTCACTCGATGAACTCACGGGAAGGCATGAACGGACCGTGAGCCCCGGGGATCAACGAAGGCAAGCAACAGCAGGCACCGCCGCGCCTGGCACCGGCGGCAGGACGCCCACGCCATGCCTGGCGCCGGCGGCAGGGCGCCTGGCACCGGGAGCAGGCCACCCACGCCGCGCCTGGCGCCGGCGGCAGGACGCCCACGCCGTGCCTGGCGCTGGTGGCAGGGCGCCTGGCGCCGGCGGCAGGGCGCCTGGCTCCGGTGGCAGGGCGCCTGGCGCCGGTGGCAGGGCGCCTGGCGCAGGCGGCAGGCCTGTCGTCTCCCGTCTGGCGCCGACGTCAAGGGTCATGGCGCCCATCTGTGCAATCGTCTCGTGATCTCGGGCAATGGCAGCATCTTGGTCCCTTAAATCCATATCTGGATTGTCCGAGAACTACAATGATTCTTCTGCAAAGCCTTCTCGATTGTTTAAAAGTTCATATTTTAAAATCTAAGTTCGAAGCCTCATTACTCAAACCCTTGAAGACGGAAAGTCTACGAATCCAAGTCAATCTCGATCCCGATACTAGAGGAATCTCGGAAAATCTTAAAAGGTTCGAACGATGAATGGATCTCAATTCATCGTATAAAACGATCACGGTTATTCTAAACACCAAACATCTCGACTATACGAGGAATTGGGGTTCCTTCGGAAATGCTGAAACCTTCAAAGACTATTCTTTCGAAAAACCGTAAAAACGTCTAAGTAGCCCGACATGACCAAAACGGCCCACTTACGATTTTCCGAAAAAGAAGGATAACTATGACGGTTTATCCTTATCCTCACATAAGAGATAAATGTCAAGTTTCCAGAAGATAAATTTCAAGTTTCCAAAAGATAAATGTCAAGTTTCCCGATAAACACGAAGATGGACGAAAATGGAAAAGGCCCGATTCAGCCCGAAGGAGGATAGACCGTCTTAAGAGGAGTATATAAGGAGAGCTTTGGGCGAGGAGCAAATCATCACAAAACTTCCAGAGCACTTAGCACTTAGAGCAATTTAGCATTCTTTTCTGTTTTCACTAGCGAGCTGCGACTCAACTAGGATAGATTTAGGCGGCCGGACTAGCGGACTTTTCGACAGCTCTTGTAGCCGATTTCTTTGCTTGTTGTTCACGCTCAAACGAGAATTCAGAAATAAGATCTCTTTCGCTTTATTCTTACGATTTTTTATTTTACAACTTTAATCTCCATTGATTGTATCGTGTGTGGCCCAGCAGATATCCGGGACCTTCAAGGAAGATCGGGTTAACTCGGTTTTCCTCCACAAATCGTTTATCGGAAATTGACTGTGTGAATTTCGGTTCCCACACCCATCGCCTCTTCTTGGCGTCTAAGCACTTTTTCAGTCCGTCAAGGACGGTCTTGTTAACGGTTTCTGCCTGGCCGTTGCATTGCGGATATCTGGGAGTCGACTTTGTAAGTCGTATCTTCCACTTCTCGAAGAACGCCTCGAATCGGGTAGGGATGAACTGAGACCCGTTGTCTGTCACGATTTCGTAAGGGACCTCGTGTCTGGTGATTATGTTCTTCCATACGAAATTCTCGACTTGTACGTCTTTGATACTTGCGTAGGAATCTGCCTCCACCCATTTTGAGAAGAAATCCGTGAGGACCAGGAGAAAACGTTTCTGCTTCGAGTTATGCAATGGCCCGACGATGTCCATGGACCATCGCATAAAGAGGTACGGAGATGAGATGGACGAGAGGACTTCCGCGGGCTGACGGATCGTCGGTGCGTGCCTTTGGCATTTTTCGCACTTTCGAGCGAACTTCTCGCAGTTTTGATCATAGTTGGCCAGTAATATCTGTGGCGTTTTATTTTGACTGCGAGAGATCTTCCGCCGGAATGGTTTCCGCATGACCCGGAATGGACCTCCTCCATTACTCTTCTCGCTTTTTCACCTTCGGCGCAGGTCATGAGTGGGACGGAGAATTTCCATTTGTAGATTTCTCCTTCTACCGTTACGTATCGTGCGGCCTGAGTCTTGATTTTGCGGGCTGCCCATTTTTCGGCAGGAAGTGTTCCGTCGATTATGTATGCTCGGATTGGTTCCAGCCAAGGGCTGTCGCAGCCGTATTCCGACTGATCCATGTTTTCTTCAGATGGGTCATCCATTTCTTCCGCATTTTTGATTTGTGCTCGAATAAGATTGGCGATCACTGGCGGTTCGATGCTCGGATGTTCAATGAACTCGACAGGAATTACCCGACTTAGTCCAGGGTCTGAACTTGACGCGAGTGCAGCCAAGGCATCTGCCTGAGTGTTTTCCGAGCGAAGGATTCTAGTAGGGCGAAGTGGTCGAAGTTTCGGGAGAGATCTTGGATGAGTTTAAGATATGCGTCCATTCTTTTATCCCTTGCTTCATATTCCCCGCTGTACTGATTTGCAACTAACTGAGAGTCACAGTAAGCGTGAATGTTGCGGATCTTCAGCCCTCGGGCTAGCCGTAAGCCCGCGACGAGTGCCTCATATTTGGCCTCGTTGTTTGACGCATGGAGCTCCAATCGGAACGACTTCCAAGATTTTGCCGGTCGGAGACGTGAGCCGGATTCCGATCCCGGATCCTTGTTTGGACGATGATCCGTCGACGTGAAGGATCCAAGTTAAGTTCGGTTCTGTGTTCATCATATTTCCTACGGGCAATTCGACCAAGAAGTACGCCAATACTTGAGACTTTGCGCAGGTTCTTGGGAGGTACTCTACGTCGTACTCGCTTAGTTCGATCGCCCATTTCGCGAGTCGTCCTGACTGACTCGGACTGTGCAAAATCGTCCGCAGGGGGAAGGTGGTGAAGATTACAATTGTATGCGACTGAAAATACGGCTGGAGTTTTCTTGCCGACGTTACAACCGCAAATGCTAGCTTCTCCATCAGGGGATATCGGGTCTCAGCGTCTAGCAACGTTTTGCTTATGTAGAAGATTGGTTTCTGCTCACCGCTTTCTTCTCTAATCAAAACGCCGCTTACCGCTGTTGTGGATACTGCGATGTACAGGATCAAGGGTTCTCCCTCTACTGGTTTCGCGAGGACGGGAGGAGTGGCCAGGTAATGCTTTAGCTGTTGGAAAGCTTTTTCGCATTCCTCTTTCCACTCAAATTTCTTGTTCCCTTTCAACGTGTCGTAGAAAGGAAGGCATTTGTCCGTTGAGCGCGAGATAAAACGGTTTAAGGCGGCGACTCTTCCTGTCAGCCTTTGGACTTTCCTTTTGGTTTTGGGCGAGACCATTTCTATTAATGCGTTTATCTGTTTGGGGTTAGCCTCAATTCCGCGACACGTGACTAGGTAGCCGAGAAATTCTCCCGACGCCACGGCGAATCTACATTTAGCCGGGTTCAATTTCATGTTGTGCAAATTCAACCTTGCGAAACACTCTTCCAGATGGGAAACGTGGTCGTGTTCGTCAAGGGATTTTACGAGCATGTCATCGATGTATACCTCCATAGTTTTTCCGAGCTGCTCGGAAAAAATTCGGTTGACGAGTCGCTGGTAAGTAGCGCCTGCGTTCTTGAGGCCGAAAGGCATTACTTTGTAGCAATACGTCCCGCGGTCAGTGATGAATGCGGTCTTCTCGCGATCGTCCGGGTTCATCATGATTTGATTGTACCCGGAGAAGGCGTCCATGAATGATAAAAGTCTGTTTCCTGCTCTTGCTTCGACAAGTCGGTCAATATGCGGGAGTGGAAAGCAATCTTTTGGACAAGCCTTGTTGAGATCGGTGAAGTCGACGCAGACTCGCCATTTGCCGTTTTTCTTTTTGACCACGACTGGGTTAGCGAGCCAGTCCGGGTACCTGACTTCCGTTATTGACCCCACTTTAAGGAGTTTTTCAACTTCCTCGTTTACCGCAGTAGCACGCTCTGGTCCTAGTTTCCGCCTTTTTTGCTTGACGGGTTTGTAGGTTGGGTCAATGTTGAGCTCATGGCAAGTTATGCCGATGTCGATCCCTGGCATATCCTCCGCGGCCCAAGCGAATGTGCTGAGGTTCCTTTTGAGACAGGCTACGAGCTCTGTTCTCAAAGGTTCGCGGAGGTTGGCTCCGATCTCGACGCATTGTTCTGGGAACGATTCGTCTAGGCAGACCGAGATTACCGGTTCGAAAGTTGGTTCGCGCTTCCCATCTAGGGCTTCGATCCTCTGAGATTGCCAGAAGACGTTCGAGTCCTGTTCTGGGGCATTCTTATCGGGAGTAGGCTTTACTTTTTTGCTTCGAGAGGCTTTGACCGCCAAGTTTTTTCTTTTCAGCTCGGCGGCGTAACATACTTGCGCCATCCTGCGATTTCCTTGTATAGTTTCGATTCCGCGAGGGGTTGGAAACTTTAGACACAGATGGAATGTCAAGGGGATCGCTCGCATGGAATTCAGCCATGGAGTACCGATGATCGCGTTATACGATGTTGGATGGTCGACGACTAAGAATTCCGTGATTTTGGCGACGCTCCCGGCTTTAACCAAGAGGCTGATCGAGCCGAGAGTCATAGTAGCATCTCCAGAGAGTCCGAATATCGGGCTAGGTTCTTCTGTGATGGCACACAGGTCGACCTCCATTCTCTCGAGGGTACTCTTGTAGATAATGTTGGCTGAGCATCCGGTGTCGACTAACACTCTCGCTACGTCGATGTCCTGGATTGTTAGTTCGATTACAAGGAGATCGTTGTGGGGTTTGGCCTGGTCGGCCGTTGCTCGATCCTTGAACAAAACAACATCGCTGGCTACTGGAGCGGACATCCTATATCTTTTATTGCTTAGTGACTTTCGAGTTAGAGAATTCGTCCCCCCTCCTTCTAGCGCCAAACTGTGGGAACCGAAATTCGCACTGTCGATTTTAGTTGAACAGATATGGAGGAAAACCGAGTTAACCCGATCTTTCTTGAAGGTCCGAATTCTCTGGGTAATCACTTTGGGATCGATAAAAGATAAATAGCAAAATAAGACTGAATGGTCGCTCAGAGGCATTTTATTAGATAAAAAGTATGCGTACAAAATTTCTCCGAGAGGAGCAGAAATATGCTAACTATTGGAACAACAGAACAAGAGGCGGCCAAGACGTCCTAAGCCTTGCCGTACTAGTCTAACCACCTAAGTCCTAAGTTCTCTAAGCTAGCAGGAGTTCTCTAAATCTAAAATCTCGGATCCTTTTCTCTTCTGCCCCAGTCCTCCTTATATAGTCACTTTAGGTCGGTGGCCCGTCTAACCTTTCGCCTTTGGGCCCAAGTTTATCTCTTTTGGAAATATTCCTTTTTCCACCGATCTTCGTAGTTATCCTCGAGCATTCATATTTATCTACGGAAACTTAACATTTATCCTACTTTAATAAGTTAGGATAAATCGTCATAGTTCTTATTGGGCTTGGGTCTCCAAAATCGTGAGTGAGCCCGTGGACAAACCTCAAGCCCTCGAACGTTCGTATGATTTCTCGGAAAGATTATCTTTTCCGCAAGACAAATCGTATAGTCTGAAGAATCGATGTTCGAGTTGATCAGCATTGTTTTACACGATACATTTTGCGGAAGAACCATCCTTCCTAGCTCTAGTTGTAAAACTTTAAGGATAACTCCAATCGATTTGAACCGAGTAACGTTAGGTCCATAGCTAAGGTTCTATGACTTCATGGAAACCACGAGGTGCGATCTAAATCGGACGAGCTGGGAACAGACTGGACGCACCGGCGCCCGAGCTGGCGCCCGGTGCCCGGGGCCAGCATGGGCGAGCTGGCGCCTGGCGCCCGGGGCCAGCACGGGCGAGCTGGCGCCCGGGGCCAGCACGAGCGAGCTGGCGCCCGGTGCACGGGGCCAGCACGGGCGAGCTGGTGCCCGGCGCCCGGGGCCAGCACGGGCGATCCGGCGCCCGGCGCCCGGGGCCAGCACGGGCGAGCCGGCGCCGCCCGGCGCCCGGCGCCTGGGGAAGAACGGGGGGCTGTGGGGCTGGGGGGCAAGGGCCACATGTGGGGAGTACAGCGAGCAGTGGGCGAGCCTGGCCCAAGGTCAACAGGGGTCCCGGGAGGGCAGGCACCGGGCCCAGGGGCCGAAGCGGGCGGGGGCTTCCAGAATGGCGGGGTCGGAGTTACCCGGGACCGGGGGAAAGCCAGGGGAGCAGGTCCAACGGGGACGCTTCCGGCCCCTGGGCAAGCACAGGCGACCGGCGCCCGGCCCGGGGCACCACACGCGCGAGCAGACGCCGGCGCGGGCCAGCACGGGCGAACGGCGCGCCGTCAGGCCGGGCGAGCCGCGCCCGGCGCTGGGACCTTGGTCGCGCCTGTTCTTTTGCGATCCAACCTTTTTGATCCTTTTTGCGGAAAGTCCGTAGACAGAAAATGATTATAGCCGTTGATTTCGAGATAACCGTTTTCGACCCCAACATCAATGCAAGACTATGGAAGATGTCTTGTCTCGAGCCTGGGCGCAGGTGAGATGGGGGAAGACGTTACGAGTCGAGCCAAAGCCAAGCAGAAGCAGGATCAGAAGCTAGCTAGGCAGTCAAGAAACAATCGCGACGAGGGATCCCACTCCAGGTCTGCACGAGAAGCAAGCAACCATAGCAGGGGCAGGTACCAGAATCGTCCCCTGGCCCGGGCTGAAGGAATGGCTGTATCAACCTGGCCTGATATCTCTCACCTGTCGATCTCGAAGCCTTAGCTAGTCAATGTCCTAAGACAGATGGGTCAGCAGCTCAAATGGCCTCCAAAAATGACGGCCTCTTATTCTAACCAAAATCCCAACCGATGGTGTGATTTCCACAACGATCACGGTCATAAAACGGAGGACTGCGTTGCCCTTAGGATAGAGATTAACGAGCTCCGTAGGAAAGGGCATCTGAGGGAATTTCTTTCTAACAAGGCAAAGAACCTTCTAAGCAAAGGTAACGCTAACAGCCCTGTCGAAGTGGCCCCTACCTCACAACCACACCAAGATAGAGTCATCCACGTTATCGCGGGTGGTTTCGGAAATAAGTGGAATCAGTCGCGCAGCCGCGAAGAGAAGCACCAGAAACGCCAAGAACGGCCAAGAGACGGGAAACCCAAAGCGCATGCTCCTGGGTACTGATGAGATCAGCTTCACCGCCAAGGAGCAGGAGAGGGTCCTGGCCCCTCATCACGATGCTCTGGTCATATCGCTCACCGTAGCAAATTTCCTAGTAAATCAAATACTGGTAGACAATGAGATCTCTAGCAACATTATCTTCCAACCCGCCTCCGTCGACCTGGGGCTGGAGGAAAGGTCACTGACGAGGAAAGTCACCCCGCTCATAGGCTTCAGCGGAGAGGTGAAACAGACCTTTGGGGGAGGTCATCCTCCAGGTATACGCTGAGGGCGTGAACCAGGCGACCAAGTTCTTGGTCGTCGACTGCTCGTCCTTCTACAACCTTATACTCGGGCGGCCCTGGATCCACGACATGGGAGCCGTCCCCTCGACTCTCCACCAGTTTGTCAAGTTCCCAACCCCCTAGGGCATCAGAATGATCAAAGGAGATCAGGAGAACTCTAGATCCTGCTATCAGACCACCCTGAAGGGAAAGACCCAGGTCTTATAGCAATTACAGAATGAGCTTCCAGCCCTGCACACAGAGGAGCCGGAAGTGGAAGAAATGGAAGAGGTACCTTTGATAGAAGGGGACCCGGCGCGGAACCTACAGATAGGGTCCAGAATCCATGAGGGACTGAGGCGAAGGTTATTGATTTCTTGCGATCTAACTCGGACTGCTTCGTCTGGTCCCACGAGGATGTGCCAGGGATTGATCCTGAGATCATCATGCACAAGCTGCAAGTAGACCCTCAGTATCCATCTAAGGAAATTCGCCCCAGAAAGGGACGAAATCATCAACAAAGAAGTAAAGAACCTGCTCGACGCCGGGTTCATACGAGAAGTACAATATCCAGAATGGATGGCCAATTTGGTAGTGGTGAAGAAGAAGAATGGGAAATGGAGGGTCTGCATCGACTTTACGGATCTCAACAAATCGTGTGCCAAGGATCCCTTTCCCCTGCCTCATATCGACAAGCTAGTCAACGCCACTGCAGGCCACCAGCTAATGAGCTTCATAGATGCATTCTCTGGCTACACCAAATCCTCATGCATCCAGAGGACCAGGAGAAGACGTCATTCATGACCTCCAGGGGCATCTACTGTTACAAGGTTATGCCTTTCGGCCTGAAGAATGCCGGATCGACCTACCAAAAGCATGTAAACATGATGTTTGCCAATCGGATCGAACAAACCATGGAGCTCTATATCGACGATATGTTGGTCAAGTCCCTCGAAGTAGAAGAGCACATCTCTCACCTGCAGCAAACTTTCACCACCCTCAGGAAGTATAACATGAAACTAAACCCCACGATATGTTCATTTGGAGTCAGCTCGGAAAAATTCATTGGATACATAGTCACCCACCGGGGCATCGAGACCAATCCAAAGCAAATAAGGGCCATCCAGGCAATACCTTCTCCCCGAAATGTGAAAGAGGTGCAGACGCTGACAGGCAGGATGGCCGCGTTGAGTAGATTCATCTCGAGGCTGTCTGTCAAATTTCACGCCTTCTTCGAGGCTCTAAAAGATCCTAAGGACTTCCGATGGAATGATAAGTGTGAACTCGCCCTGGCCGACCTAAAGGCCTACCTGACCACACCGCCTCTCTTGTCAAAACCTCTGGACGGAGAAGCTCTGCTACTCTACCTGGCAGTATCGGAACATGCGGTAAGCAGAGTCCTTGTGTAAGGGAAGAAGGCAGAAGGCAGCATCCTATCTACTATGTAAGCAAATCACTATTGGATGCGGAGACTCGCTACAGCCATCTCGAGAAGCTGGCACTAGGGTTGGTTACAACAGCCTGAAAGCTACGCCCTTACTTCCAGGCCCACCAAGTCGTGGTAGTGACTTCGTTCCCCATCAAAGCAGTTCTCCATAAGCCCGAAGTATCAGGACGACTCGCCAAGTGGCCAGTAGAGCTGGGGGAACACAACGTTATCTTCCGGCCTGCCACCGCTATCAAGTCACAGGTCCTGGCCGACTTTATCTCTGAATTCTCTCCTGCCATGCTTCCAGCCCTGGAGCAAAAAGTAAGTCTTCAAGATAAGGGAGGAGAAAAGGGAGAATGGACCCTGCACATCGGTGGCTCCAGTAATGTCAGAGGCGCGGGCGTGGGTTTAGCCCTAACCTCCCCTACCGGGGAATCGGCATCAAGGGCCGTAAGATGCAACTTCAAGGCAACAAACAATGAAGTCGAGTATGAAGCCTTGATCGCAGGACTGACACTCGCAAAACAGAGGGGAGCAGAGGATGTTCAAGTCTTCAGCGATTCGCAGCTGATCATAAACCAGGTCCAAGGCGATTACCAAGCCAAGGACGCAAGCATGATCAGGTATCTTGCCGTTGCCAAGCACCTGATCAAGAGGTTCAAAAACTGCAAGCTCACTCAGATCCCTAGGGAGCAAAATTCTGAGGCCGACGCTTTGGCCAACATAGGATCCGCCCTAGAGACCACAAGTCAAATGAGCATTCCGCTGCTGGTACTCCAATGGCCAGCAACGGAAAAAGGGGCAGACCCCAAGGAAATCTCCGCCATAGATGAAGGAGAAACCTGGATAACCCCCCTCACCAATTACCTGGCACACGACATCCTCCCTGAGGATCGAGATGAGAATCGGAAAATAAGGAGGCAAGCGGCCAGGTACTGCATCTCAGGACCGTACCTATGATGTCTCACCCCCACAGAAGCTGCCAGAATCCTAGAGGAGCTTCACGAAGGAGAATGTGGCTCTCACTCCAGCGGTCGAAGCCTAGTACTCAGGGCCATGAGAGCCGGTTATTACTGGCCCACAATGGCAAATGATGCCCTCAAACAGGATAAGTTCTGTGATCAGTGCCAAAGGCACACACAAGTCTCCAACCTCCCTCAAGAGAATCACAAATCTCTGAGTTCCCCCGGGCCATTCCGAAAATGGGGCATAGATATAGTCGGGAAGTTCCCAATGGCACCGGGGCAAAAGGTTTTCCTCCTAGTGGTGACAGACTACTTCACCAAGTGGGTGGAAGCCGAGGCCATGGCCAATATAACAGATGTCCAAATCAGAAGATTCCTATGAACAAACATGATCACACGCTTTGGAATCCCTCACGAGATCGTCACAGACAACGGGCCCCCAGTTCAAGAGTCACAACTTGATGCTAGGAGTTTTCAAGGCTCCTAATCAAATGATGTAGTATAAAAGATTGTCGAACCAATTCTAAGTGATTCTAATGCAGAGGGAATGCAAATCTATGATTAATCTAAGTGCAACCATTGAGTGAGGATGATTATGAACTAAGACAATACTAAAAATGCAATGAAAGAGTGAACTTTTGTTTCAATATAAAGCAAAGGGGTTCTTGGGACAAGGGAATTGACTTTGGGTGATCAAGCTTCAATCTAAGATGGCAAACTTTCAATCAATCTAACACCTTAAGCCTAGACACAATTCTAAACAAGCTCTATCTCTAGATGAATGCTCATTCACTAACATATCTCAAGCATCTAATCTCTTAGGTTGAATAATATGAAAGCAATCATTAAGAACTAGTCCATTAGCTATCTTAACACGTTTAACAACAAATCTCTTTGGTAAAAAATGTTAAAAGCATTGGAGAGTTGGTTCAGGCATTTCATAGAACACCTTTCGGGCATGAAATGCCTATAGCTCTATTTTGAAGAGGCCAACTCCAAAATAGCAAGAAGAACACTCTACAAGCAAGGATTAAGAAAGATCTACCCTAGAACATCTTAGATCTACACCTAATCACCCTTAGTCTCCCAAGCCCATGAACCCTAGATAGATCTACTCACTAATAGATATGGAAAACCCCAAAACCAATGATGATTCAAGGTTAAACATGATTAGTGATAGAAATAATCCAGCAAACACAAAAAAATAAGATGAAAAATGATCCGAGATCCAAGGTTTCTTCAAGATCTAAAAGTGTTTTTGAGAGAAAAGAAGTTAAGTCCCAACTTTGGGATACAAGGATATTTATACAAGGCTTAGAAAACCTAAAAACATCATTAAAAATTACTAAAAAGTCCCTGGAATCAAATGGGCTTCGACCAATAGGAGAAGAGCGTCAAAAACGCTCAGGGTGGCTCCAGCCTCGTCTGGGCCGCGCATCCCAACACGAGCAGAATCATCCGGATGCTGGCCTGTCCCGCACGGGTGTACTGACCCGAGCACTCCAGCCCGCGCACCGTCCTGCCCGTTCCTGGTGTGTCCCGTGCGGGTATGTGAGGCCGAGCACTCTAGGCCGCGCGTCTGGTCCAGCTTCTGGTGTATCCCGCGGGGGTCTCTCTCCCGAGCACTTTAGGCCGCGCATCTGACACATCCAGCTCTCGTCCAAGCCGCGCGGGTATGGCGCCCCGCACGCTCCAGGCCGTGCACCGTTCAGCTCTCCATATCCGTCTGATCCCGCGCGGGTGCTAACTCCCGAGCATAACCAGCCGCGCGTTCGGCCATCCATCCTTCGTCCGTCCAAGCACCCGGGTAAGTGTTCGTGATTTATCTCGCATCCCGGCCGTCCTGGTCTCGTCCAAGGAATGGTCTTGATAATGGCTTGGCTTGTCCTGACCTTGGCCAAATTTCATTCTTCATCTTTTTGAATCACAAAGCTCCCAAACACCTCCAATCACTCCTTAGCTCGTTCCAACACCTAATAAGGACATATCAATGCAATATGAACCTAAAGATGCCTAATGCCTAATCTAAATAATCAAAATGCACAAGATATGATAGCCAAAAACATGTAAATATGCAAAATATCACAACTTCAGAGAACTCTGCAGGGACTGGAACATAAAGCTCTCTTTCTCCGCACCACGACACCCCCAGTCCAACGGACGGCGGAATCCACCAACAAAACAATGGTGAATATGAGCAGAAAAAATCTAGAGAACGTCCATGGGCGATGGGCAGAAGAGCTGCACGGAGTACTCTGGACTTATCGGACTACCCCGAAACCAGCCACACAGGAGACTCCCTTCTCGCTGGTCTACGACATGGAATCTGTGGTACCGACTGAGGTACACGTCAGAACAACAGTCTCCGGACCCATATCACAAGAAGAGAATGACGAGCTAATGACCCTGAGCCTAGACCTGGTCGATGAAAAAAGGGAGACAGCATGCCTGAGAAACGCATCCTATCAACAAAAAGTGGCCAGGAGCAATAATAAAAGGGTCAGAACCAGAACCTTCCAGCAAGGGGACTGGGTTCTGAGACGAGTCTGCGATAATACAAGGGATAAATCAGCAGGAAAACTCGCCCCTGGATGGGAAGGTCCTTATAAGGTAATCAAGGTGCAGGGGGCAGGAGCCTATAAACTGCAAGACAGTAACGGCAAGATCCAACCTAACTGCTGGAATGCCCTGCATCTCAAACTCTATCACGTTTAAATACGATCTCCCGATCAGGCTTTCTATAGCTATATTACTATCTATATCTATTTAAGTACACTGGTTTCCTACTCCTATGTATGCTGAAAACGTCTCCGGAATAAGCTTATATGATGCATTTAGTTTCGACTAAAGGAGTCACAGAAACTCCAATGTACTTAAAGAGTTAAAGGGAAAAACTAGCTGGATCAGGTCCCAAGGGACCCCCGATCCTGGCCAACCCTATGTCTCCGTGACACGACACTGGGTGTATCACATATAGGAACGGGCCTGCGCAACCCTAGTACGCTGTCAAAAACACCTCAGTCCCTGCGTAGAGGCTTCGAGCTAAAAACATATGTAGGGACCACATGTACTAGTGCACAAAACCCTGCATTAAAAACGATACGAGCTATACACAATGCAGAGGGCATGACGTATAATTGCAGAGTACTGTAATCAGCTCCAGGGCTGATGCAGGGAGCAAACGGTGCAAAAAAACCCGGGAGCACTTCTTTTTACCTACTTCTCCAGACGTGGAAAGTAGCAAGTATGGCACGTGGACCACTACTTCGAGTAGACCCACACCAGCACCAAATAAAAGACTGAGAGTGGCTTTATGTAGAAAGTAGAGTGCAGCACGATAGGATCTCGATAGTGGTCTACTTCCGAGTGGCAGAATGCGAATCCTTGACCCGAGATCGGTAGTGGCCTACCTAAGGGAGGCAGAATACAATCTTGATGAAAGCAACCTCTGGGTTTAAATAAAAACCTCCGGGTTTAAATAACAAACTCCGGGTTCAACTTGAACCTCCGGGTTTAAATAAAAACCTCCGGGTTTAACTTGAACTTCTGGGTTTAATGAAAAACCTCTAGGTTTAAATAAAAACCTCTAAGTTTAACTTGAACCTCCGTGTTTAAATAAAAACCTCCGGGTTTAACTTGAACCTCCAGGTTTAATGAAAAACCTCCGGGTTTAACTTGAACCTCCGGGTTTAAATAAAAAGCCTCCGGGTTTAACTTGAACCTCCGGGTTTAAATAAAAAGCCTCCGGGTTTAAATGAAAAACCTCCAGGTTTAACTTGAACCTCCGGGTTTAAGTAAAAAGCATCCGGGTTTATTAAGAAACCTCTGGGTTTCCTTAAGCAGGAACCTCAGGGTTCTGGGAAAAATCCTTGAAACCCAAGGATGAACCTCCGGGTCCCGAGTGTTAAAAGTTTACCTCCAGGCTCAAACTAAGTTCGAAGCAATTCAAAGGCGTCCCCTGACATCAGCGACCTTCCTCACGGTGAACAGGACCCAGGGTCCAGGAGAGCAAGGATCTCCCAAAAATACTCCAGTCCTTAATAAGCAAAACATGCAAAAAACTTCTATTTCAGCAAAGGATCGAGTGCACGAAAATGGTTTTGGGGTCAAAATCGGTCACGACAGAATTAATGCTTGAAAGTCCTCGGAAAATGTACTCTATTAAAAAAAGAGATAAAAAGAGCGCGAGAAACCTAAATCGAGTTTCAAATCAATTCCGAAAAGGAATTAGAAAATAAGACCTTGAGAAAGATTACTCTAAGCCTCGGATAACGAAACGACTATGAAGATTCAATTGTCTGAACACACCGACAGGCTCACCGGACGAGTAAATCAGGCCAAGAAAGCCAGCCAACTCCCCATTTTGGAGAGTAGGACAAGCCCCAACTCGCCAAAATGGCGAGTTGGACCCAGCAAGACAGCCAACTCGCCATTTTGGCGAGTTGGACCACTTCCAACTCTCCAAAATGGCGAGTTGGACCAAGAAACATGGCCAACTAGCCATTTTGGCGAGTTGGATCACTCCCAACTCGCCAAAATGGCAAATTGGACCAAGCATGATGGTTTTCGTGCAGAACTGCACATACATGTCCGATGTTTAGATATGGATGTAGACCTTCCATGGTGCGATTGGGCTGATTTTTTGAAAAACGATAGATCTTTATGTTAGCTTTCCAATGCCACTGATTTGGACACAAACCAACGGTTAGATCAGAAGTTATGCATGTTTTACTGAAGAGTGGTCGGTCTGCCTCGCGAGAAGAAGTTGTCGAGAAGACTAAACAATGGTATGCTCGCCATTTTGGTGAGTTTGACCAGTCCAACTCGCCAAAATGGCGAGTTGGGTCTCCCAAAGCCATCCAACTCGCCAAAATGGCGAGTTGGATCTCCCAAAGCCATCCAACTCGCCATCTTGGCGGGTTGGGTATCCCGAAGCCATCCAACTCGCTGTGGGAGCCGAAATTCACACCGTCGATTTTCGTAAATTAAGGAAAGTCAAGAAACCCTAACTTTCCCTGAGGTCCTGGATTCTCTGCGAGAGCCAACGACAAGTGACCAAACAGATGCGAAAATACGAAGAGATAACAAAACGAATTTATAGAAAAAATATATCTTATTTCGAATCCGCGTAAGAGTGTTGCGATCATTACAAAAAATTATAAAAGGTATGCTCGCAAGAGCTTTCGGCCAGTTCAAGCCATCTGAAACCTTAGACGTAGTTGAGACGCAGCTCGATAACAAAGATGAAAAAGATACATACAAATGTTTTAAAGATTTCGGACTGGACCTTATGAAAGGCTGCCTACGTACCCCTTTCGATGATCAAGCAGAACGTAGTTCAGTTAGAAAGAATTGAACAAGAGATTGAACTGCCTGGGCGAGATCATCTAGTATGAGCACAAGTCATGGAAACAGGCATGTCGAGAGTAATGCCTAGGGTTTCTAAGTGTAGAGTTCTAGAGTCTAAGTTAAGGTGTCTCTCTTCATCCATTGCTTCAGCTCCCTTTATATATGCCCTCTAGGTCGATTTGGACGTTTCTCGGAAGTTTTCCTTTTTCTTCTCGATCCTCATCATTATCTTGAAACTTAATACTTATCTTTCCGATTTCGTGAGATTTCATCTTATCCTGCAAGTAATAAAACCGTCATAACATTGTTGGGCTTGATCTCAAATGGAACCGTAAGTGGTTTTGGGCCGTGTTCTAGGCCTCTTCGGACCGTCTTTCGACTTGAAAGTTTTTACGAGTTTTTGAAAGCGCGCTCTTTGGTACGATGTTGATTCGACGAGGAAGTTCTATCTTCCTACGTAGTTTAGACGAATATGGTGTTTAGTTAACCGTCGTCGTTTTACGAAAACTATGAACTTCATTCGGGAGAATGGACTTTGACAGTTTTTATCGTAAGATTCCAACGGTAACTCCGATCGAGACAAAACAAGGGACTGATCCTGTCGAGGTTCAATGGAAGGCACATGATTTGATCCAACTCGCCAATCTGGTCTGTTTGACTGGTAAAACTCGCCAAGATGGCGAGTTGGAAGTCTTTGGGAGCTTCAACTCGCCAATTTGGCGAGTTGGAGGTGCTTCAGGAGCTCCAACTCGCCATTTTGGCGAGTTGGAGGTGCTTCGGGTGCTCCATCTCGCTAAATTGGCGAGTTGGAGGTGCTTCGCGAGCTCCAACTCGCCATCTTGGCGAGTTGGATGTTTTCGGGAGCTCCAACTCGCCATCTAGGCGAGTTGAAGTGGTCCAATTCGCCAAGATGGCGAGTTGGATTGGCTCGGTCTTCTCGATAGCTTCTTTTGCGAGGCAGACTGACCACTCTTTAGTAAGACGGGCATAATTTCTGATCTAACCGTTGGATTTCCTCCAAACCGGTGGCATTAGATAGATAACTCAAAGCTCTAGCTTGTATCAATAACTCAGCTCAATCGCACCACGGGAAGGTCTCCATCCATGTCCAAACATCTGACGCGTCTGTGCAGTTCTGCATGAAAGCCATCGTGCTTGGTCCAACTCGCAGGTTTTTGAGAGTGACGACGAGGCTGGCAAGGACACCGATTAGTCCTCTCATTTCTATCCCTTATCATCATGCACTTTTTCGTTATAATTTCGGATTTGTAGGATTTATGTTTGAGACTTATATATGCTTTATGATTTGAGACTGTTCTGCTTACTTATTATTTGTGTTTGGATTGTCTATCAGAGCTAACTATACTGACAGATCACATGGGTTAGATAGCATCCAACATAACGCAGAATTTTCTGTCTCTTGATATCGATCAATACGGAAGGGATTGTATCGATCGATGCGTGAGACAGAGAGGTACGTTCCTTTGCTTTAACATCGCAACATCTAACTTTGGTTATTTTTGTCTAACCAACCTTAGACTGGTTACACTGGGACGGTGTAATTTAAGTCTGGGGGAGGTAGTTACTAACATTGTTTTCTTGAGTTTTATCAAAATCTTTTGAAAAATAATTTTACTGAGTCAAGAAGGGGACAATGAACTTATTGGTTTATGCTTGTTACCTAACCACTCTTTAGTACCACTCGAGACTTACTGGTTGCAGATAGTACTAAAGATGCTAAAGTGGATCAACCTGTCAACTATTCACACTTTCTTAGACTGTTTGAAGGAACCAAAGCTGACCTCCAACACTAAACCTGACACAACTGCTTGTCTTGGGGCTTGGTATACATGGGATCAGATTCTTCAGACAAGTCTGGAAGGTAAAGCCCTGTGTTGATTTATTTATCACATTTTCTCTCTCTATTTTCGACCTTAGATAGTTTAGGTAAAAAAAATATATTTATATATCGAAAAAGATAAGAAAAAAAGATTTTAGGTTTTAGCTACGTGGAATATGAACAGGGCTTAGTGGCTACAACCATTAAGGCTTGCTCCATAAAGGCTCCAATAAAAAGAATTTGAACGGGACTTGGAGGCGGTAATCTTCAAGGGCTTCATAAAGAACTCTTGGATATAGGTCGAAAAGAAGTGAACAGGGCTTGGTGGATACCACCATTAAGTCTTGATTCATGGAAGCCTGTCCAATCTTGGTCAGTGGTCCTGCAAATGAAGCAGACTTTGACTAAAGAGAGAAATTAGAAGAGAGAAAAGATAGGAACTAACTTTTACCTGCAGCTCCCGATACTTATCTGAAAGTCTTTGCACCATGTGATTGATACTCTCAAGGTAAAGCCTTCACTTTTATATTTATGCTAAGAAATGAGGTTAGTAAAGGGGAATGTCAGATAGTATTTGCTAAGTAGTTGGATAAAGGAATTTGGTTGCTAAGTTAGGATATCGCATAATATGCCTTTATGATTAGGACTTCTTAGATGTGGATTGCAAATCTGTAGAGGTGATAATTTTAAGTTTTAAATCATGTGAGTCCCTGATGTTTTCAAGCCTCTTTCAGAGAGACTGCCCGTTTGTTTTACTTGAGGGTAAGTCTGGGGGAGTTGATATATCATGGATTTTACCCACTTTCAACCATGGTATATAAACGATTTTGGATACATTTATCATGTTTTAGAGTCTTTTTAGAGAAATTACAGGTTCATGTACTTGTTTGAAGGAAGTGATGCTTTTGGGACATTTTGGACTGCTTTTACACATTGAAAATCGATCGATACTTGAGAAGAGACATCGGTCGATCAAAGCCAATAAAAATTGATCGACGACCGTTCTGTTCCATCGATCGATATTGAGACCACTCGAGGATTAATGACAAATTAGAAGATTTTAAATTTCACAAAGTATCATTATTTACATCCTAAGTCCCTGGCCGCCTGTAAGGCTATATTTATTAGGGTTTTGTATCATTTGAGAGGCAGACTTGCCTAGAGACCTAGTTTGGAGGAGAAAAGAAATTTGGCTACTATTAGAGAGAGAGCTTAGGATTGGAGAGATAGATCTGAGACTACATACCAGAAAAGATCTTGAACTCCCTATTTTCCATACTCTTTACTCTCTGTGTTCTTTATTTTATTTAAGAGTTATTCAAACCATCATGATTTTGTCTCTCATGAATATGTCTGAGTAAACCTTATTGTTAGATTTAGGTTTCTCACAAGGTTGAACTATGCACTTATAATATCATCGCTGTTAGGGTGTTTTAATTAGTTCTTCCATCCTAGTTACACTTAATGCTATATTTAGGATTGATCACCCTTAAATTTTAGATCTTCGGATTAATTGAGATAAGCAATAGTATACCTTCAATACCTGAATCAAACTAGTGTGATCTAACTGACTAGATGCACACGAAAGTTGGTCTAGAAAGTTAGAGAACAGCATCAAACCCACTCGCAAGGCTTGCTAGAAGAACCGTCGACGCGACTATCGTTGCACCGGATAGTTTGAAAGGTGTATCGATCGATATGCATAACGTCATATCGATCGACACTTTCTTGTGATCAATAGACGATTGTTGAGATCTGAGATCTAGTCAAAGAAAACCCAACTGGTTTTACCTCCTGTTTGAGTTCGAGAACAAATCAAACCCTTAAGTCTAAGCTAAGTCGCATAAACTTCATACCTGAGATAATACTTGAATCTAGCTATTCTCCTAAACTAAAAAAAACTTCAACCTAAATTACCGAACAACTACCTTGTTCACCCAATATTTACTCCTTTAAAACAAATAAAACATTTCAGTCTAGCTTATTTCTAATACCTTAAATCTACTGTGTAATCCTAGAGTCTTGGTGGATTCGATCCCTAAGTATTACAATCGAACCTCTTATTTGAGAGAGTAATTCACTCCTTAGGGTAATTTGAGTGATATCACTCTCGCAGAGAATTCGGACCTCTGGGAAATTAGGGTTTTTGTAACTTTCCTAATCTAAACGGAAATCGATGGTGTGAATTTCGGTTCCCACAGTTTGGCGCTAGAAGGAGGGGGGTCAGATTACTCTTACTCACAGCCGCAAAGCGCTTGATCAAAACGGTGTTTGGATATATGATAGACAAACTCGCAGCACTGAAAGCTCCTACAGCCAACGTTTACGCAAACGCCGCAGTGCTCGACAAAATAGAAAACCTAGTCGCAATTTTTTGCCACAGTAGAGCACCGAAACGAGTCTGCCATTTCCCTGTCTAAACAGAAAGGGCAACGATAAAATCTATCAAACCCTGAAAAATTTGTCTCGTTACCGAGTTGGAGAAATCTCGGCTGCAAGAGTTCGATTCTGAAAAAATTTTCGGAAAAATAATACTTGCTCTCTTCGAAATTACGCGAAAAGCCTAGATTAATCGCGGAAAAAGGAAGCACGAAAAATCAGTTACACAACTCCCACTGTACTTCTTCCGTATAACTTTCAGATTACTCACAGAAAAAGAAGCACAGCAAATCAGGTTGACAATACCCCACGGTTGTACTTCTTCCAGATAAATTTTGGAGATACAAAGTTGACTTTTGTAAAGCCGCTCGAAATCTAAAACGGTTGACGAGGACTAAACAAAGCGAAACGTGAGATCGTATCACTCACTGCTAAAACATTTTCTGAAACATAAGATTTCGTAAAAATTCAAGTGTCGCTTCGATAGTAACATATTCCGCGAATTGTCCATGTTTTTCGTATTAATATTTACGGAACAACTTTCGTAAAATTAAAGTTCGACAACATTTTCTAAAACAGCTTTCGTAAAATTAAACTCAACAATGTTTTATGGAACATCGTTCGCAAAGTGAAACAAGTCAATATTTTACGATGCGAGTTTTATAGAATAAAATGGACAACGTTTACGAAATGATCCCATCAATATACCATCAAGACTGGAGTTGAACGCACCATCCAACTCGCCATTTTGGCAAGTTGGATCATACACACAATCCAACTCGCCATTTTGGCGAGTTGGATCAGTCCAAATCGCCAAAATGGCGAGTTGGACCAGCCCCATGGGCTACTTATCTGCGTTCTCTTTTGAATCCCGATCAAACGCTTTTCATTTCATCTCAATCGGAGTTTCCGTTGAGATTTTACGATAAAAATAATTTGGGATCATACACGCATTCCAACTCGCCATTTTGGCGAGTTGGACCAGCCCCAAGGGCTACTCCTTTGCGTTCTCTTTTCAATCCCGATCGAAACACTTTTCGTTTTATCTCAATCGGAGTTTCCGTTGAGATTTTACGATAAAAACAAGTTGGACCAGCCCCAAGGGCTCCTCCTTTGTGTTCTCTACCAAATCTCGATCGGAACACTTTTCGTTTCGTCTCAAACGGAGTTTCGGTTGATATTTTATGACGAAAACAAGTAAGACTCACCTAAACTCCTCGGCTTGTTCCTACTCGCCCTCTTGGGCATCCTACTCGCCCTCTTGAGCATCTTACTCGCCCTCTTGGACATCCTACTCGCCCTCTTAGGCATCCTACTCGCCCTCTTGAGCATCTTACTCGACCTTACCTCCATTTTTCCGCTCTTCTTCGAATCTTGAAACGTCTCTTGTTTCATCTCGATTGGAGTAACCACTGGAACTTTACGATAAAAACCGCAGAGACTTGTTTTCTCGTATTTATTCAAATTGATCGTATAGAACGGCAACGGTTAACTTAGCACCTTAGTTGCCTCGACTATACGAGTAATTTGAACCTTTTTATAATAATTGACGTCGTACCAAAGGAGAGAATAAAAGTCACGTTTGGAAGATGAAAAGAACAAACACCAATACCGAAAAAGGGCGTACAGACACGAGAAGAGGTAGGGGAAATGAGCAGGCAAAACGGAGAAGAGGCAAATCCGAAACTTCGAGAAAACGAAGGTATGTCCAGCTTGGAATTTTTGTGGGAAGGTACAAAGAACTAAAAAAAGCTTTGGAAATTTTCATAAACTTTAGGAAACTTAGAATCTAGGTGGATAGTCTAGCGAACTAAGTCTTAGGCGATTTTTCCTATCTTGATCTATTGTTCCCTAAACGGTTCAGGCGGATCTTGCTAACCGATCTGAACTCTCGTAAAATTGAGAAACGATCACCATGGATACTTAGCTCGCCTCCTAAAGAAAGAAAGAACTAGAGACACAAACATCGTCTTAAAATTGATGTGTTCCAAGTAATTTTCATATAAAACCGACATATTCCAAGTCGTCAACATGAAAACCAGAAAGTCGCAATCCTGGCGTCATCTTTAAACCGACCCAGATTTTCAATCATCCCAATCCTCGAAAGAAAAAGCGTATACAACCTTTCAAAATATCGGTTCAACCGTTTTCTTTCGTAAAAAAAAAAAACTTTTTGCCTTGGTATCAAGAAAATGCTTTCGACAAAGCAAACTCTTGCAACAACAGGCAGAAAAACACTTAGGCATTCCAATGCCTCATTAAAATCATCCCGCAAAGGCAAACGGCAATCTAAGATTCGTCTAAACGCTAGCAACATATCTACACCATCACGAACAGAATCTCGTGGACTATACAGCATCTCTTATCACGATCATACGTGAAGAAAACCTGTACCAATATCAAACTAAAACAAGATGATCAGCCATAACTCGGAAAACTCCGCTGTACTTGGCCTATCAGTCTAGGAAAATGCTCCTTGGCCCTCAACCAACTATGCCTACCTGTAAAGCTCAAACCAGAATTCGGCGTCTTTTTGAGGACAACAGTAAAACAAAAAGTTCCATGGTCTGGTCCTTTACCAACAACGTCCTTGGCTATACGGCTGAACACAACCTTCATCCTAAGCAATCAAGCGACCACCGCTGCAATCACTTAAACGGCTAAACAATGATCCACGATTTGTCGTAAAGAGCCAAATGACGATCACACAGATTATTTGTCGTATAAACCCGAGAGGAAATTATATGATAAATTTTTCAGAACAAAGCTCAGTCCTAGCAACAAAACGGTTAATGGAAAAATTAAACTTGTCGATAATCTCTAAAAATGCAACGTTTTACCTATAAAACGCGGCATGTAAGGAAAAACTCGTAAGCTCCTGCGACTATACAAATCATCTTTAAAAATGCACGAGATAAATCTTGGAGGGCTGACATGTTACAAAAGCACAACGCTTCTTCGCAAGGAAAAATCTACGCGACCCCGTGGTCCTAATCCCTCTATCATAAATCAAAGTACTTAACATCGAAACTGGAACAACAGTTTTGGCTGCAAACATCCGCAGACAAACCAAGACATTTCTCCAACGCAGGGTTAAGACTAAACCCTTGCAACATAGAAACTCTTCAAGCCTGCAAACATTTCAAGCATGAAAAGCAGCATACGAAAGAATAACCATTTTTCAGCATCATGAGACGTCGCAGACGCCCGAAGATTCGTTTTCGATAAAATAACCTTCCTCGATAGAACACCTTCTTGGAAGACCAGACAGTCATATGCAATAACATCTTCTTAAACATGTATCCTTCGCGAAGAATTAAAAAAGGTAATACCTACCGATAAGTTTGTTGCTGATCACAACAAACTCTTAACGTCCAAAACAGACTAAACCATCTTGTAGAGATAGCTCTCGTACACCCGACACAAGGGTAATAGCGCTATAACAGAAATCCGAAATTTTGGTCAGCACTTTCGGGAGACTTAAAAATTTTCCCCGAAGAGATGCTCGATTCCTACCATACAAGTCGTATAAGCCGAGAACATATCGCGGACTTTAAAGTGGGACAGAATCAGGCCGACAACGATACGGGAAACGTAAGTCGAAGTACTCATCGCACCCCCTAAAGCCGTGATTAGGCGTAGGTCTTACCCTAAACCCAGCACACTGGTCTCTAACATCTCTAGGCATAGTATCAAACACCCTGATACGAGATACCAAAATTTGTCTCTTGGATACTATTCGTGCATCTCCAGAAATCCCGCAAGCTTGCATGCTGCGGAAAACTCTCAAAACAGATCACGAATATAGAAGTTCACCCAGAGTTAGATTACGAGATGACAACTCGTACTCTTCCCTCTACATTCACACAAATACAAACATGCTCATAAAACGCGAAACACAATTCATTTAAAAAAGTCGCAAAGCGGCTGGAATTTGAAGACACACGCTGTCAGTCCCGAGAACATAAATACGGCCACATTTGGCAGAGCCAAACAGCCTACGAGGCTAGTCTCGAGGCTAACAAAATTCCATCATAAAATGGCATCGGCAGCAACATGCCCGATAATCTCTACACAACATACAACTAGACCGTAAAGGTCTCGCTGGAAAACCGGTCATAAGAATCTTAACTCCTAGATAAACTACGAAAGGCTTGATCCCTCCATCAAGGGTACGTTGGCATCCGTCATAAGGCACAGCCCCAATCTTATTGCATTCCATTCTTAGGAGGGCGGAAGATCACTTACAACGGACCTTTTCAACAATTAATTCCGCCTAACTTCCCTTAACTTGCCAAACCGCGCGCTACAACCCCACACTAGAAGCTCACGGTTCTAACAAGCTGGGGGCTAACTATTGGGTCAAAATCGGTCACGACGGAATTAGTGCCTGAAAGTCCTCAGAAAATGTCCTCTATAAAAAAAGAGATAAAAAGAGCGCGAGAAACCTAAATCGAGTTTCAAATCAATTCCAAAAAGGAATTAGAAAATAAGACCTCGAGAAAGATTACTCTAAGCCTCGGATAACGAAACGAGTACGAAGGTTCAATTGTCCGAACATACCGACAGGCTCACCTGACGAGCGAATCAGGCCAAACAAGCTTGCTCACTCGCCATTTTGGCATGTAGGACAAGCCCCAACTCGCCAAAATGGTGAGTTGGACCCAGCAAGACAGCCAACTCGCCAAAATGGCGAGTTGGACTAAGCACGATGGTTTTCGTGCATAACTGCACAGACGCGACAGATGTTTAGATATGGATGGAGACCTTCCCATGGTACGATTAAGCTGATCTTTTGACAAGATATAGCTGTGTGCTAGCTTTCCAATGCCACCGGTTTGGACACAATCCAACGGTTAGATCAGAAGTTATACCCGTTTTACTGAAGAGTGGTTGGTCTGCCTCGCGAGAAGAAGCTGTCGAGAAGTCTAAACAATGGCATGCTCGCCATTTTGGTGATTTTGACCAGTCCAACTCGCTAAAATGGCTAGTTGGATCTCCCGAAGCCATTCAACTCGCCAATTGGCGAGTTGGGTCTCCTGAAGCCATCCAACTCGCCAAAAATGGTGAGTTGGATCAAATCTTGTGCCTTCCGTTGAAACTCGACAAGATCGGTCCCTTGTTTCGCGTCGACCGGAGTTACCATTGGAATCTTACGATGAGAACCGTCCAGGTCTATATTCAAGAATGAAGTTCATAGTTATCGTAAAACGGCGATGATTAACTTAACACCATAATCGTCTAAACTATACGAGAAGTATGAACTTCCTCGTTGAATTGACATCGTACCAAGGAGCGCATTTTCAAAGAAATCGTAAAAAAGTTCTAAGTCGGAAGACGGTCCGAAGAGGCCTAGGACACGGCCCAAAACCCACTTACGATTTCATTCGAAATCAAGCCCGCCAATACTATGATGGTCTAGCTTACTTGTAGAAAGAGGCAAATCTCACGAAATCGAAAGATAAATGTCAAGTTTCCAGGATAATGATGTAGATCGAGAAGAAAAAGGAATCTTTCTGTAAAACGATAAAATCGACCTAGGGGCAAAAAAAGGAAGTGGGAAACCGACCTAAAGGACATATATAAGGGGAGCTAAAGCTAAATACAAGAGAGGACTTTCTTAGTCTCTAGAACTCTGCACTTAGAAACCCTAGGCATTATTCTCGACATGCCTGTTTCTAAGACTTGCACTCATACTCGACGAACTCGCCTAGGCAGTTCGGTCTCTTGTTCAAATATTTCTAATTGAACTACGTTATACTTGATCCTCGATAAGGGTACGTAGGCAGCCTTCCATAAGATCCAGTCCCAAATCTTCAAAACCTTTTTCGTCTATTGCTAAGCGAGTTGCAGCCATAGGTTTTCTCTTGACATAGGTGTTACTCCTGATAAACCTAGTCTCGTCTTATTGCTTTTGTATTACGATTTCCTTTGTAATCTCGTTTCTAGACAAGCTTCTTGGATGCTTTTGCTTTTGGAACGCTCATACGCAAACTCGAAATAAAGATCTACTTTTTTTCCAAACTCGATTTATTGTCTTTACATATTTTCCGCATTTATTTGGTCACTTGTCGTTGGATCTCCCGGATCAGTTTCACTCGACTTCCTCTCCTAAGGTGAGGAGGTGGCTCCAGTCTTCACCACTACCCTGCGTCTGCTCCCGGTGATCGTGACCTCATCATCTGAGACAATCATGTTGGTAGCACCCTTTTTCGTTGAGATCGCATCCGCAGCCCTGTTGAAGGCGGTCAACGGGTCCTGCACGCCTCCTCCTGCCGTGCCATCTGATCAGGAAGACCAGGGATAATTAACATATAACAAAAAAAAAAATCGGCTGAAGTTGCGGGAAAGAAAGAAGTCTTACCCCACAATCTGCTCAGCGCAGCACCTCGGAGCTGATGAGGTGGGCCACCTGATGCCGTTCAAGAGGAAGCGCTTGAGCTCAGGTGACGCTGCTTTCGCCCCCAACGCGGGCAGGATGAGTTCCACCTATACAAAATAGGATCAGATAAACCTACTGTTGATGTTAAATCGCCTATCCTCTCTTACCTACAAAATTCCACTGGTAATGATATCCCGGGAGAGGCATGAAAACATATCTCTCCTGCCATTTTTTCCCGAAAGCCAGCCCTTTACGGTCATTCTTGGGAAGCTCCTCCACGATAGGAAGACCGTTGCGTGGGAGCCAGATAATAAGCGAAAAGCACTTCATCGATGCCCAGGGGAAGGCGTTCCTCATCACTCAGATTCTGGATGGCTATGAGAATCCGCCAAGCAGGTGGATTGAGTTGGGAAGGAGAGATCTGAAATAAGCTGCAGATATCCGCAATCAGCGATGGTACATCTCTCCAGAAGCCAGATTCGAAGAAGGCCTCATAAATGGAAATCTCCTCAGGCATGCCATTTGAAGCGCGCTCCGACGGACCAGGAATGCGAAGTACGACGGCCGACGAGAGCGAGTAATCCTTCCGCCATTCGTTCAGATCATCCTCCCCCACAGACGATGTGGGGCCCACCAATGAAGGAATCGACGAGGCATAGTATAAGGGAGTTGGAGCCAGAGGATTGTGCCCGGATTCATCGTGAGGGTCCAACAAACTACCAGATTTGGATACGGGAGAATCCGTCCTCCTCTTCGATCCGAACTTCCCAGCCGTTAGAGGGACTGAAGAACCAAAGCGTTTCGACATACTGGAATTTTTTCCTGATCAACAAATTCAAACAGATGAAAAACGATGAGATCAACCTGAAGTTAGACAGTTAGCCGATCTAAGCTATATGAACTCGGAAGGAAAAGATACCTGGCGACGACGATGAACTACGCTGTGATAATGGAGGAGGAAGATATTTAAAGGCAGTGCGATGGATATCTTCTTGGGGAAGTTGTTGATCTCGAATCACGGACCCTAAGAGAGACCGAGTCTTGGAATTCAAATTCGAAAATCCCGCTCTTTGGGGAACCAGTAAAACCAGCTGATGCTATTGGAAGAGTAAAAAAGGAAAGCAAATCTGGTCGATCAACCGTATTAAAATCAAACCTAGATGGTTTAAGACTCCGCCACATCCGAGTCTCACCGTTAGCCAAGTCTCGTATACCAGGCTTGACGTCCTGCCTATCATTTCTCCCGGCCATGGAGGCGACAAGATCAAGGTCCAAACCCTGCGTAATCGACTCCAACTAGGTCCAAGACCCGAAGACACCTACTAAACTCCGGTTTGCCCTGGGGAAAATGGTTTCATTTTCAGGTTCCAGGCACGGCTCCGTCCTAACGCGAACCTGGGGAATAAGGCATCTGGAGCAATGTTCTTCCTAAGGGAAATCTGCTGAGATAGGGCGACTCTGGTTGACTCAAGTGTACAGGTTATCCCTTGATTTCGACGACAAAATCAAGGAATAACGGGCAAACAGTTGGGGAAAAATATCCAGGTACCAGATTTCTCCAGCTTCTGGGCAGGATATTGGCCTCTAGACCCCTGCATCGAAGAACTCTGGTTCCGACCCCTGCTTCCGAACCGACCCCTGGGTAAAATGGAAGTTTTCTATCTAAGGGGATTCTTCCATATTCACGAATATGAAAGAGTTTAACCTACTTCAGCTGACATCTACATCTATAAAAGGGGATCCCAAACCCTAGAACAAAGGATCGACATTTAGAGACTAGGAGATTAGGGTTTAGGCGGCTAGAATTAGGGTTTATACAATAAAAAATTGTAGTCCCTGCGAAAATCATCAATAAACATCTCCTTAGTCTTGATTCTCTTGTTTTTGCATAAATCTTCTAGTATTCCGTAGTACTAAAATGACCCTACACAAAAATACCATAACAAGACCATCAGCAAAGGCCTAGTCGAATTTAGTGTAAAATGGATCCAAATTGAATTTGTTATGAATTTTTTTTGTGGGCTGAAAAAGGCCCATTTCGCCCAGCAACAAAAACAGCTCCATCTTCAGTGTCACTTAGCTCATTCAGCTCCAAGTTAGTGTCACTTAGCACATACAGCTCCAAAGTAGTTTCACTTAGCTCACTTAGCTCACTCAGCTCATCTACTCGCACTTCAGCTGGTTTCAGCTCATGCACACTCTCTTCAGGTGGTTCCAGCTCGTGCACACTCTGTTTCAGCTCGTCCTCAGTCTTACCAGCTGGTTTTAGATCAGTATGCTCGCCATTAATCCATCCTGGTTTCTCCTTTGTTGAAGAATCATCTGGCTCAGCCATGGTCGCATCATCCTGGCCCGGGTCTATGATCCGAGGCGCATCAAGGTGGCTTCTGGCTTGGAGATTCAGCGTGGTGGGGTGGGCTGTGAGTGGATGGAGTCATCGTTTAGGGTTGGTGGTGGTGATTAGATGAGATTTTCAGCTTTCTCGATCTAGTCCCCTGCCTGCGGTGAGAGTGCGTGTTCGGGGGTGAAAAACTCCTCCTTTTGGATCTGGTGGGCTTGCGGTTCTTGCTCTTGATTTGGAATTAAGTGTTCAGGTGTCGTCGGAGCTCTGTTACTGCTCGGTGTTGTGTGGTGGTTCTCTCCCTCTTCTTCCGGCCAAGTAGTACTTCAGAGCTCTTCTGGAGGCACGCCTGTGGTGGTCCGGTTACTGTGTGGTTGCCATCCCGTGTCAGTGTCATGTGTGATCGTCGGTTTTGTTTCTCGACCGGGCCGTCTATAACCTGCGTTTAGAACTCTCCGATCACCGTTGCTACTCTGTCTCCTCGTTTAAAGGCCGCTCTTGTGTTGTTTTATCGCGTGTGATCAATGTGGTTCTCTCTCTTTTTGGCTCTTCGGTGTCATCAACAGTCTCCTCCGTTGTGGTCTCTCTGACGAGGCTTTGTAGAGCTCTCATCGGTTCTCGGTGTGAGCACGAGGCAAGGTGTAGGACCTCCGTTTGAGTCTCAGAGTTCTACTTCCTTGTAGGAGACTCGTGTGCTGATCCGCCATCCCAGCTCCATTGTCGGGGGGTCTTGGTTTCCAATGGAGGGTTGATCCATCTTTACATTGCAGGTTTGGGCGAGCAGCTTGAGATGTGGCTCTTATCGCTTTCCGTCTTCTTGCAGCTCGCATTTTGTTCCGAAGCCGAGCATAAATAAGTGTGGTTCTTGAGGTTTAAGCGGGTCTTTTCAGAGGGCGCTTGTGGGGCTACTAGTTGGTGCAGAAGTTTGTGGTTCTCGGAGGTCTGTGTCTCCTTCTGCCGGTGGTTGTAAGAAGGTGTGGCTTCCATCAACTGAGTTAGCAAAGCTGCCAAAATTACCAAGAACGTGGTATCATGTTTTATCAAAGGTATCTTCACCATTTGGCAATGCTATGTTTTCAGCATTCCGGTTTGTAGTTTCAGATTGTACTGTTTTTTTACTGCTAGATCTTAGGTGTCATTTCTTGTTCTTTTCCCTTCTTGTTGTTTAGTTCAATTTTCCACTACTTGTATCTAGGGCTGGGCACTTTACCCGATACCCGAACTCGTATCCGAACCCGTTCCGAAAAATCCGAACCGAAATAACAAAATACCCAACGGGTATTGAATTAGGAGAGCTTGGATATCCGAACCCGAACGGGTAATACCCGAACCCGAATGGATATCCGAAGATAATCGAACATATGTATCCTTAACCCTATATCCCTAGTTTACTTTTCTAATTTTATTCAAAATATTTATATTGATTATGCACATGGTTCAAAATTAGATAATATACATATAATTCCACGAAAAGTGATTTTTTACTCTTTTAAAATGTTTAAAATGCATGTCAAATGTTTATGTTTCATGCATTAACAAAAGTTACATTCAAAATTTCAAAACTATAATTAAATTAACATCTTTTATTTTAAAAACATTATCTTCAAATCTATTAATCATTCAATCTATTAAAAAATAAAAGAATCAGTTAAATGAAAATTATATTTTTAAATACAAAAAACTTGAGAAATAAAGAATTTAATTTTTTTCCAAAATCTAAATATCCGAAAACCCGACCCGAAATACCCGAACCCGAACCAAAAATACCCGAACCCGACCCAAAGTATAGAAATACCCAAATGGGTTTTATACTCCTATACCAAAATACCCGAAAATCTAAAATACCCGGCCTCAATCCGAATGGGTATCCGAACACCAATCCCTACTTGTATCTGTGTAACTTCTGTCAAAAATTCTGAAAATTGGTGTACAGTTTTAACATTTTTACCAAAAAATATATATCACGTGACGTGAGACTTACGAAAGTAGCTGTGTTCTAAATCAAAGTTATAAATTTCTAAATCTAATAAAATATACATAAACCGAAATTCAAATGTATATATATATAAGGGAAAATTGCCAAATATGACTCACAACTTGATTTCAAATGCAAAAGTAAACCCAAACTTGAATCAAATGCAAAAGTAACCTAAAAGGCTATTGAAATTACAACCAGCCTCTTGTGAACAAACAATTAAAAAAAATGAATTTTTTTTACGTTTCTAACCTACGCAAGTCTTTCGTCCAGATGACTTTCAAGTAAGTCGTCTAGACGACTTACTGGAAAGTCGTCTGGTATAGTTCTTCTTAAAAATAATTTAAAATTTTTGTAAAAAGTATTTTGATAAGTTAAAAATTGGAATCATGTAATTAACATATGTTTTAAGTGATATAAATTAAGATATAACAAAAGTGAATTGTTTTCAACATAGATGAGTGAACGTAGTGAGTCATGATATTCTTTGGTTTAGGGTTTTGCCAACATATGTTGTAGTATTGTATGTGTTCTTAAGGTTAGATTTTGGAAAGCATAATTTTTTTAAAAAAAAAATTAAAATTTACCTAAGTGTGTTTATTTCTGTGTATAGTAAACACTATTTAAGTTTAATTTGATTTTATAACGTGTTTGGTTAGTTAATTTAGTCAATTTAGTTTAGGGGTTAAATTTAGGGTATGGACGACTTACTGGTGAATAAATTTACGGTAGACGACTTACTAGTAAGTCGTCTGATGTATAGTATTCAAAAGAAGACTTACCTAGTAAGTCGTCCAAACCGGACCGAACCTTTAATTTTACCAATGTACTTTTAACCTAACCGGATTATTTACCGGACGTATATAAGATTATTTTTTTTATTTTTATTCACTTTTTTGCGAAATTCAGAAAACCCTAATGCCGTTTCTCTCAAAGGCAATTTCGAGGGTGATTTCCATCGATTCTCTCTAATCCATCGTTCTCACCGCCGGTTATCTCTCCGCCATTATCACCGTCGTTCTCACCACCGCTTCTTCTATTTCAGATCTGAGAGGAAACCCTAGCGTCGTTTCTCTGTAAACCCTAGCGCCTTTTCGCGTCTCGTTCTCACCGCCGGTTCTCTGTAAACCCTAGCGCCGTTTCTCCCAGAGGCGTCTTGTTGAACTCCGCCGCCACTAAGTTATATCTCTTACTGTTGAGTGATTGATTGAGGAAAATATGAACATAAAACGTTGTCTCTATCAATTTATGACTTAAGGTGTATCTATTGTCGTTCTCACTGTCGTTCTAACCGCGCTTCTTCTTTTCACGTCTATTTTTTCAGATCTATAACCGTTGTGTCGAAGGCGACTATATCTTCTCCAAATTTTTAGGTCGGCTTTAAATTGTTCTACTAGAAGTCTTGGAAGACTTGCCAGACGACTTAATTATAAGTCATCTGGAAAGTCTTCCAGACTTATATTAAAATGTTATACTGGATGGTTGTGTGTTTGAGATGGTTGTCTTTGATTGTTTTGCAGACAAAAAAATGGATATTTCAGAACTCCCCCGGAGGATACATACATTAGGGGAAGACCCCCCCCCCCCGCACTGAAGAGCATTTTGTATCATGCGGATTGTTCGAAGTTGCATATTGCTTTAAAGAATGCTCTTCATGATGACGAATATGAAGAGCTGAAGGAGTCGAAGTTGGGAGTTTTCATCAAGTTCAAAGAGCTGGGATTTGGTTGGGCTTCAAGGCTGGTTCACTACATTCCATGTTTCACACTCGCTCTGATCTTTCATCCACAACCACTAACCCGACATGTTGCCACAAGGAGAGTTTTCGTTGACTTGTATATTCCGAAGGAGAACCTACGCCTCACTGCTGTCAACCGCAGTTCTTAAAGCAGTGCATCCTTGCTAACGAAAGACATATATACTGTTACCATTCGATCTTCCTCATTCAATAGCATATGTCTCTTTGAAATCTTCAAAACACATATCATCATCTTCTTCCTCATCCTCATCTTTCACCTTCCCATAAACACTGTAATCCTCACCATCCTCATCCGCTTCAGCAACAATAGAGATATCAGCATCCTCCTCCCCATCATCCCCCTCCCCATCCTCCTCCTCCCCATCATCCTCCTCCCCATCATGATCTTCATCTTCAACACATTCATCAGCTTCATCAGCTTCTTCCCTTTCCTCTGAAACCGTTCCACCTTGGTACGACTTGATACACAAAGCCGTACTCCATGCGTTTTGGTTATCTTGAGCAAGTTTCGAACATGTCTATCACTTGTAACATGAATAGGAGGGGTGTCTGGAGCCATCTGTTGCATCATTTCTGCTGGTAATGAGTAGGTTATCTCCACAGACTTTGTGCTCATGTCGAGGTTATAATCTTCTTGAGTTATTGCAACAAGTTCAGCATGTGTCGAACCTTCACTCAAAAAAAAAAAAATTCTCCCTCCTTTGAAATTACCAACCACAAAATCCCAACAGCCATCTTTCAACAACCATTCTCCATACACTGCATGTAACTGACGCATCATCTGCAAAAATTCAAAATAAAATACAGTAGTAAACATAGAGAAAATGAAAGTTTACTAAACATTGACGAAAACGACATACCAGTAAGTCTTCTGGAAGAATTAGACGACTTACCGGTAAGTCGTCCAAACAGGTCATTTTTGCAATTGACTTTTAAATGGGACGACTTACTTGTAAGTCGTCCCGCTTTGTTTGTTAAAAAAAAATCAAGACGACTTACCTGTAAGTCGACTAGGATAAAAGGGTTAGTTTTGCATTTGACCGAATTGTGTAAGATATTTGACTTTTCCTGGACAACTTACCAGTAGGTCGTCTATGGAAAAACATAAAACTCAATATTTTATGAAAGCAAGACAACTTTCTTGTAGGTCGTCTCAGGTTAGTTTGTAATTCGCAAATAAAACTTAAATATTTAACTTTTCCCAGACGACTTACTTGAAAGTCGTCCAGTTAGACAACTTACGAGAAAGTCGTCCGAGATAAGCAAGGTTTGACCAGAATCTCGGAAAAAAATCTGGACGACTTTGCTTATCCTGGACGACTTTCAAGTAAGTCGTCTGACTGGACGACGTTCAAGTAAGTCGTCTGGGAAAAATTAAATATTTAAGTTTTATTTTTCAATTGCAAAACTAACGTGAGACGACTTATTTGCTTTAATAAAATATTGAAATTTTTGTTTTCCCAAAGACGACAAACTGGTAAGTCGTCCTAGAAAAGTCAAATATCTTACACAATTCAATCAAGTGCAAAACTAACTCGTTTATCCTAGACGACTTACTGGTAAGTCGTCTAGGGTATTCTCTAGAATTTTTTTTAACAAAAAAAGATGGACGACTTAAAGATGGACGACTTACAAGTAAGTCGTCCGTTTGACCAGAAGACTTACCCGTAAGTCTTCTACAGCCAGACGACTTACGGGTAAGTCTTCTACGCGAACAGATCTGGAAAAAAATTCAATTTCATACCTTAAACTAGTGAGATGACTTCCTTAGCACACAGAAGTCTTCTCCAACCACCCAGAACCTCAAACGAAAGTAACCCACCAAGAATTGTATACTTGAATGGCTCTATCAACCATTAAAAAATTTGAATCAAAAGCTTGAGTTTTTTTGGATCAATATGGAGACAAAGTGAAAGAGATGTTGTTTTTAGTTCATAACAATTGAGAAAGAGAGAGTGTAAATCGATTTTAGGTGCATTAAGAGCTTCAAATTGATTGTTCATGATAGTTGGGGTATTGATGGCAATGGAAATCTTGTAAATACATGAAGATGATGAGGTTGAGAGAGTAAAAAAACCATTTTCCAAAAAAATAAAAAATTTAATGGCATTTTCGTACATAATGTGAACATGTAGGGTGAATAGGACAAAAGAAAAAAAAAAGTTAGTTTTGTGTTTGACTTTGAGTTTTGAGTCAAATTTGCAAAAAGCCCTATATATAAACATGAATTATATATATAAGTATACTATAATCAGGTCAAAAATTAAAAACCAACTATTTTTGCTGCTACAGCTTCCAAAATAAGGTGTATTATTTCAGGTTTTCAAATGTCACTTAAGTTAAATAAATAATAAATTTATGTACGTGTTTTTTTCTTAAGTTAAATAAATAATAAATTTGTGTACGCATTTTTTTTCTTGGTGCATAGGCTAAATATGCATATAAGATTAAAATATGTCTTTGTAAAAACATGTTCTGCCAAATTGTATAAGAAAAGTAAAATTATTTTTTGTGCACCATTATATAGCATCACTTTGATGATATTATTCTATTTTAAATAATTTATCCTTCTCTGTTTTACAAAGTTACATATTTTAGAAAAAAAATTGTTTCAAAAAGATACATATTTTGTATTTTCAATGCATATTTTATCAACTTTTAATGATTAATTGTAAATTTCAAAAAACTTAATTGTACTTATTGGATTCTTATTGGTTTAAAAGTATTGGGAAAAGATCAGCACAAAAAATTATACATTTATTATGTTTTTATTAATATGTATGAAATGTCTAGAATATGTATTTTTATGAAACAGAGGGAGTATATGTTTTTGCAAAATACATTCTGCCAAAAAATACGCAAAGTATGCTTTATATTTTTTGTCTAGATTATAAAGCATCCATTGCACTAATATTAAAACTAGTACTCCCTCTGTCCCAATATAAGTGGGTTTTAAAGTTTTTGTACATAGATTAAGAAAATACATATTTTTATGTAATTTATCTTGGTAACATAAAAATATCATTAAATAAAACTAGTTTAACTAATAAGAAAAAAAGCACAGTATTTTATAATTGGTCACAAAATTGAAATGATATTAAATTCTATCTAGATAGTGAGAACATCAATTATTTTGGAACAAAAAAAAATTCTTTAAATACCACTTAAAATGAGACAGAAGAAATATTAAAGTATATCTATTAGATCACATATATATATATATATATATATATGTAATTATAGTTTAAAATAATATTCCTTTGGTTTATGATGCCTTCAAGATTTAAAGATACTTAACATATTCTCTTTTCAGTTTTGAAAAGTTAATCATGAGTTAATTAAAATATTAGTATTCAGTATCCATACGTTATCTTTTTCCGCAGTGTAAAACATAATACTATCTAATTATTAGAAAATTTTTTGAAGCACTAAAAATTAATATAAAAAATTACTAAACATTTATATACTAGGTAATTTTTCCATGTTAATTCAAATATATTACTAAACATTTATATATAAAAGTTTAATATATCTTTCATAAAAATATTAAGATATCTTCATATTTATTATATTTCATTTTTTTCTAAAATGCGGAAAAAGCAGTTCATTTCTTAATTCACATAAAAACATATTAATACTTAGCCATATAACTAAGTTATCTTAGAAAAACAAATAAACAATCATCAAAATATATTTAGAAACAAACTTAAAAATATATTTAAACAAAATATCAATTCTTACGCGAATGGCGGACTTCTCCTAGTTTAAGGGGGTGTTAGTGAGAGTTAGATTTATATAGATTTTGTTGATTGTAAAAGTTGAAAGATTTGTTAAATTTGGAAAAAGTTGTAGAGAATTTTATGTATTGTGAAAATCTATGAAAAATAAATTGTTATAATGATTTTAAGAATCTAAGGGATATAACTAGTATTCTCAAAACCTTGTTTAATGAGTTAAATTGTTAAGAATACAACTTCCAGTAACACTAACTGTAATAAACCTCACAAGTTGATAGAATTTTGGTTAAGAAAATTCTGAAAATCTATTCCGAGGGTTATTCCATCAGAATTAAAAATAAAAATCGACGCGGTAAATTAATGTCTCGATGGGACTATCTTGTGGTCGAAAGACCTTCTCTTGATAGTTTTGGTCGAGTCTTAAATATTTGGTCGAATTTTTATTAAGGTGGACAAGACTTTTCCGAAAGCAAAGGGAAAAGAAAAAACTAGCTGGAAAATTGTTTAAAATTACTGGCCAGCTTCCTAAATAATTTTTGAACTGAGTTATGTCCTTCACCAGCCTGCTTGCTCTGAGTATTAAGTCACATGCCTTGCACCTTCCTGCTTGCTTGCTTCTGTAGTAAAAGGCACATGCAAGTCACAAGCTGCTTGTGTGCTTGCTTCCTTTATTCTTGATTAATTATGATTGGTTGGAGACTGCTTCATGGGAAGGAAAGGACAGTGTGCTGCAGATGATGAAGCAGGTTGTCAGCTGTCTCCACTGCCTCTTGCTTTGGTTCCTCAGCTGGACACTCATCCAAAGACCATCAGAAGTACTTAAGTCTCTTTTTCACCTGCTTACCACGTTCTGAAACCTCAGAAAAATCCAGAGAATTTTCAGAGAAAACTGAGAAAGAAAAAGAGAAAAACAGAGAGAAAACTCAAAAAAATAAATCAAGAAAAAAATTGCTGGTGATTTGATCTTCAATCCTTGATCACTTTCTTTCTGTTAAGAAGATCAGAAGGTGAGATTTTTAAATAAAACCCTAGACCAAGTTGAGTTCAGATCATGATCAGACCTTTATCTTTCTTGTTGATCAGTTCTGCCGCAAGCTTACCTTGGAGAGGGGAACTATCTGAGTTCATCCAACGGTTTAGATTTTGAGTAAGCTTCATCTTCTTGTCTCAGTCAGTCTGAGAAGAACCAGTTCATGTTTAGCTAGGGTGTTGGTCGGATCACTTGTCTAAGTGATTATATGGTTCAGTTTGTTAGTTTCGGTTTGAATTAATTTTCTGTAAACCACTAGCTAACTGATGTGAACTGTCTAAGACCTAAGCTGAACTGAACTGATCCTGTCCTGAATAAAACTTTTCTGAACTTAGTACCTTGCTGTTTTGATCAGCTAAGGCGTGCTGTTTGCTAGTACAATACAGTCAATCCTTGGAGCCATTCAGTCTCTTGGTCCATTCAGCTTTGTTCAAGTGCAACTCAGTCTTGTTCAAGCCAGTTTCAAGACTAATCTCTAGGTGAGTCTAGATGGATGTGATGATAGATCACATATGAGTGTAAGATTGAATGTACTAAATTATTTTTGTTAAGTAGTAAAGTCTTTGAATCCTTAAGAACCTTATAGTGTTCACTTAATGTAAACACTTAAGCTTAAAGTTATGATCAAACTATTAATTGAGGTTAATCATAATCTTAGTACTTGAGAACAAGTACTAACTTTAATTATGAAATAATTATGGATTAATTATGGTTTAATTATGAAATAATTAAGGATTAATTATGGATTAATTATGGAGTAATCTTGGATTGATCAAGGATTAATCTTAGATTAATTAAGGATTAATATTGAATTAATTAAGAATTAGTTGTGATTTATTAAGGGTTAGTTTATGGATTACTCTTGGAATAATCATGGAAGTAAAATCTTGTGAAGTCTTCTTATTATTCAATATCCCTAAAGTCTCCGCATTACCGTGACTTGGTCCTGCGAATGGAACAAGGTCATGAAGACACGATGATGGGGTAGCACCCTGCAGACCGTGTACTGCTTGACGATGCAGTCCCGAATGTTCATAAGGACCTTCGAGGATGATGGTAATGCTAACTCGCTAGACTCTATTAGCCTTAGTGGTTTCTAGGGTCCAGCATATATATTGTATTATATGAGTACGATGACGGGCGGAAATTGTGGAAGTGATATTTAAAATAAGAATTCACAATGATGATTGATATACTAAAGTATAGTACTAGTACTTGCACAATCACGTTTATGCATTTGATATTTGTTTAGTTTAATATTGATTGTGTTGTGATTCTATATTCACTGAGTAAATTAGTTGCTCATGACTCATTGTTGTGTGTGCAGGTAACCACTTGTTGGGAGATCACTACTTTAGGACGGAAGGAACGGCCAACCAGCGGTAGTATTTTGTTGTCCTTGCAACGTACCTTTTGATGTATATTTACTTAAAACGTTGTTGGGCGATAGGCCGTAGGATAAAACTATAACGCTTTGTAAGATGTTTAAAGTAAATAAATAATGTATAAAAGATGTTTATAAATTGCGAGTTCTCATATGATACTAGTCCTTGTCCGGGACGAACTAACTATCGAATATTGCTGTATCGGGTTGAAAAGCCTAGAGTGATATCCGATAGGAGTGTCTGTGTTCTTTGGTTGGTTGTATAAGGCGATCGGATATATTCCGAGAACCTCGGGTCGTCCATCGGAGAACATCGACCGTGTCTTTTCCGGTCATCTACGATCGGAGGTGTCACAAAGGTGGTATCAGAGCATTGTTAAACGATGCTAGAATGGGACTTGTTTCAAATATTTTTCGAGTCAAAAATGTGTCGCAAGGATAATTAGGAAATGCGGGTTTGTTCCTTCTTTTAGATATTGATAGAACTGGGTATAAACTTACCATGATCTTTCGTTGCAGATGCCACCGAGACAGGCACTACGTGGTGGAGTTTATCTACCGATACCTATTCCATCATCTCCAGACTCTTCACCGCCATCTACTCCGCCACCACTTCCAACACCTAGCTTTGAGGCTACACCTTCGGGCTCTAGCTTTAAGACTGACCCGTCTGAAGGGTCATATGATCAGACACACCAGTGCACATGCCTTTGTCTGCAGACCCATATTTTATGGACATCGAGGTGGATGTGGTCAATGATAGTCCAATGCATGGAGATCATCCTGCAGCTCCTGCATCTCCAGCCGCTCATATTCCACCAGATCCTGCTGCACCTATTCCGGCAGCACAACCTGAACCGGCACCAACTGATCCAACTATTGTGGCACTTATAGAACTGTGGCTGAGATGGTGAATTAGCAGGATAAAGCACTGAATGCACAGCGTGCTCAGCCAGCTCCGGTACCTACCACTTCCCATCCGGACTTCTTGAAGATAGTCATGATTATGAAGAACTTGGGGACGAAGCATTATAAGGGAGGGACTGATCCCTTTGAAGCTGATGCGTGGCTAAACAATCTCGAGCAGAACTTTGCTGCAACCCATTGTCCGATAGAGTATAAGAAGGACGTGGCTGTTTACTATCTGGAGAAGGTCGCCATTAGTTGGTGGTTATGTGTAGAGAGGAACTTTGGAGATTTCGATCTGAGTTGGGCTGATTTCCGTACAACGTTCGCTCGAAAGTACTTCCCACCGGAGGCTCGTGACAGATTAGAGATCAAGTTTATGGAGCTAGTCCAGGATGGTTTATCAGTTCGGACGTATGAGGCAGAGTTTACCCGTCTCAGGCAGTATGTACACTATGGCCAGGAGGATGAGATGATGATTATCCGAAAGTTCCTTCGGGAACTTAGCCCGGATATACGAAGCAGACTCGAAGCAGTAGAGTTTTGTAGGCTTGCTGATCTTGTTGAGCGTGCAGTGAACGTTGAGGAAGCTATTGCTGCTGAGAGAGCTTCTTCTGGTCATTCTGCACCACCTAGACGTCCATCTGTTCCATTCCAGCGTCAGCCATCTTTGGCTATGCAGAGAGGACGAGGAGGTAGAGTCTGTCGGGGAGGTCGTTCAGGAGGACCGAGACCGAGAACCCAAACTTGTTTCAGTTGTGGCCAGCTGGGCTATGTTAGGCGAGATTGTCCAACTATGGGACAGTTCCGACCGGCTGTACCATCTCACATCAATTGCTTCACATGTGGAGAGCGAGGACATTACGCGACATCCTGTCCACGCACTCATTCTGTTCAGCCTGTTGTTTCGAGTGTTCCACCAGTTGGACACGTTAACCCACCTTTACCCTTTCCCCCGGCTAAGCGTCAAGCCACTTCTGGTAGGGCTTACGCTTTAGAGTTACCAGGACCATACGGACCACCGAAGGGTCCGATTACAGGTTTGTTTTCTTATCCAATTGAGTGTTGCATAATTTATTTAATATATGTATATATGATTGGTGAATTAGTGATATACAATTATTATAAAATGTTGTGTAAATAATTGATGGTGAAGTCAATTATTGTCAGGGACTTTACTTGTAGGCGGAATACCCGCCCATATCCTGTTCGATTCGGGAGCAACACATAGTTTTGTAGCTCCCGAAGTAGCATCCCGATTTCATGGAGAATTCACTAAATTGGATTTAACCATTCCTGTTCAAACTCCCGGAGATCAAGTTCTTGAAACTGAAGGCTGTATCCTAAGAGTTCCAATCATTATTAAAGAAATGGTTTTCCCAGTTCATCTGTTAGTTCTCCCGTTAGAGCGATACGTGGTAATACTAGGAATGGATTGGCTGTCTAGCTACCGAGCTCACCTTGATTGTGTTTGAGGGAAGATTATCTTTGAGAGAGATACCTGATATCACTCAAGTTACCCTAAGGAGTGACTTTACTCTCTCAAATAGGAGGTTCAGTTGTAGCTTTTAGGGATCGAATCCACAGAGACTCTAGGATTACACAATAGATTGCTTAGTCTTCGAAATAAAGCTAGACAAGCAAGTTTAAAGCAGTAAATAAAGGGGTAAGCAAGTAATTTCTTGATTGAATGGATTAGGTTTTAAGAAAGAGGAAGGAAATCTAGACTTAGGCTATTTCTCAGGTGTAACTAGCATGCAGGGTATCTAGGGTTTTTAATATTCATATTTCTGAACTCAAACCTTAAGGTTGAATCAATGATTGATTATCTTCAACTAGATTTTAAGTCATCAACTATCGTTCGATGAGTATAAGAAAATGTCGATCGATTATTCTATATGAATATCGATCGATACACCTTTCGCAATATCGTTCGACAAGCGGATTGCTTATCGATCGACCTCGTTTCTAGTGAGCTTTAAGATCGGATTTGAATTGGTTCTCCAATCTTACAAAGGGGCCACTTTCGTGCACTCTGGGTAAAGTTGGATCATAGCAGCTTTAGTTTTCAGGGATTTGCTAAGTTCTCACTTGTCCAAATTAATCCTAAGATCTAAGACAAGGGTGATCAATCCTATACTTAGCATTAAGAACAACTAGAATGAAGAACTATATTTTAAACACCCTAGCATTAAATCAATTGCAATGCATGGTTAACCTTAATGAGAAACCTAAATCTAACAAGAGAAACTACTCAAACATATTCATGAGAGACAAAGTCATGATGGTCAGAATAATATTTTTAAATAGAATAATAAGAGAAACAATAAAAGAGTAGAGAAAAATAAGGGAGTTCAAGATCTTCTCTGTATGCAGTTCAGATCTATCTCTCCATTCCTAAGCTCTCTCTCTAAGGTAGTAAGATGCTTCTCTCCAAATTAGGTCTAAAAGTTCTCTAGGCAAGTCTTGCCTCTAAAATAATACAAAACCCTATTAATATAGTCTAACAGGCGGCCAGGGACTCATTTGGTAGAAGTGAAACCCTAATGGGATGATTAGCTCATTAAATTCGTCAGTAATTCTCGGAGGCCTTTCATATCGATCGATGTCACAAGATCCTATCGGTCGATGAATGTAGTCTCTCATTGGTCGATGCATCATGTTGAGCATCGGTCGATTAGCTCAAATTATCGTTCCATTAAAACCTCCTTAAAGTATCCATTTCTGCTCCAAAATGGTCACATTTCACCAAAGAGTACCTGAACCTGTAAAAGCTCATAAAAGACACTAGAAGTGTCCTTTTGTTTCCAAAAACATATAAAAATCATGGTTGAAAGTGGGTAAAATCCATGACTTATCAACTCTCCCAGACTTATCATTTTGCTTGTCCTCAAGCAAATTTAAGGGCATAGGTCTAGAAGAGGTTTCCAAATAGTGAGACTTAAACAACCTCTAACTCAAGATCAAGGTTGCTCAGACAAGTATCTGGATCTACAGGTAAAAGTTAGTTCCTATCGTCTCTCTCTACTATTTCTCTCTTAGTCATGTCTGCTTATTGTTTGTAGAACATTGACTGAGATTGGACAGGCTTTCATGAATCAAGCCTTAATGGTTGTAGCCACCAAGTCATGTTCACTTCTTTTTGACCTATATCCTAGGATTCATTGCGAAGCAAGTCTTGAAGGGGGTAACCCCCAAGTCCTGTTCGAATCCTTTACCTATAGAATTCTTATGAATCAAGTCTTGAGGTGGGTAACCGCCAAGCCCTGTTCAAATTCCTTCCTAAGTAATAACTAACTAGTCCTAGAGCATATATTTAAGCTCGAAATATTTATTTTTTTTTGAATAATAAATCTAAATTCGAAAATGAGAAAGAGAGGGTGATAAAACTATCTACAAAAGGTTTTACCATCCAGACTTGTTCGAAGCATCCGATCCCATGTATACCAAGCCCCAAAACAAGCAGGGAATGTCAGGTTAGGTTGGAAATCAGCTTTGGTTCTTTCAGATGATCATGAAAAGTATTGTCATAGTGACCGGTGATCCACTTTAGCATCTATAGTACCACTACAAGAAAATTTTTTTATTGTAACTAATTTTTTTGTCACAATATAAAAGATTCCGTCACAATATAACCATTGTGACATATTTGTGACCATTTATAAATGGTTACAATACCATCGTCACAAATCTTTTTAGGTAGCAAAAACGTAACAAACATTGTGACTAACTTATTAGTAATGATTTCATCACAAATTATGACGATATACATAAGTAACAAAATGGTCACAATTAATGACCATTAACAACGTAGTAAAATCGTCATATTATGTGACTCATATATCGTTTCAGCTTCGTCTCTTATTGTGACAGAACAGTAGTCTAAAGTTGTAACAATTAGGGACTGATAATTGTCTCCAGTCAGTATTAATTTATGACCACTATACAAATTAACTCGATCACACTTTATTACTAAAAATTCCCGTACGAATTCATCTTAACATGCTACTGATCTCATATTTCTTATTCATCCCAATGTTAAAACTTCAAATAGATTTTGTTACAAGCGCTGTTTATGTAGGCAGTAATACATTACTATGATTCATTAATAGTTTTTTTGTTACTAAAACAAGAATGTTGACACAAAACTACAAAAATATACAATTATAAACAAACAAACGGTGAAGTGTGATGCGTCTTTGTGGATTGAAGAAGAATTATCCTCATAAGACCTTTTCCTTTGTGGATACCCACCGCTGGTGATGTGAAATGCACATCCGGTGAAAAACGACTCCCTGTTGTGCTCTCTGATGGGTGGTGGTGGTGAAACGCGACTGCTCCGAATCTCCTCTCATTCTTCTCGGATCCGCAAAATGATAACAAGTGACGGCCATTGATGTGCGGTGGTTCCAGAGAAACAAAGTCTCTTCTGGTGGTCAGAGGAAACTCGGATGATGTCTAAGGTGGTGGATGCTTCTTGTCCTACCCTTTTGGGAAAAAATCCATTCTCCTTATCCCCTCTCTTTTCCCACTACCCCTTTATCTTTGAATTCCCCTTACTAACCTTTCTTTCTTTAATATATTTCTTCTCCGTCTCATTAATTCATTTAATTTTTCACCCAACCAAACACAACAACCAAAGGGGTCCACAAACAATCTTAACCAATCAGAAGTCTTCTGGCCCACATGTCTTCATTTCTCTCATCTCTCTCTTCTTCTCTACGTGAAAGTTCTTCTTCCCCATCCTCCATTGGCGATTTTGAAGCTCCAAGATCAGGTAATTTTTGTCCGTTTTTCATGAAATATTGTGTGAAATATCTTTTAAATGTTTGTCTATACCATGGGTAACTTAAAAAAAGTAAGAATTGTTAAAAATATGAGAGAGAAAAAACGATTTTGAAAACTGTGTATATTGATTTCGGGTATAATTTATGTCCGATTTTTATGAAATTTTTGCTGGAATACTTATAAAAATAAGTTTATATATCGCCTAGTGTAACAAAAGAAAGATTGAATGCAAATTTCAAGAGATTTAAAAGGATTTTGTAAACTATGTTTATGGGTTTTAGGGTATATTTTATGTACGTTTTGAACTCGTTTTGATGATTTCTTGGTTGTAATTTCATTAATATGAATTATATATCATGGATAATGCAAAATCCGAACAAAATCGGACTAAAAAGTTGATTAATTAGTGCAAGGATAATTTCTGGGCATTATTAATATAACTCATTTTACTAAGGCAAAAATGGTATTACTTATATTACTAGTATTACTGGTTTTACTATTTATATAATATTGAAAAAATTGGTACTAGTAAGAGTGTACAGCGTGGGAATTAAATATAAACTTCTTAATAATTCTAATTGTAATTATAATTCATTTTTATTTCAGGGAAATGCAAAATCCGCATCGTACAATCATCTTTTTTTATTATGGAGGATATTATATTAAAGATGGGGCTGAAATGAAATGGATTTCGGGAGATGGTGTAGGGGAAGATGAAATTCACACTATTGTGTTGAAGAAATCAGTGGAGGAGATCACACGCTCTGTTTTGGTTGAACGTATTTGCAGAAAGATAAAGGTAGATGGAAGCGAAGATTAGTCACTTTCCAATGGTAATGTATTCGAACAAGCCATCATATATCTGGGAGGATGAAGACGTTTTTGGTTATCTAATGCAAGTAAATCAAGAGAATTTTAGAAGTGTTCTACATGTGGAGTTCAACAAAACGGATGATGACACTGATTTCTATGGCGGTCTATCAGAAAGAGAGGCTACTGAAAGAGGGGATACTGATAGAGAGGCTACTGATACAGAAGCTATTGATACATAGGCTACTGAGACAAAGGGTGGTGATGAAGATGGTACTGAGAAGGATGCAACTTATAATGAAGGTACTGGTGGTGTGCTCACACTTTACGAAGACATTGAGATGCATGAGAATGTCAGCGAAAGAGAAGCAGGATCCTCAGTTGAAGTCGCACCAGTTGTCTATAAGGAGCGGGATGATGGTATGGATTTGGTTTTAGGTCAAGAATTTAGAATCAAGGAGGAAGCGAAAACTCATATTCAGACGGCTTCACATCTGAAGTGTTTTGAGTATGAGGTAATTAAGTCGGATACTAAGAGATATGTGATAAAATGCTGAGGAGACAAAGAAGGCTGCAAGTGGTTTGTGCGTGTTGCAAAGTTAACGAATTCAGATCGTTGGTCAGTTAGAACTTACATCAAGCAGCATAGATGTTTTGTTGTTACCACAAGAACACGGTCTTATAGAAGGAGAGGGACACCACAAATCGTTGCAGCTGTTCTGGCCCATGATTATCCTGGCAGTTTTGACACACCACGTCCCAAAGCTCTGATCGATTTGGTTCATCACAGGGTTGCTGTGGAAGTGTCGTACACAACAGCATATGGAGGAAAAAGACTAGCTGCTAATAAAGTGCGCGGAACTCTTGAAGAGAGTTATTCTTTGTTATATTGCTATATGTACATGCTGGAGCAGATGAATCCTAACACAGTAACTCGTGTGGTTGTGGATGAGGGAAAAAATTTAAGTATCTGTTTTGGGCTTTGGGAGCTAGCATAGAAGGGTTCCGAGCAATGAGAAAAGTCCTCGTTGTGGATGCAACACACCTGAAGACTGTTTATGGTGGAGTGTTATTTGTTGCGACTGCTCAGGATCCCGATCATCACCACTACCCAATTGCGTTTGGTGTTGCAGATGGTGAGACCTTTGAGAGTTGGTTCTGGTTTATGGAACAACTGAAATCAGTGATATCCGATGTCACTTGATTGGTGTTTCTTTCGGACAGAAACAAAGGCTTGATCAAGGCAGTCCGTCTAGTGCTCCCTCAGGTCGCTCATGGGTATTGTATATGGCTTTTGTCTCAAAGTGTTAAAGGTTACGTCCGTAACAACAGAGATACATGTGCATTTAAGTTTGCGGAGTGCGCACACGCTTATACGGAGGCTGAGTTCCTGGTCCTTTATGACGCTTTTTGCATGAAGTATCCTCGTTGTGCGGAGTATCTTGAAAAAAGTTGTGAACAAAAGAAATGGGCTAGATGTTACTTTGAAGGAGATAGGTACAATGTTGACACCACCAGTTCTGCAGAATCTTTTAACGGTGTTATTAAGGATGCAAGAAAGTTCACCTTACTTCCAATGTTTGATTTTATCATTGGAAAAATTGCTGAATGGTTTAACAAGCACAGGAAGGAGGCAGCTGAAATACCACCCGCACTAAAGCTTGTGCCTATCGTGGAGGCGGAAATATCTAAAAGATGTGTTGAAGCAGGGTTTCTTACGATTGACGAGTTAAACAGCTTCCATCTCGAGTACAGTGTGCATGGTAGTGACGGGAAGCAATATATTGTTGATATGGCTATGAATACGTGCACATGTGGGCAATTTGATAAAGACAAATACCCATGCGTGCATGCAGTAGCTGCTGCCACATTCATGACAGCTAAAGCGGGAAGGGAACTCCATCTATCTGAGTATTGTTCTAAGTATTATTTGGTGGAGCAATGGGCTTTGGCTTATCACAGGACAATATATCCCGTTCCTCATATGTCTGATTGGGTTATTCCAGAAGAAGTTAGAGCAATGAAAATACTTCCTCCAGAATTTGAAGTCAAGAAAGGACAACCGCAACAAACAAGGTTTCCATCAGCAGGAGAAGCTCGTGGAAGAGGAAAAAGAGGCAAAGGAAAAGGAAGAGGGAGTGGAAGAGGGAGAGCCACATGCACAGGCACAGACACATGCACATGCACAGGCAGAGGCAGAGGCAGAGGCACAGACACAGACACATGCACAGGCACAGGCAGAGGCAGAGGAGAAGGTATGGCAGCGTATTTTGAATGTGGAAGTGGTTCAGGTTCAGGTGTTTGATTGTTGAAATTGTGTTATTCGGATTATTAGGATTTCTGGTATTACTATGTGTTATTGTTATTACTGGTATTACTATGTGTTATTTTTATTTCTGATATTACTGTGTGTTATTTTGATTACTGAATTACTGGTATTACTATGTGTTATTTGAACTACATATATTGTTATCAGGTTCAGGTGTTTGATTGTTGAAATTGTTTTATGATTATTATCAATTCGTAGACTAGTTACCTAATATTAATATATGAAGACTATATTTGATGGTTATTTCAACATTTTCAGAAAAATCTTTTCAGTTTTCCAAAAAATTCTCTTAACTTTCATTGTTAGTGTGTGAATGGTTAGGCCATAGTAAGGAAAATCTACAAAAATACGTTTTTATGGCCAATATGTAATGCAAATGTATTATCAAATGATAATCACAGTGGAAAAAGCATCGGTATTACTACAAAAAATCTCATTTTCTTATGGTTTTACTAGATAAACCTAAAAATTCCCAAAAAATTACTATGTGTAAGGTAGTATTACTAAGTCCTTGAAGCTTACCAAGAATTACTAAGTGTTATCAAAATATATGACGGCTGCACGTTTTACATGTGATTTGCATGTTTTTAAGTATTTATCCGAGTTTTTGAAATATTTTCAAAAAATTTTAAGTTTTTTTCCAAGTTTTTGAAGTATTTTTCGAAAAAAATTTCAAGTTTTTGAAGTATTTTAACAAGTTTGTGCAGTATTTTTACAAATTTTTGAGCAGAGTTTCCCCTATAATTTCAAGTTACCACACCTGTTTTTCAAAAACATACCACAACCAATAAACATAAACAAACATCCAAAAGCATAAACATAACATCCTAACAAGTTTTTAAGAAGCATTTTAGGCAGAAACATAACATCCTAACTTGAATAATAATACAACAGAAACATTTTAGGCCTTTGTTTTAGGCTTCTTCTTTGGCACTTCTAGCTCATCAGTCTTTCCCTCAGTGAAAGGAGACTGCACCCACCGTGATGGTTCACCTTTTCTCTTCTCCGGCAGCGGCGTACATGGCTTCAATGTAGCAGCATTCTTCTTCGGTCTGCCTCTCTTCTTCGTTGTACCTTGTGCTTTTTGTTGTGCTTTCAGTTTTTCTGCTCTCATTTTTTCTAATCTCTGAGCTCTTGGAATGCCACCTTTCACTGCCATCCTCTTCGGCCTAGCGTGTATTCTCTCAGCTTCTCCAACTGCTCTCATTTCTTCCACTGTTTTCTCAGCTTCTTCAACTGTTTTTTCAGGTTCTTCCAGTGTTTTCTCAGCTTCTTCCACCTGTTCTTCACTGCCTTCATAAACAACCATGTACCAGCTTTGCTTTTCTTCCTCAGTGTATTTTTCAGCCTCTTCCTCGATGGGATTTTCCTCTGCAACTTCATCATTTTTTTTCTCCTCCTCGCTGGAACTCTTCTCTATAACTTCTTCATCTTTTTTCTCCTCCTCCTCGCTGGAACTCCCTACCATTGCTGGTGTTATCCAATTTGCTCTCACTAATTTCCATTTCCCTGGTGGAGTCTGGGATTGTCTCTTAGCCTGTGCCTTAGTCCTACCACGTGGTGGTGGTGGTGTAGGAGTTTCCTCGAGTGCTGTAGAAGTTTTCTCTTCTTTCTCAGCCTCTTTCTCAGCTTCTTTCTCCGCTTCTTTCTCAGCCTTCTTCTCAGCTTCTTTCTCAGCCTCAATTTCCGCCAATTCATTTTTTTCTTGCTCATCAATACTCCTCCACAATGCTTCTGCCTGTACTCTCGCTGTCTCACAAATACTGTCCTGCTCTTCCTGCTCTTCCTGCTCTTCCTGCTCATCCTCTTCGTCACCCTTCTCACTGTCTTGCTCTTTTTTCTCTTCCTGCTCTTCCTGCTCTTCCTCTTCTGCACCCTTCTTCTTGCTCTTTTTGCTCTTCTTGCTATTTTTGCTCTTCTTGCTCTTCTTGCTCTTCCTGCTCTTGCTCTTACTGTTTTCCTTATCTTCCTCACCCTTCTCACTGTTATCCTTCCCTTCATCTCTACCATAATCAAAATCATTCCATTGTCTAACCTCCACATCCTCATTTTCCTTGCTTTCAATAGAAGTCAGCCTTTCGTGCGTTCTTTATATAACTTTGAACTCTCATAAGCTAGATGTCTGATTTCATCTAGTTCGTTGAGTTGTATGAGTCACCTTTCGGCAGCAGTTTTGATGTTGAAATTTAGCAATTTTGTTGCCAATGCTGCTTTATGTTCTAATTCAACGGGTAAGTGACAGGCTTTTCCGTAGAGTAGATGGAAAGGAGTTGTTCCTAGTGGAGTCTTAAATGCAGTTCTGTATGTCCAAAGTGCATTATCTAGCTTTCATGACCAATCTCTTCTGGTGATCCCAACGGTTTTCTCCAGAATCTCTTTGATTTGTCTGTTAGAAACTTCTACCTGCCCACTTGTCTGTGGATGGTAGGGTGTGGCAACTCTGTGGTGAACTCCATTTTTCCTGAGTAAATTTTCGAAAACTTTGTTGATGAAATGGGTACCACCATTGCTTATTACTACTCGAGGAACTCCAAATCTAGGGAAAATAATGCTCTTGAAGAGTTTGACAACAACATAAGCATCATTCGTAGTTGTGGCTATAGCTTCAACCCATTTTGAAACATAATCAACAGCAACTAAAATGTATTTGTTCCCATATGAGGAAGGGAAAGGACCTATAAAATCTACCCCCAACAGTCAAAGACTTCGATTTCAAGAATGAACTTCTGTTCCATTTCATGTTTTTTGCTGATTTTTCCTCTTCGTTGACACCTATCACATTTTATGATATAGGCGTGAACATCGCGGAACATAGTAGGCCACCAAAATCCGGCCTGAAGGATTTTAGATACTGTTTTGAAAGTTGCGAAATGTCCGGCATAAGAAGATCCATGGCAGTGGAATATGATGTCCGGCACTTCAGCGGCTGCAACACAGCGTCTGTAAATTCCATCAGCACATTGCTTGTAGAGATATGGTTCATCCCAGTCGTATCGCATGACTTCTCTGAAGAACTTCTTTCTGTCATAATTTTTCAGTCCTTTTGGTTCGACGTCAGCAGCTAAATTGTTTACTATGTCAGCATACCATGGTCTGTCTGTGAATTTCTTTTCAACAGCGTGCACTTCCTGATCGGGGTTTTGGCATCTATCAGGAGTGTGCGGATCAGTGGTGATATTGTCGGCTACGGTGATAGTCACATTGAAGAGTATCTTAAATGAAACTTTATTTAAGTCAAAGCCGTTTTCACAGTTGGTTGCTGCGTCTGTCTTATTGTCGATCGATTGCGCGGTCGACTCATCGATCGACATGTCATCAGTCGTATCGATCAATTTATCGTTTGTTTCATCGATCGGAATTGAGTCAGCTATATCGATCAATTCATCACTTGATTCATCGACCGATATGGATTCAGATGCAAGATTTATCTGACCAATGAATGTTGATTCTGCCAGGTATACACCTTCGCCTGGCAGGAAATCATCGATAGGAATGTTGTCGTCGACTTTTATCCGAGAAAGGTGATCAGCTACGCTGTTATCTACTCCTCTTTTGTCTTTGATTTCCATGTCAAATACTTGGAGTAGAAGGGTCCATCGGATAAGTCTTGGTTTGGCATCTTTCTTTTGCATAAGGTACTTTCTTGCTGCGTGATCGGTGTGAACAATGACTTTCGAGCCAACAAGGTAGTTTCGGAATTTTTCGAAAGCGTACACGACAGCAAATAATTCCTTTTCCGTAGTGCCATAATTTCTCTGAGCGTCGTCCAGAGTTCGGCTTGCGTAATAAATAACATAAAGTTTTTTATCTTTACACTGCCCTAACACTGCTCCTACTGCGAAATCACTTGCATCGCACATAATTTTGAAAGGAAGACTCCAATCGGGTGCTTGCACGACAGGAGCAGTTATCAACGCCTTTTTGATTTTATCAAAAGCTTGCTGACATTCTGGAGTGAATTCGAATTTGACATCCTTGTAGAGGAGTGTTGTTAGAGGTGATATCACTCAAATTACCCTAAGGAGTGACTTTACTCTCTCAAATAAGAGGTTCAGTTGTAGTACTTAGGGATCGAATCCACAGAGAGCTGGTGTACAAATAAGATGCAATCTTAATGACTATGCTAGGTTGAAAATAGTTTAAAGTAAAGTGCAGGTTTGCTGAGTAAGGATAAGATTATTCAGTTGAAAGGATTTGGTTTTGAAACAGTAAAGAAAAGTAGTTAGATTCAGGGTAAGTATTCAGGAATTTAGGATTATAAATACTATAAAGGCTAACAAGTTGCTTGCATGATATGTCAGAGCTCAACACTTATTAAACGAATCCATCAGCTCTCGCATTATTTAGACCATCTATTACTTAGATGCTAAATGGTGTTGCGGTCGGCTACTCTGCCGATGGTATCGATCGATGGTTCGATAGGAATATCGACCAATACACCTCTAGCTACGTCGATCTATTACTCTATAGGAGTATCAATCGATACGGGTCTAAGCAAGCTTTATGTGCGAGTTGATACAATGCTCACCATGATCTTAGATCAGCTTTCGCATATCTCAAGAGGGTCATAGCATGTTTAGGATGTTGTCAGGTATTGCATGTAATAAACAATGCAATTCAAGTTCATGTTCTAGGTAGCTAAGCTAGAAAAAGCATTAGTGAACAATCCTAACAATAAATATCACAACTATAGCAATTATAGGTTGAGGCTAATCCCTCATATCCTATTTAAACCCTAAATCTAACAAATGAATCTACTCAGACATGGCTAAGTAGTTCATAGCAACAAGGTAATTATAGAAATTCATAGACCTATTAGAGGGTGAACACTTAGGTTCCAATCACAAATATCTTTGGATCTCTCCTCTAGGTCTAGAATTCTATAACCTTTGTTAACAAATAAAGAACTAAAAAGAAATAAGTAGAAGAAGAAGAAACTTGTAGAAAACTTGTAAATCTTGTATGTAAAAGCTTGTATATCTTGCCAAAACACTTAGGCATATAAATATATGAGTTCATTAGGTTAAAAAACTCGTCAGGGGCAATCTTGTAAAATGTGATGTCTTGGGCTTCAAGTTGGGCCAGGTCCAACTTGTCTTTCAGCCTCCTCAGTATCGATCGATAGTACAGGGTGTACATCAATCGATTATAGTCTCGATGTATCGTTCTTCGGCTAATGTGTGTTGATCGATTGCACAGAGTGTGCATCGATCGATGCGTAACTCTGGTGTCGACCTCTGGTCTTGATCACGGGTGAACTCTTCTTTAAGCTCCAAAAATGCACCTAAAACATCACTTTTCTCCAAAATGCTTCTGAACCTGAAAACATACCTAATAGACTCCAAAACATAGATAATAGTAGTAAAAACACTCATATACCATGGGTAAAAACGGGTAAAATCCATGGTATATCAACTCCCCCAGACTTTACCTTTTGCTTGTCCTCAAGCAAACACACAAGCAGTCTTTATGAAAGAGGTTTTGAAAAGCAGGGACTGAATCAAATTCAAACTTAGAATCATAACCTCTACTTTGATGCGAACCACATCTTAAGAGTCTGTCAATCACAGAAGCACATTATGCAATATCCTAATTAAACAACCTTGATCGTCTAGCCAACAACTTAGAAATCATGTCTAACTAACCCCTCTACTGATTTCATTTCTGTACATAAAAATAAAAGTGCAGGCTTTACCTTGGGAGTATCGATCACAGGATGCAAGGTTGCTCAAACAAGAATCTGGACCTGCAGGTAAAAATTAGGTCCTATCCTCTCTCTCTACTATTTCTCTCCTAGTCAAGTCTGCTTCATTTGCAAGACATTGACCAAGATTGGACAGGCTTCCATGAATCAAGCCTTCATGGTTGCAGCCACCAAGTCATGTTCACTTCTTTTTGACCTATATCCTAGGATTCATTGCGAAGCAAGTCTTGAAGGGGGTAACCACCAAGCCCTGTTCGAACCCTTTACCTACAGAATTCTTATGAATCAAGTCTTGAGGGGGGTAACCGCCAAGCCCTGTTCGAATTCTTTCCTAGTTAATAACTAACTAATCCTAGAACATAAATTTAACATAATTTTCGATTTTTTTTTAAGAAAACTTAAATCTAATTTCGAAAATGAGAGAAAGAGGGTGATAAAACTATCTACACAAGGCTTTTACCTTCCAGACTTGTTTGAAGCATCCGTTCCCATGTATACCAAGCCCCAAGACAAGCAAAGAATTGTCAGGTTAGTTTGGAAATCAGCTTTGGTTCCTCCAGACAATCAATGAAAGTGTTTTCATAGCTGACATGTGATCAACTTTAGCATCTATAGTACATTCTGCATCAACAAATCTAAGAATGGTGCCTAAAAATTTGGTTAGATAAAAAGTGAAAATTCAAATTATCATTATCCCTTTCTTGACTCAATAAAAACCATTTTGAAAATATTTTTGGATGAAATCAAAAGGTAAACAGCATCAATAATCATCCCCCCAGACTTAAATCATACACTGTCCCCAGTGTATAACCAGTCAAGTGAAGGCATAGGCAATAATAAAGTATATTGATATCAAAAAAGTTGAGAACGATATACCTGACCGCGATGCGTATCGATCGCTTCTGTGTGGTTCATGTCGATCGATATCGACTGGGTCATGTCGGTCGATTTCAATGGCAATCGTCTAGTTGTAACTGCAAAGAAAAACAAATACGAAAAATAAAATCCTAAAGATAAAATAAAATGAAAAACTACCTAACAGTGGGTTGCCTCCCACTAAGCGCTTTGATTATAGTCATCTAGCTTGACTTTGGATGGAATGAGCTACTGAGATGAATTCCAGGTACTTGTTGAGAAACAAGTATCCTCTGTATCTTTCTTCTCGCCAAACCATGCGTCAAATAGGCTTCTTGTGGCTTCATATTCTCTGGTTCGTTTCTTCTTTATCTCAATCAACTCATCAGTGATCCTTTGAATCCTTTCTTCATGACCTTCAATGCTGAACTCGTGCCATCCTAATTTCCTGTAGGCATATTCTGAAAAATCACTGAGCTCCGCTTGCATTGAATCAAGGCGTTGGATCATTTTGTCGTGGATGGAGCTGGTATCAATCGATTCCTTTGTTGAAATGTTGGTCGATGGCTGTTGAAGTCCATCGATCGATGCGCTGGACCTTCTGTCGATCGATTCTAAGGGTGCAGGTCTGCTCGCAAGCTGCCTCTGAATGGCTTTAATTTCTTTCTGCATCCCTTCTATGCTAGATTTCATGCTTCCAACCTCGTTATCAAGCGGGAAATACGTTTGGTCTAGACGTCTATCTTGTGAATCATCCACGCTTGTTATTGCCGTGTAGACTTCATCAGCTAATTTATCCAAATCGGCTCTGGTACAGATCTCTGAAGTCTGTATATCGATCGATGCAATAGGCTGTTCATCGGTCGTTTTTTGCTTCTGCAGATTCTCGTGAAGCTTCTCTTGCACCAATTCTCTTCTTGTAAATGAACTAGCGTGCTCTGGTAGACAGATGTAGGAGCGCTCGTCCATTGAAGTTCTTTGGAGCAGTTTCTTGACGTCGTCTTTAGAAATTCTGATGACGTCACCATCTATTCCTCTAGCAAAGCCATTCTCGTCTCTGTAGACCCCATACTCATCTCTCTACTCCCAAAAGAATTTTCGAACTCCATATCGAAAGCTCTCTTTCTGAATTCGGGACACTTATCGATCGATGCAACACACTCTGTATCGATCGATTTCCGTTGAAGATATGGATCCTTTCTGTTGAGATGGTTATCCTCAGCTTCCTTTGGCTCGGTTGTTGTGTCTGCCTCCTGGTGCTGATAATGGTGGTCTTATCCATAACGTTGTTGCTGGAATAGGTTGTGGGATCCATTGGCTAACTGTAGGACGTCTGCAATGTCTTCTCTGGATATGTGGAGTGTTCGTCTATCCATTGAGCGTGCAAAGCCTTGTGAACCCCTGAAAATATCAAACTCATCCGGGATTAGATTACCGAAATTAAGTACATTTGAATTTGTTACCTGGAATGGTTGGGTGTATGTATCGGTCGATGGCACAGGTTCTGAATCGGTCGATGGTTGTTCAGGCCTATCGGTCGATTGTACTGGTGCCATGTCGATCGATGAGACTTCTTCGGGTTGGGTGATGTATGTTGGTGTGGCGGTCTCGACCGCGAAGCTCTCGTACTGGTAGTCGCTTGCCCAGCTCCCGATTGAGTAGTCTTCGTCTCGCGTGTTGTTGACTGTGTTGTCGAATGATGCGAGGCAAGTAGTATCGATCGATGGTGATGTGGTCCTGTCGATCGATGTCGTGATTCTGAGGTTGTGGTGGAGAAGTCGATCTTCATCTTCTGGAAGGTTGTGACACTCTATAGCTCTCTCCTCCTCGTAATCATCAGTATACTCCTCAATATGAGTAGTATTTGCAGCATGTGGTGGGATGTAGTAGTCGTTCTCCCACGTGTTTATTTCGAAATCACCTTCTGGAAACTCCTCCTCGATCTGATTGAATAGTGAATCGATCGATGACCATGTGCGGCTGTCGATCGATGTCATTTCACCAGAGATGATCGATGAGACAGTGCTACTATCAATCGATTATGCGGTCTCTGTCTCGTATTCGCCTTGTGAGTCGTATTCATCTCCACAATAGCAAACAGCTACAAGGTCTGAGCCGTCTTGGATCTTTTTAGGGACCTTGATGACTCGTACTGGATCATAGTAGACCGTAGGGTTGATTAGGGTTAGGCACAGTTTGTTTGTCTGAAGGTTGCAGACTGCTCCGACTGTGGGTAGGAAAGCTCTTCCAAGTAGCAAAGAAGTAGGTAGGGTTATCTTGACGTCCAAGACATGGAAGTCTACTGGAATTAGGGTTTCTCCTATGGTAACCTCAAGGTTTCTTACAATTCCTCCAGAGTTCTGCTGAGAACAATCCACAAAGATGAATGATTTTTCAGTAGGCTCTATCTTCAGACCTAGATGGTCTGCTATACCTTGGATAAGATGCTAACTCCAGATCCTGTGTCACATAGGACACGTGGGAAGTTGATCCCCTGTACTGAGCAAGGAATAACAAACTTTCCTGGATCATCCTTCTTCTCTAGTTTGATCCTCCTCTTCATACTTTCTCTGACTTGGTTGAACATCCTCTTGATGTCTTCTTCTGTATCCTTAGTTTCTCTGAAAAACATCTACAATCTGTGTGAAAAGTAGGCTTCTTCAAAGGGTTTCTCTGTAGGTAATCTTAGAACTCTCTTTCTGAAAATTGCCAACTCTTTCTCAAACTTGTCAACTCTTTCTCATTAACTCCTCTTTTAAGGTGTTTAGGAACCTTCTCTTTCCTTTTTCTGAGAACTCTGCCATCTTTTTACTTTTCTATCTCCATTGGATCAATAATATCTGTGGATTTCTTCATTATGGAGGTTGGTGGGTTTCTGGAAGGCTTAGATTGCTCCCGGAGTGCATTAAGTTGTGCAACATCTATCTTGGGAAGTTGCACTCGGCGTGTGATAACTGAATATCGATCGACAGCTTCTGGAGTGTGTCGATCGATTTCTTTATCATTTGGTCGATCGATGGGACGTCTGTCCTGTCGGTCGATGTTGTAAGGGCTGGGCGGATGTGGGTGCTTTGCTGCGAACTCCTCGTGAGTAAGTATTTTCATGGTGTTGCACTCGTTGGTGGATCTTTCAAGATCCATCGGTCGATGCTCGTCTTGTTCCACCGATCGATTGGTGTAGGCGTACATCGATCGATGTGGTGGTCCTGACATCGATCGTTTCCAGTGGTTGCCGCCAATACTTTCGATCTGGAAGTCTCCCTCTTGCAGCTTCTCTTGCTTTACCACTCTCCAAAAATCATCCTCTATGATAGCATTGACGTTGTGGCATGTTGTTTCTTCTCCAGTCCCTTTTCCTAAAGCTTCTTGCTTCTTAACAGCTTCTCCTGTCTGAATCACTTGAGTCTCTAGTTTCTTCACATGGGTACTCAAAGCATCAAGCTTTGTGTTCAAAGTGGTGTAGACAGCGTCGATCTTTCCATTGAAGTTCACCTCTAACTGCTGCTGGATTTCAAGAACTTTGCTGAGCATGTCTTCTAGCTTTCCTTCTGGGGTTGTTGTGGGTGGCTTCATGTAAGATGAGTTTCCATAACTCCTGTTGTTGTTGGGGTTGCTGCTGTTGAAGTTTCTGTTTCCTTGGTTTCCAGATCTCTGAAATCCGGTTCCACTAATCCAGTTGACTTCTGCTTCTATGTAGTCATCTTCTTCATCAGCTTCTGCATCCTCTACTGAGCAGATTTGCTTGTTTAGCAGTTTCTGAACATTGTCAAGTGTAGCTTGTACCTCATTTATATGTTCCTTTCCAAGGAACGCTGCAGATCTTGCTCTTACAATGTTCTTTGTGCTGTTGCTAGATGCTAGGTTGTCTATTAGCTTCACAGCATCTTCAGGATTCCTTGTGGTGAAGTTGCCTTCACTCGCAGTGTCTAGAGCCATCTGATATTTCAGTGCGATGCCTCTGAAGAAAGTGCAGAGCAGCTGCACTTTGTTGAATCCATGGTGTGGGCAGTCTCGCTGGTAAGACTTGAATCTGATCCATGTATCCTTGAATGACTCTCCAGGCTCCTAATTAAATGTGGAAATTTTCCTCCTTAAGTCATCAGCGCGCGCATCATCAAAGAAGTTACGCAAAAATGCGTTTTTGATGTCGCTCCAGGATGTAAGAGATCCTTGTGGTAGCTGCTTAAGCCACTGTAAAGCTTCTCCAGATAAAGAGTGTTTGAAGAGCTTACAGAGAAGGTAGTCCACAGGGACTCCATTGGCTTTGATAGCAGATATGAGATCCTCGAACCTCTCGAGATGGTCCATGGGATGCTCACTGGACAGTCCATAGTAAGGTGTCTGTCCCACAAGGGTGTAGTACTACGGCTTGAGCTCGAAATCGCCTTTCTGAATAGCAGGGGGACGAATGGCTGATCTGTTGGTGTAGAACTGATCTGGACGGTTGTAGTCAGCTAGTGTTTGAGCAGCCTCTTCTACAGGTTGAATAGCTCCTGTAGGTGCAGTTTCTGGCTCAGGGATTACTTCATTCTGAGCGTTGAGTTTCTGATCTGCTTCATTACGAAGGTGACCTTCTTGGTCACGCAAGTCTCCATTCTCATCTCGTGTGAGAATAATAGGCGCAACCATTACTCGCGGAGTAGTATCGATCGATATACGGTTAGGGGTATCGATCGATGTCGGATGAAAGATGTCGGTCGACGTGAAGGTGCGAGTATCGGTCGATGAAGACGGTGTCTCGGTCAGCAGGGGTGCGTCAATATCGGTTGACAGGCAGTTGATGGCGTCGATCGATGCGGAACGGATTTCCTTGCTGATGGAACGTTCCAAGCTAGCAGGGTCTTCTGAGAACAAAAGTTAGGATTCCTTGTTGCTTATGGTGCTGCTGTGCATGTACCTGAAAAGACAAGAAAAAAAATTTTGTGTCAGAAAACAAATTAAAATAAAAATAGAAATAACCTAGACCTAATCAGATTAGATCATATTGTATCAAAGCTCCCCGGCAACGGCGCCAAATTTGATATCACTCAAATTACCCTAAGAAATGACTTTACTCTCTCAAATAAGAGGTTCAGTTGTAGTACTTAGGGATCGAATCCACAGAGAGCTAGTGTACAAATAAGATGCAATCTTAATGACTATGCTAGGTTGAAAATAGTTTAAAGTAAAGTGCAGGTTTGCTGAGTAAGGATAAGATTACTCAGTTGAAAGGATTTGGTTTTGAAACAATAAAGAAAAGTAGTTAGATTCAGGGTAAGTATTCATGAATTCAGGATTATAAATACTATAAAGGCTAACAAGTTGCTTGCATGATATGTCAGAGCTCAACACTTATTAAATGAATCCATCAGCTCTCGCATTATTTAGACCATCTATTACTTAGATGCTAAATGGTGTTGCGGTCGGCTACTCTGCCGATGGTATCGATCGATGGTTCGATAGGAATATCGACCGATACACCTCTAGCTACGTCGATCGATTACTCGATAGGAGTATTGATCGATACGGCTCTAAGCAAGCTTTATGCGCGAGTTGATACAATTCTCACCCTGATCTTAGATCAGCTTTTGCATATCTCAAGAGGGTCATAGCATGTTTAGGATGTTGTCAGGTATTGCATGTAATAAACAATGCAATCCAAGTTCATGTTCTAGGTAGCTAAGCTAGAAAAAGCATTAGTAAAAAATCCTAACAATAAATATCACAATTATAGCAATTATAGGTTGGGGCTAATCCCTCATATCCTATTTAAACCCTAAATCTAACAAATGAATCTACTCAGACAAGGCTAAGTAGTTCATAGCAACAAGGTAATAATATAAATTCATAGACCTATTAGAGGGTGAACACTTAGGTTCCAATCACAAATATCTTTGGATCTCTCCTCTAGATCTAGAATTATATAACCTTTGTTAACAAATAAAGAACTAAAAAGAAATATGTAGAAGAAGAAGAAACTTGTAGAAAACTTGTATATATTGTATGTAAAAGCTTGTATATCTTGCCAAAACACTTAGGCATATAAATATATGAGTTCATTAGGTTAAAAAACTCGTCAGGGGCATTCTTGTAAAATGTGATTTCTTGGGCTTCAAGTTCGGCCTTGTCCAACTTGTCTTTCTACCGCCTCAGTATCGATCGATAGTACAGGGTGTACATCGATCGATTATAGTCTCGATGTATCGTTCTTCGGCTAATGTGTGTTGATCGATTGCACAGAGTGTGCATAGATCGATGTATAACTCTGGTGTCGACATCTGGTCTTGATCACGGGTGAACTCTTCTTTAAGCTCCAAAAAGGCACCTAAAACATCACTTTTCTCCAAAATGCTTCTGAACCTGAAAACATACCTAATAGACTCCAAAACATAGATAATAGTAGTAAAAACACTCATATACCATGGGTAAAAACAGGTAAAATCCATGGTATATCAAGAGGTCTGGCAATTTTGCTGAAATCTTCTATAAACCTTCGATAAAATCTAGCACGCCCAAGAAAACTCCTTATGTCTTTTACGTTAGTTGGTGGAGGTAAACCAGTCATTACTTCTATCTTCGCTCGATCTAATTCAATTCCAGCAGCAGATACCTTGTGTCCAAGAAGAATTCCATCATTAACCATAAAATGGCATTTTTCCCAATTTTGAACAAGGTTCTTTTCTTTGCATATGGCTAGAACTTTACAGAGGTTATCGAGACAACTTTTGAAATCAGATCCATAGACTTAGAAATCATCCATAAAAACTTCCATAAAATCTTCTATCATATCAGTGAAGATAGACATCATGCAGCGTTGGAAAGTAGCAGGGGCGTTATACAGGCCAAATGGCATTCTACGGTAGGCGAATGTTCCATAAGGGCATGTGAAGGTTGTCTTTTCTTGGTCATCCAGATGAATCGGAATTTGGAAAAATTCGGAATATCTGTCAAGAAAACAATAGTATTGATGATTGGCTAATTTTTCCAATATTTGATCGATGAAAGGTAAAGGAAAATGGTCTTTCCGCGTTGCAGAGTTTAATTTCCTGTAATCGATGCACATACGGTGTCCAGTTACAGTTCTCTTTGGAATAAGTTCGTCTTTGTCGTTCTTGACCACAGTAATGCCTCCTTTCTTAGGCACCACGTGAACTGGGCTCACCCAATTGCTATCTGAGATTGGATAGATTACACCGGCATCGAGAAGTTTAATAATCTCCTTTTTAACAACTTCTTTCAGGTTGGGGTTGAGTCACCTCTGATGTTCTATTGATGACTTTGATTCATCTTCAAGATGAATCCGATGCATACACAGGTCGGGGGAAATTCCTGGGATATCTTCAAGAGAGTATCCGATTGCTTTCCTGTGTTTTCGCAGTTTATTCAACAATAAAGCGAGCTCACTGTTCGTAAGATTTGCATTTACAATAACGGGATAAGTGTTGTTAAAAAGGTAGGCATATTCGAGTCCAGCAGGAAGTGGTTTCAATTCCACCTTAGGTGCATTTTCCTTGCTTAGATCGCCTATCGAAAATGGTTGTCGATCGACAGCGTTTTGCAAATATCGATTGATATTTATCTCGGAATCATCTTCATCATTTGTTGTATCATCATTTCTTGCGTCCATCAAATGTGCATAATCATCCGTACGGTTATCTATGTTGAATACTTCTCCCTGAGCAACCATGAGCACATCCTCGATGTGGCTTACAGAGAATGAATCTTCAAAAGATTTTTGGGTAAGCTCGTCGATATCATCGACATAGGAGGATGATCTATCTATCAAAGGGCGCGTCATTACTTTTTCCATGTCGAACCTCATTGGAATGTTTCCAATGTTTAGGCAGATGCGTCCTTCTTTGACGTCAATTATCGCATTTGCGGTTGCAAGAAATGGTCTTCCCAAGATAATGGGGTCTACGGGTTCGTTCTTGTAGTGAAGTACAACGAAGTCCGTTGGTACTGTGCATCCATTGATAATTCCGGGCACATCCTCAAATGCTCCTTCCGGAACTCGAACAGATCGATCAGCGAGAACCAGTTGGATATTTGCTGGAGTAAACTCCGCATATCCGAGGGATGTTGCAACAGAGTGCGGCATCAAATTCACGCTAGATCCGAGATCGCAGAGGGCTCTTTGAAACTGTTTATCTTAGATGGTGCAACTAAGAACGAAACTACCAGGGTCGGGCTGCTTGATCGGAATATCGCCTTGAATTATAGCACTGACTTCTTCGGAAATCATCATGATACTATGTTCTCCGACTTGAAAACCTTTAGTTACCATGTCTTTAACGTACTTCTTAGCGTTGGCGAAATTTTGACAGCATCACTTAATGGCATCTCAACTCTGATCCTTTCGATTGCTTTCTTACAGATTTCTCTGTCCAATTCACGCTTAGGGTCGGACTTGCGTAGAGAAAAAGGGGGAATCGGGTTATAAACCCTTTCGATAGTCGGTCCAGATGGTGCTGAATCGCTTTTCGGCTTAGGGGATTGGTGTCGATCGATATTGTTTTCATCATATCGGTCGATATTAACTTCATCCTCCGAATCTTCCTCGTCGTCTGGAATATCAATCACAACTTCTTCGGTGCTTTGACTACCTTTTTCTCTGCCCTTGTTTGGTGAAGGTTCCGCTCTACTAGCATGGAATAGCACAGGGTTGGGGGTGGGTTTGATCTCTTCTCCAGAATTTTCTTTTGAAAAAGGTTTTTCCTTAGCTTTCGGAACAAGTTGCTTTCCACTTCTCAAGAGTACAGCACTAACTTGACGTCTTGGGTTCATATCAGTTCGCGCGGGAAGACGTCCTGCTTCCCTCTTGATAGCGATTGCGTTTTCGGCGACATTACCTTATAATCGCTTGACTTGTTCACTTAGAGCATCTAATTTCTTAAATAGCTCACGATGAATAACGTTTAGTTTGGTATCCATGTCGCTTTCTATTTTCTGATTTCCCGTGAAAGCTTGGTTTAACATGGAGTCAGTTTTTCTTTGATGGGATTTGATTAGGGCATCATAGTTTCGGGTGAAACTATCTTCGTCCAGGTCGTAAACTTGAGACTTACTCTTTTCGACAGAAAACAGTTGTCTTTCAGAACAACTATCGTCATTTGGAAGAGTTTGTTTAAGTTTCTTTTCCTTCATGATTGAGTGCAGAGAGTCTAATGACTGCCTGATTTCAGCAAATTGGAGCGTGTCCCTGGATGTGGCTCTATTTTCCCTATCACTGCTCATAGGATTTTCCCAAAGCTATGTTTCTGATTTAAACGCTTTGCTTTACTAGGATTCCTGGTGCTAAAGTTTCCTTCACTTGCGGTATCCAACGTGATTTGGTAACGAAGGCTGATGCCTCCGTAAAAGAAGTGTAGGAGCTGCGGTTCTGAGTAACCATGGTGGATGCAATCACGTTGATAGCCTTCAAATCTGATCCAAGTTTTTTTAAATTATTCGCGTGGACCCTGAGCAAAGTAAGATAACTTTTCTCGTATATCCCAATAGCGAGCGTCATCGAAAAATTGATTTATGAAAGCGTTTCTGATTTCCTCCCAGCAAGTTAGAGAGCCTGCTGGTATTTGATTCAGCCACTTTCTGGCTTTTCCCTCAAGGGAAAAAGAAAAAAGTTTGCAGCGATTATAATCATCAGAGACTAGATCTTCTAGGTATTCGATGTGCTTGTGGGGGTGCTCCAAGGCAGATCCACGGAAAGGCTTATTTCGCACCATAAGAATAAAATCAAGGTAGAGTTTTGATTTTCTGGTATCAACTTCTGGTACTTTGATGGCAGACCTATTGGAATAGGTCTTTATGGGGTCTAAGTAGTCTTGCAAAAACAATTCTGATTCCTCATCTTCAGAGGAAGATGAATAAGGTTGAACAGGGATTTCATTTCCTTGTTCATCAGCAAATTCAGAAATTGTGTTGCTTATGTTATCAGTTGGTTTGCCTAGGACTACTTCCTCATTAGCATGATCGGTAAGTAAACACTTACCTGCTTCCGGCTGGTTGGTATCGATCGATGTTCGGGCTGGTATGTCGGTCGATTCCTGCTCGACGTATCGCTCGATGTTTTTGTGTTCGTGTCGATCGATGGGCTGCCGAAATTTGTCTTCTCCATTCTTAGGTACATGTAAGAGCACAATAAGAGGAAAAGATTTTAGTAAATACGAAAATAAGGTCTAGACTATATTCTAAACTAAATCTAATGGTAATAAGAAAGAGTCCCCGGCAATGGCGCCAAATTTGATATCACTCAAATTATCCTAAGGAGTGACTTTACTCTCTCAAATAAGAGGTTCAGTTGTAGCACTTAGGGATCAAATCCACAGAGACTCTAGGATTACACAATAGATTGCTTAGTCTTCGAAATAAAGCTAGACAAGCATGTTTAAAGCAGTAAATAAAGGGGTAAGCAAGTAATTGCTTGATTGAATGGATTAGGTTTTAAGCAAGAGGAAGGAAAGCTAGCCTTAGGCTATTTCTCAGGTGTAACTAGCATGCAGGTTATCTAGGGTTTTTAATATTCATAGTTCTGAACTCAAACCTTAAGGTTGAATCAATGATTGATTATCTTCAACTAGATCTTAAGTCATCAACTATCGTTCGATGAGTATAAGAAAGTGTCGATCGATTATTCTATATGAATATCGATCGATACACCTTTCGCAATATCGTTCGACAAGAGGATTGCTTATCGATCGACATTGTTTCTAGTGAGCTTTAAGATCGGATTTGAATTGGTTCTCCAATCTTACAAAGAGGCCACTTTCGTGCACTCTAGGTAAAGTTGGAACATACCAGCTTTGGTTTTCAGGGATTTGCTAAGTTCTCACTTATCCAAATTAATCCTAAGATCTAAGACAAGGGTGATCAATCCTATACTTAGCATTAAGAACAACTAGAATGAAGAACTATATTTTAAACACCCTAGCATTAAATCAATTGCAATGCATGGTTAACCTTAATGAGAAACCTAAATCTAACAAGAGAAACTACTCAAACATATTCATGAGAGACAAAGTCATGATGGTTTGAATAATATTTATAAATAGAATAATAAGAGAAACAATAAAAGAGTAAAATAAGGGTTTCGAGATCTTCTCTGTATGCAGTTCAGATCTATCTCTCCATTCCTAAGCTCTCTCTCCAAGGTAGCAAGATGCTTCTCTCCAAATTAGGTCTAAAAGTTCTCTAGGAAAGTCTTGCCTCTAAAATAATACAAAACCCTATTAATATAGCCTAACAGGCGGCCAGGGACTCATTTGGTAGAAGTGAAATCCTAATGAGATGATTAGCTCATTAAATTCGTCATTAATTCTCGGAGGCCTTTCATATCGATCGATGTCACAAGCTCCTATCGGTCGATGAATGTAGTCTCTCATCGGTCGCTGCATCATGTTGAACATCAGTCGATTAGCTCAAATTATTGTTCCATTACAACCTCCTTAAAGTATCCATTTATGCTCCAAAATGGTCACATTTCACCAAAGAGTACCTGAACCTGTAAAAGCTCATAAAAGACACTAGAAGTGTCCTTTTGTTTCCAAAAACATATAAAAATCATGGTTGAAAGTGGGTAAAATCCATGACTTATCAATACCCCACCATCTTTAGCTTTCCACGGCATAGTACCGAGTGTTCGAGCATCATTAGTATCAGCCTTAAGAGTCAAAAACGTTTTGGAGAAGGGTGACGAAGTGTACCTAGTCACCTTAATTGCTGGACCTGTAAAAGACGAGAAAGAGCAGAACTTAGAAGACATCCCAGTAGCTAGAGAATATAAAGACGTATTTAAGGCATTAGAGGGATTGCCGCCGTCTAGGAGTAACCCCTTTAGTATAACCTTAGAACCCGGATCTGCTGCAATAGCAAAAGCACCATGCCGAATGGCACCAGCAGAACTCGCTGAGTTGAAACAGCAGTTAGCAGATTTGTTAGACAAGGGTTTCATACGTCCTAGTTCATCACCATGGGGCGCACCCGTGCTATTTGTAAAGAAGAAAGACAGAAGCATGCGGTAATGTATTGATTATCGTGGAATCAACAACATGACCATCAAAGACAAGTACCCACTCCCAAGAATCGATGAGTTTTTAGATCAGTTGCAAGGCGCAAGTTGGTTTTGGAAGATTGATTTAGCTTCGGGTTATCATCAAATTCCGATCTCTGAAATCGACATCATGAAGACTGCCTTTAGAACCTGCTATGGACACTTCGAGTTTGAGGTAATGCCTTTTGGTCTTACCAATGGCCCTGCTGCATTTATGCGTCTGATGAATGAAGTATTTGGGGATTACCTGGATGATTTTGTTATCATATTCATTGATGACATCCTCATATATTCCCGAAGTGCGGAAGAACACGGGAAGCATCTAAGACAGGTTCTTGAGCGTCTACAAGAGCAAAAGCTTTTTGCTAAACTTAGTAAGTGTCGTTTCTGGAAAAGGGAAGTTGGTTTCTTAGGACATCGAGTATCAGAACAAGGAGTTTCCGTAAAGATAACTGCTATTAAGGAATGGCCTCGTCTGACTTCTGTAACCGATATTAGGAGTTTTCTCGGATTGGCCGGCTATTACCAAAAGTTTGTTCAAGGGTTTGCAAGTATATCAAAGCCTCTGACTCGTCTGACTGGTAAAGGTGTTTCTTATGAGTGGAGTGGAGAAACCGAAGAAGCTTTCGATAGGTTGAAAGAAGCTTTAACATCTGCACCTATCTTAGCCTTTCCTAAGCCTAGCCAAATGTACACCGTGTATACAGATGCATCTCATGTTGGTTTAGGTTGTGTGCTGATGCAGGACGATAAGGTAATCGCCTATGCATCAAGGCAACTAAGAAAACATGAAGTAAACTATCCGACACACGACTTATAGATGGCAGCAGTAGTATTTGCCCTTCGGATTTGGCGATCATATTTGTATGGCGAGAAGATTCAAGTGTTCACCGACCATAAAAGCCTTAAGTATCTTTTCACTCAACCTGATTTGAACCTAAGGCAAAGACGATGGATGGAGTTTGTAGCCGACTACGACATGCAGATCCTATATCATCCAGGAAAAGCAAATGTTGTTGCTAATGCTCTGAGCAGAAGGAAAGTTGATGTGGATATCGAAAAGGAACTCCAGAACCTTGAAGAAGAATTCAAGATGATTAGTTTGGCTGCTCTAGAAGGAGAAGAGGGAGAACCTCTAGGACTACAAGCAGTAAGCCAAGCTGGTTTACTTGCTCGTATCCGAGAATGTCAAATGAGAGATGTGAACCTGAAGAAGATACGAGAGCAGGTAAATGAAGGAAATTTTGGTGGATATCAAGTTGCAAGTGATGGAACCTTGTTACTCAATGGTCGAGTAACTGTTCCAAAAGAAGGACTTAGAGAGGAGATTTTAAGAACTGCACACCATTCTCTCTTAAGCATTCACCCCGGTAGTACAAAAATGTATAGAGATATCAAAAGGTATTACCACTGGCCAGGGATAAAGAGAGATGTTGCCGTATCGGTTTCTCAGTGTCAGACTTGCCAACGGATAAAGGCTGAAAATCAAGTTCCAGGAGGCTTACTCCAAAGCCTACCTATCCCTGAATGGAAATGGGATGCAGTGGCGATGGACTTTATTTCTGGTTTACCTCGAGCACCCGGCCGTGGGAATGATGCAGTTTGGGTGATTGTCGATTGTCTTACCAAATCTGCTCATTTCCTACCGATGAAACTTACAGACAAAGTTGAGACATTAGCAGAGCTGTATTTGGAAGAAATAGTAAAGCCTCATGGGGTACCAGCAAATATAGTTTCAGATCGAGACCCGCGCTTTACATCTGAATTTTGGCGAGCCTTTCAACAAGCCTTGGGAACTGATTTGCATATGAGCACTGTGTTTCATCCGGAAACTGATGGCCAAACCGAAAGAACCATCAGAACTCTAGAAGATCTGTTAAGGTTATGTGTCCTTGATTGGAATGGTCCATGGGATAAGTTTTTGCCGCTGATAGAATTCTCCTACAACAATAGCTACCACTCCAGTATTGGTTTGTCACCATACGAAGCACTGTATGGTCAACCTTGCAGAACACCAGTATGTTGGGCAGAAATTGGTGAGAGAAGAATTCTTGGTCCAGAAATAGTAGATGAGACTGCTAATAAAGTACAAATAATTCAAGCAAATATGAAGAAGGCCCAAGACCGTGAGAAGAAGTATGCCGACCGGGGTAGAAGAGAAGTCGTTTTTGCAGTAAATGATTTAGTCTTCTTGAAAGTTGCTGCAAGGAAAGGAAAGGATCGATTCGGAAAAATTGGAAAGTTAGCAACCCGCTACATTGGTCCGTAAAAAATTGTTTCTAGAGTTGTAGAAGTAGCCTATAGACTAGAACTTCCACCCGATATGCTTATGCATACGGTATTTCATGTATAAATGTTACGTAAGCATATACCAGATCCAAATATGGTCGAGCCGCAGAGACCACAGAACTTGCAATCTAACCTCACCTATCCTCAAGGTCCTTTACGGATAGGTGAGCGTCGTATCAAGAAATTGAAGAAACGAGAAATTTCGCAAGTTCAAGTATTTTGGGGCAAGCGCCAGAGGGTTGTTGTCACATGGGAGGATGAAATTAAGTTCAGAGTAGATTATCCAGAACTCTTCTTAGATACCTCAGTCGTCCAATAAAATGTCCACATTTATGTTTTGAGAATTCGGGGACGAATTCTTTTGAGAGGGGAAGAGTGTAATAAACCTCACAAGTTGATAGAATTTTGGTTAAGAAAATTCTGAAAATCTATTCCGAGTTTATTCCATCAGAATTAAAAATAAAAATCGACGCGGTAAATTAATGTCTCTATGGGACTATCTTGTGGTCGAAAGACCTTCTCTTGATAGTTTTGGTCGAGTTTTAAATATTTGGTCGAATTTTTATTAAGGTGGACAAGACTTTTCCGAGAGCAAAGAGAAAAGAAAAACTAGTTGAAAAATTATTTAAAATTACTGGCCAGCTTCCTAAATAATTTTTGAACTGAGTTATGTCCCCAGCCTGCTTGCTCAGTATTAAGTCACATGCTTTGCACCTTCCTGCTTGCTTGCTTCGGTAGTAAAAGGCACATGCAAGTCACAAGCTGCCTGTGTGCTTGCTTCCTTTATTCTTGATTAATTATGATTGGCTGGAGACTGCTTCATGGGAAGGAAAGGACAGTGTGCTGCAGATGATGAAGCAGGTTGCCAGCTGTCTCCACTGCTTCTTGCTTTGGTTCCTCAGCTGGACACTCATTAAAGACCATCAGAAGTACTTAAGTCTCTTTTTCACCTGCTTACCACGTTCTGAAACCTCAGAAAAGTCCAGAGAATTTTCAGAGAAAACTGACAAAGAAGAAGAGAAAAACTGAGAGAAAACTCAGAAAAATAAATCAAGAAAAAAATTGCTGGTGATTTGATCTTCAATCCTTGATCACTTTGTTTCTGTTAAGAAGATCAGAAGGTGAGATTTTTAAATAAAACCCTAGACCAAGTTGAGTTCAGATCATGATCAGACCTTTATCTTTCTTGTTGATCAGTTCTGCCGCAAGCTTACCTTGGAGAGGGGAACTATCTGAGTTCATCCAACGGTTTAGATTTTGAGTAAGCTTCATCTTCTTGTCTCAGTCAGTCTGAGCAGAACCAGTTCATGTTTAGCTAGGGTGTTGGTCGGATCACTTATCTAAGTGATTATATGGTTCAGTTTGTTAGTTTCGGTTTGAATTAATTTTCTGTAAACCGCTAGCTAACTGATGTGAACTGTCTAAGACCTAAGATTAACTGAACTGATCCTGTCCTGAATAAAACTTGTCTGAACTTAGTACCTTTCTGTTTTGATCAGCTAAGGTGTGGTGTTTGCTAGTACAATACAGTCAATCCTTGGAGCCATTCAGTCTCTTTCTCCATTCAGCTTTGTTCAAGTGCAACTCAGTCTTGTTCAAGCCAGTTTCAAGACTAATCTCTAGGTGAGTCTAGATGGATGTGATGATAGATCACATATGAGTGTATGATTGAATGTACTAGGTTATTTTTGTTAAGTAGTAAAGTCTTTGAATCCTTAAGAACCTTATGGTGTTCACTTAATGTAAACACTTAAGCTTAAAGTTATGATCAAACTATTAATTGGGGTTAATCATAATCTTAGTACTTGAGAACAAGTACTAACTTTAATTATGAAATAATTATGGATTAATTATGGTTTAATTTTTAAATAATTATGGATTAATTATGGATTAATTATGGAGTAATCTTGGATTGATCAAGGATTAATGTTAGATTAATTAAGGATTAATATTGAATTAATTAAGGATTAATTGTGATTTATTAAGGGTTAGTTTATGGATTACTCTTGGAATAATCATGGAAGTAAAATCTTGTGAAGTCTTCTTATTATTCACTATCCCTAAAGTCTCCGCATTCCCGTGACTTGGTCCTGCGAATGGAACAAGGTCATGAAGACACGATGATGGGGTAGCACCCTGGAGACCGTGTACTGCATGACGATGCAGTCCCGAATGTTCATAAGGACCTTCGAGGATGATGGTAATGCTAACTCGCTAGACTCTATTAGCCTTAGTGGTTTCTCGGGTCCAGCATATATATTGTATTATATGAGTACGATGACGGGCGGGAATTGTGGAAGTGATATTTAAAATAAGAATTCACAATGATGATTGATATACTAAAATATAGTACTAGTACTTGCACAATCACGTTTATGCATTTGATATTTGTTTAGTTTAATATTGATTGTGTTGTGATTCTAGATTTACTGAGTAAATTAGTTGCTCATGACTCATTGTTGTGTGTGCAGGTAACCACTAGTTGGGAGATCACTACTTTTGGACGTAAGGAACAGCCAACCAGCGGAAGTATTTTGTTGTCCTTGCAACGTACCTTTTGATGTATATTTACTTAAAACGTTGTTGGGCGATAGGCCATAGGATAAAACTATAACGCTTTGTAAGATGTTTAAAGTAAATAAATAATGTATAAAAGATGTTTATAAATTGCGAGTTTTCATATGATACTAGTCCTTGTCCGGGACAAACTAACTATCGAATATTGCTTTATCGGGTTGAAAAGCCTATAGTGATATCCGATAGGAGTGTCTGTGTTCTTTGGTTGTTGGTCTAAGGCGATCGGATATATTTCGAGAACCTCGGGTCGACCATCAGAGAACATCAACCATGTCATTTCCGGTCATCTATGATCGGGGGTGTCACACTAACTTTGATAGATTTATGGAATCATTAAAATCCAAACTTTTTGAATAACAAGAGATTCTATGTAGAATTATAAAATCCTCAAACCAATAACACTTGATTCTAATAAGAATGTAAGGGCATCTCCATCGGGAGTACTTAGCCCAAGGTACTTAACAAAACTGAAAAAAAAAATAAATCAAAAATCCCAAATTAAAGACAGTAGCGCTCCCAAAATTGTGCTTTCTAGGAACGATAGAGAACCCTATCGTGTCGGCTTCTCAGTGGACCACACAACTTCTGTCTCTCTCTCCTTCGTCGGGGAAAGCCAAGAGTAATCGAGTTTCATTCTCGACTTCTCCGTCTTCTCTCTCTCGAATCTCGGCAATTTTGAAGCGAATCTCGTCGGCTCTGTCTCGTGCCTCGTCGGCTCGGTCTCGAGCGTCGTTATCTCTCTCTCGAGGCTCGTCGTCTCTCTCTCGAGTCTCGTAGTCGCTGTCTCGAAGCAAGCTCGTCTCTCTCTCTCGATAGTCTCGGCTTCTCTCTGGAGCCTCTTCGTCTCTCTCTCGAGTCTCGTCGTCTGTCTCTCGAATCAAGGTCGTCTCTCTCTCAAAAATCTTGGCGTCTCTCTCAAAGCTCGGCGTTTCTGAATCGAATCTCGTCGTCTCTGTCCTGAGTCTCGGCGTCTCTCTCGAACCTCGTCGTCTCTCTCGAACCTCGTCGTCTCTCTCTCGAACCTCGTCGTCTCTCTCTCAAACCTCGGCTGGAATCTCGTCTCGATCTCCTTATCGGTAAGATTAATTTTAACAAACTGATGTCGATGGTGATTGTTTCATAAAACTGATGTTGATGGTGATTGTTTCATAATATTTCTGGAAATCGAAAGCCAATAGTATTTCCTCTGTTTTGTATAAGCTAGCGCTGATGGTAATCATTGTTTGTGGAATTGAAATGCTTAAGTTATGTCATTTTTGTCTTAATAAAATTGTTAAAGGCTCTGTGGTTCACATGATCAGACGAAGCTTTTAGTTTTCTGTTTTTGTTTTTGTTTATCGCATTAGAGAGAACAAATTTTTAATTAAAGTTTGTTTGTTGGATGTGCGAGGGTTGAGGATGTGCGTGGAAGATAAAACTCCGTTGATCACATCAAAGCTTCTGTCTTTCACTACACATCAAGAAGAGGTAAACGCATTTTCCTGTCTAAGTAGATGGCAGTTTAATTGTAGTAAATGGAACCCGTGTAGTAAATAGTTGTTAGCTGTGATGGTTTGTAGTAAATGGTTGTTAGGTTTGATGGTTGTTAGTAAATGGTAGGGAATTAAATGGTATTTAGTTTTGAAGTGATGTACATGTTGTTTGTGTGGTTGTTTTAGTTTTAGGTAATAGATATTGATTGTTCAACTAAAAACATTAACAGCATTAAAACTTGCCTTTAAACCTTCAACAACTTAAAAACATTAACACATATAAATCATCCTGCAAAGCTATTAAAAAAACTCCATCTACTTTCCTTCAACAAAGCTAAAATGGATCCTTATACACAAAACCCTTATCAGTCTGTCCCTCGTGAGCCTTATCAGCAACATTTTAGCTTTCAAAACATGTTACTGAGTCAACAACCAATAACTCAAAACCCTTATCAGCCTTATCAGCAACTCCCTGGTCAGCCAAGTGTTGAAGTCTCTGCGTCGGATGCCTCTATGGTCGGTTCACAATGGACCGAAGATGGCAACGAAGATGCAGAGATCTTGTCTACTCATAAAGAGAGGCGAAAATGGTCTCCAACAGAGGATGTGGTGCTGATAAGTGCTTGGTTATACACCTCCAAAGACCCAGTGGTTGGAAATGAGTAGAAAGCAGAAGTGTTTTGGAAACGAATTGCGGCTTATTTTGCTGCGAGTCCAAAGCTGGCTGGCGAGCAAAAGAGAGAGCAAACACATTGTAAAGCGAGGTGGGGGAAGATTAATGAGGCCGTGTGTAAGTTTGTTGGGTGCTATGAAGCAGCAACGAAGCAGAGATCGAGTGGACAAAACGAGGATGACGTTTTGAAGTTGGCTCACAAGATTTTCTTCAATGATCACAAGGCGAAGTTCACACTAGAGCATGCATGGTTAGAGCTTCGCCATGATCAGAAATGGAGTACAGCAGCTTCTACCAAGGATAAAGTACAGTCAAAAAGAAGGAAGTTGGATGATGGGTGCGCACAGCCATCAACATCAGTGCCTGTAGAAGAGCAAAGAGAGGAAGCAATGGCTCAGCCACAAGGTGTTAAAGCAGCAAAGGCAAAAGGAAAGAAGACAGTGAGCAAGCAAGCGACTTTGGAAGCGTAAGAGAAGGAGAAGATGGAGTTTCTAAGCTATTGGGAGATTAAGCAGAAGGATTATGCGCAGAAGGCAACTCTTAACAAGCAGAAATTGCTTGAGAGCCTTCTTGCAAAGTCTGAGCCTTTAAGTGAACTCGAAATTAGCTTAAAAAATAAGCTAATCAGTGATATGTTAGTTTGAGTTGTCTGTATGAGGTTTCTTTTTTAATTGATATGTCGGGTCTTTAGTTTAAATTCAGTCGAGTCTTTAGTTTTAATGGCGTCGAGTCTGTATGCTTTGGATGTTTATGGTTAATGGCAATGCTTTTATTTTTATGGTTCTGTGTTGTTTTGTATAGTTGTGGTGGTTGTGTTAGTTGGGACTCACCACGTTTTGTTTGTGTATATTGCAGGTGGAGCAAAAAGCCAAGACCCAACAACTTGTGACACAAAAAGCTTTAACCGAACATGTGACACAAGGAGCCAAGGCGTTTGATAGCATGTTACAAGTCGTTCCCTTGATAATTGTTGTCTATAAGTTATGTATGTCTTGTATGTCTGTAATCTATTTCTCTCTTCTCTGGAAAACATTATCTCTTCTCTTGTATGTCTCTTGATCAAACTTCTTCGTTTCTCCTTGTCTCCTTTTTTTCTTGTGTCAACTTGTCTCCTTTTCAAAGAAATTTGTGTCTCCTTGTCTCCTTTTCAAAGAAATAAACAATAAGTTCAAAACTTGCTTTCTTTTATATTTTTACAATAAAAAAATAAGAATTTTTTTCATGTATCATTTTTCTTCTACATGGGTTCTTCTTCTAATAATAATTTATGATGGACGAGAGATAAGACCAAATGTTCGATCAAAAATTTGAAAATCTTCTCAGTCGTAGTGAAGCTCGTCAAGAAGCATCAAGGTCAAAAAAGAAACGAGCTTACATTGAAAGACAACGAGAACAAGGGCACATCCAATTATGGAACGACTATTTTAGTGAAGATGCAACATATCCGTTTCACATCTTTCGGCGCCGTTTTCGAATGAACAAACCCTTGTTCATGCGTATCGTTGATCGACTCTCCGCTCAAATCCCATACTTTCAACAAAGAAGAGATGCTACTGGAAGGTTTGGTCTCTCTCTGTTACAAAAGGAAACGGCAGCAATTCGTATGATGGCATATGGTTACGCAGCTGATGCGGTCGACGAATACCTCCGACTTGGTGAGACCATCGCGCTTTTATGCTTGGAACATTTTACTCAAGGAATCATAGATTTATTTGGAGATGAGTTTCTGAGAAGACCCACGCCAGAAGATCTTCAACGACTACTCGATATTGGAGAGTCACAAGGATTTCCCGGGATGATAGGAAGCATCGACTGTATGCATTGGGAGTGGAAGAATTGCCCGACCGCATAGCACGGTCAATATACACGTGGATCAGGAAAGCCAACCATTGTTTTAGAGGCTGTAGCTTCTCAAGATCTCTGAATATGGCATACGTTTTTCGGACCTCCAGGTACATTAAACGATATCAATATTCTTGATCGATCACCGGTTTTTGATGATATATTACAAGGTCGAGCTCCAAGAGTGAATTACATTGTCAACGGACACGAGTACCATTTGGCTTACTATCTCACAGATCGTATTTATCCAAAATGGGCTACTTTTGTCCAATATATTAGACTTCCATAAGGTCCGAAAGTATCCTTATTCGCTACACATCAAGAAGCTGTACGTAAAGATGTCGAGTGTGCTTTTGGGGTATTGCAAGCTCGATTTGCCATAGTCAAAAGACCAGGTCTTTTCTGGGATAAAATAAAAATTGGAAAGATAATGAGAGCATGTATCATTCTACATAATATGATCGTAGAAGACGAACGAGATGGGTACACTCCGATTGATGTATCAGATTTCGCAGAACCAGAATCAAACCGAAGTTCAGAAGTGGATTACACGTATACATCAAATATGCCTTCAAATCTCAGCAATTTGATGAGCATTCGGAATCGAATTCGTGATAAAACAATACATCAACAATTAAAAGCTGATTTGGTTGAGAATATATGGCAAAAATTTGGAACAAATCAAGATTTCAACTGATCGGCTTTTTTCGTTTACGATTTGTATTTGTATTTTTAATATGCTTTTATGTCCCTTTTAATAAAAAAAATTATGTTTCTTTTTCTTTCAAATCATTCAACTTCAAAAAAAAATTATATTTTTAGGAACATCAATGGAGTTCTACCAATGGAGGATGAAAAAAATAAATAGACTAATTGGGATACTTAAGCTTTCAAATCACAAAATAAAACATTAAATTTTTCTTAAGTATCTATTAGGGGTACTAATGGATGGAGATGGTCTAAGAATCTATAAACCAATAACACTAAATTTTAAAAATTCTAATAATCCTTCTAAATCATACTCCCACTAACATCCCCTAAATATAAAATGTAGAATTATAAACATTGCATGTTGACAAATGAATTCGAAGAGTCGTGATCGGTTCACATTAACTTCTGCTACAACTTGACAGCATCTAAAGTCCAATAAGTCATGTAAGCCACATAAATTTATTAATATATATATATAATTAATTAATTATTTGCGTTAGACTTGTCAAAAGAGGAATTGTCAAAGAGGAAAGAACATGAAGAGAGTAAATAGTTCAAGTAAGTGTTATCATATTGTAAATACTTTTGGAAAAGGATATACTTATAATGGCAGCTAAGCATGATGAGCAAATATCACATGTCCAAGTTTGAAACAGTCCATTTTGTTTTTGACATACCTCACATAAAACATTATTGAGGTATCGAAAATACGTTAATAACCATCACAACCCACAAAACTGTACAATCTAAAACATTATAGCAATGCAAAAGCATCCAAAACAATATAGTACAATATATCATATCACCATTAATACCCCACAGATAAAGATAATTATTGAAATCAAACAGAGGTTGTAGGAACTCCGGAAGGTGAGGGAGATCTAGGCTCAACTTTCCTTAGCTGGATGGCTTTGTGAGACTCATCATCATCATAGTACATGTACGCAAAGCCACCATGCCGGGTCATATCCATGCCAGCCATCTCATCCTCCGCTGATATCCGCAACAGTTTCAGTTTCTTGAGGATGAAGAAAAGCGTTCCCATGGTCGCACTCACCCAACCCGTGATCACAAGTATCTGAATCAGCTGAGCTCCAAGTAGTTTCCCCCCACCTCCCATGAACAAACCATGCGGCCTTCCGGGCTTGTCGCCGTAAAACTGGTTCAAGTACTTTTCTCTAGCGAAAAGTGCGGTAAATATTAGGCCCCACGCTCCGCACCCACCGTGTAACTGTGCTGCTTCGAGCGGGTCGTCGTATTTGAGCTTCTCTGCGAGCTTGTTGCATCCGATGAGAACGAGAGCTGCCACGAAACCGCATATGATTGCTGCCCACGGCTCTACGAACGAGCATCCCCCAGTTATAGCAGCAAAACCTCCAAGGAGGCCGTTACATACGTCGCTAACGTTCCAATGGCCTGAGAGGAGACGTTTCCCGAAGAGAGTTGTTAGCGCCGCCGTGCAGCCAGCTAGCGTGGTCGTGACAGCTGTCCTTCCCACAGCGCTCCATTGACCGTTGATCGTGCCTGATTCATATGTGACGAGGATCTTGTTGAAGGAACCAGGGTTGAAACCATACCATCCAAACCAGAGAAGGAACGTTCCAAGGACAACAAGTGACGCCGAGTGGCCCCGTAGAGCTATAGCTCGTCCACCGTTATCGAAACGGCCAAGTCGTGGACCTTCGATTAACGCACCCCATAGTCCAGCAATACCTCCAACCATATGGACAACACCAGAGCCAGCGAAATCGATTGCTCCGGTGCTGAAAAGTAAATCACCATCGGTCCTAAAAGGACTAGCCCACCCATCAACCGACCAGAACCAGTGAGAAACAACCGGGTAAACAAACCCTGTTAAGAAAGATGAATAGATCAGGTAAGCAACAAACTGAGTCCGTTCAGCGATGGAACCGCTGGTGATCCCTGCGGCGGCTATAGCGAAAGCCCATTGGTATAGAAAATTAGAGTAATCGGCGGAGGCTGAAGGAAAATCTTTGAGGCCGAAGTTATGTTTTCCGATGAAACCATTTGAAGGAGATCCAAAGGCAAAGGCGAAACCGAATAGATAGTAGAAGAGACCTCCAGCTGCAGCGTCAAGGACGTTGGTAAGCATGATGTTCATCGTGTTCTTGGCTCTGACCGAACCCGCGCAGAGCATAGCGAAGCCGAGTTGCATAGAAAAGACGAGGTAAGCTGAGAAGAGAAGGTATGTGTTGTCAACGGCGAAAGCGACGTCGGTGAATTTGTGGTTAACGGTGCTAAGTTGGCCACAGATGTAGTCAGCCGCAGCCGTAGCATTAGGACCTAGCAAGACGGCAAGATCGGTAGCTGAGCAAGATAAAGCTCCCGACATGTTTGAGAGAATGATGAGAGAGATGTCGAAAACAAAGAGAGGCAGATGAAGACAGTGTGTTCTTCTCTCTGTTTATAATAAAACCGAGGAAACTTGTGGGGCTTAGGGTTGACTTTTCTAATTACAGCTTGACGAAACTTTTGCAAGTTGCAAAGTCCTTACATTTTGTTTGCTAGTAGATGTGAGCAATTTTATAAGGTCTCTGAATTTTCATCTGCTAAATCGGTGTAGATAAGATCTGTGTGTTCACAGTTTTTATTTTTTTTTGAAATTATATCACAGTTTAATATCTCAATGTCCAAAAAACTCACCCATATGTTTTTGTTGAGATTCTATCATTTTTTGTCTGTTTTCAGATTATAATTTTTTTTTTTTTGCTTTTTAACTCCTCACGAAGATTGATACAGTTGGGGAGAATTGTCCCATTAAAAGTTCTCGTTGTTTTGGTCGAAATAGATTGAAATTTCTTATGAACATAAAAGGTCTCATTTTGACCAATAATAATTTTATTTTCGTGCAGCTAAGTATATACATTTTTAATTAAGTATATACATACATGTATTCAAATAATTATTTAAGTTATATATAAACCTTTTTTAACTTCTGTTACCATCAAACTCATTAATACAAAAATTTCCCATCAGACTGTTGGTGATTATCGTGAAGATATTGATCTTGACCAAGTTTATGTTGAAAATGAGTATCTTCATAAGTTCCTGTAAAAAAGTTCCAATTGAATCAATGCACATTAAATATTCTTATTGAAAAGCTCGTACTAGTCTTTATTTCAAAAAAAAAAATGCTCGTACTAGTTCTACAACCAATAGAAAAAGATTCCTATCTTATTCTCAGCAATTAATTAACTTTTTCTAAATAATTAACTATTTGTATATATATTATACGATTAATAAATAAAGTTTTCAATAATGTAGACATACCTGAGATTACCAAATAGCATATAATATAATAAATTATAATCAGTATTTTGTTCAGAATAGTGTACTTTAATATCTAGAATCTGTGTCTTAGATTTGGACTTTTTGGTTTATTTTGTCATTTTAAATTTGATTATACAAATATTTTGAAGCTGTTTTTACTCATATACCATTCTATTTTGCTACTTATAGTCAACTCATATTATAAGTTTTATAATATAAATATATTTTTATTCTAAACAGATGCAATTTGAATTAAAACAAAATATAATGTTGATATAAACAAATAAAGTTGATTGATTCCAACATGTATAGTTTAGTAAGCAAAGATTGACCACGGTATCTTGGATCTTTGGTTTTCGACTTTCCACCTTTAATCCACTAGTATATTCTGTTTGATTCTTCTAATATTTAGTTCACACAAGACATGGGGAAAACTTTAATTTATGATGGGACTTTCTCTAAAGCTTCAAAGCATCCATACTTTGCGTGTATATATGTATCTCCTTCATTTTTTTCCACTGAAAAGGAGATTATATTAACAAAGTATTTGTAGATAAACCGGTTATTGTAAAATCCCGAAGAAGATACTGGCAGACTACACATTAGTCTCCAGAGACATTAACCCACATTTGAGAGACAAGATGAAAACATATAACAAGTAGAGCCTAAAAATATACACACACTGTACCTAGAAAAAAAAGGGATAGATCTAAAGAAGCCTATATAAACTTGGAACAACTTTGTAGTTATGTTTGAAAGTGATTCTTTGCGAGAGAGAGCAATGGAGCTGACTTAGGGACAACACCATTGAAAAGCGAAATCTCCTATTGTGGATAGCCCATGCAAGATGTTGTGAATAAATAATCCATGAACTTATTATTTATGTTTCCGAGTAGAACGCCAACATTCGATTTTTGTCTGGGTAAATCCTAGTTTCAGATATGGGTCAGTTTATGCTTCTGGGTAAAATGGAAACTTCGACTAAATAGAAAATTTCCAATTTCTTAGGATATAGAAAGATTTAACCTAATTTCCGACTACGAACAACCTAAAGGAGTCCTAAACCCTAGAACATGAGATCTGAGTCAATCCATGTCTCTGAGTGAAATTGAAAATTTCTATTAAAGAGAGATTCTTCCAAATCTCACGATATGGAAAGATTTAACCTAATTTTTGACTACGAATAACCTATATAAGGGGGGGAGAGGCTAAACGCTTGAACATGAGATCGACTATACTAAACTTCGACTATATAATTATGTAGCTAGAAGTAGGTTTCTAATCCAAACTATTTATCCAAATTAATAAAACATTACTTTTGGATCATTATTCTTGTTTATTATTGCATGCTTCAGGTTTTCGTAGTACCAACAAATAGTCTGCACAAATTTACCTGAATAGTCTGGCACTAAAAAAAGGGGTAACCAAAACTACGTGAAAATGACGGAAAGTGTGCATAATGCGCAACCTTTGGCCACCAGGTCAAAACCAAGTTGTGAACTCATATCGTAGCTATGCATCAACAGATCACCGAGATGCATACAACTCGGGAAAGAAACACCTATATGGATAATCCCAGGCTCATCTCGGAAGTCCACACCTTGAATGGTCGGATGGAAAAGCAATCCAAACTATTGGAACAAAGGTCGAAAAGCTATCACAGCTTGAAGCCAAAAACCCATTTCTTCGAGAGGAACTCCAATCTCAACACGGGAGAAAGAAATGATGCATTTCCATGGTTCAATTAGTTCCACCACTGAATGGAGAACCAACAAATGAAACCGACACCCCAGAGGTAAACCGAGCAAACCTTGTAGGAGATGATGAAGACTTTGACACAGAAACTGACGAGGCGATGCAAGAAGCATCCACGGCTAAAAAATCGACAAAAACAACATATCTTGAGCAAATCTTCTCCAATAAGTTTGAAGCGGTCTAATCATTGATATATAGACTTTTGGGTGTCGTTCCCCGAATCAAAGAACTACTCTTGAGTCCTACGAGGACATCCCATTCGCAGACGAAATCGCACTAGTGGAGATCCCAAAGAAGTTCACCTTCCCAAACATAAGGATGTATGACAAGACCAATGAACCAAATAATCATATGGCTCAGTACAAACAGCATACACTCACTGTAGCTATCCAGAAGAAACTCAGAGAAGTTACCATGTGCAAGGGTTTCGGCTCAACTCTTATCGGACCCATGCTGCTATGGTATATCAACTTGCCTAGCAGATCGTTACACTCCTTTTCAGCCTAAACCGACCACTTCGTGGAACAATTCGCGAGTATCAGGAACATGAAAAACAGCTGATGAACTTTACAAGATCCCGCAACACCGGGCTGAACCCCTGCGCAGATACATATCACACTTCAATTAGGAAAAGGTTTCCATCCCTAGATTTAATGCCTCAACAACCATATCCTCCTTTAAGAGAGGCCAACCAATGCAGAACCATGTAGGAGTTGTTGTCTCGAGCATGGGCACAACCGCACATGTAAAGCGCTCCCAACAATAGGATTCAAGGGCCATAAGAAATGAAAAAAATGACTAAGATGAGAAACCTCATCAAAAGCCTGGAAAATAAGCAGGATGCGGAAACCAGGGCATATACCAATATCAACCCTTCGCAAAGGCCGAAAGAATGGCAGTGTTTCCTTGGCCGGATATCTTCAATCTCTTTCCATCTCGAAGACGGAACTGATCAACTTTCCGAGGCAGATGGGCCCATAGTTTAAGTGTCCTCAGAAGATGAAAGCACCAAAAACGTTCCGAACCCAAACCGATGGTGTGAACTCCACAATGACCACAGTCATAAAAACCGAGGACTGCATCTAACTGACGATGGAAGTCAACGAGCTACTAAAAAGGGCACCTCCAAGAATTCTTTTTCAATATAGACAAGAATCTCCTCAACAACAAGGATGAGAAAAATCAACTGGCCAAAACTACTTCTGCCTCATGACTTCGACATGATAGGGTAATTAATATGATATCTGGTGGCTCCAAGGCAAGCGGCATCACGCATGCAACTGTCAAGAGAAGCATAAGGAACGACAATGAAAGTCAAGAAGCCAGGAACCCATACACCTAGTGTTGGGGATAAATAATCTAGAAAGATACTATTGCTTCTTATGAGCAGGAGTCGCCCTTCGATCCTTGCCTAAAGAAATTCAAGCTCAGCCCCGGTGCCATCCCTTTCTCCGGGTAAAATGGAAAACTTATATTAAAGGGGATCTATATTTCATATTATGGAAGTATGTAACCTAGTTTCTGACTAAGAACAACCTATATAAGGGGGATCCAAACCCTAGAACAAGGAATCGACTATTCTAACCAATGGATCGACTATTCTATACAATAAACTAGAGCAAGGTGGTTAGAATTAGGGTTTATAAAACAAACTGTTGTGAGCCCGACTCTAAAGATCACTAAAACACATCTTTTGATCATTTTTACTGCTCGTCTACTAATTTCTTCTCATTTCCATAGTACCAACAAAGTATTTGCACAAAATATCCTTAACAGTTTGGCGCTAGAAGGACAGAGGTAATTAAGACTACGTGACAATGACGGAAAGGGAGCATAACGAGCAGCCTTCGGCCACTACAGTCGAGGCTAAGTTGCGAGCTTAGATTGCAGCTTTGCAAATCCAATTCACCGAGTTACACACAGCTCGGGAAAGAAATGCCTATATGGATAACCTTGAAATTCTCTCGGAAGTTCTTAAAGAATAAGATTGATGAGCACTCCACACTATTGGAGCAAAGCGTGAAGAAACTTTCACAACTTGAGCCCGAAAACATGGTTCTCCGAGAGGAAAACTCTGCTGTTAACACGATGAGCAACAAACGACGCCGGTTCCAAACCCGCGTTCAACCAGTGTAACCCTTTGAAACTCCAACCAAGGGAGGCAAAACCAGTCAAAGGGTTCCACCACTAAATGGAGAACTAACGATTGGAACCGTCACTCAGGGGGGTAAATTAAACAAACCTGACAGAGGACGATGACTCTGACTCGGATACAGACGAAGAGATGCAGGAAGCGGCTGCAGCAAACAAATCTAAAACAACGGCCTACCTCAAGCAAGTATTCTCCAAAATTTTTAATGTCGCCCAGTCAATGATAGAGAGGCTCCTGGGTGTCACTCCCCCAATCCGAAGAAGTGCTCCTGATTCCAACGCAGACAATCATTTTGTGGAGATGAGATCGCTCTGGTAGAGATGCCAAAACAATTTTCCTTCCCAAACATGATGCTTACTATATAAATCCAAAAAGAACTCAAGGAAGCCACCATGTGAAATGGTTTCTGTTCAACCCTGACTGGACACACCTTACCTACAAACAGATCGATACGTTCCTTTGCAACCTTGACCGACTAGTTCGTGGAAAAGTTCATTAGTAGTAGGAACCTAAAGATGAAAGCTGATGACCTCTACGAAATCTTGCAGAATTGAGTTAAGCCTAAGTAGCTACAAAGCACGCTTCAAACATGAAAAGGTATCCATCCTGTGGGAACCGAAATTCACCGTCGATTTTAATGAATATTAATGGAGGAAAGCAATGAAAACTCTACTTTGAGGTTCAGATTCCCTGCGACAGCCAACGACAAGTGACCAAATAAATGCGGAAAAAGTTTTGTTAAGATTTGGGACTGGACCTTAAGAAAGGCTGCCTACGTACCCCTTTCGAGGATCAAGTCGGACGTAGTTCAGTTAGAAAGAATTGAACAAGAGACTGAACCGCCTGGGCGAGTTCGTCTAGTACGAGCGTGGGTCAAAGAAACAGGCATGTCGAGAATAATGCCCAGGTTTTCTAAGTGCCGAGCTCTAGAGTAGGAACAGAGATCTGCAAACAAGATAAAAATAGAACAAGAGGCGGCCAAACGTTCTAGGTCCTGCCTTGCTAGTCTAACCGCCTAAATTCTAAGTTCTCTAAGCTAACAGGAGTTCTCTAGGTCTCAAATCTCGGATGCCCCCCTTTTTCTTCTGCTCCTGCTCTCCTTATATAGTCGCTCTAGGTCGGTGGCCCATCTATTCCTTTGCCTTCGGGCCCAAGTTTATCTCTTTAAGGAATATTCCATTTTTCGCTGATCTTGATAGCTATCTTCGAGTCTTGACATTTATCTTTGGAAACTTAGCATTTATTTTATTTCCGCGAGTTAGGACAAACCGTCATAACTTTTATGGGCTCGAATCCCTTCCGAGAGCGTAGATGGGCTTCTAGACCAGTTTAGATCCTTGCAGACCGTTCTTAGGCCTTTTGGCGTTTATACGATTTCTCGGTTTTAGTCATAAAACTTTGATATTAACTTTAATCGAAACGAAACGAGAAGTATGAGGTCCCGAAGGTTGGATATCACAGCTATACGGAAGATACGGGAGTCGAAGTAAGTCGGACAGGGCGGGATCAGGTCGAGCTCGCCGGGCGAGCCGACTAGCGTGACGGACGAGCTCGCCGGCGAACTGACCCACGCTGTGGTTGAGCTCGCCGGGCGAGTACACCCACGCCGTGGTTGAGCTCGACGGCGAGCTGACCCGCGTGATGGTTGAGCTCGCCGGGCGAGTACACCCACGTCGTGGTAGAGGTCGCCGGCAAGCTGACCCGCGTGATGGTTGAGCTCGCCGGGCGAGTACACCCACGTCGTGGTTGAACTCTCCGGCGAGCTGACCTGCGTGATGGCTGAGCTCGCCGGGCCAGTATACCCACGTCGTGGTTGAGCTCGCTGGGCGAGTGGCTTTTGTGCGGGATTCGCTCGTTCGTCCACTTCCAATCTTTCTTTCAGTGAATGTTTTGCGGAAAATCCATGAATAAGAAATAATATTAGCCTTCGATTTCGAGATAACCGTTTTTGACCCCAACAGTTAGCCCCCCAGCCCTTAGCAATCATGTCTGACTAACTCCTCTACTGATTTCATTTCTGTACATAAAAATAAAAGTGCAGGCTTTACCTTGGGAGTATCGATCACAGGATGCAAGGTTGCTCAAACAAGTATCTGGACCTGCAGGTAAAAATTAGTTCCTATCCTCTCTCTCTACTATTTCTCTCCTAGTCAAGTCTGCTTCATTTGCAAGACATTGACCAAAATTGGACAGGCTTCCATGAATCAAGCCTTAATGGTTGCAGCCACCAAGTCATGTTCACTTCTTTTTGACCTATATCCTAGGATTCATTGCGAAGAAAGTCTTGAAGGGGGTAACCACCAAGCCCTGTTCGAACCCTTTACCTATAGAATTCTTATGAATCAAGTCTTGATGGGGGTAACCGCCAAGTCCTGTTCGAATTCCTTCCTAGTTAATGACTAACTAATCCTAGAACATAAATTTAAAATAATTTTCGATTTTTTTTTAATAAGAAACTTTTGAAAATTAAATCTAATTTCGAAAATGAAAGAGAGAGGGTGATAAAACTATCTACACAAGGCTTTTACCTTCCAGACTTGTTTGAAGCATCCGATCCCATGTATACCAAGCCCCAAGACAAGCAAAGAATTGTCAGGTTAGGTTGGAAATCAGCTTTGGTTCCTCCAGACAATCAATGAAAGTGTTGTCATAGCTGACAGGTGATCAACTTTAGCATCTATAGTACATTCGGCATCAACAAATCTAAGAATGGTCCCTAAAAGATCGGTTAGATAAAAAGTGAAAATTATCATTATCCCTTTCTTGACTCAATAAAAACCATTTTGAAAACATTTTTGGATGAAATCAAAAGGTAAACAGCACCAGTAATCATCCCCCCAGACTTAAATCATACACTGTCCCCAGTGTATAACCAGTCCAGTGAAGGCATAGGCAATAATAAAGTACACTGATATCAAAAAAAATTTAGAACGATATACCTGACCGCGATGCGTATCGATCGATGTTGAGTCGCATTCGTCGATCGCTTCTGTTTGGTTCATGTCGATCGATATCGGCTGTGTCATATCGGTCGATTTTAGTGGCAATCGTCTAGTTGTAACTGCAAAGAAAAACAAATACGAAAAATAAAATCCTAAAGATAAAATAAAATGAAAAACTACCTAACAGTGGATTGCCTCCCACTCAGCGCTTTGATTACAGTCATCTAGCTTGACTTTGGATGGAATGAGCTATTGAGATGAAGTACAGGTACTTGTTGAGAAACAAGTATCCTCTGTATCTTTCTTCTCGCCGAACCATGCGTCAAATAGGCTTCTTGTGGCTTCATATTCTCTGGTTCGTTTCTTCTTTATCTCAATCAACTCATCAATGATCCTTTTAATCCTTTCTTCATGACCTTCAATGATGAACTCGTGCCATCCTAACTTCCTGTAGGCATGTTCTGAAAGATCACTGAGCTCTGCTTGCATTGAATCAAGGCGTTGGATCATTTTGTCGTGGATGGAGCTGGTATCGATCGATTCCTTTGTTGAAATGTTGGTCGATGGCTGTTGAAGTCCATCGATCGATGCGCTGGGCCTTCTGTCGATCGATTCTAAAGGTGCAGGTCTGCTCAAGCTGCCTCTGAATGGCTTTAATTTCTTTATGCATCCCTTCTATGCTAGATTCCATGCTTCCAACCTCGTTAACAAGCGGGAAATACGTTTGGTCTAGACGTCTATCTTGTGAATCGTCCACGCTTGTTATTGCTGTGTAGACTTCATCAGCTAATTTATCCAAATCAGCTCTGGTACAGATCTCTGAAGTCTGTATATCGATCGATGCAACTGGTTGTTCATCGGTCGATTTTTGCTTCTGCAGATTCTCGTGAAGCTTCTCTGCAAAGAGCTTCATCTGGCCGTCGATTTCAGTCAATCACCTGTCGATCGATGTGAGGTTGAGCTCGTCGATCGATGCAATCGATGCAGCCTGATAATCGAGTTGACGTTGGAACTTCTCAGCCTCCTGCTACATAGTATCTATTCGTAGTGCGAGTTCCTCCACTTCTTTGTCTACTAAGAAGTGTATATCAGCAATTTTCCTCTCAACTGCTTTCAGACGAGTCAATCCTCCAAAAGGATTGCAAGGTGCAGCGGGGTTCATATCTGCATGTGCTTCATTGATAAGGCAGATAGATCTCTTCATCTCTTATGTGCAGATGCTTAAATCCCCTAGGTTGTGGAAGATAGGTTTACAGGTTTTGGTGAGTTTGCTGCTGAGACGAGCTTCTGCTTTCTTCAATTCTTTCCAGATATCCCCAAGAGACTCATCAACCTCATGTTTTGAGTAAGTGGTCGATGGTGTGGGCTCCGTATCGATCGATGTGGATGTTACTCCGTCGATCGATATTGATCTTTTCTGGCTATGGTTTTGTGCGTTGCGAAGATCTTCAAGTTCCAGCTCAAGACGTTGAACCTTCTTGAGTAATCCCTGGTCTGCACTGAACATCCAGTTCATCTTACTGCGAAGCTTGTCTGTGGCCTCTTTTAAACTCTTTTCCATGGAGAGCTTTTCCCATTTGCGTTCTCCAAGTAAACCGGTGAACATCTCGTTGATCTCGTCTTTGGTGTAGGTTTCTTGCACCAATTCTCTTCTTGTAAATGAACTGGCGTGCTCTGGTAGACAGATGTAGGAGAGCTTGTCCATTGAAGTTCTTTGGAGCAGTTTCTTGATGTCGTCTTTAGAAATACTGATGACGTCACCATCTATTCCTCTAGCAAAGCCATTCTCGTCTCTGTAGACCCCATACTCATCTCTCTGCTCCCAAAAGAATTTTCAAACTCCATATCGAAAGGCTCTCTTTCGGAATTCGGGACACTTATCGATCAATGCAACACACTCTGTATCGATCGATTTCTGTTGAAGATATAGATCCTTCCAGTTGAGATGGTTATCCTCAGCTTCCTTTGGCTCGGTTGTTGTGTCTGCCTCCTGGTGCTGATAATGGTGATCTGGTCCGTAGCGTTGTTGCTGGAATAGGTTTTGGGATCCATTGGCTAACTGTAGGACGTCTGCAATGTCTTCTCTGGATATGTGGAGTGTTCGTCCATCCATTGAGCGTGCAAAGCCTTGTGAATCCCTGAAAATACCAAACTCATCCGGTATTAGATTACCGAAATTAAGTACATTTGAATTTGTTACCTGGGATGGTTGGGTGTATGTATCGGTCGATGGCACAGGTTCTGAATCGGTCGATGGTTGTTCAGGCCTATCGGTCGATTGTTCTAGTGCCATGTCGATTGATGAGACTGCTTCGAGTTGGGTGATGTATGTTGGTGTGGCAGTCTCGACCGCGAAGCTCTCGTACTGGTAGGCACAGTTTGTTTGTCTGAAGGTTGCAGACTGCTCCGACTGTGGCTAGGAAAGCTCTTCCAAGTAGCAAAGAAGTAGGTAGGGTTATCTTGACGTCCAAGACATGGAAGTCTACTGGAATTAGGGCTTCTCCTATGGTAACCTCAAGGTTTCTCACAGTTCCTCCAGAGTTCTGCTGAGAACAATCCCCAAAGATGAACGATTCTTCAGTAGGCTCTATCTTCAGACCTATATGGTCTGCTATCACCTTGGGTAAGATGCTAACTCCAGATCCTGTGTCACAAAGGGCACGTGGGAAGTTGATCCCCTGTACTGAGCAAGGAACAACAAACTTTCCTGAATCCTCCTTCTTCTCTAGTTTGATCCTCCTCTTCATACTTTCTCTAACTTGGTTGAACATCCTCTTGATGTCTTCTTCTGTCTCCTTAGTTTCTCTGAAAAACATCCACAATCTGTGTGAAAAGTAGGCTTCTTCAAAGGGTTTCTCTGTAGGTATCCTTAGAACTCTCTTTCTGAAACTTATCAATTCTTTCTCATTAACTCCTCTTTTAAGGTGTTTAGGAACCTTCTCTTTCCTTTTTCTGAGAACTCTGCCATCTTTTTCCTTTTCTATCTCCATTGGATCAATAATATTCGTGGGTTTCTTCATTATGGCGGTTGGTGGGTTTCTGGAAGGCTTAGATTGCTCCCGGAGTGCATTAAGTCGTGCAACATCTATCTTGGGAAGTTGCACTCGGCGTGTGATAACTGAATATCGATCGACAGCTTCTGGAGTGTGTCGATCGATTTCTTTATCATTCGGTTGATCGATGGGACGTCTGTCCTGTCGGTCGATGTGGTAAGGGCTTGGCGGATGTGGGTGCTTTGCTGCGAATTCCTTGTTAGTAAGTATCTTCACGGTGTTGCACTCGTTGGTAGATCTTTCAAGATCCATCGGTCGATGCTCGTCTTGTTCCACCGATCGATTGGTGTTGGCGTACATCTATCGATGTGGTGATCCTGACATCGATCGATTCCAGTGGTTGCCGCCAATACTCTCGATCTGGAAGTCTCCCTCTTCCAGCTTCTCTTGCTTTACCACTCTCCAAAAATCATCCTCTATGATAGCACTGACATTGTGGCCTGTTGTTTATTCTCCAGTCCCTTTTCCTAAAGCTTCCTGCTTCTTAACAGCTTCTCCTGTCTGAATCACTTGAGTCTCCAGTTTCTTCACATGGGTACTCAAAGCATCAAGCTTTGTGTTCAAAGTGGTGTAGACAGCGTCGATCTTTCCATTGAAGTTCACCTCTAACTGCTGCTGGCTTTCAAGAACTTTGCTCAGCATGTCTTGTAGCTTTCCTTCTGGGGTTGGTGTGGGTGGCTTCATGTAAGATGAGTTTCCATAACTCATGTTGTTGTTGGGGTTGCTGCTGTTGAAGTTTCCTCTCTGTCCTGCGAAGTTTCTGTTTCCTTGGTTTCCAGATCTCTGAAATCCGGTTCCACTGATCCAGTTGACTTCTGCTTCTATGTAGTCATCTTCTTCATCAGCCTCTGCATCCTCTACTGAGCAGATTTGCTTGTTTATCAGTTTCTGAACATTGTCAAGTGAAGCTTGTACCTCATTTATTTGTTCCTTTCCAAGGAATGCTGTAGATCTTGCTCGTACAATGTTCTTTGTGCTGTTGCTGGATGCTAGGTTGTCTATTAGCTTCACAGCATCTTCAGGATTCCTTGTAGTGAAGTTGCCTTCACTTGCAGTGTCTAGAGCCATCTGATATTTCAGTGTGATGCCTCTGAAGAAAGTGCAGAGCAGCTGCACTTTGTTGAATCCATGGTGTGGGCAGTCTCGCTGGTAAGACTTGAATCTGATCCAGGTATCCTTGAATGACTCTCCAGACTCCTGATTAAATGTGGCAATTTTCCTCCTTAAGTCTTCAGCGCGCGCATCATCAAAGAAGTTACGCAGAAATGCGTTTTTGATGTCGCTCCAGGATGTAAGAGATCCTGGTGGTAGCTGCTTAAGCCACTGTAAAGCTCCTCCAGATAAAGAGTGTTTGAAGAGCTTACAGAGAAGGTTGTCCACAGGGACTCCATTGGCTTTCATAGCAGATATTAGATCCTCGAACTTCTCCAGATGGTCCATGGGATGCTCACTGGACAGCCCATAATAAGGTATCTGTCCCACAAGGGTGTAGTACTGCGGCTTGAGCTTGAAATCGCCTCTTTGAATAGCAGGGGGACGAATGGCTGATCTGTTGGTGTAGAACTGATCTGGACGGTTGTAGTCAGCTAGTGTTCGAGCAGCCTCTTCTACAGGTTGAACAGCTCCTATAGGTGCAGTTTCTGGCTCAGGGATTACTTCATTCTGAGCGTTGAGTTTCTGACCTGCTTCATTACGAAGGTGACCTTCTTGGTCACGCAAGTCTCCATTCTCATCTCGTGTGAGAATAATAGGCGCAACCATGACTCGCGGAGTAGTATCGATCGATATACGGTTAGGGGTATCGATCGATGTCGGATGAAAGATGTCGGCGACGGTGAAGTAGTGTCGGTCGACGTGAAGGTCCGAGTGTCGGTCGACGAAGACGGTGTCTCGGTCGGCAAGGGTGCGTTGGTATCGGTCGACAGGCAGTTGATGGCGTCGATCGATGCGGAACAGATTTCCTTGCGGATGGAACGTTCCAAGCTAGCAGGGTCTTCTGAGAACAAAAGTCGGGATTCCTTGTTGCTTCTGGTGCTGCTGGGCATGTACCTGAAAAGACAAGAAAACATTTTGTGTCAGAAAACAAATTAAAATAAAAATAAAAATAACCTAGACCTAATCAGATTAGATCCTATTGTATCAAAGCTCCCCGGCAACGGCGCCAAATTTGATATCACTCAAATTACCCTAAGGAGTGACTTTATTCTCTCAAATAAGAGATTCAGTTGTAGTACTCAGGGATCGAATCCACATAGAGCTAGTGTACAAATAAGATGCAATCTTAATGACTATGCTAGGTTGAAAATAGTTTAAAGTAAAGTGCAGGTTTGCTGAGTAAGGATAAGATTACTCAGTTGAAAGGATTTGGTTTTGAAACAGTAAAGAAAAGTAGTTAGATTCAGGGTAAGTATTCATGAATTCAGGATTATAAATACTATAAAGGCTAACAAGTTGCTTGCATGATATGTCAGAGCTCAACACTTATTAAATGAATCCATCAGCTCTCGCATTATTTAGACCATCTATTACTTAGATGCTAAATGGTGTTGCGGTCGGCTACTCTGCCGATGGTATCGATCGATGGTTCGATAGGAATATCAACCGATACACCTCTAGCTACGTCGATCGATTACTCTATAGGAGTATCGATCGATACGGCTCTAAGCAAGCTTTATGCGCGAGTTGATACAGTGCTCACCATGATCTTAGATCAGCTTTCGCATATCTCAAGAGGGTCATAGCATGTTTAGGATGTTGTCAGGTATTGCATGTAATAAACAATGCAATCCAAGTTCATGTTCTAGGTAGCTAAACTAGAAAAAGCATTAGTGAACAGTCCTAACAATAAATATCACAACTATAGCAATTATAGGTTGGGGTTAATCCCTCATATCCTATTTAAACCCTAAATCTAACAAATGAATCTACTCAGACATGGCTAAGTAGTTCATAGCAACAAGGTAATAATAGGAGTTCATAGACCTATTAGAGGGTGAACACTTAGGTTCCAATCACAAATATCTTTGGATCTCTCCTCTAGGTCTAGAATTCTATAACCATTGTTAACAAATAAAGAACTAAAAGAAATAAGTAGAAGTAGAAGAAACTTGAATAAAACTTGTATTGTGTATATTGTGTAAAAAAACTTGTCTTAAACTTATAAAAACTTAGGCATATAAATATATGAGTTCATTAGGTTAAAAAACTCGTCAGGGGCATTCTTGTAAAATGTGATATCTTGGGCTTCAAGTTCGGCCAGGTCCAACTTGTCTTTCTACCGCCTCAGTATCGATCGATAGTACATGGTGTACATCGATCGATTATAGTCTCGATGTATCGTCCTTCGGCTAATGTGTGTTGATCGATTGCACAGAGTGTGCATCGATCGATGTGTAACTCTGGTGCCGACCTCTGGTCTTGATCACGTGTGAACTTCTTTAAGCTCCAAAAAGGCACCTAAAACATCATTTTTCTCCAAAATGCTTCTGAACCTGAAAACATACCTAATAGACTCCAAAACATAGATAATAGTAGTAAAAACACTCATATACCAGGGGTAAAAACGGGTAAAATCCATGGTATATCAAGATGCCTAATGCCTAATCTAAATGATCAAAATGCACAAGATATGATAGCTAAAAACATGTAAATTAATATGCAAGATATCAACTCCCCCACACTAGTCCTTTACTTGTCCTCAAGTAATCTTTTCAAAACACAAGGAGGAGAGATATATAGATGGAAGCAAAGCCAAAAGAAACACCCATAGCACTCAACTTGACATCCTAAAGAAACATAGCAAATAGCATGGGTAAAACTCTCTTGTTATACTCTAGCTTCTCAAGGCCTATCAATACTCTTATGCCTCTACACAAGATGCAATGCCTATCAACCAACATATTCTCTTAACCAACCTTCACATTGATTCACACACACACACACAAGGTGAATTCTCACAAATGGGCGCAAGATATCAATCATTTGGCTAGGTGATCAAATGGTCTCATATGTATGAAAAGGAGGGTTCAATGCATCATTTTAAAGGTGGTAATCACTCAAGAATCAAGGAGCTTGATCATTATGCAGAATTTATCTAAGACTGTGAGCAATTCATGCATACATGGATCCATCCTCATCATTCTACCCATTCCTAAGTGATTACAAGTTCTACACCCCTTTTATCAATCCCATACCCCAAAATGAAAAACACTCACATCACTCTTCCAGTGAACAACTTTCTTTCTTCAAGATTCATACACTAAGGACCTTTTATTCACAATTCACACTTCTAAGCTCTAACACATTTTGTTTTCCCTTCCCTACTATCTTATTGAATCTTTCTTTTTCTTTTCTTTTTTTTTCTCTCTCTCTCTCTCTCTCTTCTTTCTTTTTTTTTTTTTTTTTTTTTTTTTTTTTATGAAGTGGAAAGTCTCAAAGATCAATCAAGAGCTTCTTATCTTTCTATTCTAGGTCCCTAGGGATTTTCTTTCTCAATACACTCTTTTGTTCATCAATCTCACATTTATCACTTCCCAAACCCAAAATATAAACCTTTAAGGAACAAAGACCCACTCACCATCCTAGAAGCTAGCTCAAATGAGTACCCTATGCCTAGCAAGAGATGAGAACAAATCCATGTCGCTCCCAATACACTCAAGATTTTGCACATGACAAACTATCAAAAGAGGCCTCACTCATGCAAATCAATGTAGGCTTCAAAGAATGGCTAGGGTTTAAGGGTATGGAAGTGCCGTTTGGGTTAACAAAGAGTGGTATAATGGGGAAAGATAATCCAAATGTGTATGAGATCCATGATCAAGTATGCAAATGCCCATATGCAAGAGAATTAAGTTCATTCAAGTCTAAGTTCAGGTTGGAGCTGGTTTCAAGAACAATGTCAATATCAAACAAGCAAGCAAGTTTCAAGAAGAGTCTTCAAGGCTCAAAGCATGCAAGCCTTTCAAAAGATGCTTAAGCTACTTGATATGTTTAACTAGGGTGCCAAATTCAGTGCAAACAAGTGTTCTTTACAAGGCAGTGCTCCATGTGCAAGTGAATGCAACCTATATGCTCTAGACTAAATCTTAAAGATGCAAGTGATGCAACTACATGATTCAAAAAATTAAATTTTTTTTTGGTTTTCTATGCATATATGAATGTACAATGCAATGCATGAGACTCTCAATCACGAAGCAAACATGATCAAATACTTGGTACCTCCCCTACACTTAAATCACACAGTCTCTGTGTGAGTAAGAGAGAAGGAGATACCCAAATGATATACCATGGATTTTACCCGCTTTTACCCATGGTATATGAATGTTTTTACTACTATTATCTATGTTTTGGAGTCTATTAGGTATGTTTTCAGGTTCAGAAGCATTTTGGAGAAAAGTGATGTTTTAGGTGCCTTTTTGGAGCTTAAAGAAGAGTTCACCCGTGATCAAGACCAGAGGTCGACACCAAGAGTTACACATCGATCGATGCACATTCTGTGTTATCGATCGACACACATTAGCCGAAGGACGATACATCGAGATCATAATCGATCGATGTACACCCTGAACTATCGATCGATACTGAGGCGGCAGAAAGACAAGTTGGACCTGGCCGAACTTGAAGCCCAAGACATCACATTTTACAAGATTGCCCCTGACGAGTTTTTTAACCTAATGAACTCATATTTATATGTGCCTAAGTGTTTTGGCAGAAATACAAGTTTTTAATAGTTTTAAGTCTTTATAAGTTTTTAGAGGGTTTACCTCCATCTTCTTCTACTCATTTCTTTTACTGTTTTCATTACTTTGCAAGTTCTCAATAAAGTTCTATTCAGTTCTTTATTTGTTCTTCTTAACAAAGGTTATAGGATTCTAGATTTAGAGGAGAGATCCAAAGAGATTTGTGATTGAGACCTAAGTGTTCACCCTCTGATAGATCTATGAATTCCTATTATTACCTTGTTGCTATGAACTACTTAGCCATGTCTGAGTAGATTCATTTGTTAGATTTAGGGTTTAAATAGGATATGAGGGATTAACCCCAACCTATAATTGCTATAGTTGTGATATTTATTGTTAGGACTGTTCACTAATGCTTTTTCTAGTTTAGCTACCTAGAACATGAACTTGGATTGCATTGTTTATTACATGCAATACCTGACAACATCCTAAACATGCTATGACCCTTGACCCTCTTGAGATATGCGAAAGCTGATCTAAGATCATGGTGAGCACTGTATCAACTCGCGCATAAAGCTTGCTTAGAGCCGTATCGATCGATACTCCTATAGAGTAATCGATCGACGTAGCTAGAGGTGTATCGGTTAATATTCCTATCGAACCATCGATCGATACCATCGGCAGAGTAACCGACCGCAACACCATTTAGCATCTAAGTAATAGATGGTCTAAATAAAGCGAGAGCTGATGGATTCATTTAATAGTGTTGAGCTCTGACGTATCATGCAAGCAACTTGTTAGCATTTATAGTATTTATAATCCTGAATTTCTGAAAACCTCCCCTGAATCTAACTTCCTTTCTTTATTGCTTTAAAACCAAATCCTTTCAACTGAGTAATCTTACCATTACTCAACAAACCTGCAATTTACTTAAAACCATTTTCAACCTAGCATAGTCACTAAGATTGCATCTTATTTGTACACTAGGTCTCTGTGGATTCGATCCCTAAGTACTACAACTGAACCTCTTATTTGAGAGAGTAAAGTCACTCCTTAGGGTAATTTGAGTGATATCAAATTTGGCGCCGTTGCCGGGGAGCTTTGATACAATAGGATCTAATCTGATTAGGTCTAGGTTATTTTTTATTTATTTTGATTTGTTTTCTGACACAAAATTTTTTCTTGTCTTTTCAGGTACATGCCCAGCAGTACCAGAAGCAACAAGGAATCTCAACTTTTGTTCTCAGAAGACCCTGCTAGCTTGGAACGTTCAATCCGCAAGGAAATCCGTTCCGCATCGATCGACACCATTAACTGTCTGTCGACCGATACCGGCGCACCCCTGCCGACCCAGACACCGTCTTCGTCGACCGATACTCGCATCTTCCTGTCGACCGACACTACTTCACCGTCGACCGACACCTTTCATCCGACATCGATCGATACACCTATCTGTAATCGATCGATACTGTCCGCGAGTCATGGTTGCGCCTATTATCTCATACGAGATGAGAATGGAGACTTGCGTGACCAAGAAGGTCACCTTCGTAATGAAGCAGGTCAGAAACTCAATGCTCATAATGAAGTAATCCCTGAGCCAGAAACTTCACCTATAGGAGCTGTTCAACCTGTAGGAGAGGCTGCTCGAACACTAGCTAACTACAACCGTCCAGATCAGTTTTACACCAACAGATCAGCCTTTCTTCCCCCTGCTATTCAGAGAGGCGATTTCGAACTCAAGCCGCAGTACTACACCCTTGTGGGACATACACCGTACTGTGGGCTGTCCAATAATCATCCCATGGACCATCTGGAGAGGTTCGAGGATCTCATATCTGCTATCAAAGCCAATGGAGTCCCTGTGGACTACCTTCTCTGTAAGCTCTTCAAACATTCTTTATCTGGAAAAGCTTTACAGTGGCTTAAGCAGCTACCACCAGGATCTCTTACATCCTGGAGCGACATCAAAAATGCATTCTTGCGTAACTGTTTTGATGATGCGCACGCTGAAGACTTAAGGAGGAAAATTGCCACATTCAACCAGGAGCCTGGAGAGTCATTCAAGGATACCTGGATCAGATTCAAGTCTTACCAGCGAGATTGTCCACACCATGGATTCAACAAGGTGCAACTGCTTTGCACTTTGTTCAGAGGCATCACGCTAAAATATCAGATGGCTCTGGATACTGCGAGTGAAGGCAACTTCACCACAAGGAATCCTGAAGATGCTGTGAAGCTAATAGACAACCTAGCATCCAGCAACAGCACGAAGAACATTGTAAGAGCAAGATCTGCAGCGTTCCTTGTAAAGGAATAGATAAATGAGGTACAAGCTACACTTGACAATGTTCAGAAACTGCTAAACAAGCAAATCTGCTTAGTGGAGGATGCAGAAGCTGATGAAGAAGATGACTACATAGAAGCAGAAGTCAACTGGATCAGTGGAACTGGATTTCAAAGATCTGGAAACCAAGGAAACAGAAACTTCTCAGGACAGAGAGGCAACTTCAACAGCAGCAACCCCAACAACAACAGGAGTTATGGAAACTCATCTTACATGAAGCCACCCACACCAACCCCAGAAGGAAAGCTACAAGACATGCTGAGCAAAGTTCTTGAAAGCCAGCAACAGTTAGAGGTGAACTTCAATGGAAAGATCGACGCTGTCTACACCACTTTGAACACAAAGATTGATGCTTTGAGTACTCATGTGAGGAAACTAGAGACTCAGGTGATTCAGACAGGAGAAGCTGTTAAGAAGCAGGAAGCTTTAGGAAAAGAGACTGGAGAAGAAGCAATAGGCCACAACGTCAATGCTATCATAGAAGATGATTTTTGGAGAGTGGTTAAGCAAGAGAAGCTGCAAGAGGGAGACTTCCAGATCGAAAGTTCCATGAGTATTGGCGGCAACCACTGGAATTGACCGATGTCAGGACGTGAACATCGATCGATGTACGCCAACACCAATCGATCGATGGACTCAGACGAGCATCGACTGATGGATCTGGAAGAATCCACTCACGAGTGCAACGCAGAGAAGATACTTACTCACAAGGAGTTCGCAACAAAGCACCCACATCCGCCTAGCCCTTACAACATCGACCGACAGGACAGACATCCCATCGATCGACCGAAGGATAATGAAATCGCTCGATACAATCCAGAACATGTCGATCGATCTTCAGTTATCACACGCCGAGTGCAACTTCCCAAGATAGATGTTGCACTACTTAATGCACTCCGGAAGCAGTCTAAACCTCCCACAAACCCACCAACCGCCATAATAAAGAAGCCTACGGATATCATTGATCCAATGGAGATAGAAAAGGAAAAAGATGGCAGAGTTCTCAGAAAAAGGAAAGAGAAGGTTCCTAAACACCTTAAAAGAGGAGTTAATGAGAAGGAGTTGGCAAGTTTCAGAAAGAGAGTTCTAAGAATACCTACAGAGAAACCCTTTGAAGAAGCCTACTTTTCACACAGATTGTGGATGTTTTTCAGAGAAACTAATGAGACAGAAGAAGACATCAAGAGGATGTTCAACCAAGTCAGAGAAAGTATGAAGAAGAGGATCAAACTTGAGAAGAAGGGTGATCCAGGGAAGATCGTTGTTCCTTGCTCAGTCCATGGGATCAACTTCCCACGTGCCCTATGTGACACAGGATCTGGAGTTAGCATCCTACCCAAGGTGATAGCAGACCATCTAGGTCTGAAGATAGAGCCTACTGAAGAATCGTTCATCTTTGTGGATTGTTCTCAGCAGAACTCTGGAAGAATTGTGAGAAACCTTGAGGTTACCATAGGAGAAGCCCTAATTCCAGTAGACTTCCATGTCTTGGACGTCAAGGTAACCCTACCTACTTCTTTGCTACTTAGAAGAGCCTTCCTAGCCACAGTTGGAGCAGTCTGCAACCTTCAGACAAACAAACTGTGTCTAACCCTGATCAATCCTACGGTCTACTATGATCCAGTACGAGTCATCAAGGTCCCTAAGAAGATCCAAGACGGCTCAGACCTTGTAGCTGTTTGCTATTGTGGAGATGAATACGATTCACAAGGCGCATACGAGACAGAGACCACAGAATCGATCGATAGTAGTACTGTCTCATCGATCATCTCTGGTGAACTGACATCGATCGACAGACACACATGGTCATCGATCGATTCACTGTTCAATCAGATCGAGGAAGAGTTTCCAGATGGTGATTTCGAAGTAAACGAGTGGGGGAACGACTACTACATCCCACCACACGTTGCAAATACTACTCACATTGAGGAGTATACTGATAATTACGAGGAGAGAGCTATAGAGTGTCATAACCTTACAAAAGATGAAGATCGACTTCTCCACCACAGGGCCTTCTCCCCATCGATCGATACTACTTGCCTCGCATCATTCGACAACACAGTCGACAACAAGCGAGACAGAGACTACTCAATCGGGAGCTGGGCAAGCGATTACCAGTACGAGAGCTTTGCGGTCGAGACCGCCACGCCAACATACATCACCCAACCCGAGGAAGTCTCATCGATCGACACGGCACCAATACAATCGACCGATAGGCCTGAACAACCATCGACCGATTCCCTACCGGTGTCATCGACCGATACATACATCAAACCATCCCAGGTAACAAATTCAAATGTACTTGATTTCGGTAATCTAATCCCGGATGAGTTTGGTATTTTCAGGGATTCAAAAGGTTTTGCACGCTCAATGGATGGACGAACACTCCACATATCCAGAGAGGACATTGTAGACGTCCTACGGTTAACCAACGGATCCCAAAACCTATTCCAGCAACAATGCTACGGACCGAACCACCATCATCAGCACCAGGAGGCAGACACAACAGCCGAGCCACAGGAAGCTGAGGATAATCATCTCAACACGAAGGACCCAGATTTTCAACAGAAATCGATCGATACCGAGTGTACGACATCGATCGATAGGTGTCCTGAATTCGGAAAGAGAGCCATTCGATATGGAGATCGAAATTTTTTTTGGGAGCAGAGAGATGAGTATGGGGTCTACAGAGACGAGAAAGGGTTTGCTAGATGAATAGATGGTGACGTCATCAGAGTTTCTAAAGACGACATCAAGAAACTGCTTCAAAGAACTTCAATGGACGAGCGCTCTTACATCTGCCTACCAGAGCACGCTAGTTCATTTACAAGAAGAGAATTGGTGCAAGAAATCTACACCAAAGACGAGATCAACGAGATGTTCACTGGTATACTTGGAGAACGCAAATGGGAAAAGCTCTTCATGGAAAAGAGTCTAGAGGAGGCCGCAGACAAGTTTCGCAGTGAGATGAACTGGAACTTGAAGATCTTCGCAACACACAGAACCATAGCCAGACATGTTCAATATCGATCGATGGAGTAACTTCCACATCGATCGATACGAAGCGTGCACCATCGACCCCCTACTCAAAACATGAGGTCGATGAGTCTCTTGGAGAAATCTGGAGGGAACTGAAGAAAGCAGAAGCTCGTCTCAGCAGCAAACTCACCAAGACCTGTGAACCTATCTTTCACAACCTAGGGGATCTAAGCATCTGCACCGAAGAGATGAAGCGATCTATCCGCCTTATCAATGAGGCACATGCAGATATGAACCCCACGGCACCTTGCAATCCTTTTGGAGGATTGACTCGTCTAAAAGCAGCTGAGAGGAAACTTGCTGATATACACTTCTTAGTAGACAAAGAAGTGGAGGAACTCGCACTACGCATGGATACTATACAGCAGGAGGCTGAGAAGTTCCAACGTCAACTCGATTATCAGGCTGCATCAATCGCATCGATCAATAAGCTCAACCTGACGTCGATCGATAGGCGATTGACTGAAATCGACGGCCAGATGAAGCTCTTTGCCGAGAAGCTTCACAAGAATCTGCAGAAGCAAAAATTGACCGATGAACAACATGTTGCATCAATCGATATACAGACTTCAGAAATCTGTACCAGAGCTGATTTGGATAAGTTAGCTGATGAAGTCTACACGGAAATCACAAGCGTGGATGATTCACAAGACAGACGTCTAGAGCAGACGTATTTCCCGCTTATCAACGAGGTTGGCAGCATGGAATCTAGCATAGAAGGGATGCAGAAAAATATCAAAGCCATTAAGAGGCAGCTTGCGAGCAGACCTGCACCCTTAACATGGATCGACAGTAGAACCAGTGCATCGATCGACGGACCTCAACAGACATCGACCGACAATTCAACAAAGGAATCGATCGATACTAGCTCCATCCACGACAAAATGATCCAGCGCTTTGATTCAATGCAAGCGGAGCTCAGTGATCTTTCAGAACATGCCTACGAGAAATTAGGATGGCACGAGCTCAGCATTGAAGGTCATGAAGAAAGGATTCAAAGGATCAATGATGAGTTGATTGAGATAAAGAAGAAACGAACCAGAGAATATGAAGCCACAAGAAACCTATTTGACGCATGCTTCGGTGAGAAGAAGGATACAGAGGATACTTGTTTCCCAACAAGTACCTGGACTTCATCTCAGTAGCTCATTCCATCCAAAGTCAAGCTAGATGACTATAATTAAAGCGCTGAGTGGGAGGCAACCCAATGTTAGGTAATTTTTCATTTCATTTTTATCTTTAGGATTTTATTTTTCGTATTTGTTTTTCTTTGCAGTTACGATTAGACGATTACCACTGAAATCGACCGACATGACACAGTCAATATCGATCGACATGAACCAAACAAAAGCGATCGACGAAGGCGACTCACCATCGATCGATACGTATCACGGTCAGGTATATCGCTCTAACTTTTTCAATATCAGTGTATTTTATTATTGCCTATGCCTTCACTAGACTGGTTATACACTGGGGACAGTGTATGATTTAAGTCTGGGGGATGATTACTGATGCTGTTTACCTTTTGATTTCATCTAAAATGTTTTCAAAATGGTTTTTATTGAGTCAAGAAAGGGATAATGACAATTTAAATTTTTACTTTTTATCTAACCAATCTTTTAGGCACCATTCTTATATTTGTTGATGCAGAATGTACTATAGATGCTAAAGTTGATCACCTATCAGCTATGAAAACGCTTTCATTGATTGTCTGGAGGAACCAAAGCTGATTTCCAACCTAACCTGACATTCTCTGATTGTCTTGGGGATTGGTATACATGGGATCGGATGCTTCAAACAAGTCTGGAAGGTAAAACCTTGTGTAGATAGTTTTATCACCCTCTCTCTCTCTTATTTTCGAATTTAGATTTAATTTTATTCAATTAAAAAAAAAAGATTCTGAAAATTAGCTTAAATATATGTTATAGGACTAGTTAGTTATTACTTAGGAAGGAATTCGAACAGGGCTTGGAGGTTACCCCCCTCAAGACTTGATTCATAAGAGTTCTATAGGTAAAGGCTTCGAACAGGGCTTGGTGGTTACCCCCTTCAAGACTTGCTTCGCAATGAATCCTAGGATATAGGTCAAAAAGAAGTGAACAGGACTTGGTGGCTGCAACCATTAAGGCTTGATTCATGGAAGCCTGTCCAATCTTGGTCAATGTCTTGCAAATGAAAGCAGACTTGACTAGGAGAGAAATAATAGAGAGAGAGGATAGGAACTAATTTTTACCTGCAGGTCCAGATACTTGATTGAGCAACATTATATCATGTGATCGATACTCCCAAGGTAAAGCCTGCACTTTTATTTTTATGAACATAAATGAAATCAGTAGAGAGGTTAGTCAGACATGATTGCTAAGTCGTTGGCTAGATGATCAAGGTTGTTTGATTAGGATATTGCATAATGTGCTTCTGTGATTGACAGATTCTTAGATGTGGTTTGCAACAAAGTAGACGTTATGATTCTAGAGTTTGAATTTGATTTAGTCCCTGCTTTTTAAAACCTCTTTCATAAAGACTGCCTATGTGTTTGCTTGAGGACAAGCAAAAGGTTAAGTCTGGGGGAGATGATATACCATGGATTTTACCCGCTTTTACCCATGGTATATGAATGTTTTTACTATTATTATCTATGTTTTGGAGTCTATTAGGTATGTTTTAAGGTTCAGAAGCATTTTGGAGAAAAGTGATGTTTTAGGTGCCTTTATGGAGCTTAAAGAAGAGTTCACCCGTGATCAAGACCAGAGGTCGACACCAAGAGTTACACATTGATCGATGCACATTCTGTGTTATCGATCAACACACATTAGCGAAGGACGATACATCGAGATCATAATCGATCGATGTACACCCTGTACTATCGATCGATACTGAGCCGGCAGAAAGACAAGTTGGACCTGGCCGAACTTGAAGCCCAAGACATCACATTTTACAAGATTGCCCCTGACGAGTTTTTTAACCTAATGAACTCATATTTATATGTGCCTAAGTGTTTTGGCAGAAATACAAGTTTTTAAAAGCTTTAAGTCTTTATAAGTTTTTAGAGGGTTTACCCCCATCTCCTTCTACTCATTTCTTTTACTGTTTTCATTACTTTGCAAGTTCTCAATAAAGTTCTATTCAGTTCTTTATTTGTTCTTCTTAACAAAGGTTATAGGATTCTAGATCTAGAGGAGAGATCCAAAGAGATTTGTGATTGGGACCTAAGTGTTCACCCTCTGATAGATCTATGAATTCTTATTATTACCTTGTTGCTATGAACTACTTAGCCATGTCTGAGTAGATTCATTTGTTAGATTTAGGGTTTAAATAGGATATGAGGGATTAGTCCCAGCCTATATCTGCTATAGTTGTGATATTTAATGTTGGGATTGTTCACTAATGCTTTTCTAGCTTAGCTACTTAGAACATGAACTTGGATTGCATTGTTCATTACATGCAATACCTGACAACATCCTAAACATGCTATGACCCTCTTGAGATATGCGAAAGCTGATCTAAGATCATGGTGAGCATTGTATCAACTCGCGCATAAAGCTTGCATAGAGCCGTATCGATCGATACTCCTATAGAGTAATCGATCGACGTAGCTAGAGGTGTATCGATCGATATTCCTATCGAAACATTGATCGATACTATCGGCAGAGTAGCCGACCGCAACACCATTTAGCATCTAAGTAATATATGGTCTAAATAATGCGAGGGCTGATGGATTCATTTAAATAGTGTTGAGCTCTGACATATCATGCAAGCAACTTGTTAGCATTTATAGTATTTATAATCCTGAATTCCTGAATACCTACCCTGAATCTAACTTCTTTTCTTTATTGCTTTAAAACCAAATCCTTTCAACTGAGTAATCTTACCATTACTCAAGAAACCTGCAATTTACTTTAAACCATTTTCAACCTAGCATAGTCACTAAGATTGCATCTTATTTGTACACTAGTTTCTATGTGGATTCGATCCCTAAGTACTACAACTGAACCTCTTATTTGAAAGAGTAAAGTCACTCCTTAGGGTAATTTGAGTGATATCACCAAACAAGCCAAAAGCAAATGTATATATAAGAAGGGTTGGAGTGATACCTAAGAAGGAGGTTTGGGCGTGGTGTTTGGTGTCAAGACTAGGAGCTGGCTTGGTTCATAGGAACTAGGGGAGGCTGCTACATGGCAATCATAAGGCTCAGGTGCTTCACCACATTTCTTCTCTCCTCTAGTGCTAGGCTCAACCTGAAAACCTCAACCACTTTTATTAAAAACTTAAGGAAAAATTGAAATTGCAGAGCTATGTACAAGGATAACCATGGGACTTCCTCCCAAGTGAGCTTGTTTTGAATCACTAGCTTGACTACCTTGTCTCTTGAACTAGTGAGAAGGAGGATCCTTCCCACCTTCAAGGGTGATGGTGAGGACCTGAGAGAGAAGCTCTTGAAACTTGATTGGATCACTCCAACCTTGTACATATTTAGCTATCATGTTTATCTCTTTTCCTTAGATCTCTTCTTTGAGCTTACTTTCACACAAGGGACTGTGTGTAGTAAGTTTGGGGGAGAGTCTACTATCTCACACCATTTTCTGTTTTGTTTACTTGTCATAAGTCTCATGCATTGCATATTTATTTGCATAGAATATCCACAAAAAAAAAATTTCTTTTTTATTTTTTTTATAAAAAATAAAAATGATTTTTTTTATTTATTTTGGGGGCCAAGACTTTCTTTACAACATGAGCTAGAAGTTTCTTTTACTTATCCCATAAAGACTAATCACTTTGAGTTCTAAGAGTCTATTCTTTTCTTTCATAACCTTTTCACAATCCCAAGATCAAACTTTACAACACTCACCCCCATCCTAGAAGCTAGATAATATGAGTGTCTAATCTAGCAAAAATAGAGACTAAGCATTATCGTTCCCAATACTCTAAATATTATGCACATGTAAATCTTTCCAAAGAGGCCTCCCTCAGCAATCAAAGAAGGCTTGAAAGGAGGAAAGGGTCTGAGGAAATGGAGTACTACTTGAGTTTGTCAAAAAGATTGGCAAAATAGGAGAGACAACTCAAGTGTGTATAGCCTTGACTAAGCACACAAAGGACCATAAGCAAGAAGTATTAAGTTCATTCAGTTCAAATAAGATTGTAGTTGGCATCAAAGAGTAAGTTTCAGCTTTCAATGAGTTTCAAGAAGAGTTTTCAAGGCTCGAAGTCTACAAGTTTTCAAAAGAATGCTCAAGCTACTTGCCATGATTACCAAGGGTATCATATTGAGTACTTAGCATGAGTTCTTTACAAGGCTTTCTCCCAATGCATGAATGCAATCTATATGCTTCTAGACTCAATCCTAAAGATGCAAATGATGCAACTAAATGCCTTTTTTCAAAAACAAATTTCAATTTTATGGGTTTTCTATGAAAATAAGTATGCAATGCAATGCATGAGACTCATGACAAATAGACAAAACAGAAAACAATGTGAGATAGCAGACTCTCCCCCAAACTTACTTCACACAGTCCCTTATGTGAGAGTAAGCTCAAAGAAGAGATCTAAGGGAAATAAGTAAACATGATAACTAAATATATACAATGTTGGAGTGACACATACTTAGAGTTATTGGCTGAATTGGGTGGTAGAGGACCCATTGCCTCGGATTTGTTCCACCGGGAGAGATAGGCTGATGCTGAGAGGTGAAGGCTGAATGCGTCTACCCTCTTGCCAAACCGGATCACCAGGATCATACTCATCATAGAACCAACCTCTAAACTCATTCATCCTAATCTCCTCAAAGGGTACCTTCCTTGGATCATCAACAATGAGTTCTTTGGTAGAGAGTATTCCAAAATGGTAGTCAAAGGGTTTGTCCATAGGAGAGTTTTCTTGTTGCACCTCTTTTGGAGATTCTTCAGTGTGAATCACTTGATTCTCCTTACACTCTTCACCCCTTGTTCCTTTCGTGGAAGTAATCTTCACATGCGATTCTTCCTTGGTTGATAACTCATCCATAACCAATGAGACCTCTCTTGTCTCCTCCATGCATTCAAAAACCAAACCATCATCACAAAGATCTTCGAAGACTCTTCCAACCAAGCTTACTTCTTCGTCCTTGATCTTTGTTGAATAACCCATGAATGTAGTTTGTTCAACTTGGTCTTCATATCTTACCACAAGATTCTCATCTACCATGCATCCAATGAGTAATTCAAGCTCATGTATAGAGTCTTCAGCTTCTTGTTGAAATCCATCCTTGAGTTGAACATCCTCTTCAACATCAATTTCCATATCCATGGTATGTTCTTCATAAGTGTTGGTGTTGTAAAGGGGAGTGATGCTTTCTTCTTGATCTTCAATCATGTGAGAGAGTTTGTTGTTGATGGACTCCACATGTGTTATAACTCCATCCAACTTTGAGCTAAGAGCCTTGCCATTAACATCTATCTTGGTAGAAAGAGAACCAAGTTGCCTTTCAATCTCATTCCTTCCCCTTTCTTGATTCTCCAACAACTTCTCAAGCATGTTGGTGATGTTTTCTTCATTTGAGGCTTGAGAGAATTTAGCTTCTTGTTCTTCATACTCTACATCCCAAGGTTGGTATCTCTCACCATATCAATATTGATCTCCTTGACCAAAGTCTCCATGTGGTTGGTACTCCAATGAGGTGTTTGGTTCATAAGCTCTTTCACAAGAAGTGGAGCTTCGAGATATCATCCTTTCTTGACTCTCCAAAATAGCCTTTAACATTGATTCCAAGTCAAGAGACATGATCTTCCTCTCTTGTGAATGTACCTTTCAAAAGAACAATCACTTGAAAAGCGAATTAGTAACAAACAAAGCAAAATAAAGCAAAAGAAAATAAGTCTTAGTCTCAAGAAAGATTGAAATCCTAATGATAAATCTACTAGTTCCCCGGCAACGGTGCCAAATTTGATACAGGACTTTTCAAGGGTGACGCATTGGGAGAAAGCCTTGTAAAGAACTCATGCTAAGTACTCAATATGATACCCTTTGCAATCATGGCAAGTAGCTTGAGCATTCTTTTGAAAACGTGTAGACTTCGAGCCTTGAAAACTCTTCTTGAAACTCATTGATAGCGGAAACTTACTCTTTGATGCCAACCACAATCTTATTTGAACTGAATGAACTTAATGCTTCTTGGTTATGGTCCTTTGTGTGCTGAGTCATGGCTATACACACTTGAGTTGTCTCTCCTATTTTGCCAATCTTTTTGACAAACTCAAGTGGTACTCTATTCCCTTAGACCTTTTCCTCCTTTCAAGCCTTCATTGATTGCTGAGTGAGACCTATTTGGAAAGCTTTACATGTGCATAATGTTGAGAGTATTGGGAACGACAATGCTTAGTCTCCATTTTTTCTAGATTAGACACTCATATTATCTAGCTTCTAGGATGGGGGTGAGGTTATAAAGTTTGATCTTGGGATTGTGAAAAGGTTATGAAAGAAAAGAATAGACTCTTAGAAATCAAAATGATTAGTCTTTATGGGATAAGTAAAAGAAACTTCTAGCTCATGTTGTAAAGAAAGTCTTGCCCCCCCCCCCCCCCCCCCCCCCCCCCCCCCCCCCAAAAAAAAAAAGAAAGGGGGCTAGCAAAGTTTAGTAAGAGCTAAGAATTGTTTAAAAATGTAAAAATCCCTTGTAGACTTCAAAATTGAAAGAGTTCTAAGTGAGAAAGTGCCTTGAGTGTTTTGGGAAATCTTTGGGTGAGAGATGTGAATGGGGTTTGGCATTGAGAATGACAATGTAACTTGTATATTTGGGAAAAGGATAGAACAATGGAGATTGAGCATTGTATGCATGAGTTGATCCCTTTCTTAGATATATTATGTGCAATGTCAAGGCTATTTTGTTTTGAGAGTAAACCACCTTGAAAGAGCATCTTCAACCTCTTGATTCACTTTGCACTTGAGCCTTTTCCTACCAAACCAAATGACTTGGACCATTTGACCATTTGCAAGAATTCACTTAGTATTTTGCTTAATGAATGTGAGAGTTGGCTGATTTGAGTTTGCGGATTCATGATGTTGAGTGTAGAGATCAAAGGAGTTAAGATAGGCCTAGAGAAGTTTGAGTTAGATAAAGTCTTTGCTCTTGCTATTTGGTATGATTATTCAAGGATATCATGTTGAGGACTAAGAAGAGTTTCTTTTGGTGATGAATCTCCACTTTCAAACCTCTCCACCATGAGTTCTTGAAAGCTTACTTGTGGACAAGTAAAGAACTAGTGTGGGGGAGTTGATATCTCATGATTTTCATAGTTTTTAGCATCCATTTCTTGTTCATATTAGTGTTTTGAAATGCATCTAGGTGTCTACATTGCATATACTTGTTCATTTGTATGCATTAGGGGTTGGATTGCACACTTGAGAAGTTTGGGCCGAAATCATGGGGTTAATCGTGGAATTTACAAAGTTTATGGCCAATTTGTGAACCATCAAGAGAGCAGGGACCAAGGTTGCAAATTTGGAATATTTACCTGGGCTAAATCGCACAATCAGAAATCCATGGTTCAATTCGAGAGGTCCTTTCTGAAAATCGAAGAGTTTGTGGCGAAATTGAAAGAAATCAAGAACCAAGGGACCATCCTGCAATTACACGGAGGGTTAGATTGCACAATCAGAAGTCCAAGGGTTAATTTGAAAGGACATTTCTTCATATTTACAAAGTAAGGGCCGTTTTGTAAAGAACAAAAAGATGGAGGACCGGATCAGCAAATAAGCGAAGAACTGCCATTGGAGCTCCCCAGCTTTCTCTTCGTCTCTTCTATCACGACGGCGACGACGAGAACGGCCACGACGAAGGAGCAGAGCCGTGGTTGTCAATGACGGAGAACCAGAGCCGACGAGTTTTGAGCACGGCGAGGAGAAGACGAGGTCACCGCGGCGACTCTGTGCACAGCCACGACTTGTTGGTGACGACGACGGCGTGATCCGTGGCGGAGATGGAGCCGATTCATGGTGGTTTCAAGGCGAGGAAGATGGAGTTCGTGTAAAAGCTTGGGCATTTAGCCGCGGCGGAGAAGGTTCGTGGTTGAGTATAGCGGCGGAAATGGATCTCTGGGATGACGACGGCGAGCTGGCTTGACACGGACGGAGCCGAGCACGGCGGAGAGGAGATGACCTGGTGATTCCGTGGTGGAGAATTGCGACGAGGGTTGGAGCTTGTGCGGAGAGTGACGAAGCTCGAGCAATGACTAAGAAGAAGGAAACAAAGCTGAACTCCCGCGGGTCATGGTGGCGCGGGGTACACAACCCGCTCGGCAAATTCCACTTCGAAGATCCGAGCATTGCAGCGGCCAATGGGAGTGGGACGAGCAGGCCGCTGGCACAAGACAAAGACGCGATTACAAAATGTTGACCGGTTTAATCCGGTTTGACCCGGTTTAATTTTATCAAACCAGCATGAGGTTGAATTATAGGAGATTTAGAACTAGAAATCTTATTTCTATCTCATTTTCTCTCAAGACTTTGCATCATATTGTAAAAGCTTGAATCTTTTTATCAATCTAAGGAAGCTCTTCATCTTATATCTTGTTTCTCCTTCTCACAAATATGATTAGCCTTGAATCTCACATAGATTTAAGGTTTTTCTTGGAGATTAGTGAGTAGACACATTTTGGATCCATGGATTTAGGGTGATTAGGGTGATTAAGTGAAGATCTAGGGTATTTTAGTGTAGATCTTTCTTTTTCTTTGCTTTATTGAGTGTTTTTAATGCTATATTTGAGTTGACCTCTCAAACATAGAGCTTTTAGGCATTTTCGCCCGGAAGGTGTTCGATGAAATGCCTGAATCAACTCATCTATGCTTTTAGCTTTCTTTACCTAAGGGATTAGTTGTTAAAGAAGCTAAGATTGTTATTAGACTTATTCTTAATGTTTGCATTGATCATTACAGTCAAAGGGATTTGATGTATTTAGGTGATCATTGCAAAAGAACATTCATCTACGGATAGAGCTTGTTTAGTATTGTGTCTAGGCATAAAGAAAGTGTTTGATTGATACATCACCTAAAGTCAAATTCCTAGTCCCATGGATTCCACATTAGCATTTGATTGAGTTCTTGTACTTGTTTCTTGATTGGATTTGAGATCACCTTGTTTATATTTCTAGGATATTAGCTTGTTACCTTCATCCATCTTCTTGTTTCCTTAGATTAAGGAAGCTTGTGTATTCTTGGTGCTATAAGTCTCTAGTTTCCTGTGGGTTCGACAATCTTTTATACTACATTGATTTGATCTTGGACCCTTGAAAAGAATCGTATCAAAGTGTTGGGGTCAAAATCGGTCCCGACGAAATCAAATGTCAGAAACTTCTCGAAAGTGATTTCCTTTGAAAAGAAAGGTGGAAAAGTTCGAAAAATCCTAAAGTTGAGCCTTAATTCGATATTCGAAAAAGAATCGGAAGGTAAGAAATCTCGAAAAGGACTATGAGACGGTCACGAAGGTTCGACTATCCGACCATACGAACGAACAAGGCAACCAACTCGCCGAAATGACGAGTTGAATCCGAAAACGAGACCAACTCGCCAATTTGACGAGTTGCTCCTCACCAACTCGCCAAATTGGCGAATTGCTCCTCAACAACTCGCGAATTTGGCGAGTTATTTTTCTCCTCAACAACTCGACAGATTGGCGAGTTGCTCCTCAACAACTCGACAGATTGGCGAGTTGCTCCTCAACAACTCGACAGATTGGCGAGTTACTCCTCAACAACTCGACAGATTGGCGAGTTGCTACTCAACAACTCGACAGATTGGCGAGTTGCTCCTCAACAACTCGACAGATTGGCGAGTTGCTCCTCAACAACTAAGACAGATTGGCGAGTTGCTCCTCAACAACTAGACAGATTGGCGAGTTGCTCCTCAACAACTCGACAGATTGGCGAGTTGCTCCTCAACAACTCGCCACATTGGCGAGTTGCTCCTCAACAACTCGCCACATTGGCGAGTTGCTCCTCAACAACTCGCCACATTGGCGAGTTGCTCCTAAACAACTCGACAGATTGGCGAGTTGCTCCTCAACAACTCGACAGATTGGCGAGTTGCTACTCAACAACTCGACAGATTGGCGAGTTGCTCCTCAACAACTCGACAGATTGAAAAGTTGCTCCTCAACAACTAAGACAGATTGGCGAGTTGCTCCTCAACAACTAGACAGATTGGCGAGTTGCTCCTCAACAACTCGACAGATTGGCGAGTTGCTCCTCAACAACTCGCCACATTGGCGAGTTGCTCCTCAACAACTCGCCACATTGGCGAGTTGCTCCTCAACAACTCGCCACATTGGCGAGTTGCTCCTAAACAACTCGACAGATTGGCGAGTTGCTCCTCAACAACTCGACAGATTGGCTAGTTGCTCCTTAACAACTTGACAGATTAGCGAGTTACTCCTCAACAACTCGACATATTGAAAAGTTGCTACTCAACAGCTCGACATATTGGCGAGTTGCTCTTCAACAACTCGACAGGTAAGCGAGTTGCTCCCCAACAACTCAACAAATTGGAAAGTTGCTACTCAACAACTCGCCAAATTGGCGAGTTGCTCCTCAACAACTCGACAGATTGGCGAGTTTCTCCTCAACAACTCGCCAAATTGGCGAGTTGCCCTTCAACAACTCGCCTAATTGGCGAGTTGCTTCTCAACAACTCGCCAAGTTGGCGATTTGCTTCTCAACAACTTGCCAAATTGGCGAGTTGGAGCTCTCGAAGGCTTCCAATTCACCATCTTGGCGAGTTCGACCAGTCAGACTCGCCAAAATGGCGAGTTAGTTTGAATCATGTGCCTTCCATTGGATTTCGGCACAATCAGTCTCTTGTTTCGTCTCGATCGGAGTTACCGTCGGAATTTAATGATAAAAATCGCAAGAACTTGATTCCGTTCTTGAAACTCATATTAATCGTGTAAGACGGCAACGGTTGACTAAACACCTTGAACTGTCTCCACTATACGATAAAATCGAGTTTTCGTAAATTAAAGTCATTTCTAAAAACATGATCTTTCAATAAAATTAAAAGAAAATGCTTAAGTCGGAAACGGCCCGAATGGGTCCATAACACGGCTTAAAGCTTACTCTCAATTTTGTGCGAAACTAAGCCCATTCATTATGACGGTTTATCTTTATTATGCAGGAGGAGATAAATGTCAAGTTCAGAGGATAAATGTAAACTTTCCGAGGATAAACAGGAAGATCGAAGAAAAATGAAATATTTTCGCAAAGCGATAACCTTGACCAAGGGCAGAAAAAGAAAAGAGTAAACCGCCTTAAAGGTAGTATAGAAGGATGCCAAGGTCGAGGTGGCACGAGGATCCGCATACACAGCAAAAAACATAGCATTAGAGCAATAGGCAACTTTCCGTTTTTAGAATCGAGCTGCGACTCAAACTAGATTTTTAATTATTTGGTTGTTAGAACTAGGTAACTCGCCGACATCTCTAGCGGCCAAGGCTCTTACCTTTTTGTAACGCTCACATCCAGATTCGGAATAAGACTTCTTTGCTCTATTTTCGATTCTTATATTTTTTGTCAGTTTATTTTCTCGTTCTTGATTGCTTGGCGTGTGGTTTAGCAGATATCCGGGATCCCTGGGAAATTAGGGCTTTCCTAAACTTCACAAACCGAAGGAAATCGCCAGTGCGAATTTCGGTTCCCACATCATCCTTCAAGAGAGGCCTGATACCTGTCGCGGACCTGTACAAGGAACTGACCAAATACAAATTGAAAACTATGGAGCCATATTGTCCTGAGCGTGGGCGGAGGTGAAGTGAAAATAAGACTCAGCGTATCTACCGAAACTTTCACAGAAGCAAGAACCAAGGACCACAAAGGATGATAGGCGCGACAAAGATGACAAACCGCACCAGAAACCTGGGAAAGAGGCATGAAGCATGAATTGTTGCAATATTAGACTGGCCTATAGAAAAAGCCAAAGGAACAGTAGTATCAACGTGGCCAGATATCTCCAATCTCTCGATCTCAAAACCTGAATTGGTTAATGTTAAGAGGCAGATGGCCCCATAGGTTAAGTGGTCTCAGAAGATGAAAGCACTAGAAACATTCTGCAACCAGAACCGGTGGTGCAAATTTCATAACAACCACGGTCATAAGACGGAGAATTGCATCTCACTGAAGATGGAATTCAACGGGCTACTAAAGAAAGGATATTTCTAGGAATTCCTTTCCAATAAAGCCAAGAAGCTTCTTAACAACAAGAAGTGGAATAATAAACTAGCCATAACTGCTCCCGCCCTCGACGCGATAGGGTAATCAACGTGATATCTCACAGCTCAGAAGTAAGCGGCATCACGCATGCTGTTGCAAAGAAGAGCACCAGAAATGCCAAGAACAGTCAAGAACCCAAGCAAACTAAGCATTTGCTCCTGGGGAACGACCAAATAAACTTCACAACAAAAGAGTAGGAGGAAGTCATGGCTCCTCATCATGATCCCCTGGTCATTTCTCCCACAGTGACAAATTAATGGGTAAATAGGATACTAGTGGACAATGTGTTCCACTAACATCATTTTCCTAACTGCATAAAATGAGTTAGGACTTGAAAAGTTGCTTTGACCCATAAAGTTTCACCACTCATAGGGTTTAGCAGTGTGGTCAAGAAACAGTAGGAGAAATCATACTTCCTGTCTACACAAAAGGAGTAAATATGTCAACAAAATTTGAGGTAATAGACTGCACCTCATCCTATAACATGATAATGAGGCATCCCTGGATCCACAATATGGGACCTGTCTCTTCTACTCTCCACCAGGTAGTCAAATTTCTTACTCTTTGGGGCATTGAAAGAATCAATGGAGATCAAGAGAACTCCCGCTCCTGCTATCAAACAACTCTCAAGGGTAAGACCAGTGTCTCATAGCAATGACAACAAAAAATCCCAGTTTCGCATACACAATGTTGGGGGTCAAAACCGGTCACGACGAAATCAATACCTGAAAGTTCCCGGAAAACTAATTCCAAGTTGAAAACCCTACTTTCCGAGAAATGATTAGTCAAGCAAATGATAGTCTTTGCTTTATAAACCAAGGAACATCGAGGATTGGTCCAGCCCGACTAGGACCTACTCGGGAAAACAAAGCACGGAAGGAGCCAACGGACAACACAAAGGAGGTCGAGCACAGTCCGAGAGTCAGTCAGCTTGCCCTAGGGCGAGCTCGGCCTCGTCCCGACCAGCTCGCCCTAGGGCGAGCTCGGCCTCGTCCCCACCAGCTCGCCCTAGGGCGAGTTCAGCCTCATTCCGACCAGCTCGCCCTAAGGCGAGCTCCGCCAAGTCCCGACCAGCTCGCCCTAGGGCGAGCTCTCGGCCAAGTCCTGACCAGCTCGCCCTAGGGCGAGCTCGGCCGTGTCCTGACCGGCTCTCCCTAGGGCGAGCTCGGTCCCGTCTCGGCCAGTCCGTCAGTCCAGTACCATGCATCCTTTCCTTATTCCTCGTACCTCAATTCCAAATACTATGGACACAGTATCCTTGTTTCGTTTCGGTTAGAATTGTGAATTGTCAAGGAAAAATCCAGATAAAAATCATGAACGATTTGGTTGTTGGATGGATTCTAATCTATCGTATAAAACAGTCACGGTTGACTTAGACATCAGTCGCCTTAACTATACGGAGGATTAAAGCCCTTTCGAGAACCTTACGTCGAAGGTGATCTCTTAGGAAAAATCGTAAAAACGGCTAAGTTCCAAAAATGGCTTAAAGAGGCCTCGAACGTGACCAAACGGCCCACTTACAATTTTAAGATAAGATTGAGCCCAAGATCGATGTGACGGTCAATTTTTATTTTGCACGAAAAGATAGATGTCAAGTTTCCGAAGATAAATGTCAAGTTTCCGAAGATAAATGTCAAAGTTTCTGATAATCATGAAAATCGACGAAAAATGGAAAAAGCCAGTCTCGAGACAAATCTGGCCCAAGGGCAGAAGGGAGAAAGGGCAAACCGACCTTAAGGGAGTATATAAGGAGAGCTCAAGGCGGGGAGCAAAGGAGGAACTTTTTTCAGAGCAAACTTAGCACTTAGAGCAATTTAGGCATTTTTATGTTTTTACTATCGAGCTGCGATTCAACTAGGTTAGAACTTAGGTTGCTAGATGATGTTTGGAGTTTTCAAGGCTCCAACTCAAATGTTGTAGTATAAGAGATTGTTGAACCAATTCTAAGAGAGTTCAATGCAAAGGGAATGCAAATCCATGCTTAAGATAAGTGCAATCAAGATAGTGAAGATGATTATGAACTAAGACAATACTAAAAAGAGAAAATTACTAGAATGTTATATAAAAGTTTGTTTATTACTAGAGTGTTATACATCTTTTCAAAATTACTAGAATGTTATAGTCTCCTTAGTAAATGACAATAAAGACCTTTGGTTAGTTTTTTTTTAATTGAAATTATTTTTAAACATCAAAACCACATCATAAATTAATTATCCACATCAGTAATTAAAATATAATTAATAAAATTCACATCACTAATTAACAACTTATTTTTTGACATTTTTTTTTCATTTGTTTTTCTCTTTGTTTTTAGGGTTGTCTCTTTTAATTATTTTATGAGATCTGAAAAGATCTCGTTCTTGAGACGAGAGAGAGAGAGAGAGATGGTCGAGAGAGGAGAAGACATGGGATGTGTCGGAGAAGACATGGGAAGAGGCTCGTCGATCCCGTCGCACTCCCTTCAATTCCGTCGCAGTCTTTCACCACCAACATGGTCACTTCTTTATTTGCCTCTCTATCTGTCTGTTTTGAATCTGTTTTTTTTGTTCTTGGGCAGAGCTGCTGGTCGTGAGCAGAGGAGAGAATATATGGTGGTATGCAGGACTGGAATTAATTACATACATGAATGTGTTATATACATGTGTTAACTTGTTCTTGTAACCATAGTTTTGGATTTTGTTGGTATGTTCTGTTTTTATGTTCATTGGAACTATGATAAATTGTAAATTTTGATGATTCAGGTTGTGAGAGTTTGAAAACTGTATGTTATGGCACATGAAAAATGCCATGAAAAATTGTATATTAGCAAAATTATGGTGTTATTAAAATATTTTTCTTGTGTATGAATCGCCTTGTGCTGTGACTGTATTGAAACTGAAGTTTGATAGCTTGCGGTGAGATCTTATTTGGTCTTTCTGATCTGATCTGTCAAGAAGTAATACCCTAAACCTATCCTAAAATCAGAAAATGTTTATATAACTCAACCGTGTTGTTTAGATAACTCAGTCGTATCGTTTATATAACTCAGTCATACCTCAAATATACCCTAAAATCAGAAAATATTTATATAACTCAGTCGTATGGTTTAGATAACTCAGTCATATCGTTTATATCACTCAGCCATACCTCAAACATACCCTAAAATCGGTAAACTGAATTCAGGTACTTAAAAAGTTATATTGAAAATCATCTTATCAATATCAAGTGAATATAAATCAAATGAATGTGTATAGTTTCTTGAATTTTCAAGTTGAGACTTTAACTTGATCTTGAATATGTATGTTCTCTTACAATGACTTATACAGTACTTACTTATAAGACTCTAACTTTAATCTTTTCTTAAACCTAAACCTCAAATCCTAAACTATAGAATTATATAGTTATCAAACTTATAAAATTAATCTTTGAACATTAAATATGATAGTTTTTATTATTTAAAATTTAAGGTTTAAACACTAAACTCTAAACTTAAACTTTGAACTCTAATATTTTAACAACAAATCTTAAATTTAACTTCATATATTAAATATAAAGTCAAAAGTTATTTCTGTTTCAAAAATTTAATCTCAATCATTAGCCAAAACCTTTAACCCTCAAATCCTATACTCAAACTTATACCTTAAAACTAATTTCATTTACTATAATTATTTTATTTGAAACCTTTAAACTAATTTCATATTACAGTTTAAAAATTAATCTCAAATCTCAATATACCAAACCTTTAATCCTCAAACCTTATTATATACTGAATTTAAATTATCATGTTTAATTCTGTAAATTTTAAGCAATTTTTGAAAACAATTAAAGGGAAATGAAAAGAAAAATTTTATTATTTTTTAGGACCATTGATTGAATTTGATCTAGTGGCTAACAATCATTATTTTGTCTATCTTCGTCCTTCTTTTTCATTGGTTGAACTTTTAAATCAAAGATAACAATTTTTGACCTTTGATTAAATGTAATCTTCTACACGTCTTTGTCTCTTTGTTCTTTCTTTCTTTTTCTATAATATCTCTTTGTTCTCTCAGCAGATTGTATGAGAATCTGAAACGTCAACATTAATCTATTTGTTCTTTGTTCATTCTGAATCTCTCTGTCTTTTCTTCACTCTTCTTGTTAACATATCTCTCGATCTCTACTCACATATTCGTTTTGTCTCTCACTCAGATTAGTCGCCAGTAAGGTCTCCAAGAAGAATCTGAGATTGGATCACTCCAAAGGTATATTTTTCACTCAGATTTAGTTTCGTTTCTGTTTTAATGTATTGATTTTGAAGCAGGTGGCTATTGACAGAGATAAAAGAGGGAGGAGGACAACGGAGAACAAGGCTGAAGGCGTGGTTGAAGTGTGACGATGGAGGACAAGGTTGAGGGTGTGGTAGAAGCAGCCCATAGTTTAGTTTTTTTTTATTTGGTTTAAGTTTGTTTTTAGTTGTTTATTTTGCAAATCAGTTTTGATTTACTTTTTAAATGTAAACCAGTTTTAATTCATGAATCATTTGTAAACCAGTTTCGTTTCTGTTCTAATGTATGGCATTACTCAGCCGCAAAGTATGCATAACTCAGCTTTAACGTATCTGAATTATATAAGTGAGCCGACAAGTGTATGTTGTTTCGCAAAGTTTCGTAGTTTAGGCGGGAACAAAATATTTTGGGTGGGATAAAACTATTTTGAGCGGGAACAAAACCATTCCTTCAACTCTGAATACAATATTAAAACTTTAATTTTTTCTTAAATTTGAACTTCAAACCCTAAACAAAAGAACTATAAAGTTATAAAAATGATCTTTAAAGTTTATCTTTCCTTTATATTAAAAATGATAAACTCTGAATAATAAAATAGAGAAATAATTAAATAATATATTAGTCTCAAATAAGGGACCTCAAAAAATCCCAAAATCCACATCACCAAGAGTAATCAAACCGTTTCAAACCGTTCCTTTTATCGCAAGACCCTCGTCGTCAGGAATCAAAAGTTTTAGTTCCGAAAAAAACCAATGCCACGAATCTTCATTTTCAGTGTCAACCACTGCGAAGGCTATTGGAAAAATCTGAAAGTTACCATCCTCAGTAGTGCTGTGAGAAGCGTCCCCTTGTATCTACCGTTAAGAAACATACCGTCGACAACCACAACTTTGCGCATGAAAGGAAACCCATTTACGCTCGCACCAAACGCAAGAAACACATACATGAATCGGCCAAACTCATCAATATAAAGACGCGTAACTGTACCCGGATTTGCCCTTCTTATCATGTATAAGTAAGAAGACAAGTTTTCATACCCACTCTCAGGTGTTCCCTCCTCGATTTCCCTTGCAAATCTCAGCGTCCGATGGGATTTCCAATAATCCATCTATCCACATGAAAAAACGATTCTATACATTTCAGTCACAACACATATTTAAAACAGACGCATCGTTCTTATAACTAAGTTCTAATATCAAAGTAACTGAGCCGAGTCGTATAAATAAGTCAGCCGAAACTTAAAAATACCTTTACACAAAACTGCTTAGTTATAGCTATTCCGACACTCGTTGGGCGGACGTCCGGACCAACGTCGCCGAGAAATTCCTTGTACAAATGTCCTAAAATATCCGGTGTTGCTTGTCGACATCGATTATGACGCTCAGTTACAGAACATGAATGATCCTCATCGTAAATACGAACATAAAATGCCGGGGTTCCCTTTTGTAGAAGCACGCACTCTCCAGATGCATCCGGGAACCCAACACTTAACAATTAATAACGTCGGAGTAGATATCTCCACATCAAAATCGAATCGATCCCTCACTGTAAGAAGTTTCAGTCGTCTCTCCAAGTCGTCTTTATTCTCGTATCGTTGACTAACACAAAGATTTAGCGACGACATCTCCAGCTTTAGAACCTCCGGATTCCCGCTACATCCGCTAGTGGAATAGTTCTGGGTTCTCTGCTTGGAAGGTAGCGTCGGCGAATCCTCTTGTGTTGGAGACTCACCGTTTGAGCTGAAGTTATCATCTTCAGATGACGCACCGTCCGAGTCGTAGAACATATCAAAGCGGCTTTCAAATTCATCATCATCATCTTCGTCTTCTTCAAATACTACATCTTCTCCGCGTTCATTCTGTGTTTCTCCTTCCACTTTACTACATCAGTCATTCTCATTGTCCCCGCGTTCATCTTCCAAACTGTGGTTTTTGTCTCTTGATTCAACATCTGAAACCTCGACTTCTGAGCTAAAACTGTATAACGTTTTACTCTTCTCTCTAGCTCTGTCATTCCGGTTCATTTCGACATCCTTCTTCTCCATAATCTCCACACAAAGACGTAGCTGTTCGCTTTTCTTTAGGCTTAGGAGACCTTGCAACTATCGATTATTGGAGACGTAAACTGGTGGAGTGTCGTGCGCCACTTAATTCATTCAATCCGTAATCGTCGAGTACACACTTTGAGAAGTCTTCATGTGTTGTTTCCTCATCTAAATGGAGAACTCTGCACCCTCTACTGTCGGGGTTGAAAACATATCTGTATTTGTTAATCCACTTTCCAGAAACAATAAAAACCAGATCCATAAGAACTCTGAGAAAGATGAAGAATTCTAGTAATTTTCTCTAACATAAACAGTATATAAAGGAGAGAAAATGAAGAAGAAGATGAACAGACCGATAAACCGAACCGAGTTTTAAAATTAGTAAGTTAGTGATGACATGGAAAACCGATTTTGTGACATGGCGGATGACATGGAAAATTGGTTAGTCAGCCGCCAAACGAATAAATAAATTACTGAAACTAAGTCAGCCGTGACGTCTAACGTAAGTCAGCTGAAACGGGGATACTATTCTAGTAATTAATCTTTTGTAAATAATTCAGCCGTAACAAGGAGGTAAAACAATAAGTCAGCTGTATCGTCAATTAAAGCAGCCGTCAAAGGTATACTATTCTAGTAATTAATCTTTCGCTAATAAGTCAGCCGTAACTCAGCTGAGTTTCACTTTAATCCAGCTTGTTACGACTGATTAAAAGTAACTCAGCCTTATCAATCTCAAATAACTCAGCCGTTCTAATTTTATTACTCAGCTGGAGAGACATAACTCAGTCGTGTCACAACTATAACTCAGCTAATTTTTTCAAAAATCATAAAATCTATGTATAACTCAGCCGTAACGACTGTAAGTAAGTCAGCCGTTACTCCATAACTCAGTCAGATTTCTGTAAATCAGTCTGTACGGTAGACTGAGTTATGTACGTAAGTCAACCAGTCTTTATTAAGTCAGCCGTATTCTTTAATTCGTCCGTAACATAGTCATAACGCAGCCATAACAACGAAGGCATCGCTTTATGGCTGAGTTAATGAAAACACGGAACCGAATTCCTATGTGGCGCTGGGTTTTAGCTTATGTGGCATGAAAAAGTAATGGCATTCTCGTAAATATGTTTTTTCTTATAACGCGAAATAAGGGCACGCTGGGTATAAAAAATAGGGAAAAATATTCTAGTAATAAAAAAAAGTTCTGTAACATTCTAGTCATTTGTCCTAAAATACGTATTAGTTGAGTAAAGTTCTCAACTAAAAATGCAATAAAGGAGTGAACTTTCTTTCAATATGAGACAAGGGGATTCATGGAGAAAGAGAATTGACCTTGGGTGATCGAGTTTCAATCTAAGATGGCAGCAATACAATCAATCTATCAACCTTAGGCCTAGAACACAATACTAAACAAGCTCTATCTCTAGATGAATGTTTATTCACAAAGATAACTCAAGCATCAAATCTCTTTGGTTGAATATTATCTAAGCAATCATTAAAATCAAGTCTATTAGCCATCTTAACACCTTTAACAACAAATCTCTTTGGTAAAGAATGTTAAAAGCTTAGGAGAGTTGGTTCAGGCATTTCATCGAACACCTTTCGGGCATGAAATGCCTAGAGCTCAACTAGAGAGAGGCCAACTCTAAAGTAGCAATAAGTACACTCTACAAGCAAGGATCAAGGAGGATCTAGCCTAGAACATCTTAAATCTACACCTAATCCCCCTGAGTCTCCCAAGCCCGTGAATCCAAGATAGATCTACTCACTTATAGACATGGATAACCCTAAAACCATGGATGATTCAAGGCTAAACATGATAGTGAGCAAGATAATCCAATAAACACAGGAGAATAAGATGAAAAAGAATTCAAGATTCAAACTTTCTTCAAGATCCAAATGTGTTCTTAAGAGAAAAGAAGTTAGATCTCACAAAGGAGATTACAAAAGTATTTTTACTTAGGCTTAGAAATCCCTAAACATCATTAAAAATTACTAAAAGGTCCCTGGAATCACATAAGCCACGACCAATCAGAAAGAAGGGTGAAAAACGCTCAGGGGAGATCGGTTTCGCCCAACCCGCGCACGGCCGACCTGCGCGTCCCACCTTGCTCCGTCTCCGTCCCGAGCGGGTAGGGTGACCCGCGCGTCGGCTGTCCTCGTTCTGGCCTCATCCCGAGCGGGTAGGGCTTCCCGCGTGCATTGTCCCGTGCATCAGCCTGTCTTCGTACTGGCCTGTCCCGAGCGGGTGTAGCATCCCGCGCATGTCCAGCCGCGCATCAGACATCTCTACTTATCACCAAGGACTGTCTGGCTTATACAATTCAAGGCCAACTCTGCCCAAACTCGGCCAAGCTCCTTTTTTCCAGCCATCAGCCCGTGCGGGTGGCTTACCCCGGGCACATCAGGCTGGGTATGTCCTGATGTCCTGATCTCGTCCAAGCACCCATTGTAGCCGTACCATCTACCCAAGGTAAGGTCTTGATCATGGTTTGGCTTGTCCTGACCTTAACCAAACTCCATTCTTCATCTTTTTGGACCCCAAAGCTCCCAAAACACCTCCAAAATCTCTAGCACACTCCAACACCTGATATAGACTTATGAATGCAATATGGAACTAAAGATGCCTAATGCCTAAACTATATGATCAAAATGCACAAGATATGATAGCTAAAAACATGTAAATATGCAAGATATCAACTCCCCCACACTAGTCCTTTACTTGTCCTCAAGTAAACTTTTCAAAACACAAGGAGGAGAAATATAAAGATGGAAGCAAAGCCAAAAGAAACACTCAAAGCACTCAACTTGACATCCTAAAGAAACATAGCAAATAGCATAAGCAAAACTCTCTTATTATACTCTAGCTTCTCTAGGCCTCTCAATACTCTTATTCCTTTACACAAGTTGCAATGCTTATCAACCAACAAGTTCTCTTAACCAGTCTCTCACATTGATTCAGGACACACACACACAAGGTGAACTCTCACAAATGGGCACAAGATCTCAATCATTTGGCTAGGTGATCAAATGGTCTAATATGGATGAGAAGGAGGGTTCAATGCATCATTTTAAGGTGGCAATCACTCAATAATCAAGGAGCTTGATCATTATTGATGAAAGGACTTTTCTAAGGTCCTAATCAAATGATTTAGTATATAAGATTGTCGAACCAGTCCTAAGTGACCATGAAACAGAGGGAATGCAAGTCTATGCTTAATCTAAATGCAATCATAAAAGAGGATGATGATTAAACTAAGACAATAAGAAAAATGCAACAAAAAGTAAAACTTTCTTTCTTATGAGGGGAGTGAGACCCATGGGTATAGGGACTTGATATCAAATGATTAAGCTTCAATCCAAGATGCTAACTTTTCAATCAATCTAATTCCTTATGCCTAGACAACAAAACTAAGCAAGCTCTATCCCTAGATGAATGCTCTTTTGCAATGATCACCCAAGTACACCAAATCCCTTTGGCTGTAATGATCAAAGCAAACAAGGAGAATGAGTCTAATAGCAATCCTAGCTTCTTTGACAACTAATCCCTTAGGCAAAGCAAGCTAAAAGTATAGATGAGTTGGTTCAGGCATTTCATAGAACACTTTCCGGGCATGAAATGCCTATAGCTCTATGCTTGAGAGGCCAACTCAAATATAGCTTTAAGAACACCAAATCAATGCAAGGAAATGATAGATCTAACACTAAACACCTTGGATCTACACTTAATCACTCTCTATCACCCTAACCCATGGATCTTAGATGGATCTACTCACTAATCCACATGCTTACTCTTAAACCCATGAGAGATTCAAGGTTAAACATATAGAGAAAGAAAGGAGATGAAATCAAACAATCAAGAACACAAAGATAAGATGAGATTATGAATCAAGATGAAACTTTACTCAAGAGGTTTATGTGTTCTTAGATAGAAAATGAGATAAGTCCCACATTAGGGATAACAAGGGTACTTATAGTTAGGCTTAAAAGCCCTAGAAACATAGATTAAGATTACTAAAAAGCCCTTAAGCTAAATGGGTCTAAACCAATAGGAAAGATGTACAAAACTCGGTCAGGGGTGAATCAACACCTTCCAACCCGGTCCAAGCTACCCGGCCGTCCAGCTGGCCGCGTTCTTTGCTCCGTCCGGGTTCCATGCCGTCCGTCTCACCCCGGCCGCCTCACCCCGGTCATCAGCACCTTCTTCACGACCGGGTACTCCTAGCCGGACAGGCCACCCGGTCGTCCTCGGTTTGGACGCGTCTTGTTCGCCCGTCCGGATGCACGTACCCAGACGTATCTCTTCGGACGTCTCTCGGTTTGGACGCGTCTTGTTCGCCCGTCCGGATTCACGTACCCGGACGTATCTCCCCGGACGTCTCTCTGCCTGGACGCGTCTTGTTCTTCCGTCCGGGTGTACGTACCCGGACGCGTCTCCCCGGACGCGTCTCCCCGGACGTCTCTCAGCCTGGACGCGTCTTGTTCTTCCGTCCGGGTGTACGTACCCGGACGCGTCTCCCCGAACGTCCATCAGTTCACATCGTCCGGGTGCTCCTACCCGGACGCGTCTCCCTGGCCGTCCAGCTACTTCTTGTGGTTTGTCCTGATTCGTCCGGGTGTGTGTAGCCGGTCAAGGCTACCCGGTCTAACTCTCTTCTCTTGGTTTTACTTCTCTTCTTAATGCCAATCTTGATTCTTCACTTCTTTTTGGGTCATAAGGTTTCCAAACACCTCAAATCTCACCAAAGCATACTCCAACACCTGATAAGGACAAATGAATGCAAAATGATCCTAGACAAGCCTAAACTTTACCCTACAACTCAAAGAATGCAATAAAAAGATGGCTAAATATATGAAAATATGCAAGACATCAACTCCCCCACACTAGTCCTTTACTTGTCCACAAGTGAACTAGTAAGGACTAAGGAGGAGAGGTTTGAAGGAGGAGACTCATAGCCAAAAGAATGCTCTTCTTAGTTCTCAACTTGATAACCTTGTATAAACATAACAAGTAGCAAGAGCAAAAACTCAATCCAACTCTAGCTTAACAAGGCCTATCTTAACTCCTTTGATCCCTACACTTACTCATCATGAATCCACAACCCACAAATCCATTTGCTCTCTAACAATCATTAAGCAAACTCAAAAGACCTCTTGCAAATGGTCAAATGGTCCAAGCATTTGGTTTGGTGGAAGAAGGTTTTATGTAAGTGAAACAAGAGGTTCAAAGGGATCTTTCAAGGGTGGTTCACTCTCAAAACAAGTAGCCTTGACATTGCACATAATATATCTAAGAAAGGGATCAACTCATGCATACAATTCTCAATCTCCATTGTTCTACCCTTTCCTTAAATACATAAGCTACATCCTTATTCCCAATGCCAAAATACCACTCACATCTCTCACCCAAAGATTCCCCCCAAATACTCAAGATATTTTCTCATTTGAAACTCTTTCTTAATGAAGTCTACAAGGGATTTTCACATTTTAAACTCTTTTCAGCTCTTTCTAAACATTGCTAGCCTCCTTTCCATTATTCTTTTTCTCTTTTTCTTCTCTTTTTTTTTTTTATGTTTATGGGGGCCAAGACTTATATACTAACTTAGAGCTTACAATCTTTCATTTCTCTTATCCCTTCTAGACTTAATCACATATAACTTTAGAGTCATGAGTCAACCTTTTCTTTCATAAACTTTTCACTTTCCCAAGATCACACCATACAACACTCACCCCCATCCTAGAAGCTAGACATTATGAGTGTATAATCTAGCAAAAATGGAGACCAAGCATTGTCGTTCCCAATACTCTCAACATTATGCACATGTAAAGCTTTCCAAAGAAGGCCTCACTCAACAAATAATGAAGGCTTGAAAGGAGGTAAGGGTTTTAGGGTGTGGAGTGCCACTTGAGTTTGTCCAAAAAGATAGGAAAATAATGGGAGGGACAACTCAAGTGTTCTATCCATGACTTAGTACACAAGGGACCATGAGCAAGAGACTTAGAGTCTAAATATGACAGGGGCAAACTTCAAAGACATAGCATCAATCAATCAAATAAGCTTTAGGAAGAGATTTCAAGGCACAAAGTTTACAAGCTATCCTAAGATTGCTCAAGCTACTTACTATGATTATAAAGATTATCACTTTAAGAACTTAGCATGAGCATCTTTACAAGGCAACTATCATCCTTGTCCCCTTATGCATGATGCAACCTATATGATGATTTTTCTCTTTTTTTTTATGCAAGTGAATGATCTAGACTCAATCCTAATGCAACTACATGATTCTTTTTGTGCTTTTCAAAATTTTCAAATTTTTTTGGTTTTTTCTATGCAATAACTATCTACAAGTGCATGCATATGATATAAAACACAAGACCATTAGCAACTTGACACCTCCCCCACACTTAATTCACACAGTCTCTGTGTTTGTTAAATGTGGAGAAGGGCCCAAAGAAAGAAAAATAAAACTAAATGAAATGATGAGTGGTATATACAATGATAGGGTGTTGGAGTACCTCTATAGAGCATGGGATGAGGCTGATGCCTCTCCCTCAGAGTCATCTTCATCAGCAGTGGTGTTTAGGGACGGTGACTTGTTTCCGGATTCGGATGGGGCGATGTAAGGGTTCCTCAAACGGCGGAGAACTTGCTTACTGGTTTGTGTTGCAGAGGGGTCAATAAGTGGCTGAGGAGGGGGTGCATTGAGAGCATCAAGATAAAAGTCCTCAGCCTTGCAGCCAGCTACAGCCCCCCTAGCTAGAACATCAGCCACTTTCTTCAATAACCGGGCTGAAACTTCAGCTTGCCTCTTCACAGTCCTTTTCAGCTCTTTGCACTTGTTGGTGAGCTTGAAAATTGTCCTATCTTGAGCCCTGTTCCACCTCTAGAGGATTTTAATTTGGTCATGAGCCTGGCGTAGGGGTCCAAGAGGCAGGACACTGGTGCAATGCTCAAGCTTGTAACGAGGAGGGCCAAAAAGATGAGCAGTGGTGCGGCTGTTGTACTCCTCTTCATAAGCATTCTGCTTGCTTGCATCCTTATCACCTTTGGGGAGGTTCACAGGGAAAAGGGGTCCATGACTCCTAAGGAGGTGCTCCTCACTGATGTCAAAGCTGATGTCTCCTGAAGTGCTCAAGGAAGTGAGTTGTGGGCTAGGAAGCAACAACTCAGCTTTCTTGCCACCCCTTGAGTAAGAGTAGACACATTTTCCATTAAACCGTCCACTTAGAAATTGAGCCTTCCTCAGGTAAGCTCCATCCAAGAAAGTAGGACTTACTCCATCATCACCCAAATAAATCCCTTGGTAAGCTAATAATGGGGTTATCCAGCCACCAATACCAATCTGAGGTCCGGAGTCACGGTTTGTCCAAGCCCAGCTTTTGTAGTGCATGAGGCGCTGTACAAGGAAGCCAACCATACCAAAATCTGAGTAGAAATCATCCGGGACACTAGGGAGTTGAGGAGAGGAAACAAAGTGTCGGGCGGTTTGGTGAAGGAATCTCAACTCGTCTCCAGCAACATTCCCTACTTCCTTCTTCTGGAAGAGGGTGTGGTTAAGCAACCTGTGGAGGTAGCGCATAGTGGGATGCCTAATAGCTCCATTCTTCTCCTTCTTTTGGCCCCCTTTTCCTTGTCCTGTCAATAAGGTCCACATTGATTCAGCAATGGTCTTCTCCTTAGGGGCTGTCTTGAGTGTTGGAAGTGAAGGGTTTTTCTGATCCTCAAGGTCAAGAACTTCACTAATCTCTTTGAAAGACATGGAGTACACCTCACCCTCAATCTTGAATTTGATCTCTCCCCATCCTTTCTGTGCATGCTTGGAGGTGTGAAAAGTTGCTTCTAGTGTAGCCAAGAATTGGCAAGAGACTTCTTTGTGAGTGGGGTAAGCTGCTGAGTAGAGGCTGCCCACCTTCATGTGCTGAAGCATTTCTTTAACATCATCATCAAGGTACAGCTCTTGCAAAATCATCTTATGAACAAATCTGGTGGGGACCCAAGCTATGCCATTCCTCAAAAAGTCTAGCAACTCATCTTTAATAGGTGTCTTGGACCTATCCCTCTTGTCATATTTTGATTTAGGATCAGCATGCTCATCATTAGAAGATATCTCATCCTCTTCACCTTCATTTTCTGCAATCATTGGTTTCTTGCCTTACTTCTTTGCTCTAGCCCTTGCCAACTTCTCTTACTTGTTGTGCTGGTTAAGGCTCTCTACAACTTCTTGCACAGGGTCTGGTGCTCTCCTAGGTGGAGTCATAGCCCTCATAGTGTGAGCAAGGGTATGATCACCTTTGTTGCTTGTCTTCTCAATCACAAGAGCTCCCACACTAGAATTTCTTGGTGCCTTAGCTCTCTTTGGAGGAGCCTGCATGTGAGTACCATCAGCCACATTGTCTCCAACAGCTAATCTTTTTCCATCCCTTTTGGCTTGCTTGTGAGCACCATCAGCCACACTCTTATCAGCAGCAACTGTCTTCCCATCTTTCTTGGCTTGCTTTTGAGCACTTTCAGCCACACTCTTATCAACCAAAACTCTCTTCCCTTCTTTCTTGGCTTGTGCTTTCTTCCTTAGCAGTGCCAAGGCTTGCTGGCGGCGCTCCTCCTCTGAACCAGGCTGTGAACCCAAAGATTTCCCAAACTGAGCAGTGTGTCTTGCTGCACGCTCTTGCTTCTCAACTTCAAGATCAGCTTCACTTTTTCGCCCCATTGGTACCTGAAACTTTAGACCTTGGAAAAGAGTAAGCTTGAGAAGGAAAAAGCTTTCAATATGAGGAAAATGATCAAAAGCATAAGAATTACAACTCCAATGATCAATTACTCACAAGAAACAAACTTTTAAGCTAAAGGCTTTAGAACATCCTAGAGAATTCTCATGCTCAAAATATTTATTAATTTTTTTTTTTAATGAGCAATAAGAATCTCTAAGAATCAAAACCACTCAATTAAGCACAATCAAGCTTAAAAATGCCTAAATTGAAGTTCTCCATCAACCTAGCATCCAATCTAACCCAAGAACAACCTAAAACAAGCATTTTATGAAAAACCCCCAAATCTCATGAACCCTAATTTTTCAAAGTTCAAATTAATCTCAATTTCACCATGAAATCAACTACCCAGCATGATATATAAGCTTTCCCTAGTCTAAATTACAAGAATCTAGCAAGAAAAGGCTCAAATTTCAAGTTCAAATTTTTAGGGTTCATGAGGGTTACGAATTTGAACTTAGAGATACCGTACCTTGCTTTGGATGAAGGATAAAGATGAAAAGATTCAAGGAATTAAAGCTATGGAAGGAAGGCTTGGATGAGGGAAAATGAAATTTGTTATTTGGTTGAGATTTGGCAAAGTTATGGGGATTTATGTTCTTGGAGGCTAGAGAGGATTGTGATGTGAGGAAGAAGATGAAATGAGGAGAGAGAGGGTGGCTTAGGGTTTTTTAAAAAGTTTCTGGGTCGGGTGGATGGGTGTTCGGGTCGGTTTAGGTGGGTTTGGGTCGGTTTAGGTGGGAAGAAACTTACCTTGGGTCGCGGCCGGGTCATGCGCGGGTCTTGGCGTGTGGAGCACGACCGGGTAGGTCAATCCGGACGGTCGTCCCCGGTCAGCTCTTTGCTTCCTGGACGTCCGGTTTCCGGTACCCGGACGGTCGTCGCCGGTCCATCCATCCGTTTGCTCCACGACCGGGTGCTCTTACCCGGACAATGCACCCCGGTCCGTCCGTCCATCCAAGTCACGACCGGGTTCCTCTACCCGGACGTCCCGTCCCCGGTCCATCCGTCTTGTTTCACGATCGGGTGCTTTCACCCGGACACCGCACCCCGGTCCGATGGTTCAGCACGCTGCGCGTCCGTCCGGGTAGGTGACCCCGGTCCACTCTACCCGGTCCAAACCTTCAAACTCCCTTTTTTTTTTTTTTTTTTTATTCAACCCCTTCTCAAAGCTTTATCCCACTCATTCCCAAGCTATCACCATTCTCCAAGTGACTTAATTGAAAAAGAACATATTTACAAGGATAACCATGGGATTTCCTCCCAAGTGAGCTTGTTTAAAGTCACTAGCTTGACTTTGCCTCCTTTGAGGTTAGGCAAAGGGAGCATCAGAGAGTGGGGTTGATGTCCCATCCTCCTTTGGTACTGTGGCCATGTATTCTTTGAGTCTCTGGCCATTCAATGTGAAGTCTCCACCATCCTTGTTCCAAAGCACAATGGCTCCATAAGGTCTCACTTCTTTGATCACAAATGGACCAGAACACCTTGACTTTAGCTTTCCTGGAAACAGCCTCAGTCTAGAGTTGTAAAGAAGCACTTGATCTCCTGCCTTGAACTCTCTTTTGAGGATGTGCCTGTCATGGAAAGCCTTAGTCTTTTCCTTGTAGATCCCTGAGTTCTCAAAGGCATCCATCCTTATCTCATCCAGTTCATGTAGTTGAAGAAGTCTCTTCTCCTTTGCACACTTGATGTCAAAGTTTAGAAGCTTCACAGCCCACAATGCCTTGTATTCAAGCTCAACTGGCAGATGGCAAGACTTCCCATAGACAATGTTGAAAGGAGTAGTGCCTAGAGGAGTCTTGAATGCTGTTCTATATGTCCAAAGAGCATCATCAAGCTTGGCTGACCAATCTTTCCTCTTGGTTCCTACAACCTTTTCCAAGATTCCCTTGATTTGCTTGTTGGAGACCTCCACTTGGCCACTTGTTTGAGGGTGATAGGGTGTTGCAACCTTGTGTTTCACTCCATTCTTCTTGAGAAGACCCTCAAATACCTTGTTGATGAAATGTGAACCTCCATCACTTATGACCACTCTTGGAACTCCAAACCTTGGGAAGATATTGCTCTTGAACATTTTGACCACCACTCTTGAATCATTTGTAGGACTTGCTATTGCTTCCACCCACTTTGATACATAGTCCACAGCCACCAAGATGTATCTGTTGCCATAAGAAGAGGGGAAGGGTCCCATAAAGTCAATCCCCCAAACATCAAACACTTCCACTTCAAGGATTGGGTTTTGAGGCATCTCATTCCTTTTAGTAATGTACCCACTCCTTTGGCAAGAGTCACATCTTGAAATGAAGTCTTGTGAGTCCCTGAACATTTGTGGCCACCAAAATCCAGCTTGTAGCACCTTTGAGACAGTCTTGAAAGTAGCAAAATGGCCTCCATAGGAAGATCCATGGCAATGTGAGAGGATTCCTTCAACTTCTTCTTCAGCCACCACTCTTCTATAAATCTGATCTTTGCATAGGGTGTAGAGGTATGGTTCATCCCAATAGTATCTCTTCAAGTCTTTGTAGAACTTCTTTTTCTCATACCCTGCAAGTCCCAATGGTTCCTTCCCAGTGGCTAAGTAGTTAACCAAATCAGCATACCAAGGTCCCTTCTCTTCAGCTGCCTTAATCTCTTCAATCTTTTTTCCAGTCTCAATGACTGCCACCACTGACATGATGGCCATGACATGCTCTTCTCTGAGTCCCTCATCAATAGGGATTCCACCTTCAATCCTCAACCTGGACAAGTGATCAGCAACTCCATTCTCAATCCCTGGCTTGTCTCTAATCTCCAAGTCAAACTCTTGAAGCAAAAGGATCCACCTTAGTAGTCTTGGCTTGGCATCCTTTTTTGCTAGGAGGTGTCTCAAAGCTTCATGGTCAGTATACACAATGACCTTGGAACCCACCAGGTAGCTTCTGAATTTCTCAAAGGCGAAGACAATGGCCAGCATCTCTTTCTCTGTTGTGGCATACTTCATCTGTGCATCATTCAAGGTTTGGCTAGCATAATAAATCACATGAGTTTTGCCATCCTTCTTCTGCCCCAGGACAGCCCCAACAGCAAAATCACTAGCATCACACATTATCTCAAAGGGGAGGTCCCAATCAGGTGGCTGGACAATGGGAGCACTAACAAGGTCACCCTTTATCTTCTTGAAAGCCTCAAGACAATCTTCATCAAAGCTGAAAGCGGCCTCCTTGCACAGCAACTTGGTCATGGGTCTAGCAATCTTTGAGAAGTCCTTGATGAATCTTCTATAGAACCCAGCATGGCCAAGGAAGCTCCTGATGTCTTTCACTGTCTTTGGTGGTGGCAAGCTGACCATCACCTCAATCTTAGCCTTGTCCACTTCAATGCCCTTTTCTGAAATCTTGTGTCCAAGCACAATCCCCTCTTTGACCATGAAATGACACTTCTCCCAATTCAGCACTAGGTTGGTGTCTTCACATCTCTGTAGGACCCTGCACAAGTTGGACAAACAAGCAGAAAACGAAGATCCGTAGACAGAGAAATCATCCATGAATACCTCCACTATATCCTCAATGAGATCCGAGAAGATAGACATCATGCACCTTTGAAAGGTTGCTGGAGCATTACATAACCCAAATGGCATCCTTCGATAAGCAAAGGTGCCATAGGGGCATGTGAATGTTGTCTTCTCTTGATCATTGGGATGTATGGGGATCTGGAAGAACCCTGAATACCCATCAAGAAAACAATAGAAAGGATGATTTGCAAGTCTCTCAAGCATTTGATCAATGAATGGCAATGGAAAATGATCCTTTCTAGATGCTGAGTTGAGCTTTCTATAATCAATACACATCCTATGGCCAGTTATGGTTCTAGTTGGTATCAATTCATCCTTGTCATTTTTAATCACAGTGATACCACCTTTCTTTGGAACTACATGCACAGGAGATACCCATTTAGAATCTGAAATAGGGTAGATAACACCAGCATCTAAGAGCTTAAGAATCTCCTTCTTTACAACATCCTTCAGGTTAGGATTCAACCTTCTTTGGTGCTCTATAGAAGTCATTGATTCATCCTCTAGATGTATCCTATGCATGCACAGAGAAGGTGATATCCCCTTAATATCATCTAGTGAGTATCCAATTGCCTTTCTAAACTTTTTAAGTGCATTTAAAAGTTGAGAAAGCTCAAGTTCAGTAAGTTCACTACTCACAATGACAGGATATGACTGGTTAGGGCCTAGAAATGCGTACCTTACACCATGGGGAAGAGGTTTTAGCTCCACTTTTGGTGCCTTGAGCTCACTCCAATCATCTTGTTTGGTGTCCTCTTGATGAGAGGCTGAAACAGCTTGGTGCACCTCTTGTTTGAGCTCCTCATACTGGCCTTTATCAACAATCTTCTTGCGAGAATCCAGCATGGCTGCAATAGCATCACTCTCTTGGTTCTCAACCACTTGGACCTCTTTATCCACTGTCAAAGCATGCTGCAAAGGGTCCTTTATTGTCAACTCTCCAAGTGCTAATTCCTCAAGGAGCTCATCAGCAAGAGCTTCCATCTCCTCTATGTAAAACACTTGGCCTTTCACAGTTGACCTCTTCATTACCCCATTGATATCAAAATGGAGAGTGTGCTCTTTCCCCAAATGAAGATCAATCTTGCCTTCCTTCACATTGATAAGGGCTTCTGCTGTGGCTAAGAATGGTCTTCCAAGGATCAAGGGATCTCTAGCTTCGTAATCCATCTCAAGAACAGCAAAATCAGTAGGAATTTCACAATTTCCCACCATCACAGGGAGGTCTTCAAGGATACCAATGGGGAATTTGACTGAGCGGTCAGCAAGCACCAAAGAGAGTTTGCACTTCTTGTATTGGCTGAACCCAAGCTTCTTGGCAACAGATAGAGGCATGAGACTGACACTAGCTCCCAAACCACATAGACATCTCTCAAACATCAAAGGACCAATGGCACAAGGTAGGGTAAAGCAGCCTGGATCCTCTAGCTTCTTAGGGATTGTCAATCTCTGGATGATGGCACTGCACTCATGAGTAAGAACCATCATGCCTTCCATTTCCTTCTTCTTGGCAGCCACAACATCCTTCAAGAACTTGCTGTATTGAGGGACAAGCATGAAGGCATCAATGATTGGCATTGTGACTTGAACTTCACTCATTTGCTTCTCAAAGAGTGCTTTGTACTTCTCCAAAAGTTGCTTCTTGAATCTTCCAGGAAATGGCAGCTTAGATTCATAGGGAGGAGGAACAAAAGAAGACTCTTTTGTTGGAGTGGCAACTTCACCATGCTTTAGTGTTTTCTTCTCTTCTCCAACCTTTCCTTTACCCTTAGCTTCAACAATCTTTTCTAGAATCTCCTCATCAACTTTCTCATCTACAATCACAACATCATCATCATCAATGTTGATAGCCACCCCCCCACTTAGTGTCTCACCATCCTTGGGGAGAGTTCTTGGAGGTAGTTCTCTACCACTTCTCAAAGTGATTGCCTTCATTGGCTCCTTGGGGTTTTGATCAGCCTTTCCTGGTAGTGTTCCTTGTTGGCAACTTGGCTGAGAGTTCATAGAGGCAAACTGATTCTCTAAAGCTCTAATCTTGTTGTTTAGCTCAGTATAGCTGCTATCAATCTTGGAGTGAACAGTCTTGAACTCATGGCCAATGTCTTTGGCTGCTCTAGCTTGACCTTCTAAAAATTGTTTGAACATAGCTTCCATAGATGAATCTGGAGCTTTAGCTTGGGAGGAGCTACCTTGAGCTTGAGTAGATTGATTGCCATGGTTTGTAAAACCAGGAGGAGGATTCTGCCTAGGCTGGTAGTTCCCTTGCTGAGTGTTTTGCTTGGGTTGATAGCCTCCTTGCTGGTTGTTGGGATAAGACCTTTGCTGGTAGTTGTTGTACTGAAAGTTAGGCTCCTTCCTGTACCAAGTACCATTGTTGTTGATGAAGCAAAGCTCTTCTTGCCCTTCTAACCCTTCAACTTCATTAACCTTAGGAGGAGTTTCCTGACTTGGTCCACCCACAAAGTTAATCTGCTCCTTTTTGGCTTGGTTAGCAATCAGCAAGTCTATCTTCTCTTGTAAGGATTTGATTTCCTTCTTGGTCTGGTTGTCATCAACTCTGGTTGTTCTATCAGCTCTGTCATGTTCTCCACTGTAAACTGAATCACTCTTCACCATGTTGTCCACTAGCTCCTCAGCATCTTCTTCAGACCTGCCCAGGAAGAAACCATTGCTTGCTGTATCCAATCTTGCTCTAAACTCAGGAAGGGCACCTCTATAGAATGTGCTCAGCAAACTCTCCTTTGAGAAGCCATGGTGTGGACATTTAGCTTGATACCCCTTGAACCTTTCCCATGCTTCACTAAAGCTTTCCAAGTTCTTCTGCTGGAAACTAGAGATCTCATTCCTCAGCTTGGCTGTCCTTGATGTGGAGAAGAATTTCTCCAAGAAGGCCTTCTTACAATCATCCCAAGTAGTGATAGAATCACTAGGCAGAGATTTCTCCCATTGGCGTGCCTTGTCTCCTAGAGAGAATGGAAACAACTTGAGCTTGAAGGCATCTTCGGACACACCATTGGTCTTGGACAAGCCACAATAGCTATCAAACTTGTCCAAGTGATCAAATGGGTCTTCTACAGCCAAGCCATGGTACTTGTTGTTCTCAATCACACTCAACAAGCCTGACTTGATCTCAAAGTTGTAGCTTCCACAGCTGGTGCGCGGATGCCCGTCCTGTTGCCATGAATGTGAGGATGGTCATATGTGCCTATGGCTCTAGCTGGCCTCTGTGGGTGTTGTTGTTGCTGGCGCTGTGGTCTAAGGTTGTCAGCTCCTTGACCATTGCCATCTTGGGGTTGATGCTGGTGATCATCCATCTCAAACCCCAACCTCTGAATGTGAGCCTGATGCTCTTCTTCTCTTCTCCTTCTTGCTATTTCCCTCTCAAGTGTAGCTATCTCTTCAATAGTGGGAACCAGGTTAGTTGCACCCCTGCTTCTTGTGTTCATACACATGAAAATCAAAGGAAGATGCAAAAGGAGAATCAATATCATAAGAAAAGAAATATGATTTAGTCTCAAGCAAGTGACTAAATCCCAATGTCACAATCAACTCAGAATTTGGCAACGGCGCCAATTTGATGAAAGGAGTTTTCTAAGGTCCTAATCAAATGATGTAGTATATAAGATTGTCGAACCAGTCCTAAGTGACCATGAAACAGAGGGAATGCAAGTCTATGCTTAATCTAAATGCAATCATAAAAGAGGATGATGATTAAATTAAGACAATAAGCAAAATACAACAAAAATTAAAACTTTCTTTCTTATGAGGGGAGTGAGACCCATGGGTATAGGGACTTGATATCAAATGATTAAGCTTCAATCCAAGATGCTAACTTTTCAATCAATCTAATTCCTTATGCATAGACAACAAAACTAAGCAAGCTCTATCCCTAGATGAATGCTCTTTTGCAATGATCACCCAAGTACACCAAATCCCTTTGGCTGTAATGATCAAAGCAAACAAGGAGAATGAGTCTAATAGCAATCCTAGCTTCTTTGACAACTAATCCCTTAGGCAAAGCAAGCTAAAAGCATAGATGAGTTGGTTCAGGCATTTCATAGAACACCTTCCGGGCATGAAATGCCTATAGCTCTATGCTTGAGAGGTCAACTCAAATATAGCTTTAAGAACACCAAATCAATGCAAGGAAATGATAGATCTAACACTAAACACCTTGGATCTACACTTAATCACTCTCTATCACCCTAACCCATGGATCTTAGATGGATCTACTCACTAATCCACATGCTTACTCTTAAACCCATGAGAGATTCAAGCTTAAACATATAGAGAAAGAAAGGAGATGAAATCAAACAATCAAGAACACAAAGATAAGATGAGATTATGAATCAAGATGAAACTTTACTCAAGAGGTTTATGTGTTCTTAGATAGAAAATGAGATAAGTCCCACATTAGGGATAACAAGGGTACTTATAGTTAGGCTTAAAAGCCCTAGAAACATAGATTAAGATTACTAAAAAGCCCTTAAGCTAAATGGGTCTAAACCAATAGGAAAGATGTACAAAACTCGGTCAGGGGTGAATCAACACCTTCCAACCCGGTCAAAGCTACCCGGCCGTCCAGCTGGCCGCGTTCTTTGCTCCGTCCGGGTTCCATGCCGTCCGTCTCACCCCGGCCACCTCACCCCGGTCATCAGCACCTTCTTCACGACCGGGTACTCCTAGCCGGACAGGCCACCCCGGTCGTTCTCGGTTTGGACGCGTCTTGTTCGCCCGTCCGGATGCACGTACCCGGACGTATCTCCCCGGACGTCTCTCGGTTTGGACGCGTCTTGTTTGCCCGTCCGGATGCACGTACCCGAACGTATCTCCCTGGACGTCTCTCGGTTTGGACGCGTCATGTTCGCCCGTCCGGATGCACGTACCCGGACGTATCTCCCCGGATGTCTCTCTGCCTGGACGCGTCTTGTTCTTCCGTCCGGGTGTACGTACCCGGACGCGTCTCCCCGGACGTCTCTCGGCCTGGACGCGTCTTGTTCTTCCGTCCGGGTGTACGTACCCGGACGCGTCTCCCCGGACGTCTCTCGGCCTGGACGCATCTTGTTCTTCCGTCCAGGTGTACGTACCCGGACGCGTCTCCCCGGACGTCCATCAGTTCACATCGTCCGAGTGCTCCTACCCGGACGCGTCTCCCCGGCCGTCCAGCTACTTCTTGTGGTCTGTCCTGATCCGTCCGGGTGTGTGTAGCCGGTCAAGGCTACCCTGTCTAACTCTCTTCTCTTGGTTTTACTTCTCTTCTTAATGCCAATCTTGATTCTTCACTTCTTTTTGGGTCATAAGGTTTCCAAACACCTCAAATATCACCAAAGCATACTCCAACACCTGATAAGGACAAATGAATGCAAAATGATCCTAGACAAGCCTAAACTTTAGCCTACAACTCAAAGAATGCAATAAAAAGATGGCTAAATATATGAAAATATGCAAGACATCAATTATGCAAAATTTATCTAAGACTAGGAGCAATTCATGCAGACATGGATCCATCCTCATCATTCTACCCCATTCCTAAGCGATTACAAGTTCTACACCCTTTTAATTCAACCCATAACCCAAAATGAAAGATACTCACATCACTCACCCAATGAACAACTTTCTTTATTATGATACCTCTTATTCACTTTTCTAAGCTCTAACTTTTTTTGTTTTCCCTTCTCCACTATCTTATTGAATCTTTCTTTTTCTTTTGTCTTTTCTTTTCTTTTTCTTTTTTCTTTTCTTTTCTTTTTCTTTTCTATTTTTTTTTATATAATTAGAGGGGGAAAGTCTCAAACAATACACAAGAGCTTTCTTATCTTTTTTTTTTTCTAGGTCCCTAGGGTTTTTCTTTCTCAAAACACTCTTTTGTTCATCAATCTCAACTTTATCACTTCCCAAACCCAAGATATAAACCTTTAAGGAACAAAGACCCACTCACAATCCTAGAAGCTAGCTCAAATGATGACCCTATGCTATCAAGATATGAGAATAAATCCATGTCGCTCCCAATACTCTCAAGATTTTTCACATGAAAAACTATCAAAAGAGACCTCACTCACGCAAGTCAATGTAGGCTTCAAAGAATGGATAGGGTTCAAGGGTAAAGAAGTGCCATTTGGGTTAACAAAGAGTGGTACAATGGGAAAAGATAACCCAAATGTGTATGAGATCTATGATCAAGTATGCAAATGCCCATATGCAAGAGAAATTTAGTTCATTAAAGTCTAAGTTCAGGTTGGAGCTGGTTTCAAGAACAATGCCAATATCAAGCAAGCAAGCAAGTTTCAAGAAGAGTTTTCAAGGCTCAAAGCATGCAAGCCTTTCAAAAGATGCTTAAGCTACTTGATATGTTTAACTAGGGTGCCAAATTCAGTGCAAACAAGTGTTCTTTACAAGGAAATGCTCCATGTGCAAGTGAATGCAACCTATATGCTCTAGGCTCAATCTTAAGAATAAAAGTAATGCAACTACATGATTCAAAAATTTCAATTTTTTTTTTTGTTTTTCTATGCATATTTGATTGTACAATGCATGCATGCTGTTATGGAATTTTTGTGCAGGTCCTTTTTGAGTACTACGGAACGGAAGAAGAATTGAAGGGTTCGTATAGATTTGAGAATATTTAGAGAGAGGAACAGCAAAGAAGACTCGAAATGAATTTTTATTAGATCCAAGAGACCGGGATTACAAGATATTGTGGTAAGAACCCTAGCTCTAGCCGCCTAGATCTAATTTCTAAGTCTTCGAGTGTATATGAGTCGATCCCCTGCTTTAGGGCTTCGTGTTGTCTTATATAGTCATCCTTGAGGCAGTTTTAGTCGGTCAGAGTAAGAGGAACTCTGCCATATTCAGAAATATGGAAGGTTCTCTTTATCGAAAGTTTTCCATTTTCCTGGAGGAAGGGGTAGTTCCTGAGTTCTGAGTTCCTGAGTTCCTTTCAGTGAGGACCCGGAGGCCTGGGTCCTGCCTGGGGCCTGGAGGAAAAAGGATACCTGAGTATTTTTCTCCAACAGTTTGCCCCTTATTTCTCGATTTCGTCATCGAACTCGGGGAATAACCTGGGCACTCGAGTCAAACCGGAGTTGCTCATTCTCAGCAGGCTTCCCTTAGGCAGGACCTTGCTCTTAGTAGTTCTGTATTGCGGAGTCTTTTCTCTGGTTGGGACTGTGTTCAGAGTTTTGGCGGGACTTGGTTTCCTGGGCTCGAGACTCATTAGAAGAAGGGATCGAGTTTCAGTCTTCTTGCGACATCGTTTGCTGGGGCTATCTCTTCCTGATCAGTCTTGTTGGCGAAGATTGGATATTCTCTCCGGATTTGCAAGATTTTCTCCTTTATTATCGGATTACGGTTCATGCGTCACGCGCCTGAAAAGAAGGAGGAGAATTCAAATTTCAAATCTCCTCGGGATCGAAATATTCCGAGGCACGCGACTTTGTTTCTTTATATACTCTTGCTTTTCTTCTCCCATCATCGAGCTCGTTCGCCGGCGTCTTGATTCAGGTACTGCCCTCTTGATCTCTCTACCTTTGAGGTTATATAGGTAGGTTGAACTTCTTATTCATTAGATCCATAAGCTATCCTCCTTACTATCCTCGCGATTCATTGGATAAGAATTATCCGAACCCATGTCTAAGCGTTCCGCCTCATTTATTCCTTTGTCGGCCGGCGGGGCTCAGTTAAGAAAGCAAGTGGATTCCCCGGCTTCCCAGTCCGGCAGCTCCTTGGATCCTGACGTGGAGCTCGATGGAGACCTACTTGCCCCCTTGCCGTTAACCTATGCTTACATCGCTCCTCCATTGGTGGGTCCTGCTTCGACGGTCGTCGAGGACGATTTGGTAGAGTGGCGAAGTAAATATTCCTTATCTCCTCATATTGCTTTGCGGGCTCCGGCTTCTGAAGAGCGGGCTTCCATCCATGCTCCGGGGGAGATCACCGTTTATGAGGCCTTCTTCGAGACTGGATTCCGAGAGTGGTTCCGGCGCTCATTGTGGGTTTATGTGATTTCTTCGAGATTTCCCCTTCCTAGCTAAACCCTCAGGCTTGGAGAATCTTGATAGCCATTCAGAACCTAGGCGATCTAGAACACCTCTTCTTTTGATATTAACGAGGTTCGGTTTTCTTATCATCTGGCTCCCCTTAACGGAGGAAAGGGGCGTTTATATCTTCATCCTCGCAGTGGCATGCTGATAGTGGAGGAACTACCCAAAGCTGACCGGAAAGGACAGGCCTTCAACAAGAAATGGATAGAGAGATATGCTTTTATGTCGCTTCCGGGGTCCACCTATCAGTGAAACTTCATCGGTAGCTGTAGGCCAGGGTGAAATCTTTCCAACGATTTAGCCGTCCTTTTATTCTTCGTGTGTTTCTTTGCAGCTGGAAATCATCATGCTCCCTCCGAAGGAGAAAGCACAGTTCTCCGGGCTCGACAGCTTCCTTTTGATCGTCGTCAAGTAGACTTCCTAGTTAGCGAGACCGTGTTGCGATGCAGCAGTTTGTGGAGTAAGTGCTCATTCATAAGTTTTCCTTATCTTATGTGATACCTGACGTTGATTTGTGCGCAGGGAACATGTCAGGGAGTGCGGCCGACGACACGTTGGCGGCTTATCAGGAGGCGGCCAAGGTGATGTCTGCGAAAAGGGGATCTGCTAGCAGAACGACATCCGGGGATGACGTGACGGTTATCGGCAGTCAGCGCACTATTATGGTGAAAACGGAGCCGACTTCTTCGTCTCAGGGGAGAAAGACTAGAGGCGACGGGGTGGTGACCAGGGCATCCCACCGGTCAGACGACGTGGATTGCTCTGCTGGGACCCTAGCGACCGCCCTGGCTAATCTGAATCTGTCGGTGTTTCCTCGAGATGGGACCGTTCTCCTGATCGGACAGACTTCGAAGGTGATCCAGATTCTCCAAGGTGGACTTCTTCGGGTAGGTCCCTGTACATCCATCAGAGTTCTTTGTATTTGAGCTCTGATGAGTATCCATGTTTTCGCAGACCATTTTGCAGCTCTTTCATCTAGGAGAGCGATTGTCCACCGAAAATGTTTCATCTGTCCGGGAGGAGCTCGAAGCTCTGAAGCGTGAGGCCATGGAGGAGAAGAATCGTTGTATGGCTCAGGAATTGGAGGTCTGAGATCTTAAGGAGAAGCTGAAGGCATCGGAGAAGATTGCTAATGAAGCTTCCGCCGATGCGTTGGCTGCCAGCCAAGAGAATCAGAAGTTGGCGAAAGATATTGAGACGGCTGCGGAGGACTTCAAGCTTGAGATGGCTATGGCTGTGAATGGAGCGAGAGTCGTTGTTCGTTGGGAGTTAATGAGGGAATGGATAAATAAACAGAGTGATCAATGGGACTTGGCTAGGGCGCTAGACCAATACAAAACGGTGGTCCTAGAGGATGACAAGAACAAGGGGATTGCTCCTTCTTCTTTCGATGATGAGCCAGCCGTTCCCTCGTCCCGCGTGAGGTCTTCTGCTTGGCCTTGAGGGCTCGAGCTCATGTCTTTGTTTCCCTTTCTTTTAAATAATCGCCCCTTGTGGTATTGCCACCTGCATATCTCTTGTTGGCCTTTCATGGATTTTTGTAAGATGATGACCCTGCTGTGGTCTCTCTCTTTTTATGGATGTTTTTTGGATTTTTCTTCATTACACCATATCTGCCTGTTGATCTTGTAGCTTGAGTTTGTTGTTTCCTTATCTTCTGTAGATAAGATGTTAGCTAGGCTCGTGATGCGTTAGATCAGATCGGAGGACCGTTTTATGGTCCGGAGATAACTCTGAGGTTCTTGCTGGTCTGTTGAGAAGACTGGGAGTTCGCTTAAATTTTCTCGGAGGATTCGGATCTAGGACTCTGTGGGAGATAACACGGGAACCTTTTTTCAGGGAACTTGAAGTTATGTCGTCTGAGATCTAGGAATCTCGTAGGAGCCTAGAGGTTTTATGCTTGAGCATTTGGAAATTTATTTTAGAACTCGGGAGTTCGTATGGAGTTTGGAAGTTCATTGGGAACTCGGAAGTTCATTTGGAACTCGGAAATTCGTTTGGGAACTCGGAGGTTCATGGAACTCGGAAGTTCATCGGGAACTTGGAAGTTCGTGTGGAATTCAAAAGTTCATTGGGAACTCGAAAGTTTGTTTGGGAACTCGGAAGTTCGTTTGCTTGTAATAACCCTAGAGTTCTTACAATCGAGCCCGGAATTCCTAAGAACTTGGAGCTCATAGGGATCTGGAGTTTTTGGTTTCGCAGGGACAGTATTCCGTCCAACTAGGCAGGACTACTACCGATACCTGTTGCGACCTGGCATTCTACCGCTCGTACGCTGGTCACTATCGGATCCCATGCTGCATATTGCTTCTGCAGGAAGCCACTGTCAGACTTAGAGGTGCTGGTTATGGATCAGGAAATCCAAGTGCCAGGCTTTTCTGCTTTCCACGTCTGGTCAAGCAGGAGTTTATATATTGCTCCCTGTGCGTAACAGTACATTTGCAATATGCAAATTCCCTGGATTAACCCTGAGGTGTTAAAGTACTCTTGCTTTTGGGGCCCCGATATTTCTATGGCTCAAGGCCTATACTGGGGTTATAGGTAGTGTTGACAAGCATGCTTAGGTTGATCAGACCCATTCCTGCCTTCAGTCTCATACACGTTTGTAATTCTGTGTGGACGTACCACGTATTGGTGAGGCTTAGCTGGGATCGAAGGTTTCAAGGGACCTGATCCAGCCCTGCATGCCCCTTTGAGGATAATTGTTTTCATATTTCCCTTATAGTCGGGCCTATTATATCATTTGAGCTTAGTCCGTGGACGTTTAGCATACATAAGAGTAGAAAACCATAATGCTTAAATATAAGTAATAAATTATAATCTGGGGACCGTACTAGAGGTTGTATGCTTTGAGCTACGAGGGGTTCCAGTAGTCTAATAGTGCTTTAACTTTGCTTTATCGGAGTCCGTAAGTTTTCGGGCATTCCCTTGTTGGATAGAATGCTTTCTGAGTCATTCCCTTTACGTGTGCTGCTACTGGTGCGGCTACGCAGACTGAGATACAGTGAGTCTCATGCGCCGTCTTTGGTGGTCGATACTTCGGTGCAATGGCGATGGTCTTTATGTCCCGGTGTTTGTGACTTCTCCAAGGTCTTGTTCTCGTTGGCCGGACTATCCTGGAGGAGATCTCCCGTTGGACTCCGTGATGGATAGATACGCCTGCCTCAGGACTTATGAGACAGGGTCTCTTCCTTGGCGCGGTGGGGAGTCTCTCTATGGCGTTCATGCCCCAGCTTCTTTGGCGACGTAGGGTCCGCTTGCTGACGCCTCCGAAGATTCCCGCTTGAGGAGTTCCAGGAGGGAAGCTTCTCATCCGCCGGCTGACTTTTGGACGCAGAGCCCAATGGGACTTGGCTGGTGAGGCGGTACTTGCCCTTCTGCTTTCTGGTCTTCTGGGCTAGGAGACCGCTCTGTGATTGCTATAAAGCCTTGGTCTTTCCTTTTAGGGTGGTTTGGTAGCAAGAGCGAGAGTTCTCTTGGTCTCCTTTGAATGCTCTTATGCCCCAGGGTGTAGAAAACTTGACCATTTGATGTAATGTCGAGGGAATGGCCCCCACTTCGTGGATCCAGGGTCGTCCTAAGATTATGTTGTACGATGATTGACAGTCAACGACTAGTAACTTGGTTGCCATGTTGACTCCTTCTTCGTAGACTGGCTATGTTACTTCTCCTGAGGTTTGCTTGACCTCTCCGCTGAAACCGATGAGTGGAGTTACTTTCTGAGTGAGAGCATTCTCCTCCAACCCCAGGTCTTGATACGCGGTTCGGAAGATAATTGATATCACTCAAATTACCCTAAGGAGTGACTTTACTCTCTCAAATAAGAGGTTCAGTTGTAGTACTTAGGGATCGAATCCACAGAGAGCTAGTGTACAAATAAGATGCAATCTTAGTGACTATGCTAGGTTGAAAATGGTTTAAAGTAAATTGCAGGTTTGCCGAGTAATGGTAAGATTACTCAGTTGAAAGGATTTGGTTTTAAAGCAATAATGAAAATAAGTTAGATTCAGGGTAGGTATTCAGGAATTCAGGATTATAAATACTATAAATGCTAACAAGTTGCTTGCATGATATGTCAGAGCTCAACACTATTAAATGAATCCATCAGCTCTCGCATTATTAAGACCATCTATTACTTAGATACTAAATGGTGTTTGCGGTCAGCTATCTTGCTGACAGTATCGATCGATGGTTCGATAGGAATATCGACCGATACACCTCTAGTTACGTCGATCGATTACTCTATAGGAGTATCGATCGATACGGCTCTAAGCAAGCTTTATGCGCGAGTTGATACAATGCTCACCATGATCTTAGATCAGCTTTCGCATATCTCAAGAGGGTCATAGCATGTTTAGGATGTTATCAGGTATTGCATGTAATAAACAATGCAATCCAAGTTCATGTTTTAGGTAGCTAAGCTAGAAAAGCTTTAGTGAACAATCCTAACAATAAATATCACAACTATAGCAATTATAGGCTGGGGATAATCCCTCATATCCTATTTAAACCCTAAATCTAACAAATGAATCTACTCATATATGGCTAAGTAGTTCATAGCAACAAGGTAATAATAGGAATTCATAGATCTATTAGAGGGTGAACACTTAGGTCCCAATCACAAATATCTTTGGATCTCTCCTCTAGATCTAGAATCCTATAACCTTTGTTAAGAAGAACAAATAAAGAACTGAATAGACTTTAGTGAGAACTTGCAAAGTAATGAAAACAGTAAAAGAAATGGGTAGAAGAAGAAGGAGGTAAAACCCTCTAAAACTTATAAACTATTAAAAACTTGTATGACTTGTTGGTGCCAAAACACTTAGGCACATATAAATATGAGTTCATTAGGTTAAAAAACTCGTCAGGGGCAATCTTGTAAAATGTGATGTCTTGGGCTTCAAGTTCGGCCAGGTCCAACTTGTCTTTCTGCCGCCTCAGTATCGATCGATAGTACAGGGTGTACATCGATCGATTATAGTCTCGATGTATCGTCTTTCGGCTAATGTGTGTCGATCGATAGCACAGAGTGTGCGTCGATCGATGTGTAACTCTTGTGTCGACCACTGATCTTGATCACGGGTGAACTCTTCTTTAAGCTCCAAAAAGGTACCTAAAACATCACCTTTCTCCAAAATGCTTCTGAACCTGAAAATATACCTAATAGACTCCAAAACATAGATAATAGTAGTAAAAACACTTATATACCATGGGTAAAAGCGGGTAAAATCCATGGTATATCAACTCCCCCAGACTTAACCTTTTGCTTGTCCTCAAGCAAACACATAGGTAGTGTTTATGAAAGAGGTTTTGAAAAGCAGAGACTAAATCAAATTCAAACTTAGAATCATAACCTCTACTTTGTTGCAAACCACATCTAAGAGTCTGTCAATCAAAGAAGTACATTATGCAATATCCTAATCAAACAACCTTGATCATCTAGCCAACAACTTAGCAATCATGTCTGACTAACCCCTCTACTGATTTCATTTCTGTACATAAAAATAAAAGTGCAGGCTTTACCTTGGGAGTATCGATCACAGGATGCAAGATTGCTCAAACAAGTATCTGGACCTGTAGGTAAAAATAGTCCTATCCTCTCTCTCTATTATTTCTCTCTTAATCAAGTCTGCTTTCATTTGCAAGACATTGACCAAGATTGGACAAGGCTTCCATGAATCAAGCCTTAATGGTTGCAGCCACCAAGTCCTGTTCACTTCTTTTTGACCTATATCCTAGGATTCATTGCGAAGCAAGTCTTGGAGGGGGTAACCACCAAGCCCTGTTCGAACCCTTTACCTATAGAATTCTTATGAATCAAGTCTTGAGGGGGGGGGGGGGGGGGGGGTAACCGCCAAGCCCTGTTCGAATTCCTTCCTAAGTAATAACTAACTAGTCCTAGAACATATATTTAAGCTTATTTTCGATTTTTTTTTTGAATAAAATTAAATCTAAATTCGAAAATGAGAGAGAGAGGGTGATAAAACTATCTACACAAGGCTTTACCTTCCAGACTTGTTTGAAGCATCCAATCACATGTATACCAAGCCCCAAGACAAGCAAAGAATGTCAGGTTAGGTTGGGAATCAGCTTTGGTTCCTCCAAACAATCAATGAAAGCGTTGTCATAGCTGATAGGTGATCAACTTTAGCATCTATAGTACATTCTGCATCAACAAATCTAAGAATGGTGCCTAAAAGATTGGTTAGATAAAAAGTAAAAATTTAAATTATCATTATCCCTTTCTTGACTCAATAAAAACCATTTTGAAAACATTTTAGATGAAATCAAAAGGTAAACAACATCAGTAATCATCCCCCCAGACTTAAATCATACACTGTCCCCAGTGTATAACCAGTCCAGTGAAGGCATAGGCAATAATAAAATACACTAATATCGAAAATGTTAGAGCGATATACATGACCGTGATGCGTATCGATCGATGTTTAGTCACCTTCATCGATCGCTTTTGGTTGGTTCATGTCGATCGATATCGACTGTGTCATGTCGGTCGATTTCAGTTGTAATCGTCTAATCGTAACTGCAAAGAAAAACAAATACGAAAAATAAAATCCTAAAGATTAAAAACTAAATGAAAAATTACCTAACAGTGGGTTGCCTCCACTCAGCGCTTTGATTATAGTCATCTAGCTTGAATTTGGATGGAATGAGCTACTGAGATGAAGTCCAGGTTCTTGTTGGGAAACAAGTATCCTCTGTATCCTTCTTCTCACTTAACCATGCGCCAAATAGGCTTCTTGTGGCTTCATATTCTCTGGTTCGTTTCTTCTTTATCTCAATCAACTCATCATTGATCCTTTGAATCCTTTCTTCATGACGTTCAATGCTGAGCTCGTGCCATCCTAATTTCTCGTAGGCATGTTCTGAAAGATCACTGAGCTCCGCTTGCATTGAATCAAGGCGTTGGATGATTTTGTCGTGGATGGAGCTGGTATCGATTGATTCACTAGTTGAAATGTTGGTCGATGGCTGTTGAAGTCCATCGATTGATGCGCTGGTTCTACTGTCGATCTATGCTAAGGGTGCAGGTCTGCTCGCAAGTTGCCTCTGAATGGCTTTAATATTTTTCTGCATCCCTTCTATGCTAGATTCCATGCTTCCAACCTCGTTAATAAGCGGGAAATACGTCTGCTCTAGACGTATGTCTTGTGAATCGTCCACGCTTGTGATTGCCGTGTAGACTTCATCAGCTAACTTATCCAAATCAGCTCTGGTGCAGATTTCTGAAGTCGATGCAACATGTTGTTCATTGGTCGATTTTTGCTTCTGCAGATTCTCGTGAAACTTCTCGGCAAAGAGCTTCATCTGGCTATCGATTTCAGTCAATCGCCTATCGATCGACGTGAGGTTGAGCTCATGGATCGATGCGATTGATGCAGCCTGATAATCGAGTTGACGTTGGAACTTCTCAGCCTCCTGCTGCATAGTATCCATGCGTAGTGCGAGTTCCTCCACTTTTTTGTCTACTAAGAAGTGTATATCAGCACGTTTCCTCTCAGCTGCTTTCAGACGAGTCAATCCTCCAAAAGGATTGCAAGGTTTCGTGGGGTTCATATCTGCATGTGCCTCATTGATAAAGCGGATAGATATCTTCATCTCTTCGTTGCAGATGCTTAGATCCCCTAGGTTGTGAAAGATAAGTTCACAGGTCTTGGTGAGTTTGCTGCTGAGACGAGCTTCTGCTTGCTTCAGTTCCTTCCAGATAACTCCAATAGACTCATCGACCTCATGTCTTGAGTAGGTGGTCGATGGTGCAGGATTCGTATCGATCGATGTGGATGTTACTCCGTCGATCGATATTGAACTTATCTGGCCATGGTTCTATGTGTTGCGAAGATCTTCAAGTTCCAGATCAAGACGTTGGACCTTCTTGTGTAATCCCTGGTCTGCACTGAACAACCAGTTCATCTCACTGTGAAGCTTGTCTGTGGCCTCTTCTAAACTCTTTTCCATGGAGAGCTTTTCCCATTTGCGTTCTCCAAGTAAACCAGTGAACTTCTCGTTGATCTCGTCCTTGGTGTAGATTTCTTGCACCAATTCTCTTCGTGTAAATGAACTAGCGTGCTCTGGTAGACAGATGTAAGAGCGCTCGTCCATTGAAGTTCTTTGAAGCAGTTTCTTGATGTCGTCTTTAGAAACTCTGATGACGTCACCATCTATTCCTCTAGCAAACCCTTTTCTCGTCTCTGTAGACCCCATACTCATCTCTCTGCTCCCAAAAATTTTTTCGAACTCCATATCGAAAGGCTCTCTTTCCGAATTCAGGACACCTATCGATCGATGTTGTACACTCAGTATCGATCGATTTTCGTTGAAAATCTGGGTCCTTTGTGTTGAGATGATTATCCTCAGCTTCCTGTGGCTCGGCTGTTGTGTCTGCCTCCTGGTGCTGATGTTGGTGGTTTGGTCCGTAGCGTTGTTGCTGGAATAGGTTTTGGGATCCGTTGGCTAACTGTAGGACGTCTGCAATGTCCTCTCTGGATATGTGGAGTGTTCGTCCATCCATTGAGCGTGCAAAAGCTTGTGAATCCCTGAAAATACCAAACTCATTTTGGATTAGCTTACCGAAATTAAGTACGTTTGAATTTGTTACCTGGGATGGTTGGATGTATGTATCGGTCGATGGCACAGGTTCTGAATCGGTCGATGGTTGTTCAGGCCTATCGGTCGATTGTATTGGTGCTGTGTCGATCGATGAGACTTCCTCGGGTTGGGTTATGTATGTTGGCGTGGCAGTCTCGACCGCAAAGCTCTCGTACTGGTAATCGCTTGCCCAGCTCCCGATTGAGTAGTCTCCGTCTCGCTTGTTGTTGACTGTGTAGTCGAATGATGTGAGGCAAGTAGTATCGATCGATGGGGAGAAGGCCCTGTCGATCGATGTCGTGATTCTGAGGTTGTGGTGGAGAAGTCGATCTTCATCTTCTGGAAGGTTGTGACACTCTATAGCTCTCTCCTCCTCGTAATCATCAGTATACTCCTCAATGTGAGTAGTATTTGCAGCGTGTGGTGGGATGTTGTAGTCGTTCTCCCACTCATTTACTTCGAAATCACCATCTGGAAACTCCTCCTCGATCTGATTGAATAGTGAATCGATCGATGACCATGTGTGACTGTCGATCGATGTCCGTTCACCTGAGATGATCGATGAGACAGTACTACTATCGATCGATTCTGCGGTCTCTGTCTCGTATGCGCCTTGTGAATCGTATTCATCTCCACAATAGCAAACAGCTACAAGGTCTGAGCCGTCTTGGATCCTTTTAGGGACCTTGATGACTCGTACTGGATCATAGTAGACCGTAGGATTGATCAGGGTTAGGCACAGTTTGTTTGTCTGAAGGTTGCAGACTGCTCCAATTGTGGCTAGGAAGGCTCTTCCAAGTAGCAAAGAAGTAGGTAGGGTTACCTTGACGTCCAAGACATGGAAGTCTACTGGAATTAGGGTTTCTCCTATGGTAACCTCAAGGTTTCTCACAATTCCTCCAGAGTTCTGCTGAGAACAATCCACAAAGATGAACGATTCTTCAGTAGGCTCTATCTTTAGACCTAGATGGTCTGTTATCACCTTGGGTAGGATGCTAACTCCAGATCCTGTGTCACATAGGGCACGTGGGAAGTTGATCCCATCTACTGAGCAAGGAACAACAAACTTCCCTGGATCACCCTTCTTCTCAAGTTTGATCCTCTTCTTCATACTTTCTCTGACTTGGTTGAACATCCTCTTGATGTCTTCTTCTGTCTCCTTAGTTTCTCTGAAAAACATCCACAATCTGTGTGAAAAGTAGGCTTCTTCAAAGGGTTTCTCTGTAGGTATCCTTAGAACTTTCTTTCTGAAACTTGCCAACTCCTTCTCATTAACTCCTCTTTTAAAGTGTTTAGGAACCTTCTCCTTCCTTTTTCTGAGAAATCGGCCATCTTTTTCCTTTTCTATCTCCATTGGATCAATAATATCCTTGGGCTTCTTTAACATGGCGGTTGGTGGGTTTTGGGAGGTTTAGACTGCTCCCGGAGTGCATTAAGTCGTGCAACATCTATTTTGGGAAGTTGCACTCGACGTGTGATAACTGAAGATCCATTGACAGGTTCTGGAGTGTGTCGATCGATTTCATTATCCTTCGGTCGATCAATGGGATGTCTGTCCTGTCGGTCGATGGTGTAAGGGCTGGGCGGATGTGGGTGCTTTGCTGCGAACTCCCTGTGAGTAAGTATCTTCACGGCGTTGCACTCGTGAGTGGATTCTTCAAGATCCATCGGTCGATGCTCGTCAAAGTCCATCGATCGATTGGTGTTGGCGTACATCGATCGATGTGCACGTCCTGACATCGGTCGATTCCAGTGGTTGCCGCCAATACTCATGTGGAACTTTCGATCTGGAAGTCTCCCTCTTGCAGCTTCTCTTGCTTAACCACTCTCCAAAAATCATCTTCTATGATAGCATTGACGTTGTGGCATGTTGCTTCTTCTCCAGTCCCTTTTCCTAAAGCTTCTTGCTTCTTAACAGCTTCTCCTGTCTGAATAACTTGTGTCTCTAATTTCTTCACATGAGTACTCAAAGCATCAAGCTTTGTGTTCAAAGTGGTGTAGACAGCGTCGATCTTTCCATTGAAGTTCACCTCTAACTGCTGCTGGCTTTCAAGAACTTTGCTGAGCATGTCTTCTAGCTTTCCTTCTGGGGTTGGTGTGGGTGGCTTCATGTAAGATGAGTTTCCATAACTCCTGTTGTTGTTGGGGTTGCTGCTGTTGAAGTTTCCTCTCTGTCCTGAGAAGTTTATATTTCTTTGTTTTCCAGATCTCTGAAATCCGGTTCCACTGATCCAGTTGACTTCTGCTTCTATGTAATCATCTTCTTCATCAGCTTCTGCATCCTCCACTGAGAAGATTTGCTTGTTTAGCAGCTTCTGAACATTGTCAAGTGTAGCTTGTACCTCATTTATCTGTTACTTTCCAAGGAACGCTGTAGATCTTGCTCTTACAATGTTCTTCGTGCTGTTGCTGGATGCTAGGTTGTCTATTAGCTTCACATCATCTTCAGGATTCCTTGTGGTGAAGTTGCCTTCACTCGCAGTGTCCAGAGCCATCTGATATTTCAGTGCGATGCCTCTGAAGAAAGTGCAAAGCAGTTGAATCCATGGTGTGGACAATCTCGCTGGTAAGACTTGAATCTGATCCAGGTATCCTTGAATGACTCTCCAGGCTCCTGGTTAAATGTGTCAATTTTCCTCCTTAAGTCTTCAGCGCGCGTATCATCAAAGATGTTACGCAAGAATGCGTTTTTGATGTCGCTCCAGGATGTAAGAGATCCTGGTGGTAGATGCGTAAGCCACTGTAAAGCTTCTCCAGATAAAGAGTGTTTGAAGAGCTTACAGAGAAGGTAGTCCACAGGGACTCCATTGGCTTTGATAGCAGATATGAGATCCTCGAACCTCTCCAGATGGTCCATGGGATGTTCATTGGAAAGCCCACAGTAGGGTATCTGTCCCACAAGGGTGTAGTACTGCGGCTTGAACTCGAAATCGCCTCTCTGAATAGCAGGGGGACGAATGGCTGATCTGTTGGTGTAGAACTGATCTGGACGGTTGTAGTCAGCTAGTGTTCGAGCAGCCTCTCCTACAGGTTGAACAGCTCCTATAAGTGCAGTTTCTGGCTCAGGGATTACTTCATTCTGAGCATTGAGTTTCTGATCTGCTTCATTACGAAGATGACCTTCTTGGTCACACAAGTCTCCATTCTCATCTCGTATGAGAATAATAGGCGCAACCATGACTCGCGGAACAGTATCGATCGATATAAGGATAGGTGTATCGATCGATGTTGGATGAAAAGTGTCGGTCGACGGTGAAGTAGTGTCGGTCGACAGGAAGATGCGAGTATCGGTTGACGAAGACGGTGTCTCGGTCGGCAGTGGTGCGTCGGTATCAGTCGACATACAGTTGATGGTGTCGATCGATGTGGAACGGATTTCCTTGCGGATTGAACGTTACGAGCTAGCAGGGTCTTCTGAGAACAAAAGCTGAGATTCCTTGTTGCTTCTGGTACTGCTGGGCATGTACCTGAAAAGACAAGAAAAAAAATTTTGTGTCAGAAAACAAATCAAAATAAAAAGAAATAACCTAGACCTAATCAGATTAGATCCTATTGTATCAAAGCTCCCCGACAACGGCGCCAAATTTGATATCACTCAAATTATCCTAAGGAGTGACTTTACTCTCTCAAATAAGAGGTTCAGTTGTATTATTTAGGGATCGAATCCACAGAGAGCTAGTGTACAAATAAGATGCAATCTTAGTGACTATGCTAGGTTGAAAATGGTTTAAAGTAAATTGCAGGTTTGCCGAGTAATGGTAAGATTACTAAGTTGAAAGGAATTGGTTTTAAAGCAATAAAGAAAAGAAGTTAGATTCAGGGTAGGTATTCAGGAATTCAGGATTATAAATACTATAAATGCTAACAAGTTGCTTGCATGATATGTCAGAGCTCAACACTATTAAATGAATCCATCAGCTCTCGCATTATTTAGATCATCTAATACTTAGATGCTAAATGGTGTTTGCGGTCAGCTATCTTGCAGACAGTATCGATCGATGGTTCGATAGGAATATCGACCGATACACCTCTAGCTACGTCGATCGAATACTCTATAGGAGTATCGATCGATAAGGCCCTAGGCAAGCTTTATGCGCGAGTTGATACAATGCTCACCATGATCTTAGATCAGCTTTCGCATATCTCAAGAGGGTCATAGCATGTTTAGGATGTTATCAGGTATTGCATGTAATAAGCAATGCAATCCAAGTTCATGTTCTAGGTAGCTAAGCTAGAAAAGCTTTAGTGACCAATCCTAACAATAAATATCACAACTATAGCAATTATAGGCTGGGGCTAATCCCTCATAGCCTATTTAAACTCTAAATGTAACAAATGAATCTTACTCAGACATGGCTAAGTAGTTCATAGCAACAAGGTAATAATAGGAATTCATCGATCTATTAGAGGGTGAACACTTAGGTCCCAATCACAAATATCTTTGGATCTCTCCTCTAGATCTAGAATCCTATAACCTTTGTTAAGAAGAACAAATAAAGAACTGAATAGAACTTTATTGAGAACTTGCAAAGTAATGAAAACAGTAAAAGAAATGGGTAGAAGAAGAAGAAGGAGGTAAAACCCTCTAAAACTTAGAAACTATTAAAAACTTGTATGACTTGTTGGTGCCAAAACACTTAGGCACATATAAATATGAGTTCATTAGGTTAAAAAACTCGTCAGGGGCAATCTTGCAAAATGTGATGTCTTGGACTTCAAGTTCGGCCAGGTCCAACTTGTCTTTCTGCCGCCTCAGTATCGATCAATAGTACAGGGTGTACATCGATCGATTATAGTCTCGATGTATCGTCTTTCGGCTAATGTGTATCGATCGATATGACAGAGTGTGCATCGATTGATGTGTAACTCTTGTGTCGACCTCTGATCTTGATCACGGGTGAACTCTTCTTTAAGCTCCAAAAAGGCACCTAAAACATCACTTTTCTCCAAAATGCTTCTGAAACTGAAAACATGCCTAACAGACTCCAAAACATAGATAATAATAGTAAAAACACTTATATACCATGGGTAAAAGCGGGTAAAATCCATGGTATATCAATAATATTCCTAGAACTTCCGTTATCAATGAGGATCCTCCTTACAAGGCAGTTTGCCACGATGAGTGATATGACCAGGGCGTCGTGGTGAGGGGTGAGTACTCTTTCTTGTTCCTTGGCTGTGAAGCTTATCTCGTCGATACCTAGGAGTAGGCGCTTGGGATGAACCGATTATAAGCCCTGTTTGGCGTTCGTGGTTCTTTTCTTCGCAGCCGCGTGGCTCACACCGCTCACCTCTGAGCCGCCGGATATGACGTACATTACTCAGGACGTTGACTAGCTCCGGCTTGGATATGGAGAGATGAGAGATATCCGGCCAAGTAGACACGGACATCCCTTCCATCTTATCTGCTGGTCGGCTTGGATATCTGCCCCGGTTCCGACTTCCAGAGTCACTTCCTGATCTTTGAGAGGTTCTCTCATCTCGATCGTTCCTATCGGTTTTGACGGTCTTCTGGTCCGGTTTCTGTTCCACTCTGGCACGGCTGACGACGTCTTCTTCCCATTTTACCTGAGCCCAGGCTCGGGATAATACGTCTTCCATAGTTCTGCATGGGTATTTAGTGAGTTTCTTGTAGAGTTCTCCGTCTGGGAGCAGACCTCTCTTGAAGGCTGAGATCGCTGTTGGGGCGCTGCACTCTGGGATGGCCACTTTCTCCTGGTTGAAACGAGCTATTTAAGTCCGCAGAGGTTCCGATTGGTGCTGGAGGATCTCGTAGAGATTATCTAAGGTTTTCTCCAGGTCCCGGGTGCTTGCGAACTGTTCCACGAACTTGTCGCTGAGGGTCGCGAAAGAGGATACCGACCTAGTGGGCAGGTTGATGTACCACTGCAGGGCGGATCCTATCAAGGTCGAGCCGAATCCTTTACACATAGTAGCTTCGCGAGATTCTCTTGGGAGTGCTACTTCTAGCATCCTTTGCTTGTATTGGGCGATGTGATCGTCTGGATCTCCGGTTCCATCATACATTTTGATGTTTGGGAAGGAGAACTTCCTTGGCATCTCCACCAGGGCTAATGGAGATTCTGCGTAGGAATTGGGGTTGCTTTTCTGGATCGGAGGAGCCACTCCCGGGAGCCTTTCCACAAAGCTTGCATAGCGTCAAATTTCTTCGAGAACATCTGCTCTAGATAGGCGGTTGCGGAACATTTTGCTGGTCTTGCTTCGTCGGGTGCTTCCTTATCGGATCCCAGTTCCGAGTCTCTATCTTATATATCGTGGATCCGAGTTGTTCTAGCTTTTTCTCGTGGTGCTCCGTCTCCATTGAGTGTTGGAGAGGGATGTGTGACTCCGGCCCCGGAGCTAGGTGTTTCAAGGTCGGGCATGAACCGGACCCTGGTTCTGAAGCGGTGCTTCTTATTGCTGGCCGCGTTGAGAGTCTGATTCTCGTCCCGGAGGGCGAGGTTTTCTGATTCGAGCTGACCAAGTTTTTCTGCGCTTTGTTCCAGGTACTTGGAATGTTCGTCGAGATTTTCCTTCAAGTTTTGTATTTTCGTAGAGAGCTCTGGGTCGGCTGGAGCTCTTTCCCGAGCCCTGTGTAGCTCAGTGACATGGTTCTGTAGGCCGTCGAGTTATCTTTGAAGTTCGGCTTCTCTCTGAGTAGTTTCGGGCATATTGTTTTGCTTTTCCACCGTCACCATCAAGTAGTTGGATTACTCCCCTCCATCTAGCGCCAAACTGTTAGGGGATTTTTGTGCAGGTCCGTTTTGAGTACTACAGAACGGAAGAAGATTTGAAGGGTTCGTATAGATTTGAGAATATTTAGAGAGAGGAACAGCAAAGAAGACTCGAAATGAAGTTTTATTAGATCCAAGAGACCGGGATTAAAAGATATTGTGGTAAGAACCCTAGCTCTAGCCGCCTAGATCTAATTTCTAAGTCTTCGAGTGTATATGAGTCGATCCCCTGCTTTAGGGCTTCGTGTTGTCTTATATAGTCGTCCTTGAGGCTGTTTTAGTCGGTCAGAGTAAGAGGAACTCTTCCATATTCGGAAATATGGAAGGTTTTCTTTATCGGAAGTTTTTCATTTTCCTGGAGGAAGGGGTAGTTCCTGAGTTCCTTTCAGTGAGGACCCGGAGTACTCTGTAGCGGGGACCCGGAGGCCTGGGTTCTGCCTGGAGCCTGGAGGAAAAAGGATACCTGAGACACATGAGACTCAAAATCATCAAAGCAAACATGATCAAATTCTTGGTACCTCCCCCACACTTAAATCACACAGTCTCTGTGTGAGTAAGAGAGAAGGAGGTACCCGAACAAGGCAAAAGCAAATGTATGTACAAGAAGAGTTGGAGTGATACCTCAAAAAGAGGTTTGGGCGTTGTGTTTGGTGTCTGGGGCTATGAGTTGGCTTGATTCATAGCAACTAGAGGAGGCTGCTACATGGCAATCATAAGGCTCAGGTGCTTCACCACTTTTCTTCTCTCCTCTAGTGCTAGGCTCAACCTGAAAACCTCAACCACTTTTATTAAAAACTTAAAGAAATTAAATTGCAAACTATGTACAAGGATAACCATGGGACTTCCTCCCAAGTGAGCTTGTTTTGAGTCACTAGCTTGACTACCTTTTCTCTTGGACTAGTGAGAAGGAGGATCCTTCCCACCTTCAAGAGTGATGGTGAGGACCTGCAAGAGAAGCTCTTGAAGCTTGATTGGGTCATCTTGAAGCTGAGGAGTTATGATGGCTCTACCACTGGAGAATGGTGTGGACTGTCCCTTATGCTTGATTTTGTGGGAGCAGATCAAGAGGTGGAGGATGGAGAGTGAGAGTGCGTGGGAGCAGATCAAGAGGTGGAGGATGAGGTTCTTTCAGCATCTTCTTCTTGCCATGAGTGGCCTTTGAGGCTCCACTCATCCCCTCTTTTTTAGCACTTTCCAAGTGCTCAACACACAACTCTTTAGAAGACTCTCCATCAAGACCTTCTTTCTTACAAACAACCACTTCATCTTAAGGCTTCTCAACAGCTTGTTCTCCATCAGTGATTGTCCCACAATAGCCAGCATCCAATCGGAGGGGAAAGGAAACAACTTTGTTCACATGCATGAGGGTGACCTTCTTGTTGGGAAAGTCAATGCAAGCTCCAACTAGTTGTGAGGAAAGAGTGCCAAGGATCAAAGGAACTCTCTTTTCAGTTGCCATCTTCAAAACAGTGAGGTCAATAGGTAAGGTGCAGGATCCAATCTTAAAAGGGAAGTCCTTGATGATACCAATTGAGGTTGTAGAAGAGGAGTCCCCAAAGGTGAGAGAAGAACTATCTGGCTCAATGCTTTCAATCCCAAGACTCTTCACCATATCTATGGAAATCACATTCACACTTGCACCACTATCAACAAGAGCATCATCCATAGTTATCTTACTGTGGGAACCAAAATTTGCACTGTCAAGTTTTGTTGATTTGGAGGAAAGCCAAGTGAACCTAGCCTTCCCTGAAGTTCTCGGTTATATGATGGGCCACACACGACACAATCAATATAACGGAGAAATAACAAATCCGAATATAAAAATCGCAAGAACAAAAGATAGAGCAAAAGATCTTATTTCCAAATTCGCGTTTAAGCGTGAACAACATGAAAGAGATCGGCAACAAGAGCTGTCGATGAGTTCGCTAGTCCAGCCACCTATATCTAACCTAGTTGAGTCGCAGCTCGCTAGTAAAAACGGAAAAAAGTGCCTAAGTTTCTCTAAGTGCTATGTTGCTCTCCAAAGTTCTCTTTCTGCTCCTTGCCCCAAGCTCTCCTTATATACTCCTCTTAGGACGGTCTATTCCTCCTTTGGGCCAAATCTATCGCGAATCGGACTTCTTCCATTTTCGTCGGTCTTCATGTTTATCGGGAAACTTGACATTTATCTTCAGGAAACCTGATATCACTCAAATTACCCTAAGGAGTGACTTTACTCTCTCAAATAGGAGAGCTAGTGTACAAATAAGATGCAATCTTAATGACTATGCTAGGTTGAAAATAGTTTAAAGTAAAGTGCAGGTTTGCTGAGTAAGGATAAGATTACTAAGTTGAAAGGATTTGGTTTTGAAACAGTAAAGAAAAGTAGTTAGATTTAGGGTAAGTATTCAGGAATTCAGGATTATAAATACTATAAAGGCTAACAAGTTGCTTGCATGATATGTCAGAGCTCAACACTTATTAAATGAATCCATCAGCTCTCGCATTATTTAGACCATCTATTACTTAGATGCTAAATGGTGTTGCGGTCGGCTACTCTGCCGATAGTATCGATCGATGGTTCGATAGGAATATCGACCGATACACCTCTAGCTACGTCGATCGATTACTCTATAAGAGTATCGATCGATACGGCTCTAAGCAAGCTTTATGCGCGAGTTAATATTATGCTCACCATGATCTTAGATCAGCTTTCGCATATCTCAAGAGGGTCATAGCATCTTTAGGATGTTGTCAGGTATTGCTTGTAATAAACAATGCAATCCAAGTTCATGTTCTAGGTAGCTAAGCTAGAAAAAGCATTAGTGAACAATCCTAACAATAAATATCACAACTATAGCAATTATAGGTTGGGGCTAATCCCTCATATCCTATTTAAACCCTAAATCTAACAATTGAATCTACTAAGACATGGCTAAGTAGTTCATAGCAACAAGGTAATTATAGAAGTTCATAGGCCTATTAGAGGGTGAACAGTTAGGTTCCAATCACAAATATCTTTCGATCTCTCCTCTAGGTCTAGAACTCTATAACCTTTGTTAACAAGAGAACTGAAAAGAAATAAGTAGAAGAAGAAGAAACTTAAAACTAAAAACTTGAATAAAACTTGTACTGTCTGTTAAAGCTTGTATTATTGTCAGGGGCATTCTTGTAAAATGTGATATCTTGGGCTTCAAGTTCGGCCAGGTCCAACTTGTCTTTCTACCGCCTCAGTATCGATCGATAGTACAGGGTGTACATCGATCGATTATTGTCTCGATGTATCGTCCTTCGGCTAATATGTGTCGATCGATTGCACTGAGTGTGCATCGATCGATGTGTAACTCTGGTGTCGACCTCTGGTCTTGATCACGGGCGAACTCTTCTTTAAGCTCCAAAAAGGCACCTAAAACATCACTTTTCTCCAAAATGCTTCTGAACCTGAAAACATACCTAATAGACTCCAAAACATAGATAATAGTAGTAAAAACACTCATATACCATGGGTAAAAACGGGTAAAATCCATGGTATATCAACTCCCCCAGACTTAACCTTTTGCTTGTCCTCAAGCAAACACATAGGCAGTCTTTATGAAAGAGGTTTTGAAAAGCAGGGACTAAATCAAATTCAAACTTAGAATCATAACCTCTACTTTGTTGCAAACCACATCTAAGAGTCTATCAATCATAGAAGCACATTATGCAATATCCTAATTAAACAACCTTGATCATCTAGCCAACAACTTAGTAATCATGTCTGACTAACCTCTCTACTGATTTCATTTCTGTACATAAAAACAAAAGTGCAGGCTTTACCTTGGGAGTATCGATCACAGGATGCAAGGTTGCTCAAACAAGTATCTGGACCTGCAGGTAAAAACTAGTTCCTATCCTCTCTCTCTACTATTTCTCTCCTAGTCAAGTCTGCTTCATTTGCAAGACATTGACCAAGATTCGACAGGCTTCCATGAATCAAGCCTTAATGGTTGCAGCCACCAAGTCCTGTTCACTTCTTTTTGACCTATATCCTAGGATTCATTACGAAGCAAGTCTTGAAGGGGGTAACCACCAAGCCCTATTCGAACCCTTTACCTATAGAATTCTTATGAATCAAGTCTTGAGGGGGGTAACCACCAAGCCCTGTTCGAATTCCTTCCTAGAACATAAATTTAAGATAATTTTCAATTTTTTTTTTATTTAACAATGAAAAATAAATCTAATTTCAGATATGAGAGAGAGAGGGTAATAAAACTATCTACACAAGGCTTTTACCTTCCAGACTTATTTGAAGCATCCGATCCCATGTATACCAAGCCCCAAGACAAGCAAAGAATTGTCAGGTTAGGTTGGAAATCAGCTTTGGTTCCTCCAGACAATCAATGAAAGTGTTGTCATAGCTGACAGGTGATCAACTTTAGCATCTATAGTACATTCTGCATCAACAAATCTAAGAATGGTGCCTAAAAGATTGGTTAGATAAAAAGTGAAAATTTAAATTATCATTATCCCTTTCTTGACTCAATAAAAACCATTTTGAAAACATTTTTGGATGAAATCAAAAGGTAAACAACATCAGTAATCATTCCCCCAGACTTGAATCATACACTGTCCCCAGTGTATAACCAGTCCAGTGAAGGCATAGGCGTACACTGATATCAAAAAAGTTGAGAACGATATACCTGACCGCGATGTGTATCGATCGATGTTGAGTCGTCTTCGTCGATCGCTTCTGTGTGGTTCATGTCGATCGATATCGACAGTGTCATGTCGGTCGATTTCAATGGTAATCGTCTAATTGTAATTGCATAGAAAAACAAATACGAAAAATAAAATCCTAAAGATAAAATAAAATGAAAAACTACCTAACAGTGGGTTGCCTCCCACTCAGCGCTTTGATTATAGTCATCTAGCTTGACTTTGGATGGAATGAGCTACTGAGATGAAGTCCAGGTACTTGTTGAGAAACAAGTTTCCTCTATATCTTTCTTCTCGCCGAACCATGCTTCAAATAGCCTTCTTGTGGCTTCATATTCTCTGGTTCGTTTCTTCTTTATCTCAATCAACTCATCAGTGATCCTTTGAATCCTTTCTTCTTGACTTTCAATGCTGAACTCGTGCCATCCTAACTTCCTGTAGGCATGTTCTGAAAGATCACTGAGCTCCGCTTGCATTGAATCAAGCCGTTGGATCATTTTGTCGTGGATGGAGCTGGTATCGATCGATTCCTTTGTTGAAATGTTGGTCGTTGGCTGTTGAAGTCCATCGATCGATGCTCTGGATGCTTGGTCGATCGATTCTAGGGGTGCAGGTCTGCTCGCAAGCTGCCTCTGAATGGCTTTAATTTCTTTCTGCATCCCTTCTATGCTAGATTCCATGCTTTTAACCTCGTTAATAAGCAGGAAATACGTTTGGTCGAGACGTCTATCTTGTGAATCATCCACGCTTATTATGCCGTGTAGATTTCATCAGCTAATTTATCCAAATCGGCTCTGGTACAGATCTCTGAAGTCTGTATATCGATCGATGCAACTGGTTGTTCATCGGTCGATTTTTGCTTCTGCAGATTCTCGTGAAGCTTCTCTGCAAAGAGCTTCATCTGGCCGTCGATTTCAGTCAATTGCCTATCGATCGATGTCAGCTTGAGCTCGTCGATCGATGCAATCGATGCAGCCTGATAATCAAGTTGACGTTGGAACTTCTCAGCCTCCTGCTGCATAGTATCTATTCGTAGTGCGAGTTCCTCCACTTCTTTGTCTACTAAGAAGTGTATATCAGCAATTTTCCTCTCAACTGCTTTCAGACGAGTCAATCCTCCAAAAGAATTGCAAGGTGCAGCGGGGTTCATATCTGCATGTGCTTCATTGATAAGGCGGATTGATCTCTTCATATCTTCTGTGCAGATGCTTAGATCTGCTAGGTTGTGGAAGATAAGTTTACAGGTTTTGGTAAGTTTGCTGCTGAGACGAGCTTATGCTTTCTTCAATTCTTTCCAGATATCTCCAAGAGACTCATCAACCTCATGTTTTGAGTAGGTGGTCGATGGTGTGGGCTCCGTATCGATCGATGTGGATGTTACTCCGTCGATCGATATTGATCTTTTCTAGCTATGGTTCTGTGCGTTGCGAAGATCTTCAAGTTCCAGCTCAAGACGTTGAACATTCTTGAGTAATCCCTGGTCTGCACTAAACATCCAGTTCATCTCACTGCGAAGCTTGTCGGTGGCCTCTTCTAAACTCTTTTCCAAGGAGAGCTTTTCCCATTTGTGTTCTCCAAGTAAACCGGTGAACATCTTGATCTTGTCTTTGGTGTAGGTTTCTTGCACCAATTCTCTTCTTGTAAATGAACTAGCGTGCTCTGGTAGACAGATGTAGGAGTGTTCGTCCATTGAAGTTCTTTGCAGCAGTTTCTCGATGTCGTCTTTAGAAATTCTGATGACGTCACCATCTATTCCTCTAGCAAACCCTTTCTCGTCTCTGTAGACCCCATACTCATCTCTCTGCTCCCAAAAGATTTTTCGAACTCCATATCGAAAGGCTCTCTTTCCGAATTCGGGACACTTATCGATCGATGCAACACATTCTGTATCGATCGATTTCCGTTGAAGATATGGATCCTTTCTGCTGAGATGGTTGTGCTCAGCTTCCTTTGGCTCGGTTGTTGTGTCTGCCTCCTGGTGCTGATAATGGTGGTCTGGTTCGTAGCGTTGTTGCTGGAATAGGTTTTGGGATCCATTGGCTAACCGTAGGACGTCTGCAATGTCTTTTCTGGATATATGGAGTGTTCGTCCACCCATTGAGCGTGCAAAAGCCTTGTGAATCCCTGAAAATACCAAACTCATCCAGGATTAGATTTCCGAAATTAAGTACATTTGAATTTGTTACCTGGGATGGTTGGGTGTATGTATCGGTCGATGGCGCAAGTTCTGAATCGGTCGATGGTTGTTCAGGCCGATCGGTCGATTGTACTAGTGCCCTATCGATCGATGAGACTTCTTCGGGTTGGGTGATGTATGCTGGTGTGGCGGTCTCGACCGCGAAGCTCTCGTACTGGTAGTCGCTTGCCCAGCTCCCAATTGAGTAGTCTCCGTCTCGCGTGTTGTTGACTGTGTTGTCGAATGATGCGAGGCAAGTAGTATCGATCGATGGGGAGAAGGCCCTGTCGATCGATGTCGTGATTCTGAGGTTGTGTGGAGAAGTCGATCTTCATCTTCTCGAAGGTTGTGACATTCTATAGCTCTCTCCTCCTCGTAATCATCAGTATACTCCTCAATATGAGTAGTATTTGCAACATGTGGTGGGATGTAGTAGTCGTTCTCCCACGTGTTTACTTCGAAATCACCTTCTGGAAACTCCTCCTCGATCTGATTGTATAGTGAATCGATCGATGACCATGTGTGGCTGTCGATCGATGTCGGTTCACCCGAGATGATCGATGAAACAGTGCTACTATCGATCGATTATGCGGTCTCTGTCTCGTATTCGCCTTGTGAGTCATATTCATCTCCACAATAGCAAACAGCTACAAGGTCTGCGCCGTCTTGGATCTTCCTAGGGATCTTGATGACTCGCACTGGATCATAGTAGACCGTAGGGTTGATTAGGGTTTGGCACAGTTTGTTTGTCTGAAGGTTGCAGACTGCTCCAACTGTGGCTAGGAAGGCTCTTCCAAGTAGCAAAGAAGTAGGTAGGGTTATCTTGACGTCCAAGACATGGAAGTCTACTGGAATTAGGGCTTCTCCTTTGGTAACCTCAAGGTTTATTACAATTTCTCAAGAGTTCTGCTGAGAACAATCCACAAACACGAACGATTCTTCAGTATGCTCAATCTTCAGACCTAGATGGTCTGCTATCACCTTGGGTAAGATGCTAACTCAAGATACTGTGTCACATAGGGCACGTGGATCCTCCTTCTTTCCTGGATCCTCCTTCTTCTCTAGTTTGATCCTCCTCTTCATACTTTATTTGACTTGGTTGAACATCGTCTTGATGTCTTCTTCTGTCTCCTTAGTTTCTCTGAAAAACATCCACAATCTGTGTTGAAAGTAGGCTTCTTCAAAGGGTTTCTCCGTAGGTATCCTTAGAACTCTCTTTCTGAAACTTGCCAACTCTTTCTCATTAACTCCTCTTTTAAGGTGTTTAGGAACCTTTTCTTTCCTTTTTCTGAGAACTCTGCCATCTTTTTCCTTTTCTATCTCCATTGGATCAATAATATCCGTGGGTTTCTTCATTATGGCGGTTGGTGGGTTTCTGGAAGGCTTAGATTTCTCCCGGAGTGCATTAACTCGTGCAACATCTATCTTGGGAAGTTGCACTCGGCGTGTGATAACTGAATATCGATCGACAGCTTCTGGAGTGTGTCGATTGATTTTTTTATCAATTGGTCTATCGATGGGACGTCTGTCCTGTCGGTCGATGTTGTAAGGGCTGGGCGGATGTGGGTGCTTTGCTGCGAACTCCTCGTGAGTAAGTATCTTCACGGTATTGCACTCGTTGGTGGATCTTTCAAGATCCATCGGTCGATGCTCGTCTTGTTTCACCGATCGATTGGTATTGGCGTACATCGATCGATGTGGTTGTCCTGACATCGATCGATTCCAGTGGTTGCCGCCAATACTTTTGATCTGGACGTCTTCCTCTTGCAGCTTCTCTTGCTTCACCACTCTCCAAAAATCATCCTCTATGATAGTACTGACATTGTGGCCTGTTGTTTCTTCTCCAGTCCCTTTTCCTAAAGCTTCTGGCTTCTTAACAGCGTCTCCTATCTGAATCACTTGAGTCTCTAGTTTCTTCACATGGGTACTCAAAGCATCAAGCTTTGTGTTCAAAGTGGTGTAGACAACATCGATCTTTCCATTGAAGTTCACCTCTAACTGCTGATGGCTTTCAGGAACTTTGCTGAGCATGTCTTCTAGCTTTCCTTCTGGGGTTGGTGTGGGGGGCTTCATGCAAGATGACTTTCCATATTTCCTGTTGTTGTTGGGGTTGCTGCTGTTGAAGTTTCCTCTCTGTCCTGCGGCTGTTTCCTTGGTTTCCATATCTCTGAAATCCGGTTCCACTGATCCAGTTGACTTCTGCTTCTATGTAGTCATCTTCTTCATCATCTTCTGCATCCTCCACTGAGCATATTTGCTTGTTTAGCAGTTTCTGAACATTGTCAAGTGTAGCTTGTACCTCATTTATCTGTTCCTTTCCAAGGAATGCTGCAGATCTTGCTCTTACATTGTTCTTTGTGCTGTTGCTGGATGCTAGGTTGTCTATTAGCTTCACAGCATCTTCAGGATTCCTTGTGGTGAAGTTGCCTTCACTCGCAGTGTCTAGAGCCATCTGATATTTCAGTGCGATGCCTCTAAAGAAAGTGCAGAGCAGCTGCACTTTGTTGAATCCATGGTGTGGGCGGTCTCCCTGGTAAGACTTGAATCTGATCCAGGTATCCTTGAATGACTCTCCAAGCTCCTGATTAAATGTGGGATTTTCTTTCTTAAGTCTTCAGCGCGCGCATCATCAAAGAAGTTACGCAAAAATGTGTTTTTGATGTCGCTCCAGGATGTAAGAGATCCTGGTGGTAGCTGCTTAAGCCACTGTAAAGCTTCTCCAAATAAAGAGTGTTTGAAGAGCTTACAGAGAAGGTAGTCCAAAGGGACTCCATTGTCTTTGATAGCAGATATGAGATCCTCGAACCTCTCCAGATGGTCCATGGGATGCTCACTGGACAGCCCATAGTAAGGTGTCTGTCCCACAAGGGTGTAGTACTGCGGCTTGAGCTCGAAATCGCCTCTCTGAATAGCAGGGGGACGAGTGGCTGATCTGTTGGTGTAGAACTGATCTGGACAGTTGTAGTCAGCTAGTGTTCGAGTAGCCTCTTCTACAGGTAGAACAGCTCCTGTGGGTGCAGTTTCTGGCTCAGGGATTACTTCATTCTGAGCGTTGAGTTTCTGACCTGCTTCATTACGAAGGTGACCTTCTTGGTCACGCAAGTCTCCATTCTCATCTCGTGTGAGAATAATAGGCGCAACCATGACACGCGGAGTAGTATCGATCGATATACGGTTAAGGGTATCGATCGATGCCGGATGAAAGATGTCGGTCGACGGTGAAGTAGTGTCGGTCGACGTGAAGGTGCTAGTATCGGTCGACGAAGACGGTGTCTCGGTCGGCAAGGGTGCGTCGATATCGGTCGACAGGCAGTTGATGGCGTCGATCGATGCGGAACGGATTTCCTTGCGGTTTGAACGTTCCAAGTAGCAGGGTCTTCTGAGAACAAAAGTTGAGATTCCTTGTTGCTTCAGGTGCTGCTTGGCATGTACCTGAAAAGAGAAGAAAAAAAATTTGTGTCAGAAAACAAATTAAAATAAAAATAGAAATAACCTAGACCTAATCAGATTAGATCCTATTGTATCAAAGCTCCCTGGCAACGGCGCCAAATTTGATATCACTCAAATTACCCTAAGGAGTGACTTTACTCTCTCAAATAAGAGGTTCAGTTGTAGTACTTAGGGATCGAATCCACAGAGAGCTAGTGTACAAAGAAGATGAAATCTTATGACTATGCTAGGTTGAAAATAGTTTAAAGTAAAGTGAGGGTTTGCTGAGTAAGGATAAGATTACTCAGTTGAAAGGATTTGGTTTTGAAACAGTAAAGAAAAGTAGTTAGATTTAGGGTAAGTATTCAGGAATTCAGGATTATAAATACTATAAAGGCTAACAAGTTGCTTGCATGATATGTCAGAACTCAACACTTATTAAATGAATCCATCAGCTCTCGCATTATTTAGACCATCTATTACTTAGATGCTAAATGGTGTTGCGGTCGGCTACTCTGCCGATAGTATCGATCGATGGTTCGATAGGAATATCGACCGATACACCTCTAGCTACGTCGATCGATTACTCTATAAGAGTATCGATTGATACGGCTCTAAGCAAGCTTTATGCGCGAGTTAATACAATGCTCACCATGATCTTAGATCAGCTTTCGCATATCTCAAGAGGGTCATAGCATCTTTAGGATGTTGTCAGGTATTGCTTGTAATAAACAATGCAATCCTAAGTTCATGTTCTAGGTAGCTAAGCTAGAAAAAGCATTAGTGAACAATCCTAACAATAAATATCACAACTATAGCAATTATAGGTTGGGGCTAATCCCTCATATCCTATTTAAACCCTAAATCTAACAATTGAATCTACTAAGACATGGCTAAGTAGTTCATAGCAACAAGGTAATTATAGAAGTTCATAGGCCTATTAGAGGGTGAACAGTTAGGTTCCAATCACAAATATCTTTGGATCTCTCCTCTAGGTCTAGAATTCTATAACCTTTGTTAACAAGAGAACTGAAAAGAAATAAGTAGAAGAAGAAGAAACTTAAAACTAAAAACTTGAATAAAACTTGTATTGTCTGTTAAAGCTTGTATTATTGTCAAAACACATAGGCATATAAATATATGAGTTCATTAGGTTAAAAAACTCGTCAGGGGCATTCTTGTAAAATGTGATATCTTGGGCTTCAAGTTCGGCCAGGTCCAACTTGTCTTTCTGCCGCCTCAGTATCGATCGATAGTACAGGGTGTACATCGATCGATTATAGTCTCGATGTATCGTCCTTCGGCTAATATGTGTCGATCGATTGCACAGAGTGTGCATCGATCGATGGGTAACTCTGGTGTCGACCTCTGGTCTTGATCACGGGCGAACTCTTCTTTAAGCTCCAAAAAGGCACCTAAAACATCACTTTTCTCCAAAATGCTTCTGAACCTGAAAACATACCTAATAGACTACAAAACATAGATAATAGTAGTAAAAACACTCATATACCATGGGTAAAAACGGGTAAAATCCATGGTATATCAAAACCTGACATTTATCTTCGGGAAACTTGACACTCTTTATGTAAAGATAAACATGGGCCGTCATGTCCATTTCGACTTGATCTCCTGGAAAGTCGTAAGCGGGCCGCTTGGTCGCGCTCGGGCCTTCTGGGGCCGTTGTTCCAACCGTGAACATTTTACGATTTCACGAGAAACTAGCCTGCCATGATACTTGTTTTGCCGAAGGAATCCCAACTCCTCGTATAGTCGAGATGACTGGTGTTTTTTAGAATAACCGTGATCGTTTTATACGACGAATCTAAATCAATTCATCGACCAAACTTTTGGTGGTCTTCCGAAGCCTTCCCGATTTATTTCGACCAAAACGAAATGGGGTTCTTAGGTTTCATGTCTTCAAGGAGTTGAACGGTGATTCTTCGAGCAAAGATACAAAATGCAGAGTTGGACTAGTTGTCGAGACGGTTTTACGGGGAGAAGGTCGCACCTGTCGAGTAGTCCGTACGCGGGCGCCCGGGACCTGGACATGGACGCTGGCGCCGGCGCCCGTGACCAGTACGACCGAGCTGGCGCCCGGGCCCAGCACGGGCGAGCCGGCGCCCAGTGCCCATGACCAGCACGGGCGAGGCGGCGCCCGGCGCCCGGCGCCCGGGGCCAGCACAGGCGAGCCGGCGCCAGGCGCCCGGGGCCAGCACTGGCGAGCCTGCGCCGGTGACCAGCACGGGCGAGCGGCGGCTGGCGCCCGAAGGGCCAGCCCGGCGAGAGCGGACGCCGGCGCCAGGCCAGCACGGCGAGCGGAGCCAGGGTGCCGGGGAAGGCACGGACGAGAAGGTGCCCGGTGCCGGGGGCCCACAGGGCGAGAGACACCAGGCGCCTGGGACCAGCACGGGGAGCCGAGCGGCGCCAGGGCCAACGGGAGAGAGCGCCCGAACGGGACCCGGATAGACGGGCCGGGCGCCAGGCCAGCCAACGGGCGCCCGGGCCTAAGATGCGGAGAGGATGGAGCGATGGAGCCGGCGCCCGGCGCCCGGGCCCGGGCGCTAGCACTCTTCGAGTGTCGATTGCCGCCCCGGGGCTAGGACCGTGGCCTGTGCAGTGGTGCTTGCCTGTGCAGGCGCCCAGGACCAGCACAGGCGAGCCGGCGGCCGGCGCCCGGGCCCAAGCAAGGGCGAGCCGGCGCCCGGTGCCCGGGCATCAGCATGGGCGAGCCTGGGCGCCCGGCGCACGGGATCAGCATGGGCGAGCCGGCGCCCTGCACCTGGCTCCCGGCGCCCGGGGCTAGCACTTTCGGGTGTCGATTGCGCCCGGGGCTAGGCCGTGGCCTGTGCCGTTGTGCCTGTGCCGGCGCCCGGGGATAGGCCGTGGCCGCTCCTGCTGGTGTCCGGGACTACGATGCGATCATCCCCTCCGGCGTTTTGTCGAGTAACTAGTTTTTCTTGGTTTTATTCGTCACTTGATTCCTTCCAAGGACTTTCCGGTGTCGATTGCGTCTTTGACCGATTTTGACCCCAACAGTTAGCCCCCAGCTAGCTAGGACCGTGGTTTTTTTGGTAATAGGTCCTAGCTCGCGGTATGGCTAGATAGGAAGGTGTGGAGACGTAATTGTATGCCAAAAGTCGGAGTAAATAGTAACTTTTCCATCTTTATAAAGATGGAGTAATAATTTTTAATCATTCTTAATTCATCACAAGAATTTCACCTTCTAAAGTCTCTCTCTCAAGAAAAGATGTCTTCAAGATCAAGATCCTCTAATAAGGATTCTTCTTCTCACTCATATTCGGATGATTCTCCCATCGACGAAGTGGTTGCGCCGAAGCACGAGGAAGGAGTTGAGGAAGATGCGAGGGAGGCATACTACAAAGCTTTATGTGGCTCGTGTCCGCCTCCGCGGGACATCCCCATCCCCAGGAGACCTCCGAGGGCGCCGGGTGCGTTCTTCTCACCGAGCATGGTCTCTCCCGAGTACCTCACGATTCTTCGAAACTTTTACCAAGTTTCGAGTGGGGATATGTTCCGGATTCCGACCGCTGGCGAGAGTGCTAGGAATCCTCTGCAGGGCTTCTTTACTTGTTATGAAGCATTTCTCGTGTACTGCCGCATGTGGTTCCCGATCCCTGGTGCCATTGTCCGTGCGCTTCGTTGTTTCGGACTTTCGATCAGCAAGCTCACCGTCCCATCCCTGGAGAGTTGGCTTGGCGTGCTAGTCTTGAGTTACGAGTTAGGCATGGACCTTAGCCCCAGCGATTTTGAGGGACTTTGGTATTCTAAGCCAACGTCGATCGAAGGTTCGTATTCCTGTTGGGGTCGAAAACGGTATTCTAAGCCAACGTCGATCGAAGGTACGACTAATTCTATTTTTTGTTTTCGTACTTTGAACGTGCATGAAGATAAAACTTTTGTTTATCGTGCAGCGAACAAGATCGTTGCGCACACTCATGCTGATATTTTCGTCAAACGAGACCTTCTTCGGGAAAGGTCATTCTTCTGGAGTACCTTTTTCGTTGAGCGGATTCGAAATGCGGTGGAGCTCCATCGATCCCGAGTCATTCTTCAGACCTCCGATGTTCCGTGTGATGTCGAGCCGGTTGCTGTCTTGCCTGTTCGGAGGCGAAGACATAGGTCTCGGAAAGGCAAATAGGTCGAATGCGAGACGGTCTTGGGAGAACCTTCGCTGTTAGGAGGAGATCCCAGCTTTGTTCCGGGGGAAGGGGGTGGAACTAGCGAGTTTTTCCTGCCTAGCAACTTTTTCGATGGTCTCCCTTCAGCGTTTACTACTGATGAGTCGCTCGAGGATGAAGCGAAGAAGAAAGTGTTTACCGAGGGTTCTCGTCTAATGAATGAGGTTTATCCTTTGAATTTTGATCATATATATTACTGTTGCTGCATATATATTTTTCTGATCCTAAGTTCATACAGGGAATGAGAGTGTTCGGAGCGGCGCTTGATGGAAGCTTTTGAGGATCGAAGATCTCTTACTTCAAAGCTGAGGAAGCCGAACGCGAACTCTTCCGTTTCCGGAAAGAGGTCAAGGAACAAAGCCGGAAGCAGACCGAACTTCATTCTCGAGCCCTCGTGCGTGTGAAAAGGCGAGGAAGGAGAGAAATCGTTGCCGAGATGGCGCGGAGGGCTTAATCGTTCGCCACCGAGTTCGAGAGCTTGATGGAAGCTCAAGAGTTTGTGGGTGATTTCCGCGAGTGTCGGGGATCGGTCGCTAACCTTTACAAGTCGCAGAACCCGCGCTTCTCCTTCTCCTCCGAGATCGCTGAGATGAAAGGTCTCATGAGCGAATGTGCTCACGCTGAATCCTTGGTTCCTCCGATCGAGGGAAGGGTCAAGAAGCTTTGGGACCCAATCGAGGTTTTGGAGGACATGGTGGAGACCGGAGCAGGCGGAAATGCGGAAGGAGTAGATGAAGAAGTTGTCCAGCCTTTGACTTCGTTCGGGATCTCCATGTCCAGATTCTTTGACGTTGATTACTGAGGATCGTTGGGACTGTATCCCTTTATCTTGATGGTTGTATACTTTGCCGGGTGTGGCCGTTTATTTGTATAGTCCGCGACCGTAGGAGGTTGCGTAACTTTGTATATTTCGGGACTGGCCGTTGGTGGCTTTGAATCCCTGCCGTTTCCGCGGCTCGAATATATATTATGTGTGGATTTTGCAGAAATTTGCCTTGTGATTTGATTTATACTTTCGTCAAGTGTAGAGGGTAGAATTCGAGTAGTCACTTCGTATTCTAACTCTTATTTTATCGCTAGGTCCGTGTACTACTTTGTAGCGAGTGTTTTAGGTGTTAGCAATGAGAGACATGTTTTTGGATCTCGTATCTGGTGTCGATACTATGTCTGTGAGATGTCAAGATCCAGCAAGGCTGGGTTTAGGGCAAGACCTAGGCTTACTATCAGCTTTAAGGCTATGCGATGACTGATCGGCTTTCGTTTTGCCTGTTAGTGATTTCTTCCTGATTCTTACTGATTAAAGTCCGCGACTTGGCGCCGGCTTATGCGACTTGTGTAGTAAGAATCGAGCTATCTCCAGAGACTATCCGGAGTGCTAAACCAAAATTTCGGGTTTTCTTGTATAGCGCGCAATGATATCCTTGTCGGATGTAAGAGGACCTTATTCTTGCGAAAAGGTCTGACTACGGATTTGTATTAGTGAAACGTTTCTGTGTTCGTCCGTTGGGGCCAATCGACGGGCGTTTGTTTTTTAAGTCGCAGGTGGACTGTTTTGACGGATGATGCGATTTTGATACCTTTGGGAAATTGCGACGTCTCGCGTTTCCCTGAAGATATGATTTTCGTTTTTCCGAAGTTTTTATGCGTTACTGTATTAAGTATGCATTGAAAGATCGATAGAAAGAATTTTATTGAAAAAGTTTCGAAAATTTCGAATACATGTGCGGGTATTTCGCGTCTTTGTGGGAGTATAGGAGTATACGTACCCACTCTCCCCCTTTTTGGTGAGGGGGATAGCTGAACTCGCGGGGTTTCGACGAGCTGCCTACGTACCTCTTTCGAGGATCAAGCCATCTCGTAGTTCTGATTGGACGTTTTTACTCCCCGGGTGTTGCCATTCCGATCGTACTAGCTGGATCGGTGGTCTGTGCGGGTGTTGAGTTGTCTGCTTTTACGGCGATGGACTCGGAGACTTTGTCGCTGTCTTGAATCGTTGCCTGTTTGGATGATTCTGGATCATCTTTTTCGAGTTTTCAGGAATATTATGTGATTCCTTTGCTCATTTCGGGTTAGCCGCAGGGGCGTTCCGATCTTTTCGCAGTTTGAACTCGCTAGGTAGCAGAGTCTCGACTGTTTCTGACTCCCCCAGATTACTGCAGTTCCGGTTGGAGTCGGAAATTTGATGCCGAGGTGATATGTGGACGGTACTGCCTTCATGGAGTTGATCCAAGGGGTTCCCATGATTGCATTGTAGATGGCCGAGTTATCGATTACTGCGAACTCGATGATCTTTGTAACTTCCTTAGCCATGACCGGGAGCTTGATGCTCCTGAGGGTCATGGAGGTGACGCCCGAAAACCCAGTCAAAGGTTTTGGCTCTGGGATGACTTCCCCGAGTGGGATGTTAATCCTATAGAGGGTGTCGCGGAAGATGACGTTGACCGTACTTTCTGTATCGAAAAGGATGCGGCCAACTTCGAGATCCAGGATCACCAGGTCGATAACTAGAGGATCGTAATGAGGTTTGTCGATTCCGACTGTGTCTTGTTCCTCGAAAACGATCGCGTGGTTGGGAATATCGCTATCAGGAAGCCAGTTGGAACTTGTCTCGGCTTTTCGCCCGTAGGCTTTGATCGACGAGACTGAATCTTGATAGAATTGCGACCCTCTGATTATCATATTTACCCTCTGGCGACTGCTGTTGTTCCCTTGGTCGTCCTGTCTCCTTCCGCGCTTCTCGCCCGATTGACATTCAGGCGCGTGGTTCTCGGAGACGGTCTTGTTGGTTTTTGGGCAGTCGGATTCCAGGAGCAAATCTTTTATACTCTTAACCTTCGACAGTTTGCCGGCGAGGAGTTTTGCGGCAAGCCTGGCGCCGAGAACCTTGCAGTTTGAGGTGGAGTGACCTCTGGTGTCGTGGAACTCGCAGTAGGAATTATCCTTGTACTGGTTCCTGTTCCAGGTGTTTCCGGAGGTTTTGCCCTGCTCCGAGTTGATGGCGTAGTTATGTTCTCCTTGGACGTCTTCCCCTTCGTGATGGACGTACTTGTCGCTATGAGACGGTTTCTTCTTTGAGGATATTTTCTGCGGTCCATGCTTTTTCGATAGGACTCTCATCTCTTCCTCCATGACGATGAAGTCTGTTGCCTTGTGGAGGGTATCCTGGATCGTCCGTGGTTTCTCCAGCAATATCCACTTTCGGAACTTCGACTTGTACCAGAGAGTTTTTCTCAGGGCGTCGATCGCGACTTTGTCGCTGATACCCGTCACTCTGGCCATCACTAGTTCGAACCTTTTCATGAAGTCGCGGAGTGATTCGTCTTCCTTTTGAGCTAGACTCCATAAGTCCACGTTGGAAGTCTTCCTATCCATAAACATGGAATACTGTTTGAGAAATGCCGAGGCTAGTTGGGGGAAATTTCCGATGGAGTTTCTTTTGAGCCGAGAGAACCATTCGAGCGCGGCGCCCCAGAGATTCTCGACAAAAAGAAGGCAGTGCCCGGCGTCTCGTTCACGCTCCGGGAGTTTGAATCTTCCCATCGCGATCTGGAAGGACTGTAAGTGTGCCTTTGGATCTGTGGTACCGTCGTAGACGAGAATTCTGATCTTCCCAGGGTCTGAGACGCGTGTCTCTGTGATCCGAGCGGTGAACGGCATTTTTTGTGCTTCCTCGAGAAGTCTATCGATCTCGGGGGCGGCACTAGTTGCCTGGTGAATTTGTGATTTCACCGCTTTTACCTCGGCTACTGTTTTTGCGAGAGACTCGCGGAGATCGTGGATCTCGCTATCGCTACCTGCGTTCTTCCGACCTTGTCGGCGCTGATTACGATGGATCCGAGTTTGATCCTCCGCCAGTTCTTCCTGTTCCTTCCAGTAGAGGTCTTCTTCCTCATCTGTCATGGGTTTTTCAAAGGACACCGTCTGTCGGGCAGACTGACTTCGGGTCCTTCTAGGATGAACGTCAGCGCCATCGTCCGAATGATCGGATCGGTCGCTAATGTCCAAGTCGATTCGTTCAACGTTGTTTTCTTCGTTGTCCCCAGCGGGAGGTGGAAGATTCTCCGTAGTCAGTTGCGCACCCGGTTTGAGAGGTTCGTCAGTGGCCTGAAGAAGTCTTGTCCGCGCGTGCAGCTCGATCGCCCGGAGTCTCAAAATTGAGTCTTCTGCCGCTGCGGGCTCTTGTGATCCCTCGCGGGGCCTTGCTCTTGGCCTTCGCCGTTAAGGTTTCCACCTGTTTTGCGAGAGAGGCCACGAGTTTTCCTTGTTCGTCCGCCTGTTTCTGAGCGGAGGCGAACATTTCTTTCATCTGGTCGAGTATCGTGGTGTCGGCAGTGACCGTTGATACGTTTCCAGCTGGAGTGTTGGTGGCGTTGGCATCGACGGGAGTTCCGTCGTGCGTTTGCGGGTTGTCCATGTTGGTTGCCATATCAGACCGAGCGTGTGTGGTTGCGAGTGAGATAGATCCGTACCCCCCCCCCCCTCCTTCTAGCGCCAAACTGTGGGAACCGAAATTCGCACTGTCAAGTTTTGTTGATTTGGAGGAAAGCCAAGTGAACCTAGCCTTCCCTGAAGGTCCCGTTTATCTGCTGGGCCACACACGACACAATCAATATAACGGAGAAATAACAAATCGGAATATAAAAATCGTAAGAACAAAAGATAGAGCAAAAGATCTTATTTCCGAATTCGCGTTTGAGTGTAAACAACAGCAAAGAGATCGGCTACAAGAGCTGTCGATGAGTTCGCTAGTCCAGCCACCTATATCTAACCTAGTTGAGTCGCAGCTCGCTAGTAAAAACGGAAAAAGTGCCTAAGTTGCTCTAAGTGCTATGTTGCTCTCCAAAGTTCTCTTTCTGCTCCTTGCCCCAAGCTCTCCTTATATACTCCTCTTAGGACGGTCTATTCCTCCTTTGGGCCGAATCTATCGCGAATTGGGCTTCTTCCATTTTCGTCGGTCTTCATGTTTATCGGGAAACTTGACATTTATCTTCAGGAAACCTGACATTTATCTTCGGGAAACTTGACATTTATCTCTTTATGTAAAGATAAACATGGGCCGTCATGTCCATTTCGACTTGATCTCCTGGAAAGTCGTACGTGGGCCGCTTGGTCGCGTTTGGGCCTTCTGGGGCTGTTGTTTCGACCGTGGACATTTTACGATTTCACGAGAAACTAGCCTGCCATGATACTTATTTTGCCGAAGGAACCCTAACTCCTCGTATAGTCGAGATGACTGGTGTTTTTTTAGAATAACCGTGATCAATTTATACGACGAATCGAAACCCATTCGTCGACCGAACTTTTGGTGGTCTTCCGAAGCCTTCCCGATTTATTTCGACCAAAACGAAATGGGGTTCTTAGGTTTCATGTCTTCAAGTAGTTGAACGGTGAGTCTTCGAGCAAAGATACAAAATGCAGAGTTGGACTAGTTGTCGAGACGGTTTTGCGGGGAGAAGGTTGCACCTGTCGAGTAGTCCGTACGCGGGCGCCCGGGACTTGGACATGGACGCTGGCGCCGGCGTCCGTGACCAGTACGGGCGAGCTAGCGCCCGGCGCCCGGGACCAGCACGGGCGAGCCGGCACCTGGCGCCCGGGACCATCACGGCCGAGCCGGCGCCCAGGACCAGCACGGGCGAGCTGGCGCCCGGCGCCCAGGGCCAGCACGGGCGAGCCGGTGCCCGGTGCCCAAGGCCAGCACGGGCGAGCCAGCGCCCGGGAACAGAACAGGCGAGCCGGCGAGGCGGCGAGCCGGCGCCCGGGGCAAGCATGGGAGAGCCGGCTCCCGGCGCCCGGGGCCCGCACGGGCGAGCCAGCGCCTGGCGCCCGGACCAGCACGGGTGAGCCAGCGCCCGGCGCCTGGGGCCAGCACGGGCGAGCTGGCGCCTGGTGCCCGGGACCGAGGCCAGCACGGGCGAGCCGGCGCCCGGCGCCAGGGGCCAGCACGGGCGAGCCGGCGCCCGGCGCCTGGGGCCAGCACAGGCGAGCCGGCGCCCGTCGCCTGGGGCCAGCACGGGCGAGCCGGCGCCGGCGCCTGGGGCCAGGCTGGTCGTGCCTGTGCCGGCGCCCGGGGCTAGGCCGTGGCCGCTCCTGCTGGTGTCCGGGACTACGACGCGATCATCCCCTCCGGCGTTTCGTCGAGTAACTAGTTTTTCTTGGTTTATTCGTCATTTGATTCCTTCCAAGGACTTTCGGGTGTCGATTGCGTCTTTGACCGATTTTGACCCCAACACTTACCAAGGGAGCAAGACAAGATGAACTTCCCTTGAGATTCTAGCTTTGGGAGAGACTTTGGTGTGACTGGGGGACCAATCTCCAAAATGGAGATGTCCAAAAGGTTGGCCACCTTTGCTTGGTTGTCTAGAATGTCCTTGATGAGCATCATCTGGACACGAGCTTCACGCATACCCGAGATCTCTGGAAGACGTACCCCAACATCACTAAGATCATTCCTGAACTTTGAGATGACCTTCTTCTGAGCTTTCGTGAGAACCCTTTGGGGAAAAGGGAGCTTATCATAGGGTGATAGCTCAACCTCAGTGTCTTCTTTCTTCACCTGTTTCAGCTTGTGGTCAGCACTCTTCTCAACTGGTGTCTCAGCCTAGGCTCATCCCTTTTCAGAATTCTTACTTCAACCTTACTTGAAACTTGCTTCAAAACCTTAGCCTCAGCTGTGGCTACAACAAATCTCTGAACATTTCCAATCTTAGTCCCAAGAACTAGCCTTTCTATCTCATCAACCTCTTTCTCATGATCACTCAGCTCAATCTCTGAAGAAGTAGTAGAGATGACAACATTGCAAGACTCCTTGGGATTCTTCTCTGGTTTTCCTGGTAGTGTTCCCATTGGACTCTTGGAGGTTGAAGGTATAGATGCAAACTGAGTCTCCAAAGCCTTAAGTGAGAGGCAAGTTGTAGGAGCTTGTTGTTGAGGTCAGTGTAGTTGCCATCAATCTTTGTGTGGATATACTTCAACTCATCTCCAATGTTCTTAGCATTTCTCTCTTGAGCTTCTAAGATTTTCTTGAACATGGACTCCATATTTGAACTTAGAGCTTGAGCTTGAGAAGAGCTTCCTTGAGTCTGAGGAGACTGATTGGCTTGAGGATATTTCTGCTTGGCTTGGTAACCTCCTTGCTGATTGTTGTAGTAAGGCCTTTGCTGATAGTTGTTTTGGTACTGAATATTTCGCTCCTTCCTGTACCATGTGCCATTAGCATTGATGAAGCACAGCTCCTCTTGGCATTGTAAACCATCAACCTCATTGACCTTAGGAGGAACCACCTGACTAGGACCACCACAAAGTTCATCTGCTCCTGTTTAGCTTGGTTGGAAAGAAGCAAATCCATGTTCTCTTTGTTAGAAAATGAAGAACAGAGTAAGAACAGAGCAGGAACAGAGTAAGAGAGAGAGAGGGACTTGGACGAGTGAGTAAGAAAGAGAGAGGAAGGAAGAACTATTTCCCTTGATTTGATTCTGGTCACATGATACAATATTTAAAGACATTGCAAGATACAACAAGATAAGAAGAATAATAGTAAAGAAGTGTGCATCTTGCCGAGGTGAAAGGGACCTGTCATGAACGGCCATCTCCCTTAAGTAGATCATGTGATCTTTACTATTTTTAAATCTCACTTGCTGTCCAAAGCTCTCAACGGTCTCCTCAACTTGTGGACTCCTTTCTGGTCGATTTATATCCTTGCCTTGCCTCCCCATCCAAGCTAACTCTTTGTTGCTTACTTGGGAGTCAAGTCTGTACGGAATAGCTTGTTACACAAGCTTGAAAGGATCACATGATCTTCATTCACCTAGATGCTTCTCTTCTGTTTACTTCCATTCTCTACTTATGTCTTCATGTCAATACTCCCCCTCAAGCTTTACCATAAGGCATGGTTAAGCTTGGAACCCATGAAGACATCCCTCATTAAAACCTTTTGTGTGAAAAACCCAATGGGACAAAAACACACAAGAGGAAAAAGAGTAGATGCTTCATGGCTTAAGGAGATCATGATGTAGACAGGTCTATGAGTCCCAATCTTGGATGGATGGACTCACAGACTTTAGTGCTTGCTCCTTTGGTGAAGATATCAGCTAGCTGGTCTTCACTTCAAGTGTAGCAAGGTAGGATAATCTTCTGCTCCACAGCTTGTCTCACCTTGTGGCAATCCACCTCAGTATGCTTTGTTCTCTCATGGAAGACTGAGTTGGATGCTATGTGTATGGCAGCCTGGTTATCACAATGCATTGTGATTGGTGTTGCTGTCTCAATGCCCAAGTCTCTTAGCAGGTTCCTGATCCAGATAAGCTCACTAGTAAGCTTCCTCATTGCTCAGTATTCTGCCTCAGCACTTGAACATGATACCACCTTTTGCTTCTTGCTCTTCCAAGTTACCAGATTGCCTCCTATGAAGGTACAATAGCCTGTAGTGGACCTCCTGTCCACTCTGTCACCAGCCCAATCTGCATCACAATATCCCACAATCTCTGTGCTTTTGTTGCAACCCATCCAAACACCTTGACCAGGAGCCTCCCTTAGATATCTCATGATCCTCTCCACCATATTCCAATGGTGAACCTTTGGTGCTTGCATATACTTGCTGACTTGATTTACAGCAAAGCAGATGTCTGGTCTTGTAATGGTGAGATAGATCAGCTTCCCAACCATTCTTCTATAGAGTTTGAAATCGCCAAAAGGAGTATCATCAATCTCCCCCTCACGCAAGACTTTGTAACCCTCTTCAAGTGGTGTCTTAGCTACTCTTGCTCCAAGCTTTCCTGCCTCATTTAAAAGATCAAGTGTGTACTTTCTTTGAGATAAGAACAGCCCCTCTTTAGAGCGGCACATCTCAATCCCTAGAAAGTACTTTAGCTCACCCAAATCTTTAATATCAAAGCTAGGTTTAAGAAAAGCTTTAGTAGAAAGGATACCTTCCTTGTTGCTTCCTGTGATGATAATATCATCCACATAGATCAATATCACCACAATTCCTTGCTTGCTTGTGAGGGTGAAGAGGGTGTGATCAGCTTCTGATTTTACAAACCCTCTTCCATTGAGAGTTGTACTCAGCTTGTGGTACCCGGCTCTTGGTGATTGTTTTAGACCATAGATAGCCTTCTCCAACCTTAGAACATTTCCTGGCTTGACCATGTCTTCCATACTAGGAGGTGGCCTCATATAAACCTCATCTTCCAGCTCTCCTTGTAGAAAGACATTTTTGACATCCATCTGCCATAGATCCCATTCCAAGTTTACTGCCAAGGAGAGCACAATCCTTATGGTGTGGAGCTTAGCTACTGGTGCAAAAGTATCCAGATAGGCTTCTCCATATACTTGGGTGTATCCTCTTGCAACTAGCCTTGTCTTCTTCCTTTCTGGCTTTCCATTTGCTAAGTACTTGATGGTGAAGAGTAGGCGGCTGGTGACTGCTTTCTTTCCTTTTGGAAGCTCAGTTTCATACCAGGTGTCATTCTTGATCATAGCTCCAACTTCATCTCCAACAGACTCTCTACACTCATCATGCTCCATAGCTTCTTCATAAGTCTTTGGAACATATTCTTGATCCAGATTAGTGATGAAGGCTACATGCTCTTGAGGATAGCTTGCAAATGAACAGGTTGCTTGGATAGGATGAGCCACTGCATTGCTGTTGAAGTATACTCTGGTGTTGATCCAATTTGATGGGTCTTTCCTCACTCTGGTACTTCTTCTCAATGGTTGACTCTTCTCCTCTATCACTGCCTCTTCCTGTTCTTGGACATCATACTGATCTCCACTAGACTCATCAGATTCTGTTCCATCTTGATCATTAACTACTGCTGGATCATCTTCTGGAATTTCTGGTGTTGATGCTCATTGCCCTCCTCAGGATCAGGATGGACTGGGTCCACAATTGGTGCTGCTTCTTCATGGTTAATATCCACTGGTGGTGATGGAGATGGTGCTGGTGCTGGTGCTACACTGCTCTTAGTCTGACTGATCCCCAAATTCTCCAAAATAATTCTCAGGTTGTCTGCCCTATCAGATGGTCCTTGTGAGAGATCTCTGAGGTCTTCCCAGCTCTTCTCATCATAGTACCCCTTTGATTCCACAAACTTGACATCCCTTGAGACCATAACTCTTCTGGAATCTGGAATGTAGCATTTGTACCCTTTATGCGTGTGAGTGTAGCCTATGAATATGCCTTTGACACTCTTAGCCTCCAGCTTGTTTCTCTGCTCTCCTAGTGTCAAGACATAGCACACACAACCAAACACACGCAAATGATCTAATGGAGGTTTGATCTTGTTTAATACCTGAAAAGGAGAGACATCTTTGAGGACTTTTGTGGGGATCCTGTTGATCAGATAGAAAGCTGTGATCACAGCATCTCCCCCAAACCTCTTTGGAACATTTGTGTGAAACATCATGCTCCTTGCAACCTCCATAAGATGTCTGTTCTTTCTTTCAGCAACTCCATTTTGTTGTGGTGTGTATGGGCAGCTTGTTTGATGTATAATGCCATGTTTTGCTAGGTGTTGTTTGAATGCATTGCTAGTATACTCCCCACCATTATCAGACCTAAAAATTTTGATCTTGGAATTGAAATGGTTAGTTACATAGTTTTGGAAGTTAATAAAAGCTTCTAAAACTCTATATTTACTTTTAATCAGTGTGAGCCAACTATACTTTGATTTCTCATCTATGAATGTCACAAAATATTTATGGTTTTCTCTAGATGCACAAGGGGCAGTCCACACATCATAATGCACTAGATCAAAGCAATTTTCATAAATAGACATAGATTGAGGAAAAACAGATTTGCAATGTTTGCCAAGAATACAAGCCTCACAAGATTCATTTTGAAAAGATAAATTAGGCAACATTAAACTCAAACCACGAGCATGGGGATGGCCTAATCTAGCATGCCATAACACATTACTAGCTAAAACAGAATTGAAAGCAGAGGATTAATCTGATAGAGTGGTGTGTTCAAGCAAATAAAGTTCTCCCTTGCTCACACCCTTTCCAAGCATCTTACTGGTCTTAATATCCTGAAAGCAAACATCATTAAGACTGAAAATAACATTGGAATTCAGATCATTAGTTGCTCTCTTAACAGATAATAAATTTGATGTGAAGGCAGGCATATAGAATGCTTGAGACTCTTTATTAAACAAGTTCAGATTTCCTACTCCCTCAATTGGAATTCTATCACCATTTGCAATCACAACACTGCCTAGAGCTGGTTTAATATTATTAATCAGTTTAGCATCCCTAATCATATGGTGAGAAGCTCCTGAATCAATTATTAAAGGTCTAGCAGTGTGAGAGGCATTGTGCATAGAATTTAAAGCATTAATACTTTGGTTACCAGAGTTTGCATTGAGGGCTTTGATCAAGGCCTCAATGTCTGACTTCCTGATGAATGCATCCTCATGGAGTGGCTGGGGAATGGCGTGAGAAGTGGAGCCACCAGTGTGGGTTGTAGAGACCAATGCCTTCCCATCATCTCCCATGCGCATGTAGCTTGGTGCTGGATGCTCCTGAGCTCTTGCTTCATGGGCTCTGGCTTGGTAGGGCTTGTTAGCTGAGGCTGGCCTGAGATGAAAATGAAGAATCCAGCAGTTGTTCTTGGAGTGTCCTTTATACTTGCAATGCTCACAAGTTACTGACTTGTCTCCTCCTCCTCTTGGTTTGAAGTGAGCTTTGTAGCAGAAGCACTCTCTACCTTCTCAGCCTTGTGAACCATAGATAACTCCCCTTTTCCACCACCAAAGAGACCATCTGAGCCTATCTCCTTTTGAAGTTGAGCACACACTTCATCATAACTTGGAAGCTCCTTTTCTCTCAAAATGTGCCTGACCACATCATTGAAGCTTGGGCTGAGTGTGAAAAATAGTCCAAAGACCTTGTCTTGCTCAGGCCTAGCTTCAAGAGTTTCAGGATCATTGGAGCTTGGCCTTAGCATCTCTAGCTCAGACCATAGCTGACTGTACATCCCAAGGTGTTTGGTGAAGTCTCCTTCTTCTTGCTGCAAGTTGTTGATGGCTCTCTTCACTTCATAGATCCTGTTAAGGTTTGAAGTGTTGCCATACACTCTCTGCAGAGTATCCCACAACTGTTTTGGAGTTTCACAGTGTGAGTAAGTATCCATAAGAGGACCATCAAGAGAGCTATGCAGGATAGACAGCACCAGGAGGTCTTCCTGACCCCATTTGCCTTCATCTACCACTACAATCTCCTTGCCATCTTCTCCTTGGGTGATCTGCTTTGGTGCTGAACTTGAAGTAACATGCTCCCAAAGACCTCTTCCTCCAAGGGCTGCTCTGGTCATTCTAGACCAGGTAATGTAGTTTCCTGGTCCCTTGAGTGTGCATGGAATGTGAACTGCTATGTGGTGCTCCATCTCTTCAGGTAGGCGCCAAGAATAATTTGAATTTTCAAGGCTGGATTTGAGATAAAAGAACTCTGGAACTGAGAGAACTCAAGACTAGAATTAAGATAAACTCTCAAAGAAAATAAATGGAGACAGAACAGAGTGAGCACAGTTGAAGAAAACTCAAGAACACTCAAGAACACAGATTTATTATCCACTGGATAAAAGGAATCTGGAGAGAAACTTAAGAAAGTCAATGGATGAATCCAAAGAGAAAAGACATCAGAGTAAATTTGCGGAAGAAAATGAGGGTCTCAAGAGCTTTCAAGCTCTGATACCATGTTAGAAAATGAAGAACAGAGTAAGAACATAGCAAGAACAGAGTAAGAGAGAGAGAGAGGGACTTGGAGGAGTTAGTAAGAAAGAGAGAAGAAGGAAGAACTATTTCCCTTGATTTGATTCTGGTCACATGATACAATATTTAAAGACATTGCAAGATACAACAAGACAAGAAGAATAATAGTAAAGAAGTGTGCATCTGGCCGAGGTGAAAGGGACCTGTCATGAACGGCCATCTCCCTTAAGTAGATCATGTGATCTTTACTATTTTTAAATCCCAGTTGCTGTCCAAAGCTCTCAACGGTCTCCTCAACTTGTGGACTCCTTTCTGGTCGATTTATATCCTTGCCTTGCCTCCCCATCCAAGCTAACTCCTTGTTGCTTACTTGGGAGTCAAGTCTGTACGGAATAGCTTGTTACATAAGCTTGAAAGGATCACATGATCTTCATTCGCCTAGATGCTTCTCTTCTGTTTACTTCCATTCTCTACTTATGTCTTCATGTCAATACTCTTCCAAGGACTTGATCTCTTCTTTGTCTGCTGATCATCACTTCTGTTGAGCCTATCATGCTCCTCACTGTAGACTGAGTCACTCTTAGCCATGTTCTCCACCAGCTCCTCTGCATCCTCTTCAGTTCTGCCCAAGAAGAAATTATTGCTAGCAGTATCAAGTCTGTTTCTGCACTGTGGTAGAGCTCCTCTATAGAAGGTGCTAAGCAAACTTTCCTTGCTGAAACCATGATGAGGGCATTGAGGCCAGTAGCCCTTGAACCTCTCCCATGCTTCACTGAAGCATTCAAGAATCTTCTGTTGAAACCCAGAGATTTCATTCCTGATCTTAGCTGTCCTTGAGGTAGAGAATAACTTATCTAGGAATGCCCTCTTGCACTCATTCCAAGTTGTGATAGAGTCACTTGGAAGAGCCTTCTCCATTGATGTGCTTTGTCTCCCAAAGAGAAAGGGAACAACTTTAGCTTCAATGCATCTTCAGAAACACCATTGGTCTTGGACAAGCCACAACACTTATCAAACTTGTCCAAGTGATCAAATTGATCTTCAGCAGCAAGGCCATGATACTTGTTGTTCTCTATGGTGTTGAGCAGTCCTGACTTGATCTCAGTGTTGTTGTTTTCCACAGCTGGTGCTCTGATTCCCAACCTATGACCATGAATGTGAGGTTGATCATAGGCTCCAGTGGCTCTAGCTTGGCGCTGTGGATGTTGTGGTTGGTGCTGTGGTCTAAGGTTGTCAGCTCTTGGACCATTGCCCCCCAGGGCATTACCATCGTGAGGGTGATTCTCCACATCAAACCCCAATCTCAGTAAGTGAGCCTGTTGCTCTTCTTCTCTTCTCTTTCTTGCTATCTCCCTCTCAAGTACAGCAATCTCTTCAATAGTGGGAATCAAGTTTGATGCACCTCTGCTTCTTGTTATCATACACCTGAAATGCAAAGGGAGAAGAAAAAGGAGAAGCAATAACACAATAAAAGAAAAATGACGTAGTCTCAAGCAAGTGACTAAATCCCAATGTCAAAATCAACTTAGAACTTGGCATCGACGCCAATTTGTTGTTTGAAGTTTTCAAGGCTCCAAATCAAATGTTGTAGTATAAGAGATTGTCGAATCAATTCTAAGAGAGTTCAATGCAAAGGGAATGCAAATCCATGCTTAAGCTAAGTGCAATCAGGATAGTGAAGATGATTATGAACTAAGACAATACTAAAAATGCAATAAAGGAGTGAACTTTCTTTCAATATGAGACAAGGGGATTCATGGGGCAAGTGAATTGACCTTGGGTGATCGAGTTTCAATCTAAGATGGCAGCAATACAATCAATCTATCAACCTTAGGCCTAGAACACAATACTAAACAAGCTCTATCTCTAGATGACTGTTCATTCACAAAGATAACTCAAGCATCAAATCTCTTTGGTTGAATATTATCTAAGCAATCATTAAAATCAAGTCTATAAGCCATCTTAACACCTTTAACAACAAATCTCTTTGGTAAAGAATGTTAAAAGCTTATGAGAGTTGGTTCAGGCATTTCATCGAACACCTTTCGGGCATGAAATGCCTAGAGCTCAACTTTAGAGAGGCCAACTCTAAAATAGCAATAAGAACACTCTACAAGCAAGGATCAAGAAGGATCTACCCTAGAACATCTTAGATCTACACCTAATCACCCTTAGTGTCCCAAGCCATGAATCCAAGATAGATCTACTCACTAATAAACATGGATAACCCTAAAACCATGGATGATTCAAGGCTAAACATGATAGTGAGCAAGATAATCCAATAAACACAAGAGAATAAGATGAAAAAGAATTCAAGATTCAAACTTTTTTCAAGATCCAAATGTGTTCTTAAGAGAAAAGAAGTTAGATCTCACAAAGGACATTACAAAAGTATTTATACTTAGGCTTAGAAATCCCTAAAACATCATTAAAAATTACTAAAAGGTCCCTGGAATCACATAAGCCACGACCAATCAGAAAGAAGGGTGAAAAACGCTCAAGGGAGATCGGTTTCGTCCAACCCACGCACGGCCGACCCGTGATATCTTGCATATTTACATGTTTTAAGCTATCATATCTTGTACATTTTGATCATTTAGATTAGGCATTAGGTATCTTTAGGTTCATATTGCATTCATATGTCCTTATTAGGTGTTGGAACGAGCTAAGGAGTGATTGGAGGTGTTTGGGAGCTTTGTGATTCAAAAAGATGAAGAATGGAGTTTGGCCAAGGTCAGGACAAGCCAAACCATGATCAAGACCATACCTTGGACGAGACCAGGACGGCCGGAATGGATCCATGGACCAGAGACACTTACCTTGATGGATGAGTGGCCGCGGGCTGGTCAGCTCGGGCTCAAGTACCCGCGCGGGACGGACATGAAAAGAACGGCTAGAGAAGAGCTGGGACATGGGCCGGTGCGCAGCCTGGAGCGGGCGGGACACATGACCCGCGCAGGACGAGAGGGCTCAGACATGGTCTGGTGCGCGGCCGGATGCGTGCAGGGCGCCATACCCACGTGGCTTGGAAGAGAACGGACACGGCTCATGCGCGGCCTGGAGTGCGCGAGGACTGGCACCCGCGCGGGACAGGGCAGGATGGCTTGGGACGGATACTCGCGGGTCGGGACGCTCGGGACAGTGTACCAGCGCGGCTGGCCGGCTCGAATGGGGACTGGTTTGCGCGGGTCAGGATGCTCGGGTTGGATACGGAACTCTACCCTGAGTGTTTTTATTATGTATGACCGAGATTTAATGACTCCAGGGCCATTTTGGTCATTTCTCTTTATGGTTTTTAGGGCTTTCAAGCCTCATATAAATACTTATGTAATCTCCTTTGGGAGACTAACTTCTTTTCTCTCAAAAATCACTTTTAGATCTTGAAGAAAGCTTGGATCTTGAATCCTTTTTCATCTTATTTTCTTGTGTTTGCTGGATTATTTCTATCACTAATCATGTTTAACCTTGAATCATCATTGGTTTTGGGGTTTTCCATGTCTATTAGTGAGTAGATCTATCTAGGGTTCATGGGCTTGGGAGACTAAGGGTGATTAGGAGTAGATCTAAGATGTTCTAGGGTAGATCCTTCTTGATCCTTGCTTGTAGAGTGTTCTTCAAAATTGAGCTATAGGCATTTCATGCCCGAAAGGTGTTCTATGAAATGCCTGAATCAACTCTCCAATGCTTTTAACATTCTTTACCAAAGAGATTTGTTGTTAAAGGTGTTAAGATAGCTATTGGACTAGTTCTTAATGATTGCTTTCATGTTATTACACCTAAGAGATTAGATGCTTGAGATATGTTAGTGAATGAGCATTCATCTAGAGATAGAGCTTGTTTAGAATTGTGTCTAGGCTTAAGGTGTTAGATTGATTGAAGCTTTGCCATCTTAGATTGAAGCTTGATCACCCAAAGTCAATTCCCTTGTCCCAAGAACCCCCTTGCCTCATATTGAAAAGAAAGTTCACTCTTTTATTGCATTTTGTGTATTGTCTTAATCATAATCACCTTCACTCAATGATTGCACTTAGATTAAGCATAGATTTGCATTCCGTTTGCATTGAAATCTCTTAGAATTGGATTACATCTTGTATACTACAACATTTGATTGGACACTTGAAAAGTCCATCATCAAATTGGCGCCGTTGCCAAGTTCTAAGTTGATTTTGTCATTGGGATTTAATCAATTGCTTGAGACTAAGTAATTTTTCTTTTATTGTGTTATTGCTTCTCCTTGCTCTTTTTCCTTTGCATTTCAGGTGTATGATAACTAGAAGCAGAGGTGCATCAAACTTGATCCCAACTGTTGAAGAGATTGCTACACTTGAGAGGGAGATTGCAAGAAAGAGAAGAGAAGAAGAGCAACAGGCTCACTTGCAGAGATTGGGGTTTGATATGGAGAATCAGCCTCAAGATGGTGATGCCCTAGGGGGCAATGGTCCAAGAGATGATAACATAAGACTACAGCACCCACCACTACAGCCACAGCGCCAAGCTAGAGCCATTGGAGCCTATGATCAACCTCACATTCATGGTCATAGGTTGGGGATCAGAGCACCAGCTGTGGAGAACAACAACTTTGAGATCAAATCAGGGCTGCTGCATTTGATTGAGAACAACAAGTTTCATGGCCTTGCTGTGGAGGACCCCCTTGACCACTTGGACACATTTGATAGCTACTGTAGCTTGTCCAAGACTAATGGAGTTTCTGAAGATGCTTTCAAGCTGAGATTGTTTCCCTTCTCTTTGGGAGACAAGGTGCATCAAGACTAATGGAGTTTCTGAAGATGCTTTCAAGCTGAGATTGTTTCCCTTCTCTTCCAAGTGACTCTATCACAACTTGGAATGAGTGCAAGAGGGCATTCCTAGAGAAGTTTTTCTCTACCTCAAGAATAGCCAAGATCAGAAATGAGATCTCTACCTTTCAGCAGAAGAACCTTGAGGGCTTTAGTAAAGCATGGGAGAGGTTCAAGGGTTATTGGTCTCAATGCCCACATCATGGCTTCACCAAGGAGAGTTTGCTTAGTACCTTCAACAGAGGTGCTCTTCCAGAGTTCAGGAGCATATTAGACACAGCCAGCAATGGGTTCTTCTTGGACAGAACTGAGAAGGATGCAGAGGAGCTGGTGGAGAACATGGCCAAGAGTGACTCAGTCTACAGTGAGGAGCATGATAGGGTCAACAGAGGCACATATGAAGATGATCAGCACACAAGGAAGGCACTGAAATCTCTCCAAGAGAGGTTGTGGGAACCGAAATTCGCACCGTCAATTTCCGATAAAGATTTGTGGAGGAAAACCGAGTTAACCCGATCTTCCTTGAAGGTCCCGGATATCTGCTGGGCCGCACACGAAACAATCAATAGAGATAAAAGTTGCAAAAAAAGAAATCGTAAAAGTTGAGCGAAAGAGATCTTATTTCTGAATTCTCGTTTGAGCGTGTACAACAAGAAAAGAAGTCGGCTGTAAGAGCTGTCGAGGAATCCGCTAGTCTGGTCGCCTAAGTCTATCCTAGTTGAGTCGCAGCTCGCTAGTGAAAACAGAAAAAAATGCTAAATCGCTCTAAGTGCTAAGTGCTCTGAAAGTTTGTGATCTTGTTTGCTTCTTGCTCAAAGCTCTCCTTATATACTCCTCCTAAGACGGTCTATCTTCTCGCGGGCTGAGTCGGGCTTTTTCCATTTTCGTCCATCTTCGTGTTTATCGGGAAACTTGACATTTATCTTCGGAAATCTTGACATTTATCTTCTGGAAACTTGACATTTATCTTCTGGAAACTTGACATTTATCTCTTATGTGAGGATAAAGATAAACCGTCATAGTTATCCTTCTTTTTCGGAAAATCGTAAGTGGGCCGTTTCTTCCACGTTGGGCCGTTTAGGCATTTTTACGGTTTTTCGAAAGAACGGTTTTTGAATGTTTCGATGTTTCCGAAGGAACCCCAATTCCTTGTATAGTCGAGATATTGGTGTTCTAGAATAACCGTGATCGTACCAAACTTGTGTAGATTGATCCGAACAAGCTAAGATGGGATCGAACTGGGCATGATAGGACCGAGACCAGGACGAGGGCCGCGGACCGACGCCAGGCCGACCCGCGTGACGGGTGCCGCCGGCCCCAGGCCGGCCCACGTCCCGTGTGCCGCCGGCGCCAGGCCGGGGTGCCGCCGGCGCCAGGCCGGGTGCCGCCGGAGCCAGGCAGGCCCGCGTCCCGCGTGCCGCCGGCGCCAGGCCGGGGTGCCGCCGGCGCCAGGCCGGGTGCCGCCGGCGCCAGGCCGGCCCGCGTGACGGGTGCCGCCGGCGCCAGGCCGGGTGCCGCCGGTGCCAGGCCGGCCCGCGTGACGGGTGCCGCCGGCGCCAGGCCGGCCCGCATCCCGCGTGCCGCCGGCGCCAGGCCGGGGTGCTGCCGGCGCCAGGCCGGCTCGCGTGACGCGTGCCGCCGGTGCCAGGCCATCTTGCCGTCTGTGGGTTTTTTGTTGTTCGATCTTTCCCCCGTCAGTCGTTTGCGGGAGATCTTTGAGTTTGGGAAGGTCTTTAGCCGTAGATTTCGAGATAATCGTTTCTAATCCAACGAGATTTCTCGAGTATCGGGATTTGAGATGGACTTGGATTTGTAGATTTTCCGTCGTCAAGGATGCGAGCAATGTGGCTTCGAGCTTTAGATGTGTTAAAAGATGAATCTTTTAAACAATCGCGAAGGCTTTGCGGAAGAACCATTGTAGATCTCGGACGATCCGGACAAGGGTTTTAAAGAACCAAGATGCCGCCATTGCCCGAGATCATGAGATGATTGCACGGATGGGCGCCAGGATCCTTGCCGCTGGTGCCAGGCGGGAGCGGACGAGCCTTCCCATGAGTTTTATCGAGCGATGACCCGTTTCTTGGCTTTGATCGTCGCTTGGCTTTTCTTTCGAGGATTTTCGGGTGACGATTTCGTCATTGACCGATTTTTACCCCAACAGTTAGCCCCCCAGCTAGCTAGGAACCGTAGTGCCTGTCGAATCCTAGCTTGCGGTATAGCCGTATGGGAAGGTGTTGAGACCTAATCGTTTGCCGAAAGTCGGGGTAAATAGTGATTTTACCTCCTTTATATGGATTGAGTAAGAAATCTCATTCTTACTTCATCACAAGAATTTTACTCTCTCTCTCAAGAATCCTTTCTCTCTCTTTGAGAACAATGTCTTCAAGATCCTCAAAGAGAAACTCTTCTTCCCATTCATCCTCGGATGACTCTCCTGCCCATGTGACGGTGAAGCAGGAGGAGTTGGTCGAGGAGGAAAAGAAGAATGCGTATTACCGAGTCCTTGTAGGTTCGCCCCCAACACTGCCAGAGATCCCTGTTCCGAGGAGACCTCTGAGGCAGCCCGGTGCTCCTTTTGCGCCGAGCTCGGTTTCTCGTAAATATCTCAAGGTTCTTCGAGATTTTTACCAGGTTCCTGAAGGAGTCAAATTCCGGATTCCCGTTGGTAACGAGAGTGCAAGGAATCCTCCGCAAGGTTTCTTTACATGTTACGAAGCTTTCTTTACGTACTTCCGTATGTGGTTCCCGATCCCTGGTGTCATTGTTCGTGCGCTTCACCGCTTCGAACTTTCGATCAGCCAGCTCAGTGTTCCTGCCTTGGAGAGTTGGCTTGGCGTACTGATCGCTAGCTACGAACTCGGGATTGATCATGGTCCCGATGATTTCGAAGGTCTTTGGGGCACTCGGCCGACGGGGAGTGACGGTTACTACTCCATGCTGTCTAAGAAGGATATGGCCGTGATTCAGGGGACTACTTCGAATCCCAAATCGTGGCAGGAGCGTTTCTTCTTCGTCCAAATAGATGGCGAGTCTGTCGAGGAGAGCTGCCTCCATCTATTTCCGCGAGCATGGAACTTCAACCGAGGTAATACGATGAAAACCCTGTTGTCTATTTCACCTTTTCGGAAGTGCGAGTTTTAGTGAAAAAGTTTCGCTTTGTAGGGAACAACCCTACTGCGCATTTGCCTGGTGATGTCTTTGTCAAGAGAGATCTTCTTCATCAAAGGCCGTTTTTCTGGAAATCCTTCACCCTCGAACGGATTCGAGACGCGGTTAGACTTTATCGGTCCCGAGATCCTGTCCCATCGTATGATGCCGAACCGGTCACCGCAGCTCCTACTCGGAGGCGCAGACAGAGGTCTCGTAAGGGGAAGGAAATCGATGATGGGGAAGGCTCGGAAAATCCTTCACCGTTGGGAGAAAAACCTAGTTTTACTCCAACGGAAAAAGGCGGAGCCAGCGGTTTTCCACCTAACGACTTCTTTGATGGCCTTCCTCCGGAGTTTACTACTGATGAGTCGCTGGAGGATGAGGAGAAACAACGGGTTTTTGCCGAGGGCTCCCAACGTGTCAACGAGGTTTGGCCCTTCGAACTTCTTAACCTTACGTCCGAATCCGTATATAAGCGTGCTTGCTGATCTTGAGTTTATGCAGGGACTAAGAGTGTTTAGCGAGGCGCTTGACTCGAGTTTCCGCAAATCCAGGATTGCTAACTTCAAGACCACAGAAGCGGAGCGAGAGCTTTTCCGGTTCCGACAAGAGGTAAAGGCACAGAACGCGAAGCAAGCTGAGCTTCATGCTCGAACTCTTGTTCGGGCGGAAAGGAGAGGAAGAAGGATGGTTGCAGCGGAGGTGGCAAGACGGGCGGAATCGTTTGCTGCTGAGTTTCAATGTTTTAAAGAAGCTCAGGAGTTTGTTGGTGATTTCCGCGAGTGCCGGGGTTCGGTCGTAAACCTTTACAAGTCTCAGACCCCGGATTTCTCTTTCGATTCCGAGATTGCTGAGATGAAGGATTTCATGGCCGAGTGTGCTCATGCTGAGTCCTTGGTTCCTCCGGTAGAAGAAAGAGTCCGGAGACTATGGGAACCTATCGAGGTTTCCGAGGATACGGTGGAGGCCGGAGCCGATGAGAACGCCGAGGGTGGTGGGAATGCTCAAGGCGTGAATGAGGAAGTGGACCAGCCTGATAGTTCGTTTGGGATTTCCGCATCCGTATTTCTCAATGTTGACTTCCTTTTGTGAATCGTATTTTTTGGCCGTGTGTGGCCGTTTTTTGTAATTTTATTCTGCGACCGTTAGAGGTTGCATTCTTATGTCTTGGGACTGGCCGTTGGTGGCTTTGAATACTGCCGTCTTTTGCGGCTTTTATGAATATGAAAATTTGCGAGATTTCGACTTTTGTTTTGATTTATACTTTCGTCAAGTGTAGAGGGAAGGATGCGAGTAGTCACTTCGTATCCTAACTCTTTTTTTTGTCGCTTGGTCCGTATGCTACTTTTTAGCGAGCGTTTTTAGGTGTAAGCGATAAGAGACATGTTTTGGGATCTCGTATACGATACTATGTCTGTGAGATGTCAAGATCCAGCAAGACTGGGTTTAGGGCAAGACCTAGGTTTACTCTCAGCTTTAAGGCTGTGCGATGACTGATCGGCTTTCGTTTTGCCTGTTAGTGATTTCTTCTTGATTCTTTTCGTTTAAAGTCCGCGACTAGTCGCCGCCTTATATGACTTGTGTTAAAAGAATCGAGCTATCTTCGGAGTTTATCCGAGATGCTAAACCAAAATTTTGGGTTTCTTGTATAGCGCGCTATGATATCCTTGTCGGATGTAAGAGGACCTTGTAGGTCTGACTACGAGTTTGTATTGAGTGAAACGTTTCTTGTGTGCGTCCGTCGGGGCCAATCGACGGGCGTGAGTTATTTTTAAGTCGCAGGTGGACTGTCTTTTGCGGATGATACGAGTTTTGTTATCTTTTTAAGAAGTTGCGACATCTCGCGTTTCTTTTGAAGGGGATAGCTGAACTCGCCGGGTTTCGACGAGCTGCCTACGTACCTCTTCCGAGGATCAAGCCATCTCGTAGTTCTGATAGTTGCCGCAGACGTTTTTACTCCCCGTGCGTCGCCGTTCCGATCGTGCTGGTCGGATCGGTGGTTTGTGTGGGGGTCGAGCTGTTTACTTTTACGGCGGTGGACTCAGAGGCTTTGTCGCCGTCTTGAATCGTTGCCTGTTCGGATGATTCTGGATCATCTTTCTTCGAGTCCTCGGGAATGTTGTGTGATTCCTTTGCTCGTTTCGGGTTGGCCGCATGGGCGTTCCGATCTTTTCATAATTTGAACTCGGCTAGGTAACAGAGTCTCGATTGCTTCTGACTACCCCAGATGGCTGCGGTTCCGGTCGGAGTCAGAAACTTGATACCGAGGTGATCTGTGGATGGTACCGCCTTCATGGAGTTGATCCAAGGGGTTCCCATGATGGCGTTGTAGATGGCCGGGTTGTCGACTACTGCAAACTCGACGATCTTTGTAACTTCCTTTGCCATGACCGGGAGTTTAATTTTCCCGAGGGTCATGGTGGTGACGCCCGAAAACCCCGTCAAAGGTTTTGGCTCAGGGACGACTTCCCCAAGTGGGATCTTCATCCTGTAGAGGGTGTCGCAGAAGATGACGTTGACCGTGCTTCCTGTATCGATGAGAATGCGGCCGACTTCGAGATCCTGGATTACCAGGTCGATTACCAAAGGATCGCAGTGAGGTTTGTCGGTTCCGACGGTCTCCTGTTCTTCGAAAGCGATCGTGTGGTTAGGAACATCGCTGTCTGGGAACCAGTTGGAACTTGTCTCGGCTTTTCGCCCGTTGGCTTTTATCGACGAGACAGAGTCTTGGTAGAACTATGATCCTCCGATGATCATGTTTACCCTCTGGCGACTGCTGTTGTTCCCTTGGTCGTCCTGTCTTCTTCCGCGTTTTTCCCCTGATTGATTTTCGGTCGCGCGGTCCTCGGAGACAGTTTTGTTGGTCTTTGGGCGGTCGGAGTCCAGGAGCAAGTCCTTTATACTCTTGACTTTTGATAGTTTGCCGGTGAGGAGTTTTGCGGCGAGCCGGGCGCCGAGAACCTTGCAGTTCGCAGTGGAGTGACCTCTGGTTTCGTGGAACTCACAGTAGGAATTATCCTTGTACTGGTTCCTGGTCCAGGTGTTTCCGGAGGTTCTGCCTTGCTCCGAGTTGATGGCGTAGTTATGCTCGCCTTGGGCGTCTTCCCCTTCGTGATGGACGTTTTTGTCGTTACGAGAGGTTTTCTTTTTCGAGGACGTTTTCTGTGGTCCGTGCTTCTGCGACAGAAACTTCATCTCTTCTTCCATGATGATGAATTGCCTTGTGGAGAGTATCCTGGATTGTCCGCGGCTTTTCCAGTAGTATCCACTTTCGGAACTTCGACTTGTACCAGAGAGTTTTCCTCAGGGCGTCGATTGCGACATTGTCGCTGATGCCCGTTACTCTGGCCATCACCAGTTTGAACCTTCGCATGAAGTCGCGGAGTGACTCGTCTTCCTTCTGAGCTAGACTCCATAGATCCACGTCGGACGTTTCTCTGTCCATGAACATGGAGTATTGTTTGAGAAACGCCGAGGCCAGTTGGCGGAAGCTTCCGATGGAGTTCCTTTTGAGCCTGGAGAACCACTCGAGCGCAGCACCTTTGAGGTGCTCGACGAAGAGAAGACAATGACCTGCGTCTCGTTCGCGCTCCGGGAGTTTGCACCTATCCATTGCGATCTGGAAAGACTGCAGGTGCGACTTAGGATCCGTCGTACCGTCATAGACCGGGATTTTGATCTTCCCTGGGTCTGAGATGCGTGTTTCCGTGATCCGAGCGGTGAATGGCGTTTTCCGTGCTTCCTCGAGAAGTCTATCAATCTCGGGGGCGGAACTGGTCGCCTGATGGATTTGCGATTTCACCGCTTTCACTTCGGCCGCGGTCTTTTTGAGAGATTCGCGGAGATCATGGATCTCGCTATTGCTGCCGGCGTTCCTCCGAGCTTGTCGGCGCTGGTCGCGATAGATCCGAGTTTGATCTTCCGCGAGTTCTTCCTGCTCCATCCAGTAGAGTTCTTCTTCCTCTTCTGTCATGGGCCTATCGAAGGATACCGTCTGCCGAGCGGACTGGCTTCGGGTTCTCCTGGGGTGGATGTCAGCGTCTTCATCGGAAGGATCCGATTGGTCGCTGATATCTAGATTGATGCGCTCGACGTCGCTTTCCTTGTTTCCCGTAGCCAGGAGTGGAAGGTTCTGCGAGGTCGTTTGCTGTCCTTTCGGAGCCGTTTCCTAGGGAGTGGGCTCTTTCGGGGCATCTTTTTCTCGTGCTTTGGGAGATCCGAAGTCGAGTCTTCTGCCGCGGCGTGCCTTGGTGGATCCGCGCGGCAGTTTGCTCCTCGCAGTTAAGGTGTCTACCTGTTTTGCGAGCGAGGTTATCAGCTTGTCCTGTTGTTCCGCCCGTGCCTGGGCGGAGGTAAACAGTTCCTTCATCTGCCTGAGCGCCTCAGTGTTTGCATCAGCAGTGACTGCGGATGCATCTCCAGCTGGAGTCTTCTCAGCGTTGGCGTCGACGGGTGTTCCGTCTAGCGCTGGCTGATCTTTGGTGACGTCGGTAGTCATGATCGAGCGTGTGCAGTTGCGAGATAGATAGATCCATAACCCCCCCTCCTTCTAGCGCCAAACTGTGGGAACCGAAATTCGCACCGTCAATTTCCGATAAAGATTTGTGGAGGAAAACCGAGTTAACCCGATCTTCCTTGAAGGTCCCGAATATCTGCTGGGCCGCACACGAAACAATCAATAGAGATAAAAGTTGCGAAAAAAGAAATCGTAAACGTTGAGCGAAAGAGATCTTATTTCTGAATTCTCGTTTGAGCGTGTACAACAAGAAAAGAAGTCGGCTGTAAGAGCTGTCGAGGAATCCGCTAGTCTGGTCGCCTAAGTCTATCCTAGTTGAGTCGCAGCTCGCTAGTGAAAACAGAAAAGAATGCTAAATCGCTCTAAGTGCTAAGTGCTCTGAAAGTTTGTGATCTTGTTTGCTTCTTGCTCAAAGCTCTCCTTATATACTCCTCCTAAGACGGTCTATCTTCTCGCGGGCTGAGTCGGGCTTTTTCCATTTTCGTCCATCTTCGTGTTTATCGGGAAACTTGACATTTATCTTCGGAAATCCTGACATTTATCTTCTAGAAACTTGACATTTATCTTCTAGAAACTTGACATTTATCTCTTATGTGAGGATAAAGATAAACCGTCATAGTTATCCTTCTTTTTCGGAAAATCGTAAGTGGGCCGTTTCGGCCACGTTGGGCCGTTTAGGCGTTTTTACGGTTTTTCGAAAGAACGGTTTTTGAATGTTTCGATGTTTCCGAAGGAACCCCAATTCCTTGTATAGTTGAGATATTGGTGTTCTAGAATAACCGTGATCATACCAAACTTGTGTAGATTGATCCGAACAAGCTAAGATGGGATCGAACTGGGCATGATAGGACCGAGACCAGGACGAGGGCCGCGGACCGACGCCAGGCCGACCCGCGTGACGGGTGCCGCCGGCGCCAGGCCGGCCCGCGTCCCGCGTGCCGCCGGCGCCAGGCCAGCTCGCGTGACGCGTGCCGCCGGTGCCAGGTCATCTTGCCGTCTGTGGGTTTTTCGTTGTTCGATCTTTCCCCCGTCAGTCGTTTGCGGGAGATCTTTGAGTTTTGGAAGGTCTTTAGCCGTTGATTTCGAGATAATCGTTTCTAATCCAACGAGATTCCTCGAGTATCGGGATTTGAGATGGACTTGGATTTATAGATTTTCCGTCGTCAAGGATGCGAGCAATGTGGCTTCGAGCTTTAGATGTGTTAAAAGATGAATCTTTTAAACAATCGGGAAGGCTTTGCGGAAGAACCATTGTAGATCTCGGACGATCCGGACATGGGTTTTAAAGAACCAAGATGCCGCCATTGCCCGAGATCATGAGATGATTGCACGGATGGGCGCCAGGACCCTTGCCGCTGGTGCCAGGTGGGAGCGGACGAGCCTTCCCGTGAGTTTTATCGAGCGACGACCCGTTTCTTGGCTTTGATCGTCGCTTGGCTTTTCTTTCGAGGATTTTCGGGTGACGATTTCGTCATTGACCGATTTTGACCCCAACAGAGGTTGGACTAGATTACTGCAAAGAAGGCTAAGCAGGAGCAGATTAACTCCATTGGGAACCAGAAACAAAAGCAGCCTGCTGGGACTAATCAGGTTGATGGTTTAGAAGGTCAAGAGGAGCTGTACTTCATCAATGCTAATGGCACATGGTACAGGAAAGAGCCCAACTTCCAGTACCAAAACAACTATCAGCAAAGGCCTTACTACAACAATCACCAAGGAGGTTACCAAGCCAACCAGTCTACTCAGCCCCAAGGAAGCTCTTTTCAAGCTCATGCTCCAAGTTCAAATATTGAGTCCATGTTCAAGCAAATCTTAGAAGCTCAAGAAAGAAATGCTAAGAACATTGGTGATGAATTCAAGAACATCCATGCAAATATTGATGGGACCTATTCTGACCTCAACAACAAGTACATGCAACTTACCTCTCATCTCAAAGCTTTGGAGAGCCAGGTTGCCTCTATGTCTTCATCTTCCAAGAGCCCAATGGGATCTCTACCAGGAAAACCAGAGAAAAATCCCAAGGAATCCTGCAATGTCATCCTCTCTACTACTTCTTCAGAGATTGAGATGTGTGCTTATGAGAAAGAGGAGGATGAGATTGAAATGTTTGGAACTTAGTTTGGGGAAGTTGAGAGATTTGTTGTGGCCACAGCTGAAGCACGTATTCTGAAGGATGCTGCCAAGAAGGCTGAAGTAAAGAGTCTGCTGAAAGCTTAGCCTAGAGCTGAGACACCAGCTGTGAAGAGAGCAGACAACAAGCTGAAAGAAGTGAAGCAGGAAGAAACTGGGTTTGAGCTATCACCCTATGATAAGATCCCTTTTCCCCAAAGAGTTCTCACCAAAGCTCAGAAGAAGGTGATCTCAAAGTTCAGGAAAGATCTTAGTGATGTTGGAGTCAAGCTTCCAGAGATCTCAGGTATGCGTGAAGCTCATGTCCAGATGATGCTCATCAAGGACATTCTAGACCACCAAGCTGAAGTGGCTGAGCTTTTGGACATCTCCATTCTGAAGATTGATCAACCAAGCCCTCCAAAGTCCCTCCCTAAGCTTGAGTCTGAAGAGAACTTCACATTGTCTTGCTCACTTGGTAAGATAAATATTGATGATGCTCTTGTTGATAGTGGTGCTAGTGTGAATGTCATTTCCTTGGATATGGTGAAGAGTCTTGGGATTGAAAGCATGGAACCAGATACTTCTTCTCTCACCTTTGGGGATTCTTCTTCCACAACCCCAATTGGCATAATCAAGGACTTCCCCTTGAAGATTGGATCCTGCACCATACCCACTGACCTCACTGTTTTGAAGATGGCATCTGAAGAGAGAGTCCCTTTGATCCTTGGCACTCCTTTCCTCACAACAGTTGGAGCTTCCATTGACTTTCCCAACAAGAAGGTCACCCTCATGCATGTTAACAATGCTGTCTCCTATCCTCTCCAACCTCCAATGGAAACAGGCTATTGTGGGACAATCACTTGTGATGAATCAGCTGTTGAGAAGCCCCAAGATAAAGTGGTTGTTTGTAATAAAGAAGGCCTTGGTGGAGAGTCTTCTAAAGAGTCGTGTGATGAGCACTTAGAAAGTGCTAAAAGAGAGGGGATGAGTGGAGCCTCAAAGGCCACTCATGGAAAGAAGAAGATGGTGAAAGAGCCTCATCCACCACCTCTTGATTTGCTCCCACACACCCTCACTCTCCATCCAAAGCAGCTCAAAGATGGTGTCATTGAGTAGAAGATCAAGCATAAGGGCAGGTCCACACCATTCTCAAGTGCTAGAGCCATCATCACTCCTCAGCTCCAAGATGACCCACTCAAGCTTCAAGAGCTTCTCTCTCAGGTCCTCACCATCACCCTTGAAGGTGGGAAGGATCCTCCTTCTCACTAGTTCAAGAGACAAGGTAGTCAAGCTAGTGACTCAAAACAAGTTCACTTAGGAGGAAGTCCCATGGTTATCCTTGACACCAAACACCACGCCCAAACCTCCTTCTTAGGTATCACTCCCACCCTTCTTGTATATACATTTACTTTTGTCTTTTTTGGGTATCACCTTCTCTCTTACTCACACAGAGACTCTGTGATTTAAGTGTGGGGGAGGTACCAAGTATTTGATCATGTTTGCTTTGTGATTGAGAGTCTCATGCATTGCATTGTACATTCATATATGCATAGAAAAACCAAAAAAAAATTAAAATTTTTGAATCATGTAGTTGCATCACTTGCATCTTTAAGATTGAGTCTAGAGCATATAGGTTGCATTCACTTGCACATGGAGCATTGCCTTGTAAAGAACACTTGTTTGCACTGAATTTGACACCCTAGTTAAACATATCAAGTAGCTTAAGCATCTTTTGAAAGTCTTGCATGTTTTGAGCCTTGAAAACTCTTCTTGAAACTTGCTTGCTTGCTTGATATTGGCATTGTTCTTGAAACCAGCTCCAACCTGAACTTAGACTTGAATGAATTTAATTTCTCTTGCATATGGGCATTTGCATACTTGATCATGGATCTCATACACATTTGGGTTATCTTTCCCCATTATACCACTCTTTGTTAACCCAAATTGCACTTCCATACCCTTGAACCCTAGCCATTCTTTTAAGCCTACATTGATTTGCATGAGTGAGGCCTCTTCTGATAGCTTGTCATGTGCAAAATCTTAAGAGTATTGGGAGCGACATGGATTTGTTCTCATCTCTTGCTAGCATAGGGTGCTCATTTGAGCTAGCTTCTAGGATGGTGAGTGGGGTTTTTGTTCCTTAAAAGGTTTATATCTTGGGTTTGAGATGTGACAATGTTGATATTGATGAACAAAAGAATGTATTGAGAAAGAAAAGCCCTAGGGACCTAGAGTAGAAAGATAAGAAGCTCTTGATTGATGTTTTTGACCTTCCCCCATCTTAAAAAAAAAAAGAAAAGAAAAGAAAAAGAAAAGAAAAGAAAAAGAAAAGAAAAAGAAAAGAAAAAGAAAAAAAAAGAGAAAAAGAAAAAGAAAGATTCAATAAGATAGTGGGGAAAGGAAAACAAAAAGTGTTAGAGCCTAGAAATGTGAATTGTGAATAAAAGGGTCCTTAGTGGTTGAATCTTGAAGAAAAAGTTGTTCATTGGGTGAGTGATGTGAGTATTTTTCATTTTGGGTTATGGGATGAATAAAAGGGGTGTAGAACTTGTAATCACTTAGGAACGGGTAGAATGATGAGGATGGATCCATGTATGCATGAATTGCTCCTAGTCTTAGATAAATTTTGCATAATGATCAAGCTCTTTTATTTTTGAGTGATTGCCACCTTGAAATGATGCATTGAAATCCTCCTTTTTCATCCATATCAGACCATTTGATCACCTAGCCAAATGATTGAGATCTTGTGCCCATTTGTGAGAATTCACCTTGTGTGTGTGTGTGAATCAATGTGAGGCTTGGTTATGAGAACATGTTGATTAATAGGGATTGCACCTTGTGTAGATGCATAAGAGTAATTGATAAGCCTTGTGAAGCTAGAGCATAATAAGAGAGTTTTGCTCAGGCTATTTGCCATGTTTCTTTAGGATGTCAAGTTGAGTGCTATGGGTGTTTCTTCTGGCTTTGCTTCCATCACTATGTCTCTCGTCCTTGTGTTTTGAAAAGATTACTTGAGGACTAGTGTGGGGGAGTTGATATCTTGCATATTTACATGTTTTAAGCTATCATATCTCGTACAGTTTGATCATTTAGATTAGGCATTAGGCATCTTTAGGTTCATATTGCATTAATATGTCCTTATTAGGTGTTGGAACGAGCTAAGGAGTGATTGGAGGTGTTTGGGAACTTTGTGATTCAAAAAGATGAAGAATGGAGTTTGACCAGGGTCAGGACAAGCCAAACCATGATCAAGACCATACCTTGGACGAGACCAGGACGGCCGGAACGGATCCATGGACCAGAGACACTTACCTTGATTGATGAGTGGCCGCGGGCTGGTTAGTTCGGGCTCAAGTACCCGCGCGGGACGGACATGAAAAAGACGGCTGGAGAAGATCTGGGACATGGGCCGGTGCGCGGCCTGGAGCGCACGGGACGCATGACCCGCGCAGGACGAGAGAGCTCGGACATGGTCTGGTGCGCGGCCAGATGCGTGCGGGGCGCCATACCCGCGCGCCTTGGAAGAGAACGGACACGGCTCATGCGCGGCCTGGAGTGCGAGAGGACTGGCACCCGCACGGGACAGGACAGGATGGCTTGGGACGGATACGCGCGGGTCGGGACGTTCGAGACAGTGTACCCGTGCTGCTGGCCGGCTCGAACAGGGACTGTTTTGCGCGGGTCAGGATGCTCGGTTTGGATCTGGAACTCTACCCTGAGCGTTTTTATTATGTCTGGCCGAGATTTAATGACTCCAGGGCCATTTTGCTCATTTCTCTTTATGTTTTTACGGCTTTCAAGACTCATATAAATACTGATGTAATCTCCTTTGTGAGACTAACTTCTTTTCTCTCAAAAAGCACTTTTAGATCTTGAAGAAAGCTTGTATCTTGGGTCCTTTTTCATCTTATTTTCTTTTGTTTGCTGGATTATTTCTATCACTAATCATGTTTAACCTTGAATCATCATTGGTTTTGGGGTTTTCCATGTCTATTAGTGAATAGATCTATCTAGGGTTCATGGGCTTGGGATACTAAGGGTGATTAGGAGTAGATCTAAGATGTTCTAGGGTAGATCCTTCTTGATCATTGCTTGTAGAGTGTTCTTCTTGCTATTTTGGAGTTGGCCTCTTCAAAATAGATCTATAGGCACTTCATGCCTGAACCAACTCTCCAATGATTTTAACATTCTTTACCAAAGAGATTTATTGTTAAAGGTGTTAAGATAGCTATTGGACTAGTTCTTAATGATTGCTTTCATATTATTTAACCTAAGAGATTAGATGCTTGAGATATGTTAGTGAATGAGCATTCATCTAGAGATAGAGCTTGTTTAGAATTGTGTCTAGGCTTAAGGTGTTAGATTGATTGAAAGTTTTCCATCTTAGATTGAAGCTTGATCACCCAAAGTCAATTCCCTTGTCCCAAGAACCCCCTTGCCTCATATTGAAAAGAAAGTTCACTCTTTTATTGCATATTTAGTATTGTCTTAATCATAATCATCTTCACTCAATGGTTGCACTTAGATTAAGCACAGATTTGCATTCCGTTTGCATTGAAATCTCTTAGAATTGGATTGACATCTTGTATACTACAACATTTGATTGGACCCTTGAAAAGTCCATCATCAACCCGCGCTTCCCGCCTTGCTTTGGTCCATCCCGAGCTGGTAGGGTGACCTTCGTGTCGCATCCCGTGCGCCGGCTGTCCTCGTTCTGGCCTCATCCCGAGCGGGTAGGGCTTCCCGCGTGCATTGTCCCGTGCATCGGCCTGTCTTCGTACTGACCTGTCCCGAGCGGGTCCAGCCGCGCATCGGCCATCTCTAATTATCACTAAGGACTGTCCGGCTCATACAATTCAAGGCCGACTCTGCCCAAACTCGGCCAAGGTCCTTCTTGTCCAGCCATCAGCCCGTGCGGGGGGCTTACCCCGTGCACATCAGGCTGGGTATGTCCCGATGTCCTGATCTCGTCCAAGCACCCGGGTAGCCGTACCATCCACCCAAGGTAAGGTCTTGATCATGGTTTGGCTTGTCCTGACCTTGACCAAACTCCATTCTTCATATTTTTGGACCACAAAGCTCCCAAAACACCTCCAATCACTCTCTAGCACACTCCAACACTTGATATAGACTTATGAATGCAATATGGAACTAAAGATGCCTAATGCCTAAACTATATGATCAAAATGCACAAGATATGATAGCTAAAAACATGTAAATATGCAAGATATCACTAGACTAGCGAACTTGCCAACAGCTCTTGTTGCCAAGACTCTCACCTGTTGTTCACGCCCAAACGCGGATTCGGAAATAAGATCTTTTTGCTCTCTTTTGTTCATACGATTTTTTATTTCGTATTTTTCGTTGTATTGATTGTGTTGTGCGTGGCCCATTAGATAACCGGAACCTTCAGGGAAAGCTAGGTTAACTTGGCTTTCCTCCAAAGAAAGAAACTTGACGGTGTGAATTTCTGTTCCCACACACAAGTAGGAGCTGAAGGTTGAAGAACTCGATGAGGTACCACTGATTGAAGGGGATGTCAGAACGAATCTTAAACTTTGTTTCAAACTTCCAGTGGGCTTAAGGCGGAGATTAATAGATTTCCTCCGGTTTAGCTCTGATGGCCTTGCTCGATCCCATGTAGACATGTCAGGGATAGACCCACAATCATCATGCACAAGCTATATGTCGATCCTCTACACCAGCCAGTAAGGTAAAAAAGGAGAAAATTTGTTCTAGAACGAGACACCATCATCAACGAGAAAGTTAAAAATCTACTAAATTATGGGTTTATTAGAGAACTGAAATACCCGGAATGGCTGAACAACGTGATAGTAGTTCTAAATAGAATAGAAAATTGTGAGTTTTTATAGACTTCACTTATCTTTAAAAGTCCTACCCAAAAGATTGTTTTCCTTTACCTCACATTGACAAGGTAGTCGACGCAACGACATGACACTAGCTGATGAACTTCATGGATGCCTTCTCTGGATACATCAGATCTTAATGAACCCGGGCGACCTGGAGAAAACCTCATTCATGAGATCATGGGGGCATCTATTGCTACAAGGTTATGCCTTTTAGCCTAAAGAATGCCGGCTCCACCTACTAAAGGCTGAAACATGATGTTTGCTGAGAAAATAAGCCAGACCATGGAAGTCTACATAGTTGACATGCTTGTCAAATCCGTGAGAGCAGAAAACAAAATAACTCATCCACAACAAGCTTTCTCCACCCTAAGGAAATATAGCATTGAGCTCAACCCTGCCAAGTGCTCGTTTGGGGTAAGTTCCAAAAAATTTATAGGACACATAGTCGTGCACCGTGGTATCGAGGCTAAGCTGGAGCAAATAAAAACAATTCATGCGATTCCTTCACTAATGAATTAAAAAGAAATGCAAAAATTGACAGGATGAATGGCAGCTCTGAGCCGGTTCATCTCCAGGTTGTCAGTCAAGTTTCATGACTTCTTCGAAGCTCTAAAGAATCCTAAGTATTTCAAATGAGACAAGAAATGTGAAAAAGCTCCCACCAAGCTGAAGGAGTATCTTACCACACCTAATCTACTATCAAATCTGCAGGAAGGAGAGATACTGAAGAAGCAGGCAAATCTCGTATATTACATCAGAAATTCTCCCCTCGATGCAGAAACATGTTATTTTCCCCCCAACAGTTTACCCCTTATTCCTTGATTATGTCGTTGGAATGGGGGGATAACCTATACACTTGAGTCAACCGGAGTCACCCTATCTCAACAGATTTTCCTTAGGCAGGACATTGCTCCAGACGCTTTATTCCCCAGGTTCGCGTTAGGACGGAGCCGTGCCTGGAACCTGAAATGAAACCATTTTCCCCTGGGCAAACAGGAGATTAGTAGGTGTCTTCAGGTATTGGACCTGGTTGGAGTCGATTGTGCAGGACCTGGACCTTGATTTTGTCGCCTCCACGGCCGGGATTAATAATAGGCGGGACATCGGGCCTGGTATACGAGACTTGGCTAACGGTGAGACTTGATCGCGCCTGGTCCCCGAGCCGCTGGGAAGTGATGTAACCGACTTCAATCAAAGCAAAGGAGGGATAGTCCGGTCGTTCGACCACGTGAGGCCTACCGCATGTCTTAAATCACCTTAGTCTTGCGCGATCACCTTTTGGATGAAAAGAAGAAGAGAAACCCTAGCCGCTCGCGTGAGGCTTTATTAAGTTAGCTGGCCTCTCTTTGGAAGAATCTTTAGACATTTTCCTTTTTATCAAAAAGGAAAATTGGAGGGCCTTTCCGAAATTTTTTTTGCATATCCATTTTTGGGAGACCACCTTTCCATTTTTAGAACCAACGACGGGCTTTGGATCGAGCATATATATACCTCATCCCTATCGAAGATTGCAACTTAGAATTAAAGCATCTTTTTCTTGGACTCGGCAAGATGAGCAACCAGCCTGCTTTCCCAATATTATCAGCTCTGTGTGTCGGCGGGCGTGCTAGGCCTTGTCATCCCTATGCCGATCTGTTTACTTCGCCCACGATGTCTCCCGGAGCCACTTTTGAAGCGAGCAGTGAGGCGGCCCCAAGGGCTCCCCTGTGGCGTCGACGTTTCCGCCTCTCCGACGAGGAAGACGATGATGGACCTAGGCCAGATATCGGAGAAGGGGATCTGGTTGAGATTCGAAGGAGGTACTTGATTCCTGAGTCGGTGGAGCTGAGGTGTGCTGGGGAGTTCGAGCGTGCTACGAATGGTGGGATCGATGAGGTGGCCATCTTTGAGGCCTATCTGGAGGCGGGCTTCAGGGGCGGTATCCCGTCTCTGATAGCGGAGATGTCATCATATTTTGCTTTTTCTCCTTCACAGCTCACGCCATCAACATGGCACACGCTGATCGCCATCCAGGTGTTGGGAGAGCTCCATGGTATACCGTTTGGAGTGTCCGAAATTTTGTACTCTTACAGCTTCGTTCCTTTGATGAACAAGAAAGGGTTTTACCATATTTGGTCCCGAGATGGTGAGCCCCTAGTGAATGAGCCACCCCGTGGTGTTCGAGGCGGTTTTCATTTCGGTGACCTATGGAACAGGAGATACGTGTTCATGAATTCGGAGAGGGAGAATCTTGGTGAGGCTAAGGATCAGGGGGACAATGAGGTTTAATAAGATCCGGAGGCCGAAACTGAGGGTCTTCATGCTTGATTCCGCTAGCCTTGCTCGTGTCCCTTGAGCTTGTAACTGCTGTAGTGGGCTCTCATTCAGGTCTTCATGCCGGTCTCCTCATTGCGTTTAGCATACTTGATGCTCTTTGAGGTTTTGATGCTGTAGCTGTAGCTTCTTTCCTTGTCTTAGGATTGTACCTTGACCTTGGCAGGGGGACATTTAGCATGTTTGTCTTGGTACCTGGAGATAACCTAGTTGATTCTGGGTACCGAAGTAGCTTTCTTTGGCATGTATTTTGCAGAGAGCAGTAGTGTCCATGTCGAATGGAGATGGTGGATGTGGGAACCGAAATTCACACCGTCGATTTTAATGAATAATAATGGAGGAAAGCAACGAAAACCCTACTTTCTTTGAGGTCCGGATTCTATGCGAGAGCCAACGACAAGTGACCAAATAAATGCGGAAAAGGTTTTGTTAAGATTTGAGACTGGACCTTAAGAAAGGCTGCCTACGTACCCCTTTCGAGGATCAAGTCGGACGTAGTTTAGTTAGAAAGAATTGAACAAGAGATCAAACCGTCTGGGCGGGTTCGTCTAGTATGAGCGTGGGTTATAGAAACAGGCATGTCGAGAATGATGCCAAGGGTTTTTAAGTGCCGAGCTCTAGAGTAAAAGAACTGTCCGATCCTTCCGTGAGGAGCGGAGATTTGCGAGCAGGAGGCGGCCAAACGTTGTAGGGCCTGCCTTGCTAGTCTAGCCACATAAATTCTAAGTTCTATCAGCTAACAGGATATCTCTAGGTCTCCAATCTCGGATTTTTCGGATCCTCTTCTCTTCTGCTCATGCCCTCCTTATATAGTCACTTTAGGTCGGTGGCCCGTTTAACCTTTCGCCTTTGGGCCCAAGTTATCCTCCATTTTCCGTCGATCTTCGTAGTTATCCTCGAGCATTGACATTTATCTGTGGAAACTTAGCATTTATCCTACTTCAAAAAGTTAGGATAAATTGTCATAGCTCCTATTGGGCTTGGGTCTCCAAAATCGTAAGTGAGTCCTTGGACAAGCTTCAAGCCCTCGAACGTTTGTACGATTTCTTGGAAAGATTATCTTTTCCGCAAAATAAATCGTATAGCCTAAAGAATCGATGTTCGAGTCAATCGTCCTTGTTTTGCACGATACACTTTGCAGAAGAACAAACCTTCCTAGCTCAGATCTTAAAACTTCGAGGATAACTCCAATCGAGTCAAACCGAGGAACATTAGGTCCGTAGCTAAGGTGCTACGACTTCACGGAAGCCACGATGTGCGATCTAAATCGGACGGGCTGGGAACAGGCTGGACGCGTCAGCGCCCTGGACCAGCACGGGCGAGCCGGCGCCCGGGACCAGCACGGGCGAGCCAGCGCCGGCGCCCGGGACCAGCATGGGCGAGCCGGCGCCCGGGACCAGCACGGGCGAGCCGGGGCCCGGCGCCCGGGACCAGCACGGGCGAGCCGGCGTCCGGCGCCCGGGACCAGCACAGGCGAGCCGGCGCCCGGCGTTCGGGACCAGTACGGGCGAGCCAGCGCCCGGCACCCCGGACCAGCACGGGCGAGCCGACGCTCGGCGTCCGGGACCAGCACGGGTGAGCCGGCGCCCGGCGCCCAGGACCAGCACGGGCGAGCCGGCGCCCGGCGCCCGGGACCAGCAAGGGCGAGCCGGCGCCTGCCGCCTGGGACCAGCACGGGCAAGCCGGCGCCTGCCGCCCGGGACCAGCACGGGCGAGCCGGCGCCCGGCGCCCAGGACCAGGTTGCGCCCGTTCTGAAGATCTCGGCGAGGGCTTCGATTTGATATCTTGATCATTTTCTGGTTCCCCATGGTTTGAGAGAACGACCTCTTTGAAGTTCCGAGGCAGATTCTTTAGGGTTTTTGTGGTGATCAAATCTTGACGCCCTTGGGCGAGCGGACCTTGATTGGGTTGATCCGCCTTTTTCTCGTACCGATCTTCCCGGAGACCCTCGTATGCGCACACCCGTCGTCTTCCGATCTTACTTTCAAGAAGTGTTTCACGAAGAACCCATAAGTAAAAAATAATCTTAGCCATTGGCTTCGAGATAACCGTTTTCGACCCGAACAGAGAGTGGATATTCTAATTTGAGAAAATCTCGTATGACTTCTTTTCAAATCACACGAAACTTCATGTTTCGAGAAATACTTTCCAGAGACTTTCAGCCGTTGATTCCGTCGTGAACGATTTTTATCCCGACAGTGGAAACATTAGTTGAACTCTGCCATTGATTCTTGGCCACTCTCAACTATGTAATGTTGGAATCTGCCCCCAGAGGTAAGCCACTATCAATGCTTCAATAACCTTACATCACACTTCTATGGAACCCGGAGTTGGCACAGTATTTCATATAGGAACCGGAGCTTGGATGCACTTTCGCCTAGGAACCCGGAGGTTCAATGGACTTTCGTCCTGGAACATGGGGGTTGTATGGACCTTCGTCCAGGAAACCGTGGGTTGTATGGACCTTCTTCCAGGAACCCGGTAGGTTATAAGGACTTTCGTCCAGGAACCTTGAGATCGCGTGGACCTTCGTCTAGGAACCCGTAGGTTATAAGGACTTTCGTCCAGGAACTCGGTGATCGCGTGGACCTTTGTCTAAGAACCCGTAGGTTATAAGGACTTTCCTCCAGGAACCCGGAGGTCGTATGGACCTTCATGGAGACCTTCTCTTTTATCTTGTTGATTCGAAGTCGACTTCGTCGGGTAGACTCTCGTAGATTGCTTGGTAGGCGTTTTGGAGCAGAGTCTTCATTTATAAAAATTTGGGAGCGTCTCCAATGCGTCGCCTAACTTCCCTTGGGAAGACTTAGGGACAGTGTGAGAACCGAAATTCGCACTGTCGATTTTAATGAATAAGATTGCGGAGGAAAGCCAAGTTAACCCGACTTTCCCTGAAGGTCCGGATTCTCTGCGACAGCCAACGACAAGTGACCGAATAAATGCGGAAAAGGTTTTGTTAGGATTTGGGACTGGACCTTAAGAAAGGCTGCCTACGTACCCCCTTTCGAGGATCAAGTCGGACGTAGTTCAGTCTAGAAAGAGTTGAACAAGAGATCGAACCGTCTGGGCGGGTTCGTCTAGTATGAGCGTTTGTCATAGAAACAGGCATGTCGAAGATAACGCCTAGGGTTTCTATGTGCGGAGCTCTGAAGTAAAAGAATTGTCCGATCCTTCCGAGAGGAGCGGAGATTTGCGAGCAGGAGGCGGCCAGACGTTCTAGGGCCTGCCTTGCTAGTCTAACCGCCTAAATTCTAAGTTCTCTCAGCTAATAGGAGCTCTCTAGGTCTCCAATCTAGGATTTTCGGATCCCCTTCTCCCCTTCTCCTCTTCTCTTGCTCTCCTTATATACTCACTCCTAGGTCGGTTTGCCTTAGGATGATGGACCTCACCTTTGGGCCCAAGTTTATCTCTTCAGGAAATATTCCATTTTCGTCGATCTTCGTAATTATCCTCGAGTTTTCCCCTATTTTCGGTGACTTGATGTTTATCCGATGTTTGGGAAATTGGATAAACCGTCATAGTCTGATTGGGCCTGAATTCTTAAAATCGTAAGTAAGTCCGTGGACTTGTCTATAAGTCGTTGAACGTTTTATACGATTTCTCGGAAATACTATCTTTCTCGTAAAATAAACCGTATAGCCTAAAGGATCGATTTTCGAGTTAATCGATCTTGTTTTACACGATATCCTCTACGAGAAATCCAACCTTTCTAGTTTTTGTCGTAAAACATCGAGGATGATTCCAATCGAGTCGAATCGAGAGATGTTAATTCCGTAGCCGTGATCGTATCAAACCCACGAGGATTGATCCAAGCAAGCCAAGATGGGATCATACCGAGCATGATGAGACCGAGACCAGGACGAGGACCAAGACCAGGGCGAGGACCGTCGACCGGCGCCAGGGGGCTTGCCGCCAGCGCCAGGGGGCTTGCCGCCGGCGCCAGGCCGGCTCCGTCTCGCCTGCCGCCGGCGCCAGGGGTTCTCCGCCGCCCGTGGGTTCTCCGCCGCCCGTGGGTTCTCCGTCGCCCGATCTTTCCACCGTTGGCCGTTCATGCGAGAAATATTTGAGTTTGGAAGGATCTTTAGCCGTTGATTTCGAGATGACCGTTTTTGACCCCAACAGTTAGCCCCCCAGCTCGTAAGATCGGAGACGATTTTGCGGGCGAATGATTCGAGTTTTCTGAAAATCGAAATTTTCGGCTAAGGATTCTTTTCCGCAGGAAATCTACGTCATCATCCCCCCCATTTCATTTATGATGATACCTACCCCTTCTTTTGCGGACAGTTTGTGTCGCTGATTGACGGAATGCTTGGCGAGTGTGAGTCGGAAGTCATTCGTCTATCGAAGGAGCTGGAGTCGTCGCAGGAAGCCCTGAAGCGTACGGAGGCTGCACTGCAGACCGTCGAGGACACCCATGCTGCCCAGACGTCCTAGCTTGAGGTTCGTATCAGCGACCTTGAGCGTGACCTTGGGAAGACCGCGGGTTCACTACTCAAGGTGAAGAAGGAGAAGAAGAGCAAATACTCGGAATTCCGCTGCCTTCAGCAGAAGATCCAGACTCATGAGGAGATGGACGCCCATGGATCCTCGGAAGTTGCCGATGCTCGTGACGACTTCTTTGGTCGTCTGACGTGGATGGCTGTCCTGTTTGAGTCCTTGATAGCTGTCCGCAAGAGGGACTTGGCTTTAGCGGGGATCGAGGGGAGTCTGAGCGAGCTCGAGTTGCTTCGGGGTAACGAGGCCCCGTCTTTGGACTCGGAGGAAGCCAGACTATCGTCCTGTAAAGGAGAGTGGGCGACCTCCGACGGAGACTTCGATTCGATCCTTGTCGGCCTGCAGGCCGAATGCACCCTTGCGCCAACCTCCGAGGACTCAGAAGATCAGGAGCGCGCGGGAGAGGATTGCGAGGCTGGCGCGGACGAGGCGGGTAGTGGCGGTGCGACCGAGGGAGGCGACGGCGACGCTGTCCCTATCGCGGGTGAGTTTGAGGATGAAGGTGACGCTTCTGGGAGCGTCTAGGCTTATCAATCCCTTCGGGGATTTTGTTTTATATGTGTTTCGGCCGTCGAGAGGCCATGATGTAATTACCGGGACTGGCCGTTGGTGGCTTCGAATCCCTGTCCCTTTTTGGGGCTTTGTTTGAACTTTTGCGGTCTCAATCTATGAAACGTTTATTGATTATTTATGAACTTCAGTTTTTTGAAGTATGAGAAAGAGGGTGTGAGTTGTCGTCTCATTCCTAGTTCCCTGATGATCACTATACCTATTGTTTGCATAAAGCGAGATTTTCCGCGGTTTACCGATTTACGCGAAAAGTTCGTGAAACAAATAGGCTTAAGTGAAGAGACAAATTTTTGGATCTCGTATACCATACTATGTCTGTGAGATGTCAAGATCCAGCGTGGCTGGGTTTAGGGCAAGACCTAGGTTCATTCTCGGACTGAGGCTTTGCAATGACAAATTGGCTTTCGTTTTGCCTGTTTGCGATTTTAACCTGACTCGTACCGTTTTAAATCCGCGAATTGTTGTTGGCTTATATGATTTGTCTGGGCGTGAGTCGAGCTACTTCCTTTACGAAGAGCTAGATCAAAATTTTGGATTTCTTGTATAGCGCGCTATGTTTATCCTTGTCGGATGTAAGAGAGCCTACCCCTTGAAGGGCGGCTATTTGTCTGTTTAGGACGTTAGAGTTCGTTTGTTGTGATCGGCAACAACGAAATGATACCGTTTTGAGGTGCGTTTGTATGTTCAGAGACGAAGATTTCGTCTGAAAAGAATGTCCTTCAAGCGTTAGCGACGTCTCGCAGTGCTGAAGGTCGGTTTTTCCTTATGCCGCGTTTCGTGATTGAAATGCTTGCGGGCTTTGGGGATGTCTTTGTGAATGTTCGCAACCAGAAAACTATCGTTTCCGTTTTGGACGCGGGACCAAGGGGTCGCGTAGATTTGACCCAGGGAGAAACGTCTACATTCACTTTGCTTCTTGAGGTGTTGGCCCTTCGGGATTTTTTTTTTTGGATGTGATAATCGCTTAGTGGATACTAGATCCGTTGTTGTTGCCGTTCAGTAATTGGCGAAATAAGTTGTCTAGAAAGAGTTTCGAAAGTTTCAGAATTTTTCGAAATTTGTGGGAGTATACGAGTATACGCACCCCACCCCCCCCCCTTTTTAATCGGGGGGGGGGGGAGATTGTTGAGCCCGCCGGTTAGCGAGTTGCCTACGTACCCTTTTTTGGGGATCAAGTCATCTCGTAGTTCTTTGTATCACGTCATTGTTAGTGATAGTATTTTTTAAGATGCATCGCGTTCCAAGTTCTTGGGATTTTTACGTCTTTCATGTTCGCGATTTGGTACGAACCTGGTCAGACCACTTTTATGACTGTGTATGGTCCTTCCCAGTTCGCTCCCAGTTTTCCTGCGTTTCGTTCGGCAGTGTTTTGGAAGACTTTGCGTAAGACTAAATCGCCTTCTTTGAACCTGCGATGGCGTACGTTCGAGTTGTAGTACATTGCGGCAGCGTGCTGCTAATTCTGGATTCGAATGAGTGCCTGGTCGCGGCGTTCATTGATGAGATCAAGATTGTCCAGCATCATAGCGTCATTTAAATCCTCTCTTTCGGGGAGGAACCTTCTCCGTACTCCGGGGAATTCTACTTCCGCGGGGATCATGCATTCCGTTCCGTAAACGAGAGCGAATGGGGTTTCGTGTAGCCCGTCTCGGGGTTGTACGATGCGACCAAAGAACTCCTTCGAGTTCCTCTGCCCATCGCCCCTTTTTGGCATCTAGGCACTTTTTTAGTCCGTCAAGGACGGTCTTGTTGATGGTTTCTGCCTGTCCGTTACATTGCGGATACCTGGGAGTTGACTTTGTAAGTCGTATTTTCCACTTTTCGCAGAACACTTCGAATCGAACAGAGATAAATTGAGATCCGTTGTCTGTTACGATTTCGTACGGGACCCCATGTCTAGTTATGAAATGTTTCCAGACGAAGTTCTCGACTTGTGTGTCTTTGATACTTGCGTAGGATTCTGCTTCTACCCATTTGGAAAAGAAATCCGTGAGGACTAAGAGGAAGCGCTTATGTTTTGATGGATGCATAGGTCCGACAATGTCCATGGACCATCGCATGATAGGATAAGGGGACGAGATTGAGGAGAGGATTTCCTCGGGTTGATGGATTGTTGGAGCATGCCTTTGGCATTTCTCGCACTTCCGGACGAATTTCTCGCAGTCTTTTATCATGGTTGGCCAATAATAACCGTGACGTTTGATTTTGACTGCGAGAGATCTTTCGCCAGAATGATTTCCGCATGATCCAGAATGGACCCCTTCCATGATTCTTCTTGCCCTTTCTCCTTCTGCGCATGTCATGAGAGGACCGGAGAAACGCCACCTATAAATTTCTCCCTCTATCGTGACATACTGTGCCGCTTGGGTTTTCACTTTACGGGCCGCCCATTTTTCGGCGGGTAAGGTTCCATTCACGATATAGGCCTGGATTGGTTCTAACCAAGGGCTGTCGCAGCCATACTCGGTTTGGTCCGCATCCGCTTCCGGTTGATCCTCGACTTCTTCCGCATCTTCAATCTCTCCTCGGATTAGATTGACGACCACTGGTGGTCCGATGCTCGGATGTTCGATGAATTCGACCGGGATAATCCTTTTGAGCCCTATATCTGAGCTCGAGGTGAGGGCAGCCAAGGCGTCGGCCTGGACGTTTTCCGAGCGAGGAATTCTAGTCAGGGTGAACTGGTCGAAACTACGAGCCAGTTCTTGGACGAGTTTTAGATATGCGTCCATCCTTTCGTCCCTTGCTTCATATTCTCCGCTGTATTGGTTGGCGACTAACTGAGAGTCGCAGTAAGCGTGAATATTACGGATTTTTAATTCATAGGCTAGCCGCAAGCCTGCGACGAGTGCTTCGTATTCTGCCTCATTGTTTGAAGCATGAAAATCCAATCGGAATGACTGTTCTAGGATTTCCCTGTTAGGAGAGGTGAGTCGAGTTCCGATTCCGGATCCTTGTTTGGACGAAGATCCGTCGACGTGGAGGACCCAAGTTGAGTTTGGTTCCTCGTTAGTCACGTCTCTAGTGGGTAATTCTACCAAGAAATCCGCAAGTACTTGGGACTTTGCACATGTCCTTGGGCGATATTCGACGTCATATTCACTTAGTTCGATTGCCCATTTTGCGAGCCTACCGGATTGGCTCGGACTGTGCAGGATTATCCGCAGTGGGAACGTGGTGAGAACCACTATAGTATGAGACTGGAAATATGGTCTTAGTTTCCTTGCCGAGGTTATGACAGCGAATGCTAATTTTTCCATTAGCGGGTATTGAGTTTCCGCATCCAGCAACGTCTTGCTTATGTAAAAGATTGGCTTTTCTTCGCCGCGTTCTTCTCGTATCAGGACGCCACTGACTGCTGTCACGGAAACTGCGATATAGAGGAAAAGAGGTTCTCCTTCCACCGATTTTGCGAGAGCTGGTGGAGTGGCCAGGTAATGTTTCAACTGTTGGAAAGCCTTTTCACATTGCTCGGACCATTCGAACTTCTTGTTTCCTTTTAATGTTTCGTAAAACGGTAGGCACTTATCCGTGGAGCGCGAGATGAAACGGTTCAAAGCCGCGACTCTTCCGGTTAACCTTTGGACTTCTCGCTTGGTTCTCGGGGAGGCCATCTCTATCAGTGCGTCGATTTGTTTAGGGTTGGCCTCGATTCCGCGATACGTTACGAGGTATCCGAGGAATTCTCCCGATGCCACTGCGAATCTGCATTTTGCCGGGTTGAGTTTCATGTTATGCTGGTTGAGTCGTGCAAAACATTCCTCTAGGTGGGCTACATGATCGTGTTCAACAAGAGATTTTACGAGCATATCATCGATGTATACTTCCATAGTTTTTCCGAGTTGCTCGGCAAACATTTTGTTGACAAGTCGCTGATACGTTGCACCCGCGTTTTTAAGACCGAAAGGCATTACCTTGTAGCAATACGTTCCGCGGTCTGTGATGAATGCAGTTTTTTCGTGGTCGTCGGGATTCATCATGATCTGATTGTATCCGGAAAAAGCGTCCATGGATGACAGAAGCTTGTTTCCCGCAGTTGCTTCGACCAGTCGGTCGATGTGTGGGAGCGGGAAGCAGTCCTTCGGACAGGCTTTATTCAGATCCGTGAAATCGACACAGACTCGCCACTTGCCGTTCTTCTTTTTTACCACGACAGGGTTGGCAAGCCAGTCTGGATACCTCACGACAGGGTTGGCAAGCCAGGTCCCAGCTTTCGTCTCTTTTGTTTTACGGGTTTGTGAGTCGGGTCGATGTTAAGTTCGTGACATGTTACGCTAATGTCGATTCCGGGCATATCCTCTGCAGCCCAAGCGAAGGTACTGAGGTTCTTTTTGAGGCATGCGATGAGCTCTGCTTTTATTGGTTCGCGGAGGTTAGCTCCGATTTCGACGCACCGTTCCGGGAAGGAATCGTCGAGGCAGATCGAGACCACCGGTTCGCAGGTTGGTTCACGCTTCCCTTCCAGGGCCTCAGCTCTTTGGGACTGCCAGAAGGTTTCCGGCGAGTCGTGAATCGTTTGCTTTTTCCGAGAGGTCTCGATTTCGGAATTTTTCCGGTTTAGTTCGGTAGCGAGGTATGATGAAAGGACTTTTCTTAAGTCCTAATCAAATGATGTAGTATTAAAGATTGTCGAACCAATCCTAGGGGATTTCAATGCAAAGGGAATACAAGTCTATGCTTAATATAAGTGCAATCAAAAGAGTGGAGTGAAATGAACTAGAACTAAAACTAAACTAAAATGCAATAAAGTAATGATCTCTCTTTCAATATGAAGCAATAAGACTCATGGGGCAAGGGAATTGACCTTGGGTGATCAAGTTTCAATCTAAAGGTGGCAGCAACATTTTGTCTATCAACCTTATGCCTAGACAACAAAACTAAGCAAGCTCTATCCCTAGATGAATGAGTCTAATAGCAATCCTAGCTTCTTTGACAACTAATCCCTTAGGCAAAGCAAGCTAAAAGCATAGATGAGTTGGTTCAGGCATTTCACAGAACAACTTCCGGGCATGAAATTCCTATGGCTCTATGTTTGAGAGGCCAACCCAAATATAGCATTAAGAACCCCAAATCAATGCAAGGAAAGGATAGATCTAACACTAAGCACCTTGGATCTACACTTAATCACCTTAAATCTCCCAAGCCCATGAACCCTAAGATGATCTACTCTCTAATAGACATGATTTCCCTTAAACCCATAAAGAATTCAAGGTTAACCATGATTAGAGAGCAACAGATGCTCAAGAACACAAGAATAAAAGAAGAAAAAGGATCCAAGATCCAAACTTTATTCAAGATCCAAATGTGTTTTTGAGAGAAAAAGAGACAAGTCCCAAATTGGGAAATATACGAGTATTTATACAAGGCTTAGAAGCCCTAAAAACATCATAGAAAAATACTAAAAGGTTCCTAGGGTCAATTAGGCTTCAACCAATAGGAAAACAGCTTGAAATTCGGTCAGGGGTGGAGAAAATGACCCAACCCGGTCCAACCAACCCGAACCAGCCTTGTTCTGGCCGTCCAGCTTCTCCCGACCGGGTAGCTCATCCCGGACAAGCCTACCCGGTCCTGCCTCCCTAGCCTGGTCGTCCAGCGTTCCGACCGGGTGCTCGAACCCGGACTGATCTACCCGGGCAGCTTGATATGGTTCTAGTAAACTGATCATAACTCCTCCAATATAGATCCAAATGACTTGAAACAACTTCCATTGGAAAGCTAACTCAATTTACTGTGACTCCACAAAATATTAGCAGCAGAAGATATCTCTAAGGCCTCCGTCTGTGCTCATCTTTGTCTCGACCAGATCATGGATTAACTTCTCTTTTCTTGGCCAAACTTGATTCTTCACCTCTTTTTGGGGCCATAAGGCTTCCAAACACCTCAAATCACACCGAAGCATACTCCAACACCTGATAAGGACAAATGAATGCAATATGGACCTAAACATGCCTAATGCCTAACTTATATGATCAAAATGCATAAGATATGGATGCTTAAAACATGTAAATATGCAAGACATCAAGGTAGATCTGCGCTGCTCCGTGACTACCATGTATTGTTTCGACCCCGAAAGGCGTCGGAAACTTGAGGCATAGGTGGAATTTTGATGGGATCGCTCTCATGGAGTTTAGCCAGGGAGTTCCAACTATCGCGTTGTAGGACGTTGGACCATTGATCACCAGGTATTCCGTGTTTTTGGCAACGCTCCCGGCTCTGACTAGGAGGTTAGTCGAACCGAGGGTCATAACTTCTCCGGAGAGTCCGAATACTGGGCTGGGGTCATCTGTAAGGATTCTTAGATCGACGCCCATCCTCTCGAGGGTGCTTTTATAGATAATATTAGCCGAGCATCCGGTGTCGACTAATACCCTTGCTACGTCAATATCCTGGATCGTGAGTTCTATTACGAGGAGATTGTTGTGATGTTTGGCCATGCTGGCCGTTGCTCGATCCTCGAAGGATACGATGTTGCGGGCTGACGAAGTAGCCATACTGAACTTCGATCGATTGGTGGTTTTCGAGTTAGAGAATCCGTCCCCCCTCCCTCTAGCGCCAAACTGTGGGAACCGAAATTCGCACTGTCGATTTTAACGAATAAGATTGCGGAGGAAAACCAAGTTAACCCGACTTTCCCTTAAGGTCCGGATTCTCTGCGACATCCAAAGACAATTGACCGAATAAATGCGGAAAAGGTTTTGTTAAGATTTGGGACTGGACCTTAAGAAAGGCTGCCTACGTACCCCCTTTCGAGGATCAAGTCGGACGTAGTTCAGTTTAGAAAGAGTTGAACAAGAGATCGAACCGTCTGGGCGGGTTCGTCTAGTATGAGCGTTTGTCATAGAAACAGGCATGTCGAAGATAACGCCTAGGGTTTCTATGTGCGGAGCTCTGAAGTAAAAGAATTGTCCGATCTTTCCGAGAGGAGCTTCTTATCTTTCTATTCTAGGTCACTAGGGTTCTTCTTTCTTATGATACTCATTTGTTCATCAATCTCAACAATGTTACATTCCAAACCCAAGATATAAACCATTAAGGAACAAAAACTTCACTCACCATCCTAGAAGCTAGCTCAAATGATGACCCTATGCTAGCAAGAGATGAGAACAAATCCATGTCGCTCCCAATACTCTGAAGATTTTGCACATGACAAGCTATCAAAAGAGGCCTCACTCAAGCAAATCAATGTAGGCTTCAAAGAATGGCTAGGGTTCAAGGGTATTGAAGTGCCATTTGGGTTAACAAAGAGTGGTAAAATGGGCAAAAGATAACCCAAATGTGTATGAGATCCATGATCAAGTATGCAAATGCCCATATGCAAGAGAAATTAAGTTCATTCAAGTCTAAGTTCAGGATTGAGCTGTTCTTAAGAACAATGCCAATATCAAGCAAGCAAGCAAGTTTCAAGAAGAGTTTTCAAGGCTCAAAACATGCAAGCCTTTCAAAAGATGCTTAAGCTACTTGATATGTTTAACTAGGGTGCCAAATTCAGTGCAAACAAGTGTTCTTTACAAGGCAATGCTCCATATGCAAATGAATGCAACCTATATGCTCTAGACTCAATCTTAAGGATGTAAGTGATGCAATCTACATGATTCAAAAATTTAAAATTTTTTGGATTTTCTATGCAAATATGAATGTACAATGCAATGCTTAGACTCAAAATCACAAAGCAAACATGATCAAATACTTGGTACCTCCCCCACACTTAAATCACACAGTCTCTGTGTGAGTAAGAGAGAAAGAGATACCCCAACAAGACAAAAACAAATGTATATACAAGAAGGGTTGGAGTGATACCAAAGAAGGGTGTTTGGGTGTGGTGTTTGGTGTCGGGGCTAGGAGCTGGCTTGGTTCATAGCAACTATAGGAGGCTGCTACATGGCAATCATAGGGCTCAGATGATTAATCACCTTTCTTCTCTCTTCTAGTGCTTGGCTCAACCTGAAAACCTCAACCACTTTTATTAAAAACTTAAAGAAAAATTAAAATTGCAAAGCTATGTACAACGATAACCATGGGACTTCCTCCCAAGTGAGCTTGTTTTGAGTCACTTAGCTTGACTACCTTGTCTCTTGAACTAGTGAGAAGGAGGATCCTTCCCACCTTCAAGTGTGATGGTGAGGACCTGAGAGAGAAGCTCTTGAAGCTTGATTGGGTCATCTTGGAGCTGAGGAGTGATGATGGCTCTAACACTTGAGAATGGTGTGGATCTACCCTTGTGCTTGATCTTGTACTCAATGACACCATCTATGAGCTTCTTTGGATGGAGAGTGAGAGTGTGTGGGAGCAAATCAAGAGGTGGAGGATGAGGCTCTTTCACTATCTTCTTCTTGCCATGAGTGGCCTTTGAGGCTCCACCCATCCCCTCTCTTTTAGCACTTTACAAGTGCTCAACACACAACTCCTTAGAACACTCTCCATCAAGACCTTCTTTCTTACCAACAACCTCTTCATCTTGGGGCTTCTCAACACCTTGTGCATCACAAGTGATTGTCCCACAATAGTCTGATTCCATTGGAGGTTGGAGGGGGTAGGAGACAGCTTTGTTGACATGCATGAGGGTGACTTTCTTGTTGGGAAAGTAAATGCAAGCTCCAACTGTTGTGAGGAAAGGAGTGCCAAGGATCAAAGGGACTCTCTCTTCAGATTCCATCTTCAAAACAGTGAGGTCAATAGGTATGGTGCAGGATCCAATCTTCAAGGGAAAGTCCTTGATTATGCCAAGTGGGGTTGTAGAAGAGGAATCCCCAAAGGTGAGAGGAGGAGTATCTGTTTCCATGCTTTCAATCCTAATATTCTGCACCATATCCAAGGAGATGACATTCACACTAGCTCCACTATCAACAAGAGCATCATCCATAGTTAGTTTACCAAGAGAGCAAGACAAGTTGAACTTCCCTTGAGACTCAAGCTTAGGGAGAGACTTTGGAGGGATTGGTGGATCAAGCTTCAGAAGTGAGATGTCCAAAATTTCAGCCACTTCAGCTTGGTGGGTGAGAATGTCCTTTATGAGCATCATTTGGACATGAGCAGCCTGCATATTGGTGATCTCTGGAAGCTTGACTCCAATATCACTGAGGTCTTTTCTGAATTTGGAGACCACTTTTTTCTGAGCTTTGGTGAGGAACCTTTGAGGGAAAAGGAGCTTATCATAGGGTAATAGCTCAATCTCATTGTCCTCTTCCTTCACTTCTTTCAGCTTGAGGGTAGCACTCTTCTCCACTTGTGTCTCAACCTTAGGCTCATCAATCTTCAGAATCTTTCCTTGAACCTTCTTATCAGCTCTCTTCACAACTCTAGCTTCAGCTGTGGCCACAACCAGTCTCTTATCATTTTCATTCTGATGTCCAAGCACTAGCCTCTCAATCTCATCAACATCATTCTTATGATCACTCAACGCAATCCTTGAAGAAGTGGAGGGGATAACATTGCAATTCTCCTTAGGGCTCTTCTCTGGTTTTCCTGGTAGAGATCCCATTGGGCTCTTGGGGATGAAGACATAGAAGCAACCTGGCTCTCCAAAGCTTTGAGATGAGAGGCAAGTTGCATGTACTTGTTGTTGAGATCAGAATAAGTTCCATCAATCTTGGCATGGATATTCTTGAACTCATCTCCAATGCTCCTAGCATTCTTCTCTTGAGCTTCTAAGAGTTGCTTGAACATGGACTCCAAATTTGAACTTGGAACCTGAGTTGGAGAAGAGCTTCCTTGGGGCTTAGTAGGCTGGTTTTCTTAAAACCTCCTTGTTGATTGTTGTAGTAAGGTCTTTGCTGGTAGTTGTTTTGGTATTGGAAGTTGGGCTCTTTCCTATACCATGTGCCATTAGCATTGATGAAGCACAGCTCCTCTTGACCTTCTACACCATGAACTTCAGTAGTCCTAGCAGGCAGTTTCTGTTGCTGGTTCCCAATGGAGTTAAGCTGCTCTTGCTTAGCCTTTTCTACAAGAAGCTTGTCCAACTTTTCTTGGAGAGATTTCAGGGCCTTTCTTGTGTGCGGATCATCTTCATCTGTGCCTCTGTTGGCCCTATCATGCTCCTCACTGTAGACTGAGTCACTCTTGGCCATGTTCTCCGCCAGCTCCTCAGCATCCTGCTCAGTTCTGCCCAAGAAGAACCCATTGCTGGCTGTGTCCAAACTGCTCCTGAACTCTGGTAGAGCACCTCTGTAGAAGGTACTAAGCAAACTCTCCTTGGTGAAGCCATGATGTGGGCATTGAGACCAATAGCCCTTGAACCTCTCCCATGCTTCACTAAAGCTCTCAAGGTTCTTCTGCTGAAAGTTAGAGATCTCATTTCTGATCTTGGCTGTTCTTGAGGTAGAGAAGAATTTCTCGAGGAATGCCCTCTTGCACTCATTCCAAGTTGTGATAGAGTCACTTGGAAGAGCCTTCTCCCATAGATGTGCCTTGTCTCCCAAAGAGAAGGGAAACAACCTCAGCTTGAAAGCATCTTCAGAGACTCCATTAATCTTGGACAAACTACAGTAGCTATCAAATGTGTCCAAGTGATCAAGGGGATCCTCCACAGCAAGGCGATGAAACTTGTTGTTCTCAATCAAATGCAGCAGCCCTGATTTGATCTCAAAGTTGTTGTTCTCCACAGCTGGTGCCCTTATCCCCAACCTATGACCATGAATGTGTGGTTGATCATAGGCTCCAATGGCTCTAGCTTGGCGCTGTGGCTGTTGTGGCTGGCGCTGTGGTCTTATGTTGTCAGCTCTTGGACCATTGCCCCCTAGGGCATCACCATCTTGATGCTGGTTCTCCATATCAAACCCTAATCTCTGCAAGTGAGCCTGTTGCTCCTCTTCTCTTCTCTTTCTTGCAATCTCCCTCTCAAGTGCAGCAATCTCTTCAACAGTAGGAACCAAGTTAGATGCCCCTCTGCTTCTTGTGATCATACACCTGAAAGTCAAAGATAGAAGAAACAAGAGATTCAATATCACAAGATAAAAAAAATAAAAAAAATGACTTAGTCTCAAGCAAATGACTAAATCCCAATGTCAAAATCAACTTAGAACCCCGGCAACGGCGCCAATTTGATGATAGGACTTTTCTAGGGTCCTAATCAAATGTTGTAGAATACAAGATGTCAATCCAATTCTAAGAGATTCTAATGAAAAGGGAATGCAAGTTCATGCTTAATCTAAGTGCAATCAAGTTGAGAGGATGATTATGAAACTAAGACAATATTAAAAATACAATAAAAGAGTGAACTTTCTTTCTCAATGAGGCAAGGGGTTTCTTGGGACAAGGGAATTGACTTTGGGTGATCAAGGTTCAATCCAAGATGCCAACTTTTCAATCAATCTAATTCCTTATGCCTAGATCACAAAACTAAGCAAGCTCTATCTCTAGATGAATGCTCTTTTGCAATGATCACCCCGGCAACGGCGCCGATTTGATGAAAGGACTTTTCTAAGGTCCTAATCAAATGATGTAGTATAAAAGATTGTCGAACCAATCCTAGGTGATTTCAATGCAAAGGGAATACAAGTCTATGCTTAATCTAAGTGCAATCAAAAGAGTGGAGTGAAATGAACTAGAACTAAAACTAAACTAAAATGCGATAAAGTAATGATCTCTCTTTCAATATGAAGCAATAGGACTCATGGGGCAAGAGAATTGACCTTGGGTGATCAAGCTTCAATCTAAAGGTGGCAGCAACATTCAATCTATCAACCTTATGCCTAGACAACAAAACTAAGCAAGCTCCATCCCTAGATGAATGCTCTTTTGCAATGATCACCCAAGTACACCAAATCCCTTTGGCTGTAATGATCAAAGCAAGCATAAAGAATGAGTCTAATAGCAATCCTAGCTTCTTTGACAACTAATCCCTTAGGCAAAGCAAGCTAAAAGCATAGATGAGTTGGTTCAGGCATTTCACAGAACACCTTCCGGGCATGAAATGCCTATGGCTCTGTGTTTGAGAGGCCAACCCAAATATAGCATTAAGAACCCCAAATCAATGCAAGGAAAGGAGAGATCTAACACTAAGCACCTTGGATCTACACTTAATCACCCTAAATCTCTCAAGCCCATGAACCCTAAGATGATCTACTCTCTAATAGACATGATTTCCCTTAAACCCATGAAGAATTCAAGGTTAACCATGATTAGAGAGCAACAGATGCTCAAGAACACAAGAATAAAAGAAGAAAAAGGATCCAAGATCCAAACTTTATTCAAGATCCAAATGTGTTTTTGAGAGAAAAAGAGACAAGTCCCAAATTGGGAGATATAAGAGTATTTATACAAGGCTTAGAAGCCCTAAAAACATCATAGAAAAATACTAAAAGGTCCCTAGGGTCAATTAGGCTTCAACCAATAGGAAAACAGCTTGAAATTCGGTCAGGGGTGGAGGAAATGACCCAACCCGGTCCAACCAACCCGAACCAGCCTTGTTCTGGCCGTCCAGCTTCTCCCGACCGGGTAGCTCATCCCGGACCAGCCTACCCGGTCCTGCCTCCCCAGCCTGGTCGTCCAGCGTTCCGACTGGGTGCTCGAACCCGGACTGATCTACCCGGGTAGCTTGATATGCTTCTAGTAAACTGATCATAACTCCTCCAATATAGTTCCAAATGACTTGAAACCACTTCCATTGGAAATCTAACTCAATTTACTGTGACTCCACAAAATATTAGCAGCAGAAGATATTTCTAAAGCCTCCGTCCATGCTCATCTTTGTCTCGACCAGATCATGGATTAACTTCTCTTTTCTTGGCCAAACTTGATTCTTCACCTCTTTTTGGGGCCATAAGGCTTCCAAACACCTCAAATCACACCAAAGCATACTCCAACACCTGATAAGGACAAATGAATGCAATATGGACCTAAACATGCCTAATGCCTAACTTATATGATCAAAATGCATAAGATATGGATGCTTAAAACATGTAAATATACAAGTCATCAAGGTAGATCTGCGCTGCTCCCTTGACTACCATGTATTGTTTCGACCCCGAAAGGCGTCGGAAACTTGAGGCATATGTGGAATTTTGATGGGATCGCTCTCATGGAGTTTAGCCAGGGAGTTCCAACTATCGCGTTGTAGGACGTTGGACCATTGATCACCAGGAATTCCGTGTTTTTGGCGACGCTCCCGGCTCTGACTAGGAGGTTAGTCGAACCGAGGGTCATAACTTCTCCCGAGAGTCCGAATACTGGGCTGGGGTCATCTGTAAGGATGCTTAGATCGACGCCCATCCTCTCGAGGGTGCTTTTATAGATAATATTAGCCGAGCATCCGGTGTCGACTAATACCCTTGCTACGTCAATATCCTGGATCGTGAGTTCTATTACGAGGAGATTGTTGTGAGGTCTGGCCATGCTGGCCGTTGCTCGATCCTCGAAGGATACGATGTTGCGGGCTGACGAAGTAGCCATACTGAACTTCGATCGATTGGTGGTTTTCGAGTTAGAGAAACCGTCCCCCCCTCCCTCTAGCGCCAAACTGTGGGAACCGAAATTCGCACTGTCAATTTTAATGAATAAGATTGCGGAGGAAAGCCAAGTTAACCCGACTTTCCCTGAAGGTCTGGATTCTCTGCGACAGCCAAAGACAAGTGACCGAATAAATGTGGAAAAGGTTTTGTTAAGATTTGGGACTGGACCTTAAGAAAGGCTGCCTACGTACCCCCTTTCGAGGATCAAGTCGGACGTAGTTCAGTTTAGAAAGAGTTGAACAAGAGATCGAACCGTCTGGGCGGGTTCGTCTAGTATGAGCGTTTGTCATAGAAACAGGCATGTCGAAGATAACGCCTAGGGTTTCTATGTGCGGAGCTCTGAAGTAAAAGAATTGTCCGATCCTTCCGAGAGGAGCGGAGATTTGCGAGCAGGAGACGGCCAGACGTTCTAGGGCCTGCCTTGCTAGTCTAACCACCTAAATTCTAAGTTATATCAGCTAACAGGAGCTCTCTAGGTCTCCAATCTAGGATTTTCGGATCCCCTTCTCCTCTGCTCTTGCTCTCCTTATATACTCACTCCTAGGTCGGTTTGCCTTAGGATGATGGACCTCGCCTTTGAGCCCAAGTTTATCTCTTCAGGAAATATTCCATTTTCGTCGATCTTCGTAATTATCCTCGAGTTTTCCCCTATTTTCGGTGACTTGATGTTTATCCGATGTTCGGGAAATTGGATAAACCGTCATAGTCTGATTGGGCCTGAATTCTTAAAATCGTAAGTAAGTACGTGGACTTTTCTTAAGTCGTTGAACGTTTTATACGATTTCTCGGAAAGACTATCTTTCTCGTAAAATAAACCGTATAGCCTAAAGGATCGATGTTCGAGTTAATCGATCTTGTTTTACACGATATCCTCTACGAGAAATCCAACCTTTCTAGTTTTTGTCGTAAACCATCGAGGATGATTCCAATCGAGTCGAATCGAGAGATGTTAATTCCGTAGCCGTGATCGTATCAAACCCACGAGGATTGATCCAAGCAAGCCAAGATGGGATCAGACCGAGCATGATGGGACCGAGACCAGGACGAGGACCGAGACCAGGGCGAGGACCATCGACCGGCGCCAGGCCGGCTCCGTCTCGCCTGCCACCGGCGCCAGGGGTTCTCCGCCGCCCGTGGGTTCTCCGTCGCCCGATCTTTCCCCCGTTGGCCGTTCGTGCGGGAAATCTTTGAGTTTAGAAGGATCTTTAGCCGTTGATTTCGAGATAACCGTTTTTGACCCCAATAAACAGGACCAGGTGCATTAGGTCTGTGAGCCTGGAGTATAGAGATGCATCACGTTCCACCTTCCGTAGATAAGTTACTCGTGAATTTTTCCCAAGAGATAACAGGTCTCTCTTCTGGACCCGGAAGTTCAATAACTGGATCCTGGGATCGAACAGAACTGAGGTATTGCTTCGGAACCAGGAGATGGCGTTGGGACCCGGAGGATGTTCCTGGAACTTGGAGGTCGTTTCTGGAACCCGGAAGCTGCCCAGACCCCGAGGTCGTATTTAGAACCTGAAAATAAACTTTGAACCCAAAGGTTGATAATTGAGTTAGAGAAATAAATTTGGAACCCGAAGGTCGCCCTTGTAACCTGAAGGTCGTGCAAACACCTAGAGGTCATTTGGGAACCCGGAGGTTCCTTTAGATCCTGAGATCGTTTTAGGACCCGGAGGTCGTCTGGGAACCCGGAGGTTCTTTTTAGATCTTGAGATCGTTTTGGGACCCGGAGGTCGTCTGGGAACCCGGAAGTTCTTTTTAGATCCTGAGATATTTTTGGGACCCGGAGGTCGTCTGGGAACCCGGAGGTTCTTTTAGATCCCGAGATTGTTTTGGGGCCCGTAGGTCGAGTAGGAACCCGTAGGTTCTTTTTGATCCTGAGATCATATGGGACCCAGAGGTCGTGTGGAACCCGTAGGTTCACCATGTAGGTCCTGAGACTGTTTTCAGACCCGTAGGTCGAGTAGGAACCCGTAGGTTCTTTCTGATCCTGATATCATATGGGACCCGGAGGTCGAGTGGAACCCGTGGGTTCTTGTGAAATAACCTGAAGGGTTTATTGTTAAACCCTGAGATTATGTTCGTGCCTGGAGTTCGTAAACCCTAATTTAGTTTTGCAGGGACCGTTATCCGTCTTCCAAGGCAAGAATGCTCTGGGTACCTGTTCGGAACTCGCATTCTGCCGCTCGGAAGCTGGCCACTATCAGACTTAAGGGGTGCTGGTGTGGATCTACTTGGAGTAGTGATCCAGACACCAGACTTTGCTACTTTCCACGTCTGGATAAGCAGAGATTTTATTGTGCTCCTCGACTTTTGCACTTATTGCTCCATGTATGTCACAGTACTTTTGCAATTTTCGTACTTTGTGTCCCCTGTATTGTGTAGCACGTAGCATTCCAATACAGGTACTTTTCACGTTTTGTACTTTTGGGGGCCCTGATATTTCTATGGCTCTAGGCCTATACCGGGGTCTAGGTAGTTTTGACAGCATACTCAGGTTTGCGAAGACCCATTCATGCCTTAAGTCTCATACCCATTTTCGCTCCCTGTACAAACTCTGAGTTTGAATACAGTACTTTGCGTTTGTACTTATGCCTCCTGTGTTGTTGCAGGGATTGGCATGTTTTGTATGATTCTCCCTGCGTAAGAGTAAGCGTGTAAGCTCTTACGCAGTACTTTACATGTTATGTAATATGCTCCCTGCCTGAGAGTGAGCGCGTAAGCTCCTCAGGCAGTACCCTGCATTATATGTTATATGCTCCCTGCCTGAGAGTGAGCGCGTAAGCTCCTTAGGCAGTACTCTGCATTATATGTTATATGCTCCCTGCCTGAGAGTGAGCGCGTAAGCTCCTCAGGCAGTACTCTGCATTATATGTGCTTTGTATCCCGCATGGGAGTAGGCTCTTGAGCAGGAGTACTATATTTGACCGCATACTATGGCTTGTGCTAACCCATTCCTGCGATTGTCAAATATTTCCGTGCGCCATATGTGTGGGTTTTCCACTTATGCGCCAGGTCATAGGATCTGGAAATCCCTTTTGGTTATTTGTAGTAGTCAGAATCTGGCTTAGATCCTTTCGCATGAAAAAATCTCTCTTCAGTGTGATACTTTCCATTTTACCCAGAGGCAGGGATGGTAGCAAGGGTTGGAGCCGGATCTTGTCCATGTGAGAATCTAAAGACTGGGGTCCTGCTCAGAAGAATCTGAAGACCTGGGTCTTGCTTGGAAGCAGGAGTAATATCTTCCTAAATTATTTACTCCCAATTGATTGCCCCTTATCTTTCTATTTCATGGTTGAAGTCGGGAGATAAGCTGTGCACTTTGGTCAACCGAAATCATTCCATCTCAGCAGGCTTATCGTGGACAGGACGTAGTTTCTGTAATGCCCCATTTCCGAGTTCTTCCTAGGCATGGACCGTGTTTGAACCTGAGGAGAGTCGTTTTCCAGATGATAGACCGGGGTCTTGATAAATATTCCCAGGTTCTAGACCTGCTCGAATGTGATCTTGCAGGATCCGGGACCTTGATCCTGTGTTTCAGTGGACGACAAGATTTGCTTTCAAGGCTTATATCTTATTTAGGTCTCTCCTAGTGATGATGCGGGGTCTGAAGAAGATGGATTTTATGACGCTTCAGTGAGCGTTGACATTCGTCTGCTAGATGCAGGTTCCTTAGACGTGCAAGCCGGCGCCCGGCGCCCGGGGCCAGCACGGGCGAGCCGGCGCCCAGGGCCAGCACGGGCGAGCCGGCGCCCGGCGCCCGGGGCCAGCACGGGTAGGCCAGCGCCCGGGGCCAGCACGGGCGAGCCGGCGCCCGGCGCCCGGGGCCAGCACGGACAAGCCAGCGCCCGGAGCTCGGGACCTTGGTCGCGCCTGCTCTTTTCCGATCCAACCTTTGTTGATCCTTTTTGCGGATAGTCCGTAGACAGGAAATTATCTTAGCCGTTGATTTCGAGATAACCGATTTTCGACCCCAACACTTTCTTTTGTTGATGATTCCTAGCCTGGAACAGGAATTATGTGTACTAGAATCCTACAATGGGCATACATTGTTGCTCGGCTGACGAAGATCACTTATATCTGTTGGAATCTGCCTTGGGTGATCTGTTGCCCCTGCTCGAAAGCAGGAACTCTCGATCTCGGATCCGCAATACATGGATAGACAGGATCCATCTTTTTGCGTAGGACCTTGGTGGCCCATAGCTACATATTCGCCGGATCCGTATGGTATATGGTTAGACCAAGAAAGCGAATTGTCGATTTACTTCAGCGAGTACGTCGTTCCTCTTGCTTACGTGCCCCATGATTAGATATTGGCTGGAGAATGATCTTCTGGAGAGCATACACCCTGGTGTAGCAATATAATGCCGTTTGTTTTTTTTTTCTTCCTACTTAGTCAATTGGGGACGTATCTTGACTCTAGGCAGGAGAAGTTCCGTAGTAGTCGAGTGAAGACCATGATTCTTTCCTTTCATTTCTCAGGAAGAACGGGACCCTTCGTTCAGTCGTGGGGGCTGATTCTTCATCGTATTACCCTATGGTATCGAGATACATCGAGTGGGAACTCGGAGTTCTTGCTGATTCTTCTCTGGAACCAAAGGCTTTGAAGGGCTTCATGTTCTGATCTTGTAGGATCCGTGGATTTATCCATTGGAATCTGGAGTTTCCTAGGAACTAGTGCTCTGGCACAGGAGAATCTATAGATATTCTCTTTAAGAACCTTGGGGCTGTGATAATTCCTTTCTCTTGCCAGGAGGCGAATCCTTATCTTGCTGTCTCACACCCGGAGGCTGTATTGACTTAATGAGGGATCGCACTCTGTCCTCCGAAGGTGGACCACTCTCGATGTCGACTGGATGTGGGCCAATGTCGAGATTGCGCTCGTTGCCCTTTGCAGATCCGCTCAGGATGTCTTCAAGCTCTTAAAGGACAGCTTCCTTGTTCAGAACTGTTGTGGGACGCATGGTCCTGAAGATTATGGGAAATATCGTCCTGAAGCCCAGAGTTTCATAGATGTAACCTCCTAAACCATGGAGGTAAGGGGATTCACCCTCTCAGAGCCCGGAAGTTCTGGCGTATATCTTTCTGAAACACGGAGGCGGTAGGATTTATCCTCTTCAAACCCGGAGGTTACAGGTGAAGCAACAATACTGATTCATCCTTGAGCTTGGATAGGAGGGGCCAATACAATCTTATATGACCCGAATCAAAAATTGACCTGGAGGCAGGAATGGACCGGCTCTAGAGCCGGGCCCGTTTTTTGGATAGCAGGGGTTGACCCGACTAAGAATGCTTCTTCGTATGGATTAGCGTCTTCTACTGCATACTAGGACGTGGTTAATACATTCCTGCTGTTGATCTTCCACATATGTTGCCTATCTTATATTTCTTGGATTTCCTCCTTTTGTAGGCATTGTTCAATGACTCGTTCTAGCTGCTCTCTGCTCCCTCTTAGGTGAGCCAATCTCGGCATTTTATGATGTCATTTAATGATGAGTCCAAGCTGTTCTCTGCTTCCACTTGGCGAGTCACTCCCAGCGTTTTCTGGACATCATTTGATGACTCGTCGCCTCGTCTTGAATATCCCTTGCCATGGGTATGTTTATGGGATTCGTTGATGTGTGTTTCCCCTTGGGTTAACGCCTAGCTCATTTGCCCCTGCTTTCCTCGTGGTCGTGTCTTCCTTAAAGTTTTATGAAGGCACGTGGCCTTGGACTTATTTTCTTGGGAGCCTGTAGAGACGCGTACCCTTCACTTCCTTCCTGGGAGTGCCTGGTTCTTAAGAATATGCAGTGGCCGTGGCCTTGGAAACTAGTTAAGGCGCATGGCCTAAGCTTCCTCAGGAACTTGTAGAGGCACGTAGCCTTGGAAACTTGTAAGGCACGTTGCTTAGGCTTTCTCGGGAACTTGTAGGGGGTACAAGGCCTCAGTTTGCTTTAGTGGTATATCAGGGTACATTGCCAGGAAAAGCGGTAGTACGGTGGTCGAAGCTTGCTTTTTCGTGGAGCAATTGGATTTCATCTCCTTGTAAGGTGAGCAGCCAAAGACCCGGAACCTGGAAGCTGGAACCCGGAACCCAGAGGTTTGGCTTTTTCTTTCTAGTGAATAGTAGCTGGAACATGTGTTCTCCGGCTTCTTTTACTCCAAATCAGACCCAAACCACCCAATCCGTGCAGGAACTAATTGGTAAATCCTGCTGATATACCATGGATTTGACCCAGTTTTACCCATGGTATATAGGTGTTTTAAGATATAGTTATTATGTTTTGGAGTCTATTAGGTATGTTTTCCGGTTCAGGAGCATTTTGGAGTAAAGTGATGATTTAGGAGCATTTTGGAGCTCAATAGAGATATCATCCGAGTTGACCATCAAACCAGACCAGAGGTCGATATTCAGAGACAACAATAGATCGATGCACACTCTGTGCTATCGATCAACATCAGTAACCAAAGGTCGATGTATCAAGATTACAATCGATCGATGCATATCATGTGACATCGATCGATACGAAGTTGCGCAGAGATAGAATAGTTCCAGCCGACTTAAAGCCAAAGTCTTCACAAAATTACAAGATTGCCCCTGACGAGTTTTTTAACCTAATGAACTAATTATACATAGCTTGCCTATGTGTTTAAGGAAAAGCATGCTTTTATTACATTCTAGTTTTATTGTTAAAGGTTTTTAGAGATTCTTAAGAGTTGGAGAGAAGATCCAAAGAGATTTGTTATTGTAACTCCATTATTTGTTTCTCTGTATATCTATCTATGAGTTTCTTTCATCTTGTTTTTATGAATTGCTTGGCTATGTCTGAGTAGATTCTATTGTTAGATTTAGGGTTCAAATAGGTTGTGAGGGATTAGCCCCAACTATAGATTGCTAAGTTGTGATATTCATTGTTAGGATGTTCTTAATGCTTGTGTTCTAGAGTAGCTAACTAGAATCTTCACCCAGGATTGTTAGTTAACCTGACTTCATCCTGAATACATCCTATTCAATCTAAGATTACTAGAGAAAGGCGAGAGTTGATCTATAGTCTTGGTGAGCTTGATTTCAACTCACGCATAAAGCTTACTAGAAGCGGGTCGATCGGTATTCCTATAGAAAAATTGATCGACGGAGCAAATGGTGTATTGATTGATACTCCTATAGAGTCATTGATCGACAATTTCTATTGATCATCCCGAGAGGTGAGATCATTAGATCTAGTTATCAGACAAATCTAGAAGGCGAGAGCTGATCGATTTGTTCATAAATGTTGAGATCTTTAATATCATGCATGCAACGTGTTAGGCATTGTGGAACCGAAATTCACACCGTCGATTTTAATGAATAATAATGAAGGAAAGCAATGAAAACCCTACTTTCCTTGATGTCCGGATTCTCTGCGAGAGCCGACGACAAGTGACCGAATAAATGCAAAAAAGGGTTTGTTAAGAGTTGGGACTGGACCTTAAGAAAGGCTTCCTACGTACCCCTTTCGAGAATCAAGTCGGACGTAGTTCAGTTAGAAAGAATTGAACAAGAGATCGAACGGCCTGGGCGAGTTCGTCTAGTATGAGCGTAGGTCATAGAAACAGGCATGTCGAGAATAATGCCTAGGGTTTCTAAGTGCCGAGCTCTAGAGTAAAAGAATTGTCCGATCCTTCCGAGAGGAACATAGATCTGCGAACAAGATAAAAATATAACAAGAGGCAGCCAGACGTTCTAGGTCCTCCCTTGCTAGTCTAACCGCTTAAATTCTAAGTTCTCTATGCTAACGGGAGTTCTCTAGGTCTCAAATCTCGGATCCTTTTTTCTTCTGCTCCAGCTCTCCTTATATAGTTGCTTTAGGTCGGTGGCCCGTTTACCCTTTTTCCTTTCGGCCCAAGTTTATCTCTTTTTGGGAATATTCCGTTTTCTGTCGATCTTCATAGTTATCCCCGAATCTCCGATGTTTATCCTTGGAAACTTTACATTTATCCTGTTCTCTTGAGTTAGGATAAACCATCGTAGTTTCTAATCGGCTTGAGCCGTGAAAGCCGTGGATCGGCCTTCAGGCATGTTTAGGTCCTCGCGGGCCGTTCTAGGCCTTTCGAGCGTTCTTACAATTTTCTCGGTCTTAGTCTCAAAGCTTCAGAAACAACTCCGATCAAGACGATTCGAGAAATATAGGATCCAAAGGCCAGGCAACGCAACCATACGAAGGGCGTAAGAGCCAAAATGTGTCGAATTGACCGTGATTGGATCATCCTCGTCCCGTGGACGGGACGACCTTAGCACGCATCATCCTCGCCCACGGGTGAGGTGGCCTCGGTGTGACCCGTCCTCTCCCACGGGCGAGGTGGCCTCGGTGCGGCTCGTGCGCGAGGTGGCCTCGGTGCGGCTCGTCCTCGCCCACAGGCGAGGTGGCCTCGGTGCGGCTCATCCTCGCCCACGGGCGAGGTGGCCTTAGTGCGGCTCGTCCTCGCCAACAGGCGAGGTAGCCTCGGCCCGGCCCGTCCTCGCCCACGGGCAAGGTGGCCTCGGTGCCGTCCGTCCTCGCCCACGGGCGAGGTGGCCTCGGCCCGGCCCGTCCTCGCCCACGGGCGAGGTGGCCTCGGTGCCGTCCGTCCTCGCCCACAGGCGAGGTTGCCTCGGCCCGGCCCTTCCTCGCCCATGGGCGAGGTGGCCTCGGCCCGGCCCGTCCTCGCCCACGGGCGAGGTGGCCTCGGTGCGGTCTGTCCTCGCCCACGGGCGAGGTGGCCTCGGCCCGGCCCGTCCTCGCCCACGGGCGAGTGATGTCTTGCATATTTACATGTTTTTAGCATCCATATCTTGTGCATTTTGGTCATATAAGTTAGGCATTAGGCATTTTTAGGTCCATTTTGCATTCATTTGTCCTTATCTGGTGTTGGAGTATGCTTTGGTGTGATTTGAGGTGTTTGGAAGGCTTATGGCCCAAAAAGAGGTGAAGAATCAAGTTTGGCCATGAAAAGAGAAGTCAATCCATGATCTGGTCAAGACAAAGATGAGCATGGACAGAGGCCTTAGAGATGTCTTCGGTTGCTAAGTCCAATGGAAGTGGTTTCAAGTCATTTGGAGCTCTGTTGGAGGAGTTATGATCAGTTCACTCGAAGCATATCAAGCTGGCTGGGTAGATCAGTCCGGGTTCGAGCAGCCGGTCGGGAAAAGAGCACCTGGATGAGAGTGGTCCGGGATGACTAGGCCTGGGAGAGGTACCCGGTCCAGGTTCTGGACGAGACCTGGCCTGGGAGAGCAGGCCAGGAAGGGACACCCGGTCGGGAAGTGAAGACGCGTCCAAGGCATGACCGGGACGGACGGACCGGCTGGACATGCCCGGTAGGGAAGGACGCCAGCAGAACAGACGGCCGGGGAGGATGGACTGGCTTGATGACCCCGGTCGGGAGGGAGATGATCAAGACATGGACCGGGTGAGCAGGACCGGTTTGGACAACATCACCTGACCCGGGTGGCTAGAGCTTCTTCCTTTTCTTGGCTTCTGATTGGTCGAAAATCATGTGGCACCAAGGACCTTTTGGACTTTTCTCTTATGTTTCTAAGGGCTTTCGAGCCTTTTATAAATACTCTTGTAATCTCTTTTGGAGATCTAACTTCTTTTCTCTCAAAAACACATTTAGATCTTGAAGAAAGTTTGGATCTTTGATCCTTTTCATCTCATTTCTTTTGTGTTTATTAGATTATCTTCTTCTCTAATCATGTTTAGCCTTGAATCATCATTGATTTTGAGGTTTTCCATGGCTATTAGTAAGTAGATCTATCTAGGGTTCATGGGCTTGGGAGACTAAGGGTGATTAGGTGTAGATCTAAGATGTTTTAGTGTAGATCTATCTTTTTCTTACTTGATTGAGTGTTCTTCTTGCTATTTTGGAGTTGGCCTCTTCAAAATAGAGCTATTCATGCCCGGAAGGTGTTCTATGAAATGCCTGAACCAACTCATCAATGCTTTTAACATCCTTTACTAAGGGATTAGTTGTTAAAGATGTTAAGATAGCTAGTAGACTTGTTCTTAATGATTGATTTCATATTATTCAACCTAAGGGATTAGATGCTTGAGATATGTTAGTGAATGAGCATTCATCTAGGGATAGAGCTTGCTTAGGATTGTGTCTAGGCTTAAGGTGTTAGATTGATTGAAAGTTTACAATCTTAGATTGAAGCTTGATCACCCAAAGTCAATTCCCTTGTCCCAAGAACCCCCTTGCCTAATATTGAGAAGAAAGTTCACTCTTTTATTGCCTTTTAATATTGTCTTAGTTCATAATCATCTTCTTACCATGGTTGCACTTAGATTAAGCATAGGCTTGCATTCCCTTTCCATTAGAATCACTTAGAATTGGATTGACATCTTGTATACTACAACATTTGATTGGACCCTTGAAAAGTCATATCATCAGCGAGGTGGCCTGGGTGCAGTCCGTCCTCTCCCACGGGCGAGGTGGCCTCGGCCCGGCCCGTCCTCGCCCACGGGCGAGGTGGCCTCGGTGTGGTCCGTCCTCGCCCACGAGCGAGGTGGCCTCGGCCCGGCCCGTCCTCGCCCACGGGCGAGGTGAACTCGGCCCGGCCGGTCCTTAGTCTGTCTTCCTTTCGTACCAATCTTCCTGAAGACCCTCGTGCACGAACACTCGTATTCTTCCGATCTTTCTTTCGGGAAATATTTCGTGAAGAATTCGGAGAAGTGATAATCTTAGCCGTTGATTTCGATATAACCATTTTCGACCCCAACAAACGATAGCCATTTTGATTTAGACTCAAAGGAGAACAAAGTGAGCTTGTCCTAGGGTGAGCTGGGAAGACTGAGCTCGCCCTATGTGGAGTTGACCTTGTAAGAACAAGCTCTGACCTCCTTTCATTTTTGCCGTTCGTTTCCCGAGAGTTGTTTTTCGGAGAGATTGGATATTCTATTTCAGGAACTTGTCGTATAACCTCTTTTCGATTTATACGAGACTTTTTGTTCCGATAAATACTTTCCGGGGACTTTCAGGCATGAATTCGTCGTGACTGATTTTGACCCCAACAGTTAGTCCCCCAGCTCTTTAGAACTTTCGCGATGTTCTTGCGGGCGGTAAGACATGTTAGGTAAATTAGGCGGAATTAATGGTTGAAACGCTCCGTTGAAAGTGGTAAGATTGGGGCTGTGCCTTTCGAAGGCTGCCTACGTACCCTTGTCAAAGGGATCAAACCTTTCTTAGTTCGTTTTGGAGTTTAAGACCCTTGTGATCTGTTTTCCAGCGAGACTTATATGGTCTGGTTATGTGTCGTGCAGAGACTTTCGAGCATGTTGCTGTCGATGGTATTTTGTTTTGTTCTGGCCGTTGTGAGGCCATGATGTATCTTTCGGGACTGGCCGTCGGCGGCTTCGAATCCCTGCCCTTTTTAGGGCCTTTAAAATATTTTGCTCGAATTTATAAAATCGTGGTTTTTATAAATTGAGAGAACTTCCGTTTTTCGAAGTTAGAGGGACAGGGTGTGAGTTGTCATGTCATTCCTGTCTCTCAGATGATCAACATACATGTCGTTGTGTAAGATGAGAATTTCCGAAGTCTTTTGGTTTGCGGAGACTCGTAAACGTACAAATATAAATGAAGAGACAAATTTTGGGATCTCGTATCGGGGTGTTGATACTATGCCTTTGAGATGTCAAGATCCAGCATGGCTGGGTTTAGGGCAAGACCTAGGTTTACTCTCGGACTAAGCTTTGCGATGACAAGTCGGCTTTCGTTTTGCCTGTTTGCGATTTTAACCTGATTCATACCGATTTAAAGTCCGCGAATTGTTATCGGCTTATATGACTTGTCTTGGCACAAATCGAGATACTTCCAATGACCGTTTGGAGGTGCTAACTGATATCACTCAAATTACCCTAAGAAGTGACTTTACTCTCTCAAATAAGAGGTTCAGTTGTAGTACTTAGGGATCGAATCCACAAGGAGCTAGGGAACCAATTAGATCTAATAGTTATATGATTAAGCTAGGCTAATAGGTTTAAAGAAGTAAATAAATATAGCAAATAATAAATAAAGCAGTAAACAAGTTGAACAAGATAATTATTCAACAAGGCAAGGAGTTGTTTGATGGAAGGATGGTTGCTAGATCTAGGGTTTCTATTCAGGTATTAGAGATTATAATCCTATAGATGCCTAACAGTTGCATGCATGATATATTAGAGCTACAACTCTTAGATGAATCTACCCAGCTTTCGCTAATCTAGAATCATCTATTGATCTGATGCCGACAATATCGATCGATGGCTTATCAGTGATATCGGTCGATATATGTTTGTCGTCGATTGATGACTCTATAGGAGTATCGATCGATATAGCTCAGATCGAGTGAATTCTCACCAAGATCATAGACCGGCTCTCGTGTATCCCTAAGGATCTCAGCATGTACAGGATGATATCAGGATGATGTTAAGTAAGTAAACAATCCTAAGATCAAGGTTCTAGTTCATGACTCTAGAAACAAGCATTAAGAACATCCTAACAATGAATATCACAACTTAGCAATCTATAGTTAGGGTTAATCCCTTTAACCTATCTGAACCCTAGATCCAACAGGTGGATCTATTCAGATATGAAGTTTGTCACAGAAATCATAGATGAATAGATATAAAACTGAAATAGAATAGATAGTAAAAACCAATGGAGTTCCAGGAGGACTCTGATAGGAGTTCCTCCCTTCTCTCCCAACAAAGAGAACAATAGAACAATGAAGCAAAGAAAGCGTAGCCGTCAACAATGGCTTAGAAATAACATAAATAGGGTTTCTGGTCGTCCAAGGGTATTATGGTAATTTAGGAATACTTCTGGGCTTCAGTCGGTCATTAAATATGCTTGGCCCACATTCTGAGATCCATATCGATCGATATGCACTCTGTTGCATCGATCGATATGCATTCCTCTTCTCGACAGCTTCCTCTCGCGAGGCAGACTGACCACTCTTCAGTAAAACGGGCATAACCTCTGATACAGGATGCTGATTGACCTGTGACCGGTGGCATTGGAAAGGTAACTCAGAGCTCTATCTTGTGTCAAAATATGGGCTCAATCTAACGGTGGAAAGGTCTCCATCCATATCTAAACATCTGGCACGTCTGCGCAGCTCTACACTCAAAAGGCTCCAAAAGACACCAAAATCACCATATTTCTCCAGAATGTACTTGAACCTAAAAACATACCTAATAAACTCCAAAACATAGATAATAGTAGTAAAAAAACTCATATACCATGGGTAAAAACGGGTAAAATCCATGGTATATCAACTCCCCAGACTTAACCTTTTGCTTGTCCTCAAGCAAACACACAGGCAGTCTTTATAAAAGAGGTTTTGAAAAGCAGCAGGGACTCACATGATTTAAAACTTAGAATCATCACCTCTACAATATTGCAATCCACATCTAAAAAGTCCTAATCACAAAAGCACATTATACCATATCTTAACTTAGCAACCAAATTCACCTAGCCAACAACTTAGCAAATCTTGTCTGACATTCCCCTCTACCAACCTCATTTCTTAACATAAATAAAAGTGTAGGCTTTACCTTGGGAGTATCAATCACAAGATGCAAGGATTCTCAAACAAGTATCTGGACATGCAGGTAAAAGTTAGTTCCTATCCTCTCTCTATACTATTTCTCTCCTAGTCAAGTCTGCTTTTATTTGCAAGACATTGACCAAGATTGGACAGGCTTCCATGAATCAAGCCTTAATGGTTGTAGCCACCAAGTCCTGTTCACTTCTTTTTGACCTATATCCTAGGATTCATTGCGAAGCAAGTCTTGAAGGGGGTAACCACCAAGTCCTGTTCGAATCCTTTACCTATAGAATTCTTATGAATCAAGTCTTGAGGGGGGTAACCGCTAAGCCCTGTTTGAATTCCTTCCTAAGTAATAACTAACTAGTCCTAGAACATATATTTAAACTTATTTTCGATTTTTTTTTTAATTTTTTTTTTTGAATAAAATTAAATCTAAATTCAAAAATGAGAGAGAGAGGGTGATAAAACTATCTACACAAGGCTTTACCTTCCAGACTTGTCTGAAGAATCCGATCTCATGTATACCAAGCCCCAAGACAAGCAATTGAGTCAGGTTTAGTGTTGGAGGTCAGCTTTGGTTCCTTTTAACAATCTCAGCAAGTGTTGATAGTTGGCAGGTTGATCCACTTTAGTATCTTTAGTACTATCTGCAATCAGTAAGTCTAGAATGGTGCTAAAGAGTGGTTAGATAACAAGCATAAATCTAATAAGTTCATTATCCCCTTCTTGGCTCAATAAAAAATTTCGAAAAACATTTGATAAGACTCACAAAGTAAACTAATATCAGTAAACATCCCCCCAGACTTAAATTATACACTGTCCTCTGTGTAAATCCAGTCAGAGTTTAAGGGAATAGCATAAATATAAGTACTCAATGTAACAAGTAGGAACGATAACCTGCTCGTTGTCGATCGACACAATGAAGAGACAATCGATCGTTGTTGTTGAAGTGTTGTCGATCGATATCGGTCGGGTCTCATCGATCGATGTGCTGAGCAATCGTCTACTCGGCTCTTTTTTTTCCGATGAACAGTGATTTTTCTACAGTAACACTGCTACAGTGTCAATCGGTGGTGTTGATACAGTGTCAATCGATTTTCGTGCTACAGTTTCGTTGCTACAGTTTCGTTGCTACAGTGTCGTTGCTACAGTAACGCTGCTACAGTACCTTCGGGTACTGTTCATCTTTTTTTTTTGTAGATATAAAGCTAACGAAAACACACTATTAGTAGAACCTCCCCCAGACTTAAAACAACACTTTCACCAGCATTATCCAGTCTAAGAGTGGTGGGAAAATAAATCATATGGACAATATTTAACAAGGAAAACGGTATACCTGCTTTTGATATGAGTGTCAATCAACACAGTTAAGTGGCGATCGATACTCCTGATGCTCTGTCGATCGATGGTGCGCAGCCATCGTCGATTCTTGTGCAGACTCGTCTCCCTCGGATATTTGTCCTTTAACCTAACAGTGGGTTGCCTCCCACTCAGCGCTTATTTTCAGTCATTAGCTTGACTTCTGGAGATCTGATTCAGTCCGGATGAGAATGAGATCTTGCTCCAAACCAAGTCTCAATATCTACTCTTTGAAGCTTTATCATTCTTGTGTGCAAGCCTCCTCCATTGACTTTTCTCCTTTGTCTATCATCTCAGCAATAAGGAGTGCTCTAAGTTTGTCAAATGGCTCTGAGAAGCATTTGCTGCGCACTCTGAATTTCCTGATACCATCAGAGAAGTGAGGAATCAATGATAACTAAGGATCTCCCTTGATTATTTTCCTCTTCTTCCAATTCCTCCTCTTCTTTCCCCCAGACTTGTCTGATCGCGTGGTGGTGCCTCCATCAAGAAGATGTTGACACACTTCAAACTCATTCTGCTCTGATTTCCGAAGGGTGTCGATCGATGGTATTTGATAAGTGTCGATCGATGATGAAGTGGTACAGTCGATCGATTTCGGATTGCTTATGTCGCTCGATGGTGCTTCTGTTGGGCCTTTATCTACTTCATCTATAAATCGCAGGCTTTTCTGAGAAGCTTCTTTGTGCTGTTGATCATCCAATACCTCAATGTAAGAACTCAGATAAACACCTTTATCTGGTGGGATAGGAGATTCAGCTTCAAACACTGCGCATGGAACCATAAGCTTCACAGGGTCAGATATCCTCTTCACTCTTTTGTGAAATCTATCAGCTTCTTCTGTCCAGATAGGTGGTCTCTGATATTTAGGGACAGCAGGGTGTGAGGTCTTAGACATGTGCATTATCTCCTCAATCGGTCCTGGTTCAATCGGGTATCCTGATAGTTCATCCAAACATGGGTATCGGTCAATGCAATCGGGTGAGTGTCGATCGATGCAGTCGAGTGTGTGTAGATCCATGATGTATGGCGACTGTCAATCGATGGCGTAGGGTGGGTGTAGACCGACGAGGTAGGGTGGTTGTCGATCGATCTCATCAGGTTTATGTCGATCGATGTCGTCAGTCTTTGGTGAAATTTTCAGACCTTTTCCCGAAGTGTGCTGATCATCAAGCTTCTGCTTCGAGTTCTGATCTAAATCCTCAAGCCATTCCTCCAGCTCCAAGAAGTCTTCCATAGTTACTTCTTCACTTAAATCCAAATCTCCAAGATGTTGTCCATCCTCTAACTCCAAGAATTTTTCTAGTTCCAAGAAATCTACCATGGTGATCTCTTTTTCTACTTTTTGGTCAGGATAACAACTCGATACATCAATGCTCTTCTGTGTTGAGTCTGCAATGTCCTGAGGACAACTCGAACTTTCAGGGATTTCAAGTGGTATCGATCGATGACAAAAGTCTATATCGATCGATTCTGAGGTGCTGGTGGCGATCGATGTTAAGGTTAAGGTATCGATCGATGATGAGCTCATTTCACTAATATCAGCTTCTTCTAAGTTACTCAATTCTCCAGACACATGTTGTTCATCATCTTTCACCATATATTCCATCATAAATCTCATCTCAATCTCTAGAGTTGCTGCAGCATCATAAATAATATCGTTGACGAAAGCGTTTGCAATGTCATTCCAAGCAGTGAGAGATCCTGGTGGTAGCTTCTTCAACCAATGAGCTGCATCCCCAGCAAGAGAGTATGGAAATAGTTTGCAGAAGTAGTAGTCTTCAGAGACACCCTTGCTTTTAATGGTTGATGCTAGATCTTTGAAAATTCGAGGTGGGTAATGGGATTTTCATGAGGAAGACCATGAAAGGGATGCTTACCAACAAGAGAGATATATGCAGGGTTTAGCTCCAGGGCAGTATTCTGAAGTGTTGAACGACGCAATGCAGACCTTTTAGCGTAGAAATCCTCAGGTCTGTCGTAATCTCTAAGTGCCTTCTGTCGTCCAGTCCCAGCGTTCACAACAGTAGCATCAGGGATTACAGAAGGTATCGATTGTTTCTAAAGTGCGGATATCGATCGATTCTGGAGTGCTACTGTCGATCGATGCTGAAGTTGGATCTCTTGTATCAGCTTCTTCTACAATGCCTGACTCTCCAGATCCATGTTGTTCATCATCCTCAACCATATTATGGTTGAACAGCTGTTCTCTGTTCAGTTCGTCCCTCTAAGTACCCTCATCTGCATGGTGAACTTGAATGGTTGGCTTCTTCACATGAGGATTCGGGGTTTCAAAATCTTTATTCTACTCGCTGTAGACAAAATCAATAATCTCACTGATACTAGTCATTATTCCTTTTTCCTGATTTTCAATCACCTTGTCCACCATGTAATCAAGCCTTTTACTTCGAGTTGCTACAGCTTTGCTAAAAAATTTATCTAGGAAGGCGCCTCTTATGTCCTCCCAACAGGTTAGAGATCTTGGCTGCAGCTTACTGAACCAGCTAAATGCACCTCCAGAGATAGTATAAGGGAAAATCTTGCAGAGTATGAGGTCTTCGGATATTTCATTATGCTTCTGCCTTGAAACTACACCCTCAAGCTCTTTGATGTGGTTTCTGGGATCTTCATGAGGAAGACCTCAGAAAGGGTTCTCGCTTCCCCAATCATACCATTGGCTGTTCAGATCAAAGGTATTCATCTCAGCAACAGCAATTACATCAGGGATTACAGTACCCTCTGCATTAATCAATTGTCCTGTGCTGCTGCGAGGACGACCTTCTTTGTCTCGCCAGATATCCTTCTTGTCGATCTTAAGTATCAGCCTTTCGTCCTTCTCTATATCCATGATGGAAACGTTGCTCGACATTCGATGAACAGTATTTGAATGGACATTGTTTCGATGAACAGTGTTCGGGTGAACAGTGTTCGAGTGAACAGTGTTCGGATGAACAGTGTCGATCGACGGAATATGAACAGTATCGATCGACGGGGGATGGAACAGTGTCGATCGACGGGGGATGAACAGTGTCGATCTATATCGGATGAACAGTGCCGAGGTGAACAGTACCTCGGTGAACAGTACCGCGATGAACAGTATTCGGATGAACAGTGTCGATCGACGGAAGATGAACAGTGTCGATCGACACGGGATGAACAGTGTCGATCGACGGAGAATGAATAGTGTCGATCGACATCGGGTGAACACTGCCGAGGTGAACAGTACCTCGGTGAACAGTACCGCGATGAACAGTGTCGATCGACGTCATATGAATAGTGTCGATCGACGTCGGGTGAATAGTGTCGATCGATCCGGGATGAACAGTATTTTCCGACACAGAATGAATAGTATCATGATGAATAGTTTCAGAATGAACAGTACCTGGATGAACAGTATTGCGGTGAACAGTACCCGGATGAACAGTACCGCGATGAATAGTATTTTCCGACACATGATGAATAGTGTCGTTCGATGCTTGGCTCACGCTGTCGATCGATGCTGCTTGGAGGGTGTCGATCGATACTTCCCTCGTAGACTTACGGATCGTGCAAAAACAAGTAGGCTCGTTCTTTGAAGGACCTAGAAATCCTCTCTTCATTGTTTCCTGGTACTAAGATGTATGTACCTGAAAAAAAGAAGAAAAAATTTATGAGAATTTTCGTACAGTAACAAAACCTAGACTAAATCTAACTAAACAAGATCTAATGGCGATCAAAGCTCCCCGGCAACGGCGCCAAATTTGATATCACTCAAATTACCCTAAGAAGTGACTTTACTCTCTCAAATAAGAGGTTCAGTTGTAGTACTTAGGGATCGAATCCACAAAGAGCTAGGGAACCAATTAGATCTAATAGTTATATGATTAAGCTAGGCTAATAGGTTTAAAGCAGTAAATAAATATAGCAAATAATAAATAAAGCAGTAAACAAGTTGAATTATACAGAGGTATCCTGGCCCCACAGAAGTGGTCCAGACTAGTCACGTGTTGTCACGTGTTGGTCCTCTGTCCCTGGCGATGCCGAAAATGTTAATTACCCAGTGGCCGGGATTCGAACCCAGGTGGCGGTACTCACAGCTGTGAGCCCTTTACCATCTGAGCTAGAAGCCCCGGTTGAACAAGATAATTATTCAACAAGGCAAGGAGTTGTTTGATGGAAGGATGGTTGCTAGATCTAGGGTTTCTATTCAGGTATTAGAGATTATAATCCTATAGATGCCTAACAGTTGCATGCATGATATATTAGAGCTACAACTCTTAGATGAATCTACCCAGCTTTCGCTAATCTAGATTCATCTATTGATCTGATGCCGACAATATCGATCGATAGCTTATCAGTGATATATGTTTGTCGTCGATTGATGACTCTATAGGAGTATAGATCAATATAGCTCAGATCGAGTGAATTCTCACCAAGATCATAGACCGGCTCTCTTGTATCCCTAAGGATCTCAGCATGTACAGGATGATATCAGGATGATGTTAAGTAAGTAAACAATCCTAAGATCAAGGTTCTAGTTCATGACTCTAGAAACAAGCATTAAGAACATCCTAACAATGAATATCACAACTAAGCAATCTATAGTTAGGGTTAATCCCCTTAACCTATCTGAACCCTAGATCCAACAGGTGGATCTATTCAGACATGAAGTTTGTCACATAAATCATAGATGAATAGATATAAAACTGAAATAGAATAGATAATAAAAATCAATGGAGTTCCAGGAGGACTTTGATAGGAGTTCCTCCCTTCTCTCCCAACAAAGAGAACAATAGAACAATGAAGTAAAGAAAGCGTAGCCGTCAACAATGGCTTAGAAATAACATAAATAGGGCTTCTGGTCGTCCAAGGGCATTATGGTAATTTAGGATTACTTCTGGGCTTCAGTCAGTCATTAAATATGCTTTTCCCACATTCTGCGATCCATATCGATCGATATGCACTCTGTTGCATCGATCGATATGCATTCCTTTTCTCGACAGCTTCCTCTCACGAGGCAGACTGACCATGCTTCAGTAAAACGGGCATAACTTCTGCTACAGAATGCTGATTGACCTAAGACTGGTGGCATTGGAAAGCTAACTCAGAGCTCTATCTCGTGTCGAATGATGGGCTCAATCTAACGGTGGGAAGGTCCCCATTAGTAGCTAAACATCTGACGCGTCTGTGCAGCTTTGCACTCAACGAGGTGTCACTTTGCATGAGTCCTTGCCATGCTGAAAGACATGTGGAGCACGAGGTGCGGCCGCGCATGCAATCGAAGCATGCTGATCGACACGCAGAGGGCGGTGTGTCGTGACGCATGCACTCCATCTATGCTGAGAGACATGTGGACGTGGTGGTGTCTTATGGCATGTAAAAGAAGCATGCATCAGGGCATGTGGACGCCCGTGTGTCGCAACACATGCAACCGGAAGCATGCGGGGCGACACACAGTCGCTCGTGTGGATTGATCTTACTGGTCGATGAAATCTATAAATACCCCATGCCTACCTTCAGTTTCATTCATCATTCCCACACCAAAAACACTCCAAAGACGTGCCTAGAGAGAGAGAGAGAGAGAGAGAGAGAGACGAGAGAGAGATCTCGAGAGAGAGCGATCGAGAATGCATGGAGAGCATAAGATCAAGAGTAGAGATCTCGAGTCTCTCACGCCTATCGCTGCTCTGAGAGAGAGAGAGAGAGAGAGAGAGAGAAATACATAATTATTTTTAAGAGTGTAGTCTTTTCTGTAGACCGATAATCCTCCGAGAAGGCGATTTCTGCCCAATCGAAGAATTTCTGCAATTGTTATGCGGAAGCTCTGCCCAAATTAATCCGTCCTCTCTATTCTTATTCTTTCATGATCAAGTGGAGGTTCTGTCCATAATCAGTTCAGTTCTAAGGGTTCAGTTCAGTCGAGGTCATGGTTTGATACTCTGCTCTGAATTCCGAAGGAATCGTCCAACATCTAGGGAAGGTTCTGTTCAAGTTGAGTTCAGTCCAGACCAGTATTAGGGGAAGTTCTGTCCAAGTCAAGATCAGTCCAGTCCTGTCCATTCAAGACGTCCAGGTTGGGTTTGGCCAAGTTCTCTCCGATCAACCAGCTGCTTATCGGCATAGAACACTGTGAGTTATAATCAATTGTTTGCTAAGTTGTTTTCAGACAGGTTCCCGTTACTTGGAAGTTGGATTATGGCAGGAGGCCAGGTCTAAACTGAGTAATGATTTGATTAGTTTATAGTAATGGTTAGGTTGATTAGTTAATAGCATGCTTAGTTATTGCTTGAGAATCGTAGTAGCATGTTAATCGTTAGGTTGATTGGTTCGTTAGAGAACGTTGAATGCTTAGATGATATCGCTAAGTTGTGGATAGTTAGGTATTCTGGAATTAGTCTTTATGCTAGATTCTAGAATGTTGTTGATTGTGTTGATTGTGATTATTTCTTAGAACCTTGGTTATATTACCGGGTTTAGTATTAGCTATATGTTAGCCATATAGGCATGTGTAGGAGTGATTAGTGTTTCCACAACCTCGTACCTGGCGGGTTTATGGTAACCCCTTATTCGCTGGGTCGAGAACACTCAGAGAGACGGGGTCATGGCCTATGTCTAAGTGGTTGCACAAAGAGGTAGTGACCGGAAGTGACCCGAACGTACTGTGGGCTGTCTCGCTGTGACCCGAATGTACTGTGGGCCGTGATCTCCGTGTGACAACCGGCAGTGGCCCGAACGTACTGGGGCTGTCACGCGGTGACCCGAATGTACTGTGGGCCGCGTTCGGTTTAAAGTTCCTTCCTTTGTCTTTGTGATAAGGAGTTGGGATATTGCCGAGGATGATGAGGAGAAACACTAAGTCACCAAGGCCTTAGTTATATAGTATAAAGGGATTGGTAAACCCTAGTTTATCGATTTGCGTGTTTTAGCGACTATCTTATAGTATCGATATTTTACTCGTATTATTTTCTGCTGCGGATTTCTGATTGCTTATTATTAGCATTATAGATATGAGTTATTTGGTGAACCTCTCGCTTTAGATTTGTTTGGGGTGGGATAGCGAGGGGTTGCATTTGTTAGTTGGGGATTGTAGCTCACTGAGTAACATTAGGTTACTCATTCATCTCCGTTGTCCTTTTTGTAGGTCGCTTAGGTAAAGGATGATTGGATATCTTGGTGCTGGACGTTAGGAGTAAGTGTTTAGTTGACTCGATTTGGCATTACGCCGGGCCCAGGCTCGAATTATTCCATGTATGAAGATTTCTTAAATCAATAAAGTAATTATTTTATATGCGCATCATGAGTACTCTGATAACTGACTAGTCCGGTCTAACACAACGTTAGGTCTTGGTACGGGTTGCAACGCCTTAGGCCTCGATCTAACGGAAACCGTTAAGTCTTGGTACAGGATGCAAAGCCTTATGACTTGATTTAGCGGGACGAGTTAGTGGACGAACTGGTCTAAGTTGCAGAGTAAATTCTGTGACATTGGCCGGATCGTTCCTAACCCGTCATGTAGCGCTTCCGGATCAGGGTGTTGGGTTGGACGGTCAGTCATGTTCTTGTTTGATTGTTGGCTGGCCGGTTGGCCTTTCATCTCCAACCCTTGGCGTTTTTTGGTTCATCGGTCATGTTCTTGTTTGATTGTTGGCCGGTGGGTCGACCTATGTCTAGGACGGTCCAGGGTGTTACAGTCAAGGAACAATAGAACAATACTGGAAAAATCGCCTAAGACTTAGCTTGCTAGACTATCCACCTAGTTTCTAGGTTCCCTAAATTTTACGGCAGTTTTCAAGGCGTTTTCATTCCTTTCCTACGAAGAATTAAAACCTGACAAAAATTTCTGAGTCGGACATACCTTAGTCTTATCGATTATTCGGGATTGCCTCTCTTTCCTTCTTCGTCTCCTCTGGTCTTCTGACGAGTTAGTAATTTATCGAGAGTTTGTTAGGCGTCTCGGAATGGCCACTTTCGATTCAATGTCAAGGGACTTCGAAAAGCCTGATACTGAATTTTATACGAATTGGTTTTCGACGAAGTTTTGACGACGATATCGGATTGAGGAAGAGACATCAACGTCCAAGTTCATGTTCTCGTTTCTTCATACTTCCGGTTTTCCGAAGGAATTTTACGAAATCGTTGAAACAAAAGGAGGAGAAGCAGGCCTAGAGGGGCGTTTAGAAAAGAGGAAGCAATGGACAAGATGTCATTTGGGTTTAGTTCGTCAAGCTATGAGTGAACTGTTCATGTCCCAGACCCTATTGTTTCATATGATCTTGTTTAAATTTTTGAATGATGTTTCGAAAAATATTGCCGAGTTTGATCTTACGGAAGTTGTTTCTTAAAACGTTGTCGAGCTTTTATTTTACGAGAGTTATTCTGCAGACTGTTGTCGAGTTTATTTTACGGAAGCTGTTTCGTAAAATGTTGTCGAGTTTAATTGTAAAAAAGCTGTCTCGTGAAATACTGTCGAGGGTTCTTTTACGAAAGGTGTTCCGTAAAATGTTATCGAATTTTAATATCAGAAACTCTCGCTGCGGTGAACTGTAATTTTTGTGACAAAACTTTATCAGAAATTTTCTCGTTTCCGTAGGAGTTTTGAGTAGTTTCTCTGAAGTAAGCTTAGTGGAAAAATCGAGAGTTGGCGCAGCGTTATGAAATTCTAGGTTTTGCAAGACGTCTTAGCAGCGAGGGATACGACCTCTCGTTTTGGCTTTGTTTAGTCTTCTTTAACCGTCTTAGGTTTCAAGCGATTTTATACAATTGAACTCTGTTTTTTTTAAAACTGCCCGAGAAGGACCGAGTTGGCCGTATGGCGAGTTGGCCGTATGGCGAGTTGGTCGAGAAGGGCCAAGCTCGCTGTATGGTAAGCTGGTCGGGACAGTCGGAGCTTTGTGCTTCCTCGGGCTGGTTCGGACGATTGGGAAGTATTGGTAAGCACTTTTTCCATCTCGTCGTTTGTTTTCCCGAGACATGTCCGAAAGAAGTACGGCAGTGGGGAATTGATGACCCGATTTGTCGTTCTTCTTTTTCACGAGTAATATACGGTTTCCCCATGGTTTCAAAGAGAACAAGTTTTATTTTTCCGAAAAGTTCTCGCAAAAACGTTTTTTTGGTATAACAATTTCTCGTTGAGATTTCTTTACCTCGATAACTAGACAAATTTTTTGGGGTTTGACAGATTTTATCGTTGCCCTTTCTGTTTAGATAAAGAAATTGCGAGCACGTTTCCGTGCTTTTCCTGTGGCGGAAAGCCGTGACTAGGTTTTTGATTTTCTTGAGCACTGCGGCGTTTGCGCAAGCGTTGGCCAGAAGAGCAGTCACTGCTGAAATTGTTTTACCAGCGTTGATGCGACCTGCGACTTCGTCTTTCATATTTCCAAACATCGCTTTGATCAAGCGTTTTCCGGCCGTGAGAGTAAGAGTAATCCGTCCCCCCTTCCTTCTAGCGCCAAACTATGGGAACAGAAATTCACACCGTCGATTTTAATGAACAATAATGAAGAAAAGCAATGAAAACCGTACTTTCCTTGAGGTCTGGATTCTCTGCGAGAGCTGACGACAAGTGACCGAATAAATGCGGAAAAGGGTTTGTTAAGAGTTGGGACTGGACCTTAAGAAAGGCTAGGCTACCTACGTACCCCTTTCGAGGATCAAGTCGGACGTAGTTCAGTTAGAAAGAATTGAACAAAAGATCGAACCGCCTGGGCGAGTTCATCTAGTACGAGCGTGGGTCATAGAAACAGGCATGTCGAGAATAATGCCTAGGATTTCTAAGTGCCGAGCTCTAGAGTAAAAGAAATGTCCGATCCTTCCGAGAGGAACAGAGATCTGCGAACAAGATAAAAATAGAACAAGAGGCGGCCAGACGTTCTAGGTCCTGCCTTGCTAGTTTAACCGCCTAAATTCTAAGTTATCTATTCTAACGGGAGTTCTCTAGGCCTCAAATCTCGGATCCTTTTTCTTCTGCTCCAGCTCTCCTTATATAGTTGCTTTAGGTCGGTGGCCCGTTTACCCTTTTGCCTTTGGGCCCAAGTTTATCTCTTTTTGGGAATATTACGTTTTTTGTCGATCTTCATAGTTATCCTCGAATCTCCGATGTTTATCCTTGGAAACTTTACTTTTATCCTGTTCTCGTGAGTAAGGATAAACCGTCGTAGTTTCTAATGGTCTTGGGCCGTCAAAGCCGTGGATCGGCCTTCAGGCATGTTGAGGTCCTCGCGGGCCATTCTAGGCTTTTTGGGCGTTCTTACGATTTTCTCGGTCTTAGTCTCAAAGCTTCAGAAACAACACCGATCAAGACGAAAAGAGAAATATAGGATCCAAAGGTCAGGCAACGCAACCATACGAAGGGCGTAAGAGCCGAAATGAGTCGGACTGACCGTGATTGGATCATCCTCATCCCGTGGACGGGACAACCTTAGCACGCACCGTCCTCGCCCACAGGCGAGGTGGCCACAGTGCGGCCCGTCCTCGCCCACGGGCGAGGTGGCTTCGGTGTGGCTCGTCCTTACCCACAGGGAGGTGGCCTCGGTGCGGCTTGTCCTCGCCCACGGCCGAGGTGGCCTCGGTGTGGCGCGTCCTCGCCCACGGGCGAGGTGGCCTCGGCCCGGCCCGTCCTTGCCCACGGGCGAAGTGGCCTCGGTGCGGTCCGTCCTCGCCCACGGGCGAGGTGGCCTCAGCCCGGCCCGTCCTCACCGATGGGCGAGGTGGCCTCGGTGCGGTCAACCCTCGTCCACGGGCGAGGTGGCCTTGGCCCGGCCCGTCATCGCCCACGGGAGAGGTGGCCTCGGCCCGGCCCATCCTCGCCCACGGGCGAGGTGGCCTCGGTGCGGTCTGTCCTCTCCCACGGGCAATGTGGCCTCGGCCCGGCCCATCCTCGCCCACGGGCGAGGTGGCCTCGGTGCAGTCTGTCTTCGCCCACGGGCGAGGTGGCCTCGGCCCGGCCCATCCTTGCCCACGGGCGAGGGGCCTCGGTGCTGTCCGTCCTCGCCCACGGGGGAGGTGGCCTCGGCCCGGCCTGTCCTCGCCCACGGGATTTCCGATCTTTCTTTCGGGAAATATTTCGTGAAGAATTCGGAGAAGTGATAATCTTAGTCGTTGATTTCGAGATAACCATTTTTGACCCCAACAAACGATAGCCATTTTGATTTAGACTCAAAAGAGAACAAAGTGAGCTTGTCCTAGGGTGAGCTGGGAAGACTGAGCTCGCCCTATGGTGAGTTGACCTGGTAAGAACAAGCTCTGACCTCCTTCCATTTTTGCCGTTCGTTTCCCGAGAGTTGTTTGTCGGAGAGATTGGATATTCTATTTCGAGAACTTGTCGTATAACCTCTTTTCGATTTATACGAGACTTTTTGTTCTGAGAAATACTTTCCGGAGACTTTCAGGCATTGATTTCGTCCTGGCCGATTTTGACCTCAACAGGCATCTATAGGATTATAATCCTTATCACCTGAATAGAAACCCTAAGTCTAGCTACTTTCTTTAATTGTTTAAAACCCTCAAATCAAACCCACAGACCAACTGCCTTGCTCAAACCTACAATTTAAAGTTAATCTAAATCAACCTAGCTTAGACACCAAGGATTATATCTTTTGTGTTTCCTAGCTCCCTGTGGATTCGATGCCTAAGTACTACAGCTGAACCTCTTATTTGAGAGAGTAATTCACTCCTTAGTGTAATTTGAGTGACATCAATTTTTGGCGCTGTTGCCGGGGAGATTTGATCGCCATTAGATTTAATCTGATTAGGTCTAGGTTATTTCTTTTTAATCGTTTTATTATATAAAAAAAAAATTCTTGTCTTTTCAGGTGCATTTTAGCAGTACCGGAACCAACAAGGAAACTCAGCTACTATTCTCAGAAGATCCTGCAAGCTTGGAATGTTCGATCCGCAAAGACAAACGCTCCATATCGATCGAGATCAACACCAGTTCGTCGACTGATACTCGCACACCAGCATCGACTGAGATATCTTCTCTGTCGACCGACGCTCGCTCATCACCGTCGATCGACACCACTCTACCGTCGACCAACATTGCTCATCCGACATCGATTGATACCCCAGTTCTTAATCGATCGATACTCAGCCGCGAGACATGGTTGCGACACTGATTCTCAGGCAAGACGAGAATGGGGACCTGCGTGATCAAGAAGGTCACCTGCGTATTGCAGTAGGTTAAAAGTTAGATGCTCAGGGAACTGTAATCCCTGAACCTGCTGCTACGGCTACAAGAACTTTGGCTGATTACAACCGTCCAGATCAGTTTTATGCCAACAAATCAGCCATTCTCCCTCCAGCAATTCAGAGAGGCGATTTCGAGTTGAAGCCGCAGTACTACACACTTGTGGGACAGACACCCTACCGAGGGTTATCTCAGGAGCATCCTATGGACCATCTGGAGAGGTTCGAGGATCTCATATTCGCTATCAAAGCCAACAGAGTCCCTGAGGACTATATTCTCTGCAAGCTCTTCAAGTACTCTCTTGCTGGAGAAGCTTCACAGTGGCTTAAGCAGTTACCATGAGGATCTCTTACATCCTGGAGCGACATCAAGAACGCATTCCTGCGTAACTTCTTTGATGACGCACGCGCTGAATACTTGAGGAGCAAAATTGCTACATTCACTCAGGAACCTAGAGAGTCATTCAAGAATTCCTGGATCAGATTCAAGTCATACCAGCGAGATTGTCCACACCATGGATTCAACCAAGTGCAATTACTCAGCACTTTCTTCAAAGGCATCACATTGCAATATCAGATGGCTCTGGACACAGCTAGTGAAGGCAACTTCAATACCAGGAATCCAGAGGAAGCTGTGAAACTTATAGAGAACTTGGCATCCAGCAACAACACCAAGAACACTGACTTTGACAGAAGAAATTCTGCAGCATTCCTTGGAAAGGAGCAGATGGATGGAGTAAAAGCAAAGCTAGATAGTGTTCATAAGCTGCTAAGGAAGCAAGTTTGTTCAGTAGAAGATGCAGAAGCTGTAGATGCAGAGGATGACAATATAGAAAAGGATGTGAACTTCATCGGTGGAACTTGATTTCAGAGCTCTGGAAACCAGGGAGGAAACAGAAACTTCTTTGGACAAAGAAGTAACTTCAACCAGAATTCACAGAAGCCTTTCAGCAACAACTACAGCAGCAACTTCAACAACAACAGGGGCTATGGAAATTCATCTTACCAGAATCCACCACCACGAACTCAGGAGAGCAAGATAGAAGCCATGCTTAACCAGGTTCTTGAAGATTAGCAGAAGCTAACAGTGGATTTCAATGGGAAGATTGATGCAGTCTACACCAACCTGAACACAAAGTTTGAAGCTTTATCACTCATGTGAAGAAGTTAGAGACTCAGGTGGCTCAGACGGGAGAAGCTGTTAAGAAGCAAGAAGCTTTAACAAGGGGGATAGGTGAAGAAGCAGCAAAACACCACGTGAATGCCATCATAGATTATGATTTCTGGCAAGTGGTAAAGTTTAAGAAGCTGCAAGAAGGAGACTTCGAGGTAGAGAGATGCATGAGTTTCGGCGGGTCACATTGGTGTCGACCGATGCCGACTAGTGACCATCGATCAACGGACTCTACACCGAGTCGATCGACGAGCTTTGACGAGCATCGATCAACACCATCAGCAGAATCGAGTGCTTCGTGCAATGTCGTGAAGATAATGACTAACGAGGAGTTCGCAGCAAGACACCCGCATCCACCCAGCCCTTATTGCGTCCAAATTGATCGGCATCAAGAACCAGCCATCGGTCGACAGAGAGATGATGACATAGATCGACAACCTCCAGTACCTACCGATCGACATGCACCTCTCACATACCGCGTGCAGCTACCAAAGATTGATGCAGAACGACTCAATGCACTCCGATAACAATCCAAACCATCAGATACACCACCAGACACTAACAGCCCTCAACCCAAAGATGCACCAGAGCCTATGGAAGTTGATAAAGCTACAAATGGAAGAACCTTGAGGAAAAGGAAATAAAAGGTTCCCAAGCATCTGAAAAGGGGAGTCAATGAGAAGGAATTGGATAGCTTTACAAAGAGAGTTCTCAGAATTCCACTTTAGAAACCTTTTGAAGAGGCTTACTTTACCCACAGGCTGTGGATGTTTTTCAGAGAAACCAAAGAGAGTGAAGAAGACATTAGAAGGATGTTCAATCAAGTCAGAGAAAAGATGAAGCAGCGGATCACATTAAAGAAGAAGAGTGATCAAATTAACAAACCCATCATGCATGTTAACAGATCCATCAGACCTAGAACCGCAAGATAGAAGTCAATCAAAACAAACAGACTCATAAAACAATCGAACTTGAAGAACCCATAAACAGACCCATCAGAATTCCTAAATCGAGAGTGAAGGAGAATCCCTAAATCCCTAAATCGAGAGAGAAGGAGAATCCCTAAATCCCTAAATCGAGAATCGAAAGTTACATGAGCGATGAAAGATGAAAAAAAGTAGGCGCGATTCGTGGATTCCGTAGAGCTACTACCCCCGTCGGAGAAAGGTTTCTGGCACCGGACAGCGATGATCGGGGAACTCGGAGACTCGGAGACTCTGAGGAAGAGATGAGAAGACGAAGATATTATGAGTGTCTGACGGCAAAAAAAAAATTATGATTTTTATGAATTATGATTTTTTCCTAATTAACTAAACTTAGATATTTTCAAGATTTGTGCGGTCCATGTCCATTTGGCTGTGTCCATTGGACTCTGGGCGTAGTCCTTTTGGACAGAAAATATTTTGGGCCGATTTGGGCGTGATCATTTTAGTCCATATCGATTTGGACATGGGCCGACCATGGACAGTGTGCCCAAATGACACCCCTAAGTAACCCAATTGACACCCCTAAGTAAAAGGTATCACTTTCTCACGTACCCTCTTTGACACAGAAGCTGGTCCCGGGCGCCGGCTCGCCCGTGCTGGTTCCAGGCGCCGGCTCGCCCGTGCTGGTCCCGGGCGCCGGCTCGCCCGTGCTGGTTCCAGGCGCCGGGCGCCGGCTCGCCCGTGCTGGTCCCAGGCGCCGGACGCCAGCTCGCCCGTCCTGGTCTCGGGAGCCGGTGCCAGCATCCATGTCCAAGTCCCGGGCGCCCGCGTACGGACTATTCGACAGGTGCGACATTCTCCCTGCAAACCGTCTCAACAACTAGTCTAACTCTACATTTTGAATCTTTGCTCGAAGACTCACCGTTAAACTCCTCGAAGACATGAAACCTGAGAACCCCATTTCGTTCTGGTCGAAATAAATCGGGAAGACTTTGGAAGACCACCAAAAGTTCGGTTGACGAATGGATTTCAATTCATCGTATAAAACGATCACGGTCATCTAGACTATACGAGGAGTTGGGGTTCATTCGGCAAAACAATTACCATGGCAGGCTAGTCTCTCGCGAAATCGTAAAATGTTCACGGACAAAACAACGGCCCCAGAAGGCCTAAACGCGACCAAGCGGCCCACTTACGACTTTCCAGGAGATCAAGTCGAAATGGACATGACGGCCCATGTTTATCTTTACATAAAGAGATAAAGTCAAGTTTCCCGAAGATAAATGTCAGGTTTCTTGAAGATAAATGTCAAGTTTCCCGATAAACATGAAGACCGACGAAAATGGAAGAAGCCCGATTCGCGATAGATTCGGCCCAAAGGAGGAATAGACCGTTCTAAGAGGAGTATATAAGGAGAGCTTGGGGCGAGGAGCAAAGGGAGAACTTTTCAGAGCAATCGTAGAGCAACATAGCACTTAGAGCAACTTAGGCACTTTTTTCCGTTTTTACTAGCGAGCTGCGACTCAACTGGGTTAGAGGCTGGAGTAGCGAACTCATCGACAGCTCTTGTAGCCGATCTCTTTCCTGTTGTTCACGCTTTAACAAAAATTCGGAAATAAGATCTTTTGCTCTATCTTTTTTTTTACGATTTTTATATTCCGATTTGTTATTTCTCTGTTGTATTGATTGTGTCGTGTCTGTCCCAGCAGATAACCGGGACCTTCAGGGAAGGCTAGGTTTACTTGGCTTTCCTCCAAATCAACAAAACTTGATAGTGCGAAATTCGGTTCCCACAGTTTGGCGCTAGAAGGTGGGGGGTACGGATCTATCTCACTCGCAACCACACACGCTCGGTCTGATATGGCGACCAACACTGACAACCCGCAAACGCACGACGGAACTCCCGTCGATGCCAACGCCACCAACACTCCAGCTGGAAAAGTATCAACGGTCACCGCCGACTCCACGATACTCGACCAGATGAAAGAAATGATTCGCCTCCGCTCAGAAACAGGCGGACGAACAAGGAAAACTCTCGGCCTCTCTCGCGAAACAGGTGGAAACCTTAACGGCGAAGGCCAAGAGCAAGGCCCCACGAGGGATCAGAAGAGCCCGCAGCGGCAGAAGACTAGATTTCGAGACTCCGGGCTATTAAGCTGCACGCGCGGACAAGACTTCTTCAGGACAAAACCCTGACGAAACTCTCCAACCGGGTGCGCAACCGACCACGGATAATCTTCCACCTCCCGCTGGGGACAACGAAGAAAACAACGTCGAACGAATCAACTTGGACATTGGCGACCAATCCGATCATTCGGACGATAGCGCTGATGTTCATCCTAGAAGGACCCGAAGTCAGTCTGCTCGACAGACGGTCTCCTTCAAAAAACCCATGACAGAAGAGGAAGAAGACCTTTACTGGATGGAACAGGAAGAACTGGCGGAGGATCAAAATCGGATTCATCACAACCAGCGCCGACAAGCTCGGAAGAATGCAGGAAGCGATAGCGAGATCCACGATCTCTGCGAATCTCTCGCAAAAACAGTAGCCGAGGTAAAAGCGGTGAAATCACAAATTCATCAGGCAACTAGTGCCGCTCCCGAGATCGATAGACTTCTCGAGGAGGCACGAAAAATGCCGTTCACCGCTCGGATCACAGAAACACGCGTCTCGGACCCTGGGAAGATCAGAATTCCCATCTACGACGGTACCACAGATCGCGATGGGAAGATGCAAACTCCCGGAGCGTGAACGAGACGCCGGTCACTGCCTTCTCTTTGTCGATGATCTCAGGGGAATCGCGCTCGAATGGTTCTCGCGGCTCAAAAGAAACTCCCTCTGAAGTTTCCGCCAACTAGCCTCGGCATTTCTCAAACAGTATTCCATGTTTATGGATAGAGAGACTTCCGACGTGTACTTATGGAGTCTAGCTCAAAAGGAAGACGAATCACTCCGCGACTTCATGAGAAGGTTTAAACTAGTGATGGCCAGAGCGACGGGTATCAGCGACAAAGTCGCGATCGACGCCCTGAGAAAAACTCTCTGGTACAAGTCAAAGTTCCGAAAGTGGATATTGCTGGAGAAACCACGGACGATCCAGAATACCCTCCACAAGGCAACGGACTTCATCGTCATGGAGGAAGAGATGAGAGTCCTATCACAATGGCATGGACCGCAGAAAACGTCCTCGAAGAAGAAACCCTCTCGTAACGACAAGTACGTCCATCACGAAGAGGAAGACGTCCAAGGCGAACATAACTACGCCATCAACTCGGAGCAGGGAAAAACCTCTGGAAACACCTGGACCAGGAACCAGTACCAGGATAATTCCTACTGCGAGTTCCACGACACCAGAGGTCACTCCACCGCGAACTGCAAGGTTCTCGGCACCAGGCTTGCCGCAAAACTCCTCGCCGGCGAACTGTCGAAGGTTAAGAATATAAAAGATTTGCTCCTGGAATCCGACCGCCCAAAAACCTACAAGACCGTCTCCGAGAGCCACGCGCCTGAAAGTCAATCGGGTGAGAAGCGCGGAAGGAGACAGGATGACCAAGGGAACAACAGCAGTCGCCAGAGGGTAAATATGATAATCGGAGGGTCGCAGTTCTATCAAGACTCGGTCTCGTCGATCAAAGCCTACGGGCGAAAAGCCGAGACAAGTTCCAACTGGCTTCTGGACAGCGATATACCCAACCACGCGATCGTTTTCGAGGAACAAGAAATTATCGGAATCGACAAACCTCATTACGATCCCCTAGTTATCGACCTGGTGATCCAGGATCTCGAAGTTGGCCGCATCCTTGTCGATACAAGAAATACCGTCAACGTCATCTTCCGCGACAGCCTCTATATGATGAACATCCCACTTGGAGAAGTCATCCTAGAGCCAAAACCTTTGACTGGGGTTTCGGGCGTCACCTCCATGACCCTCGGGCGTATCAAGCTCCCGGTCATGGCTAAAGAAGTTACAAAGATCGTCGAGTTCGCAGTACTCGATAGCCCGGCTATCTACAACGCAATCATGGGAACCCCTTGGATCAACTCCATGAAGGCAGTACCGTCCACATATCACCTCGGCATCAAATTTCCGACTCCAACCGGAACCGAAGTAATCTGGGGTAGTCAGAAACAGTCGAGAATCTGCTACCTAGCCGATTTCAAACTGCGAAAATATCGGAACGCCCCTGTGGCTAACCCGAAACGAGCAAAGGAATCACACAACATTCCTGAAAACTCGAAAAAAGATGATCCAGAATCATCCGAACAGGCAACGATTCAAGACAGCGACAAAGTCTCTGAGTCCATCGCCGTAAAAGCAGATAATTTGACCCCCGCACAGACCACCGATCCGGCTGGTACGATCGGAATGGCGACACACGGGGAGTAAAAAATCCGCAGCAACAATCAGAACTACGAGATGGCTTGATCCTCGAAAGAGGTACGTAGGCAGCTCGTCGAAACCCGGCGAGTTCAGCAATCCCCCTCACCAAAAAGGGGGGGGGTGGGTACGTATACTCCTATACTCCCACAAAGATGCGAAATACCTGCACATGTATTCGAAATTTTCGAAACTTTTTCAATAAAATTCTTTCTATCAACCTTTCAATGCGTGCTTAATACAGTAACACATAAAAACTTCGGAAGAACGAAAATCATATCTTCGGGGAAACGCAAGACGTCGCAATTTCCCAAGGGTATCAAAATCGCATAATCCTTCAAAACAGTCCACCTGCGACTTAAAAAAACAAACGCCCGTCGATTGGCCCTGACGGACGAATACAGAAACGTTTCACTAATACAAAACCTTAGTTAGACCTTTTCACAAGAATAAGGTCCTCTTACATCCGACAAGGATAATATAGCCCGCTATACAAGAAAACCCGAAATTTTTGTTTAGCAGCCCGGATAATCTCTGGAGATAGCTCGATTCTTACTACACAAGTCGCATAAGCCGGCGCCAAGTCGCGGACTTTAATCAGTAAGAATAAGGAAGAAATCACTAACAGGCAAAACGAAAGCCGATCAGTCGTCGCATAGTCTTAAAGCTGAGAGTAAGCCTAGGTCTTGCCCTAAACCCAGTCTTGCTGGATCTTAACATCTCACAGACATAGTATCGACACCAGATATGAGATCCAAAAACATGTCTCTCATCGCTAACACCTAAAACACTCGCTACAAAGTAGTACACGGACCTAGCGACAAAATAAGAGTTAGAATACGAAGTGACTACTCGAATTCTACCCTCTACACTTGACGAAAGTATAAATCAAATCACAAGGCAAATTTCTGTAACTTCCACACATAATAAATATTCGAGCCGCGGAAACGGCAGGGATTCGAAGCCACCAACGGCCAGTCCCGAAATAGAAAAAGTTACACAACCTCCTACGGTCGCGGAATATACAAGTAAACGGCCACACCCGGCCAAGCATTCAATCATTAAGATAAAAGGATACAATCCCAACGATCCTCAGTAATCAACGTCTAAGAATCTGGACATGGAGATCCCGAACGAAGTCACAGGCTGGTCAACTTCTTCATCTACGCCTTCCGCGTTTCCACCTGCTCCGGTCTCCACCGTGTCCTCCGAAACCTCGATGGGGTCCCAAAGCTTCCGGACCCTTCCCTCGATCGGAGGAACCAAGGATTCAGCGTGAGCACATTCGCTCATGAGACCTTCCATCTCAGCGATCTCGGAGGAGAAGGAGAAGCCCGGGTTCTGCGACTTGTAAAGGTTAGCAACTGAACCCCGACACTCGCGAAAATCACCCACAAACTCTTGAGCTTCCTTCAAGCTCTCGAACTCGGTGCCAAACGATTCAGCCCTCCGCGCCATCTCGGTAACGATCGCTCTCCTTCCTCTCCTTTCCGCGAGCACGAGGGCTCGAGAATGAAGTTCGGCCTGCTTCCGGCTTTGTTCCTCGACCTCTTTCCGGAAACGGAAGAGTTCGCATTCGGCTTCCTCGGCTTTGAAGCGAGAGATCCTCGATCCTCGGAAGCTTCCATCAAGCGCCGCTCCGAACACCCTCATTCCCTGTATGAACTTAGGATCAGAAAAATATATATGCAGCAATGGTAATATATACGATCAAAGTTCAAAGGATAAACCTCATTGATTAGACGAGAACCCTCGGAAAACACTCTCTTCTTCGCTTCATCCTCGAGCGACTCATCAGTAGTAAACGCTGGAGGGAGACCATCGAAAAAGTTGCTAGGCAGGGGAAACTCGCTAGTTCCACCCCCTTCCCCCGGAACAAAGCTGGGGTCTCCTTCTAGCAGCGAAAGATCTCCCGAGACCGTCTCGCATTCGACCTCTTTGCCTTTCCGATACCTATGTCTCCGCCTCCGAACAGGCAAGACAGCAACCGGCTCGACATCGCACGGAACATCGGAGGGGTGAAGAATGACTCGGGATCGATGGACCTCCACCGCACTTCGAATCCGCTCAACGGAAAAGGTACTCCAGAAGAATGGCCTTTCCCGAAGAAGGTCTTGTTTGACGAAAATATCAGCATGAGTGTGCGCAACGGTCTTGTTCGCTGCACGATAAACAAAAGTTTTATCTTCATGAACGTTCAAAGTACGAAAACGAAAAAACAGAATTAGTCGTATTATCGCGATCAAAGTTCCACTCCTGAGGGAAGAAGTGAAGGCAGCTTTCCTCAACGGACTCCCCGTCTAGTCGGACAAAGAAGAAGCGCTCGTACCACGATTTGGGGTTCGAAGTAGTCCCCTGAATTATGGCCATGTTCTTCCTTGGGATCACGGAATACGTACCTTCGATCGACGTTGGCTTAGTATACCAAAGTCCCTTGAAATCGCTAGGGCGAAGGTCCATGCCTAACTCGTAACTCGAGACTAGCACGCTAAGCCAACTCTCTAAGGACGGGACAGTGAGCTGGCTGATCGAAAGTCCGAGAGAACGAAGCGCACGGACAATGGCACCAGGGATCGGGAACCACATGCGGCAGTACACGAGAAAGGCTTCATAACAAGTAAAGAAGCCCTGCGGAGGATTCCTTGCACTCTCGCCAGCGGTCGGAATCCGGAACGTAACCCAACTCTGAACTTGGTAATAGTTTCAAAGAATCGTGACGTACTCGAGAGAGACCATGCTTGGTGAAAAGGGAGCACCCGGCACCCTCGGAGGTCTCCTGGGGATGGGGATGTCCCGCGGAGGCGGACTCAAGCCACATAAAGCATTGTAGTATGCCTCCCTCGTATCTTCCTCAACTCCTTCCTCGTGCTTTGGCGCAAATACTTTGTCGACGGGAGAATCACCCGAAGATGAGTGAGAAGAAGAATTTCTTTTAGAGAATCTTGATCTTGAAGACATTTTTTTCTTGAGAGAGAGACTTTAGAAGGTGAAATTCTAGTGATGAAGTAAGAATGGCTAAAAGTTCTTACTCCATCTTTATAAAGAAGGAAAAGTTACTATTTACTCTGACTTTCGGCAAAACGATTACGTCTCCACACCTTCCTATCTAGCCATACCGCGAGCTAGGACCTGTTACCAAAAATCACGGTCCTAGCTAGCTGGGGGGCTAACTGTTGGGGTAAAAATCGGTCAAAGACTCAATCAACACCCGAAAGTCCTCAGAAGGAATCAAGTGACAAATAAAACAAAGAAAAACTAGTTACTCGACGAAACGTCGGAGGGGATGATCGCATCGTAGTCCCGGACACCAGCAGGAGCGGCCACGGCCTAGCCCCGGGCGCCGGGCGCCGGCTCGCCCGCGCTGGCACCGGGCGCCGGGCGCCGGCTCACCCGCACTGGACCCGGGCGCCGGGAGCCGACTCGCCCGTGCTGGCCCCACTGGCACCGGGCGCCGAACGCCGGGCGCCGGCTCGCCCATTTTGGCCCCGGGCGCCGGCTCGCCCATGCTGGCCCCGGGCGCCATCTCGCCCGTGCTGGCACCGGGCGCCGGCTCGCCTGTGCTGGCCCAGGGCGCCGGGCACCGGCTCGCCCGTGCGGCCCCGGGCGCCGGGCGCCGGCTCGCCTGTGCTGGCCCTGGGCGCCGGCTCGCCCGTGCTGGCCCCGGGCGCCGGGCGCCGTCTCGCCCGTGCTGGCCTTGGGCGCCGGGCGCTGGCTCGCCCGTGCTGGCCCCGGGGGCAGGCTCGCCCGTGCTGGCCCCGGGCACCGGGCGCCGGCTTGCCCGTGCTGTCCCCGGACGACGGGCGCCGGCTCGCCCGTGCTGGCCCCGGGCGACGGGCGCCGGGCGCCGGCTCGCCCGTGCTGATCCCGGGCGCTGGCTCGCCCGTGCTGGTCCCGGGTGCCAGGCACCGGCTCGCCCGTGCTGGTCCCGGGCGCCGGGCGCCAGCTCACCCGTGCTGGTCTCGGGCGCCGGGCGCCAGCTCGCCCGTCCTGGTCACGGGCGCCGGCGCCAGCGCCAGCATCCATGTCCAAGTCCCGCGCACCCGCGTACGGACTACTCGACAGGTGCGACATTCTCCCCGCAAAACCGTCTCAACAACTAGTCTAACTCTACATTTTGAATCTTTGCTCGAAGACTCACCGTTCAACTCCTCGAAGACATGAAACCTGAGAACCCCATTTCGTTATGGTCGAAATAAATCGGGAAGGCTTCGGAAGACCACCAAAAGTTTGGTTGACGAATGGAATTCGATTCATCGTATAAAATGATCACGGTTATTCTAAAAACACCAGTCATCTAGACGATACGAGGAGTTGGGGTTCCTTCGGCAAAACAAGTACCATGGCAGGCTAGTCTCTCGCGAAATCGTAAAATGTTCACGGACTAAACAACGGCCCCAGAAGGCCTAAACGCGACCAAGCGGCCCACTTACGACTTTCCAGGAGATCAAGTCGAAATGGACATGACGTCCCATGTTTATCTTTACATGAAGAGATAAATGTCAAGTTTCCCGAAGATAAATGTCAGGTTTCTTGAAGATAAATGTCAAGTTTCCCGATAAACATGAAGACCGACAAAAATGGAAGAAGCCCGAATCGCGATAGATTCGGCCCAAAGGAGGAATAGACTGTCCTAAGAGGAGTATATATGGAGAGCTTGGGCCGAGGAGCAAAGGGAGAACTTTTCAGACCAATCTCAGAGCAACATAGCACTTAGAGCAACTTAGGCACTTTTTTCCGTTTTTACTAGCGAGCTGTGACTCAACTAGGTTAGATATAGGAGGCTGGACTAGCGAACTTATCGACAGCTCTTGTAGCCGATCTCTTTCCTGTTGTTCACGCTTAAACGCAAATTCGGAAATAAGATCTTTTGCTGTATCTTTTTTTTTTACGATTTTTATATTCCGATTTGTTATTTCTCCGTTGTATTGATTGTGTCGTGTGTGGCCCAGCAGATAACCGGGACCTTCAGGGAAGGCTAGGTTTACTTGGCTTTCCTCCAGATCAACAAAACTTGACAGTGCGAATTTCGGTTCGCACATCATTCAGACACAAAAATCGACTGATGGACAACATGTCGCATCGATCGATATTCAGCACACAGAGCTATGTACCAGAGCTGATATGGAAAAAATGGTAGAAGAAATCTACAATGCCATAGAAAGATCGGAGGAGGTATCCTACAGAAGACACGACAAAACTTACTTCCCGATCAACCACAGCATTGGTGGACTAAACTCAACCACAGAAAAGATACAGAAAGAGCTCAAGGTCATTGAGAGGCAACTTGCGAGTTGACCTTCACCGACCATATCGATCGACAGAGGATACATGAGATCGATCGACAAGAAGCATCAAGAAGCGATCGACGCAACAATAACAGCATCGATCGACGCTGAGCTTCAGCCTGTCCGCGAAAAGAAACTAAAAGACACGATTGATTCAATGCAAGAAGAGCTGAAGAAACTTTCAGACTATGCTTATGAAAAGCTTGGAATACACGAATTCAGAATTGACAACATTGGGGAGAGGCTACAGATCATCTCAGATGCAGCAGCAAAGATGAATGAGAGATGGACCAGAGGGGATGATGCCACAAGAAGCTTCATTGCTACATGGTTCCAAATGAACAAAGATAATGTGGATACTTGTTTTCCAACAAGCGCTGCTTTGCACCTCACTAGCCCAACCACCTCCAAAGTCCAGCTAAAAGACTATAACAAAGCGCTGAGTGGGAGGCAACCCACTATTAGATAATTTTATTTAGCTTTATTTATTTTAGTTACTTATTATCGTTTTTCAATTTTTACTTGCAGAGAAAAATGAACCAGAGTAGACGATTTCCTAAGAAATCGACCAACGAAACCATGTCGACATCGATCGACAGCCTTCTCCTGCCATCGATCGACAGGGACATCGGTCAGGTATATTGTTCTACTTTTAAACCTTAGTACTTATGGTTTATGATATCCCATTCACTCCGACTGGTTGTACATTGAGGACAGCGTATAATTTAAGTCTGCGGGGAAGTTGCTGATATTACTCTACCTTTTGATCTCATTATATGTATTCAAAAGTTTTATTGAGTCAAGAAGGGGACAATGATCTTTTTCAATCTTTACTTGTTATCTAACCACTTTTTAGCACCACTCCTAGATTTGTTGACTGCAGAATGTACTATAGATGCTAAAGTGGATCACCTGTCAGCTAGAACCACACTTGCTATGAATGTTTGAAGGAACCAAAGCTGATCTCCAACCAAGCCTGACTACATTTGCTTGTCTTGGGGCTTGGTATACAATGGATCGGGTTCCTCCTGCAAGTCTGGAAGGTAAAAGTCTGTGTGTTTTTGGTTCCCTTATCTCTCTCTTCAAACATCCTAGATATAAAAGATTGAGATTATTTCCTGGAAGATGCAGAGGGGTAGGAGTGTCTCGTGTGACCCCATTATTCGCTACACTTTGTCAAAATAAGAGTTACAAAAGTAGAAAAGTTAATAAGATGAACAAGATGGACTGCATCAGCATTAATGTTCATTGAAATTGAAACTATAAGGATTCAAAGAAGAGAGAAAGAGGGAAGAAAGGGATCAGAGAAGACTACATGTGTGTTCAGAAACTTACTTGAGTAAGAACCCATGTGTCCCTTGATGTTTGGACTTTTCAAGGGTCCTTAACCGAATGATGTAGTATAAGAGATGTCGAACCAATTCCAAGAGATCTCAATGCAAAGGGAATGCAAGCCTATGCTAAATCTAAGTGCAGCCAATAAGTGAGATGGTTTTTAAACTAAGACAATACTTAAATGCAATAACATATGAAACTTTCTTTCAATATGAGGAGATGAGACCCATGGGTATAGGGACTTGATCTTAAGTGATTAAGGTTCAATCCAAGCTGTCAAACTTTTCAATCAATCTATTTCCTTATGCCTAGACACTAAGATAAACAAGCTCTATCTCTAGATGAATGTTCTTTTGCAATGGTCACCCAAATACATCAAATCCCTTTGACTGTAATGAACAAGGCAAACATTAAAAATGAGTCTAATAGAAATCCTAACTTCTTTAACAAATAATAAAGAAAGCTAAAAGCATATATGAGTTGATTCAGACATTTCATCGAACACCTTCCGGGCGGAAATGCCTAAAGCTCTAATTTTGAGAGGCCAATTCAAATATAGCAATAAAAACACTCAAACATGCAAGGAAAATAAAGATCTAACACTAAACATCTTGGATCTACACTTAATCACTCATAATCACCCTAACCCATGAATCTTAATTAGATCTACTCACTAATCCACATGCTTACTGTTAAATCCATGAAAGATTTAAGCTTAATCATGTAGAGAAAGAAAGAATAGAACTCAAGATCAATCAAGAACACAAGAACAAGATGATGATTTGAATCAAGATAAGAACTTTCACCAAAAGGTTTGTGTTTCTTAAGAGATAAAAAGATAAGATCCAACAAATGGTCTTACAAAAGTATTTATAGTAACTTAGAAAACCTAAAAACATCATTAAAAATGACCAAAAAGTCTTTGGAAGCACATTTGGCTCGACCAATCAGATGGCTCCAAAAGGAAGAAGCTCTGACCCGGGTAGGCTTGGGCGAGGCCATACCCGCGTGGATCAACCCACATCCGTATCATCCCTCGTCTCGTCCGGCCACGCGCGGGTAGCTCATCCCGCGTCCGTCTGGCTGCGTCTAGTTCAGTCCAAGTCTCGTCTCGTCCGCGCCCAGGTACTGCATCTAGAAGCCTCATCCCCGCGTCAATCCATCGCCAAAGTCCTTGTCCAGGCCACCCGGGTCATTCATCCGGAGGCGTCCAGGCCGCGTCTAAGGCTCGACCAATCTTCACTTCGTCTCTACCAGACTGCTTGGCTGCGCGGGTAAGGTAACCCGAGGCCTTCTCCCTGGGTCAGACTCGTCTAGAACAAAAGGATGGCTTGTCTTGCACTGGCCAAACATCATTCTTCACTTCCTTTTGGATGCCCCCAAACATTTCAAATCACACCATAGGATGCTCCAACCCCTGATAAGGATATATGAATGCAATATAGAACCTAAAGATGCCTAAATCCTAATCTATATGATCAAAATATATAAAATGGATAGCTAAAACAATGAAAATATGCAAGATATCAACTCCTCCACACTAGTACTTTACTTGTCCACAAGTAAATTTTCAAGAACTCTGGAGGAGAGGCTTGAAGGTGGGGACTCATAACCAAAAGAAACTCTTCTTAGTTCTCAACCTGATAACCTTGCATAATCATGCCGAATAGCAAGAGCAAAGACTTTATCTAACTCTAACTTCTCTAGGCCTATCTTAACTCCTTTGATCTCTAAACTCAACATCATGAATCCACAAACTCAAATTAGCCAACTCTCACATTCATTAAGCAAAATACTAAGTGAATTCTTGCAAATGGTCAAATGGTCCAAGTCATTTGGTTTGGTAGGAAAAAGTTTTAGTGTGAAATGGATCAATAGGTTGAAGATGTTCTTTCAAGGTGGTTTTCTCTCAAAACAAAGTAGCCTTGACATTGCACATAATATATCTAAGAACGGGATCAACTCATGCATACAATGCTCAATCTCCATTGTTCTACCCTTTTCCCAAATATACAAGTTACATTCTTATTCTCAATGCCAAACCCCACTCACATCTCTCACCCAAAGACTTCCCCAAAACACTCAAAGATACTTTCTCACTTAGAACTCTTTCCTTTTGAAATCTACAAAGGATTTTTTTACATTTTTAAAAGATAAAAAGATAAGATCCAACAAATGGTCTTACAAAAGTATTTATAGTAGCTTAGAAAACCTAAAAACATCATTAAAATGACCAAAAGGTCCTTGGAAGCACATTGGGCTCGACCAATCAGATGGCTCCAAAAGGAAGAAGCTATGACCCGGGTAGCTCGTCCCACGTCCGTCTGGCCGCGTCTCGCTCAGTCCAAGTCTCGTCTCGTCCGCGCCCGGGTAGTGCATCTAGAGGCCTCATCCCCGCGTCAATCCATCGCCAAAGTCCTTGTCCAGGCCGCGCGGGTCATTCTTCTGGAGGCGTCTAGGCCGCGTCCAAGGCTCGACCAATCTTCACTTCGTCTCTACCAGACTGCTTGGCCGCGCGGGTAAGGTAACCCGCGGCCTTCTCCCTGATTAATCACTTAAGATCATTTTGGAGTATTTTGGAGTAAAGTGATGATTTAGAGAGCATTTTGGAGCTTAATAGAGATATCATCTGAGTTGCCCATCAAACCAGAAAAGATTTCGATATTCAAAGACAACAATCGATCGATGCACACTCTGTGCTATCGATCGACATCAGTAACCAAAGGTCGACAGATCAAGATTACAATCGATCGATGCACATCCTGTGTCATCGATCGATACGGAGTCGCACAGAGACAAAATAGTTCCAGCCGACTTAAAGCCCAAGTCTTCACCAAATTACAAGATTGCCCCTGACAATTTTTTTTAACCTAACGAACTCATTATATATAGCTTGCCTATGTGTTTAAGGCAAAACATGCTTTTATTACTTTCAAGTTTTAATGTTGAAGGTTTTTAGAGATTCTTAAGAGTTGGAGAGAAGATCCAAAGAGATTTGTGACTGGAACTCCATTATTTGTTTCTCTATTTATCTATCTATGAGTTTCTTTCATCTTGTTGTTATGAATTGCTGGACTATGTCTGAGTAGATTCTATTGTTAGATTTAGGGTTCAAATAGGTTGTGAGGGATTAGCCCCAACTATAGATTGCTAAGTTGTGATATTCATTGTTAGGATGTTCTTAATGCTTGTGTTCTAGAGTAGCTAACTAGAATCTTGACCTAGGATTGTTAGTTAAACTGACTTCATCCTGAATACATCCTATTCAACCTTAGATTACTTGAGAAAGGCGAGAGCTGATCTACAGTCTTGGTGAGCTTGATTTCAACTCGCGCATAAAGCTTACTAGAAGCTGGTCGATCGGTATTCCTATAGAATAATCGATCGACGGAGCAAATAGTGTATCGATTGATACTCCTATAGAGTCATCGATCGACACTTTCTATTGATCATCCCGAGAGGTGAGATCATTAGATCTAGTTATCAGACGAATCTAGAAGGCGAGAGCTGATCGATTTGTTCATAAATGTTGAGCTCTTTAATATCATGCATGCAACTTGTTAGGCATCTATATGATTATAATCCTCATCACCTGAATAGAAACCCTAAGTCTAGCTACTTTCTTTAATTGTTTAAAACCCTGTAATCAAACCCACCGAGCAACTGCCTTTCTCAAACCTGCAATTTAAATTTAATCTAAATCAACCTAGCTTAGTCACTAAGGATTATATCTTTTGTGTTCCCTACCTCCCTGTGGATTTGATCGCTAAGTACTCCAACTTAACCTCTTATTTGAGAGAGTAATTCACTCCTTAGGGTAATTTGAGTGACATCACCTGCATTGGACCTTGCTTCTTATTTTTAGCAATGTGCTATCCTCCTTTGAAGAGGTGTTTCCAGCTGTGTGAGCTTTAGATCTGGTGAGATCGCGTCGTTTCTTGCCCCAGGTGTCTGGGGTTGAGGTATTCTGAAGGAATAGATGTAATGTCTCTTCCACCTATCATCATCATCAAGTAGTATATGACTGCCCCTCCTTCTAGTGCCAAACTGTTAGGGTATTTTGGTGTACAAGCGATCCGTGCTCAGCTCTACGGACTGATAAGGAGAAGGAGACATGACGTCATAGTGCATTCTCCTGCTTTGGTAGTGGATAAGTTAGGAGATCCTGCTCTCATGATACTGCCATATGGGTATGGGCCAGCATATATCGTGAATAGCTTGGTAGCAGCAGGAAAGAATGGTTGTTAGGCAGGAGCTGCCTGTCAATAGTGAAGATTGCAGCGTCTTCTTGATCTGGAGTAGATAGTTCCGACTAGAGGGGTCGGTTCTGGGGTGTCTCCTGACCTACAGTCGAGGGTTCCGGCTACCAGGGGCGGTCCTTGAATGTCTAAGTGTGGAACCATGAAAGGAGTTTGGATTTATAGCTGCATCCTTCAGTGGGGATTGCCTACATACCCTTTAGTGGGGGATAAAGCCATTCGTAGTTCATGTTGGTGGAGGCGCGTAGCCAAGATGGACGCGTAGCCTAGATGGGCACGTAGCCTAGATGGACACGTAGCCTAGTGGGCACGTTACCTAGGGGGAACATGGCCTAGTGTTGAGGACATAAAGTCATCATCAACCATGGAGGAAGGAATCAGGATACTTGGAGTGGAGAGCATGAAGCTCAGTAGAGCTAAAGAGGCCAATTCGGATATATGTGCATTAAAACGCCATATCTAACTAACCACGAGGAATTTCTCCATGATACCAATTTTCGTGGATCCTACACTCAACAAGGTTTCATATCCAAGTGGAATCATCTTCAAAGCTGCGCTCGGAACAGAAAGATACACAATTTACAAACCGGAGGTTCTCCAACCCATCCAGCTGACAGTATCAGCCTGTTGAGGAAGAATCAAGCCCAACCATGAAGCGTTAATTGAAAAGACCAACTACAGTATTCAAGACGGATCTCTTTCGAAGCCAAAAATCCCAGGAACAGGAGATAAGACCACGGAAATCTCAAGATACAATCATTTTCCCAGAAACGGTTAAACCGAGGCATTTATGCAAAGATTGGACAATTAATTGGTTTGATCATTACCAAACCAAGTTATGGTGACCAAGAGAGTTTCTGTTGGGGTCGAAAACAGTTATCTCGAAATCAACGGCTAAGATTATTTTTGTTTATGGGTTCTTCACAAAACACTCCTAGAAAGTAAGATCAGAAGAGACCGGGTGTGTGCGTACAAGGGTCCCCGGAAAGATTGGTACGAAAAGAGATGGATCAAGCAGCGGACTATCCCGATCAAGGTCCGCTCGCCCATGGGCAAGCGCGACCAACACAACGGTCCGTTCGCCCATGGGCGAGCGCGACCAGCACAACGGTCCGCTCGCCCATGGGCGAGCGCGACCAGCACAAGGTCCGCTCGCCCATGGGCGAGCGCGACCAGCACAAGGTCCGCTCACCCATGGGAAAGCGCGACCATCACGACAGTCCGCTCGCCCACGGGCGAGCGCGACCATCATGACAGTCCGCTCGCCCGTGGGCGAGCGCGACCCAGTCCCGGCCTGTCCGACTTAACTCCTGCATCCTCCGATAGCCATCCCATCCGACACCCGGGACCATATACCTCTCGTTTTGTCTCGATTAAGGTTATTCTCAAAGCCTTAGGACCAAAAACCGAGAGATCGTATAAACGCCAAAAGACTTAAGAACGGCCTGCAAGGATCCAAACTTGTCTAGGGGCCCACCTACGATCTCAGAAGGGATTCAAGCCCATAGGAGTTATGACGATTTGTCCTAACTCGCGGAATTTCATAAATGCTAAGTTTCCAAAGATAAAAGAAAAGACTCGAGGATAACTACGAAGATCGACGATAAATGGAATATTCCCAAAAGGGATAAATTTGGGCCCAAAGGCAAAGGATTAAATGGGCCACCGACCTAGAGCAGCTACATAAGGAGAGTTGGAGCAGAAGAAAAAGGGATTCGAGATTTTAGACTTAGAGAACTCCCGTTAGCATAGAGAACTTATAATTTAGGCGGTTAGACTAGCAAGGCAGGACCTAGAACGTCTGGCCGCCTCTTGTTATATTTTTATCTTGTTTGCAGATCTCTGTTCCTCTCGGAAGGATCGGATAATTCTTTTACTCTAGAGCTCGACACTTAGAAATTGTAGGCATTATTCTCGACATGCCTGTTTCTATGACCCACGTTCGTACTAGACGAACTCGCCCAGGCGGTTCGATCTCTTGTTCAATTCTTTGAACTGAACTACGTCCGACTTGATCCTCGAAAGGGGTACGTAGGCAGCCTTTCTTAAGGTCCAGTCGCAACTCTTAACAAACCCTTTTCCGCATTTATTTGGTCACTTATCATCGGCTCTCGCAGAGAATCCGGACCTCAAGGAAAGTAGGGTTTTCATTGCTTTCCTTCATTATTATTCATTAAAATCGACGGTGTGAATTTCGGTTCCCACAGTTTAGCGCTAGAAGGAGAGGGGGGGACGGATTACTCTTACTCTCACGGCCGCAAAACACTTGATCAAAGCGATGTTTGGAAGTATGAAAAACGAATTCACAGCTCGCATCAACGTTGGTAAAACAACTTCAGGAGTGACTGCTCCGGGCGCCAGCACGAACGCCCGGGAGCGGCCTAGCCACAGGCGCCGGCACGACCGGCCTGGCCCCGGGCTCCGGCTCGCCGTGCTGGCCCCGGGTGCCGGCTCGCCCGTGCTGTCCACGGGCGCCGGGCGCCGGCTCGCCCGTGTTTGCCCTGGGCGCCGGGCACCGGCTCGCCCGTGCTGGCCCGGGCGCCGGGCGCCGACTCGCCCGTGCTGGCCCCGGGCGCCGGGCGCCAGTTCGCCCATGCTGGCCCTGGGTGCCGGGCGCCGGCTCGCCCGTGCTGGTCCCCGGTGATGGGCGCCGGCTCGCCCGTGCTGGTCCCGGGCGCCGGGCGCCGGCTCGCCCGTCCTGGTCACGGGCGCCGGCGCCAGCATCCATGTCCAAGTCTCGGGCGCCCGAGTAAGGACTACTCGACAGGTGCGACCTTCCCCCGCAAAACCGTCTCGACAACTAGTCCAACTCTACATTTTGTATCTTTGCTCGAATACTCACCGTTCAACTTCTCGAAGACTTGAAACCTGAGAATCCCATTTCATTCTGGTCGAAATAAATCGGGAAGGCTTCGGAAGACCACCAAAAGTTCGGTTGACGAATGGAATTCGATTCATCGTATAAAACGATCACGGTTATTCTAAAAATACCATTCATCTAGACTATACGAGGAGTTGGGGTGCCTTCGGCAAAACAAGTACCATGGCAGGCTAGTCTCTCGCGAAATCGTTAAATGTTCACGGACGAAACAAGTACCGGGGTGCCGCCGGCGCCAGGCCGGCCCGCGTGATGCGTGCCGCCGGCGCCAGGCCGGGGTGCCGCCGGCGCCAGGCCGGCTGTGGGAACCGAAATTCACACCGTCAAATTTCCGATAAAGATTTGTGGAGGAAAACTGAGTTAACCCGATCTTCCTTGAAGGTCCCGGATATCTGCTGGGCCGCACACGAAACAACCAGTTTTAAGTCGAGAAATAAAAATCGTAAAGTAGAGCGGAAAAGGATCTTATTTCTGAATTCGCGTTTTGAGCGTGAACAACATGTAAGAAGTAAGCTACAAGAGCTGTCGAAAGGTCCGCTAGTCCGGCCGCCTAGATCTAACCTAGTTGAGTCGCAGCTCGCTAATGAAAACAGAAAAAGAAAGCTAAAACGCTCTAAGTGCTCTGGAAGTTTTTGTGATCTGGTTTGCTTCTTGCTCAAAGCTCTCCTTATATACTCCTCTTAAGACGGTCTATCTTTCTCGCGGGCTGAATCGGGCTTTTTCCATTTTCGTCCATCTTCGTGTTTATCGGGAAACTTGACATTTATCTTCGGAAAACTTGACATTTATCTTCTGGAAACTTGACATTTATCTTCTGGAAACTTGACATTTATCTCTCATGTGAGGATAAAGATAAACCATCATAGTTATCCTTCTTTTTCGGAAAATCGTAAGTGGGCCGTTTTGGCCACGTTGGGCCGTTTAGGCGTTTTTACGGTTTTTCAAAAGAACGGTCTTTGAAGGTTTCGGTGTTTCCGAAGGAACCTCAATTCCTTGTATAGTCGAGATATTGGTGTTCTAGAATAACCGTGATCGTACCAAACTTGCGTAGATTGATCCGAAGAAGCTAAGATGGGATCGGACCGGGCATGATAGGACCGAGACAAGGACGAGGGCCGCGGACCGATGCCAGGCCGACCCGCGTGACGGCTGCCGCCGGGGTGCCGCCGGCGCCAGGCCGGCCCGCGTCCCGCTTGCCGCCGGCGCCAGGCCAGCCCGCGTCCCGCTTGCCGCCGGCGCCAGGCCAGGGTGCCGCCGGCCCCAGGCCGGCCCACGTGACGGGTGCCGCCGGCGCCAGGCCGGCCCACGTGACGGGTGCCGCCGGTGCTAGGCCGGGGTGCCGCCGGCGCTAGGCTGGGGTGCCGCCGGCGCCTGGCCGGCCCGCGTCCCGCGTGCCGCCGGTGCCAGGCCATCTTGCCGTATGTGGGTTTTTCGTTGTTCGATCTTTCCCCCGTTAGTCGTTTGCGGGAAATCTTTGAGTTTGGGAAGATCTTTAGCCGTAGATTTCGAGATAATCGTTTCTAATCCAACGAGACTCCTCGAGTATCGGGATTTGAGATGGACTTGGATTTGTAGATGTTGGTGTCAAAATCGGTCACGACGTAATCAATGACTGAAAGTCTCTAGAAAGTATTTCTTGAAACAAAAAGTCTCGGATAATTTGAAAAGAAGTTATACGAGATTTTCTCAAATTAGAATATCCACTCTCTGGTGAAGTCGAAAACGGTTATCTCAAAATCAACGGCTAGGATTATTTTTTACTTATGGGTTCTTTGTGAAACACTTCTTGAAAGTGAGATTGGAAGACTATGGGCGTGCGCGTACGAGAGTCCCCGGAAAGATCGGTCCGCTCGCCCAAGGACATCAAGATTCGATCACCACAAAAACCCTAAACACAAAAAAATCTGCCTCGAAACTTCGATGAGGTCGTTCTCTCAAACCGTGAGGAACCAGAAAACGATCAAGATATCAAATCGAAGCCCTCGCCGAGATCTTTAGCCTGGCGCCGGCGGCACCCAGGCCTGGCGCCGGCGGCACGCGCCACGCGGGCCGGCCTGGCGCCGGCGGCACCCTGGCCTGGCGCCGGCGGCACCCTGGCCTGGCGCCGGCGGCACCCGTCACGCGGGCCGGCCTGGCGCCGGCGGCACCCCGGCCTGGCGCCGGTGGCACCCCGGCCTGGCGCCGGCGGCACCCGTTATGCGGGCTGACCTGGCGCCGGCGGCACCCCGGCCTGGCGCCGGTCTACGGCCCTCGTCCTGGTCTCGGTCCGATCGTGTTCGGTCTGATCCCATCTTTGCTTGTTTGGATCAATCATCGTGAGCTTGGGACGATCACGGCTACGGAATAAACATCCTTCGACTCGATGGGAATCGTCCTCGATGTTTTACGACAAAAACTAGAAGGATTGGATTTCTCGTAGAAGATATCGTATAAAACAAGGTCGATTAACTTGAACATCGATCCCTTAGGCTATACGGTTTATTTATGAGAAAAATAGTCTTTCTGAGAAATCGTATAAAACGTTCAACGACTTAAGACAAGTCCACGGACTTACTTATGATTTTAAGAAATCAGGCCCAATCAGGCTATGACGGTTTATCCGATTTCCCGAACATCGGATAAACATCAAGTCACCGAAAACTCGAGGATAATTACGAAGATCGACGAAAATGGAATACTTCCTGAAGAGATAAGCTTGGGCCCAATGGCGAGGTCCATTATCTTAAGGCAAGCCGACCTAGGAGTGAGTATATAAGGAGAGCAAGAACAGAGGAGAGGAAGATCCGAAAATCCTAGAATCTAGACTTAGAGAACTTAGAACTTAGGCGGTTAGGCCAGCGAGGCAGGACTTAGAACGTCTGGCCGCCTCTCGTTCTAGTTTTATCTTCTCCGCAGACCCCTGTTCCTCTCGGAAGGATCTAACTATACTTCTACTCAGAGCTCCGCACATAGAAACACTAGGCATTATCTTCGACATGCCCGCTTCTATGACCAACGCTCATACTAGACGAACCAGGCCCTAGAACGTCTGGCCGCCTCCTGCTCGCAAATCTCCGCTCCTCTCGGAGGGATCGGACAATTCTTTTACTTCAAAGCTCCGCACATAGAAACCCTAGGCATTATCTTCGACATGCCTGTTTCTATGGCAAACGCTCATACTAGATCGAATCCGCCCAGACTGTTCGATCTCTTGTTCAATTCTTTCTAAACTGAACTACGTCCGACTTGATCCTCGAAAGGGGTACGTAGGCAGCCTTTCTTAAGGTCCAGTCTCAAATCTTAACAAAACTTTTTCCGCATTTATTCGGTCACTTGTCATTGGCTGTCGCAGAGAATCCGGACCTTCAAGGAAAGTCGGGTTAACTTGGCTTTCCTCCGCAATCTTATTCATTAAAATTGACGGTGTGAATTTCGGTTCCCACAGTTTAGCGCTAGAAGGAGGGTGGGACGGATTACTCTTGCTCATACGGCCGCAAAGCGCTTGATCGAACCGATGTCCGGAAATATGAAAGAAAAAGTTGCAGTTTGCGTCAACAATGGTAAAACAACTCCAGCAGCGACTGTTCCTACGGCCAACGCTTACGCAAACGCCACGGTGCTCGAGCAAATCAAAAACCTAGCCGCGGCTTTCCGCCACAGGAAGAGCACGAAAACGAGCTCGCAATTTCTCTATCTAAACAGAAAGGGCAACGATAAAATCTATCAAACCCCAAAAATTCATCTTGTTACCAAGTTAGAGAAATCGCAACGAGCAAGGTTTCTACGAAAAACGTTTCTTTCGAGAACCTCTCGGAAAAATAAAACTTATTCTCCTCGAAACCTTGGGGAAAACCTTTATTACTCGCGGAACAGAAGCACGGCAAATCGGTTCACCGATTCCAACTGCCATACTTCTTACAAACAACTCTCGAGGAACAAACGGGAAAATGAAAGGAGGTCGGAGCTTAATCTTACTAGGATGACTTGCCATAGGGTAAGATCAGTCTTCCCAGTCCGCCTTAGTAAGAGCCCACTTTGTTCTCCTTTGTGTCTAGGTCAAAATGGCTTTGGTTTCATCTCAATCGGAGTTTCCGTTGAGATTTTACGAAGAGAACAAAGTCACTGTCCCGGCCACCTCGCCGTGGGCAAGGACAAACATTACCGAGGTCACCTCACCCTCCGACATGGCTACCTCGCCACAGGGCGAACTCACCTTCGTTATCCTTTGAGTTTAGATCAAAGTGGCTTTCGTTTCGTCTCAATCGGAGTTTCCGTTGAGATTTTACGAAGGAAACAAAATCACTCTCCCGGCCACCTCGCCTGTGGACGAGAACAACCATCACCAAGGTCACCTCGCCCATGGCCACCTCGCCTGTGGAAACCTCACTTTGCTCTCCTTTGAGTCTAGGTCAAGATGGTTTTCGTTTCGTCTTAATCGGAGCTTCCGTTGAGATTTTACGAAGAAAACAATGTCGCTGTCTCGACCACCTCGCCCATGAGAAGGATCTCTCTGTCCCGTCATAGGACGAGACCGGTCCTGTCTCAGTACCATGCATCTTTGCCTGAGTTTTTCATAACTCGGTCTTTGAGTCCGTGAGCCCCGGGGATCGACCAAGGCAAGCAACAGCAGCATCGGCGGACGCGGGACACGGCATGGGCGGCAGGGCGCCTGGCGCCGGCGGCATACCGACCACGCCGCGCCTGGCGCCGGCGGCAGGCCCATCGTTTCCCGTCTGGCGCCGGCGGCAAGGGTCCTGGCGCCCATCCATGCAGTCGTTTCGTGATCTCGGGTAACGGCAACATCTTGGTCCCTTAAACCCATGTTCGGATTGTTCGAGAAACACGACGATTCTTCCGCAAAGCCTTCTTAATTGTTTAACAAAGCTCATATTCTAGAATCTAAGTTCGAAGCCTCATTACTCAAACCCTCGAAGTCGGAAAGTCTACAAATCCAAGTCCATCTCAATCCCGATACTCGAGGAGTCTCGTTGGATTAGAAACGATTATCTCGAAATCTACGGCTAAAGATCTTCCCAAACTCAAAGATTTCCCGCAAACGACTAACGTGGGAAAGATCAAACAACGAAAAACCCACAAACGGCGCCCCGGCCTGGCGCCGGCGGCATGCGGGACGCGGGCCGGACTGGCACCGGCGGCACCCCGGCCTGGCGCCGGCGGCACCCGTCACGCGGGCCGGCCTGGCACCGGCGGCACGCGGGACGCGGGCCGGCTTGGCGCCGGCAGCACCCGTCACGCGGGCCGGCCTGGCGCCGGCGGCACCCGTCACGCGGGCCGGCCTGGCGCCGGCGGCACCCGTCACGCGGGCAGGCCTGGCGCCGGCGGCACCCCGGCCTGGCGCCGGCGGCACCCCGGCCTGGCGCCGGCGGCACCACGGCCTGGCGCCGGTCCACGGCCCTCGTCCTGGTCTCGGTCCTATCGTGCCCGGTCTGATCCCATCTTGGCTTGTTCGGATCAATCTTCGTAAGTTTGGTACGATCACGGTTATTCTAAACACCAATCGTCTCGACTATACGAGGAAATGGGATTCCTTCGGAAATGCCGAAACCTTCAAAAGATTATTTTCTCGAAAATTTTTGTAAAGGTTTTAATTTTTTGTAGGACAGGAACAAAAACGTCTTGAAAAACTGCCGTAGAATTTAGGGAACTTAGGACCTAGGTGGATAGTCTTGGTCCCTTAAACCCATGTTCGGATTGTTCGAGAAACACGACGATTCTTCGAGAAGCCTTCTTGATTGTTTAACAAAGCTCATATTCTAGAATCTAAGTTCGAAGCCTCATTACTCAAACCCTCGAAGACGGAAAGTCTACAAATCCAAGTCCATCTCAATCCCGATACTCGAGGAGTCTCGTTGGATTAGAAACGATTATCTCGAAATCTACGGCTAAAGATCTTCCCAAACTTAAAGATTTCCCGCAAACGACTAACGGGGGAAAGATCGAACAACGAAAAACCAACAGACGGCGCCCCGGCCTGGCGCCGGTGGCACGTGGGACGCGGGCCGGCCTGGCGCCGGCGGCACCCCGGCCTGGCGCCGGCGGCACCCCAGCCTGGCGCCGGCGGCACCCGTCACGCGGGCCGGCCTGGCACCGGCGGCACGCGGGACGCGGGCGGCATCCCGGCCTGGCGCCGGCGGCATGCGGTACGCGGGCCGGCTTGGCGCCGGCAGCACCCGTCACGCGGGCCGGCCTGGCGCCGGCGGCACCCGTCACGCGGGCCGGCCTGGCGCCGGCGGCACCCGTCACGCGGGCAGGCCTGGCGCCGGCGGCACCCCGGCCTGGCGCCGGCGGCACCCCGGCCTGGCGCCGGCGGCACCACGGCCTGGCGCCGGTCCACGGCCCTCGTCCTGGTCTCGGTCCTATCGTGCCCGGTCTGATCCCATCTTGGCTTGTTCGGATCAATCTTCGTAAGTTTGGTACGATCACGGTTATTCTAAACACCAATCGTCTCGACTATACGAGGAAATGGGATTCCTTCGGAAATGCCGAAACCTTCAAAAGATTATTTTCTCGAAAATTTTTGTAAAGGTTTTAATTCTTTGTAGGACAGGAACAAAAACGTCTTGAAAAACTGCCGTAGAATTTAGGGAACTTAGGACCTAGGTGGATAGTCTTGGTCCCTTAAACCCATGTTCGGATTGTTCGAGAAACACGACGATTCTTCGAGAAGCCTTCTTGATTGTTTAACAAAGCTCATATTCTAGAATCTAAGTTCGAAGCCTCATTACTCAAACCCTCGAAGACGGAAAGTCTACAAATCCAAGTCCATCTCAATCCCGATACTCGAGGAGTCTCGTTGGATTAGAAACGATTATCTCGAAATCTACGGCTAAAGATCTTCCCAAACTTAAAGATTTCCCGCAAACGACTAACGGGGGAAAGATCGAACAACGAAAAACCAACAGACGGCGCCCCGGCCTGGCGCCGGTGGCACGTGGGACGCGGGCCGGCCTGGCGCCGGCGGCACCCCGGCCTGGCGCCGGCGGCACCCCAGCCTGGCGCCGGCGGCACCCGTCACGCGGGCCGGCCTGGCACCGGCGGCACGCGGGACGCGGGCGGCACCCCGGCCTGGCGCCGGCGGCACGCGGTACGCGGGCCGGCCTGGTGCCGGCGGCAGCAGTCACGCGGGCCGGCCTGGCGCCGGCGGCACCCGTCACGCGGGCCGGCCTGGCGCCGGCGGCACCCGTCACACGGGCCGGCCTGGCGCCGTCGGCACCCGTCACGCGGGCCGGCCTAGCGCCGGCGGCACCCCGGCCTGGCGCCGGCAGCACCCCGGCCTGGCGCCGGCGGCACCCCGGCCTGGCGCCGGCGGCACCACAGTCTGGCGCCGGTCCACGGCCCTCGTCCTGGTCTCGGTCCGATCGTGCCCGGTCCGATCCCATCTTGGCTTGTTCGGATCAATCTTCGTAAGTTTGGTACGATCACGGTTATTCTAAAAACCAATCGTCTCGACTATACGAGGAAATGGGATTCCTTCGGAAATGCCGAAACCTTCAAAAGACTATTTTCTCGAAAAATTTTGTAAAGGTTTTAATTCTTTGTAGGACAGGAACAAAAACGTCTTGAAAAACTGCCGTAGAATTTAGGGAACTTAGGACCTAGGTGGATAGTCTAGCAAGCTAAGTCTTAGGCAAAATTTCCAGTCTTGTTCCATCGTTCCTTGATTGTCCAGGCAGAACATGCAAACCGATCTAGTCTCTCGAAAAACCGAGAAACGATCCCCACGCGTTCTAAAAGCATACTCACCCCGCTTCCTAAAAGAAAGAAAAAATGTACACAAGCCTTCGGAAGAACGGCTAACCCGTTTTCTTTCGTAAAAAGAAAAGGGAAGTAGGTACGTATACTATACCCGTATAATCGCATCTTCGAAAACTTTTTGCTTCAGCATCAGGACAACGCTTTTAACAAAGCAAACTCTCGCAGTAATAAGATTCGTCTAAAAAACGCTAACGGCATAGCCCAACCGTTACAAACATAGTCTTGAAAACTCTACGTCGTCTCTCGTCGCAAACTCGCGACTAGAAACGTGTACCAACGTCAGACTAATAGCACGACGGTGAACTACGAAAATAACGAAATAACCTTTGGTAAAACTCCATAAGTAGTTCGAAGCAGCTTTCGTCCAAAGGTCGAAATCATAGCGGAAACATCTCCCGTGTAATCCGCGGAAACATCGCTACTTTAACAATCTGCGATTTTCTATCTCCATGAAACCGGTCATCCATTACTTTCGTATAACAAGAACATTTTAAAACAAAACAGCCTAAGGAAAAAACATGATCGGTCTCATGCAAAACGATTTCGCAGTACGCAAAAGTCAATGAGGAAAACATAATCCGTGGTCACGAATATCGCAAGTAATTTGTGAGAAACGCTCTCCGGTTACCTTTGCGAAAACCCCCTTACATCACTTTTACGAAAAATCCTCTGTATGGTCGAGCCAATTCATACAAAGCAACTTTCGTAAAATAAACATAATGGGTCCAACGGGTAACTGACGTAGACAGTTTTCGCTCCACAAGGTTTCTGGCTCCTGCTTTCACTCCCCGCGGTTACATCCGAGCAGGAAATAATCACGCAGGCGAACCCGCACGTGTCCTGCATCGATCCCTTAAACTTTGTCCCCCTCGGATAAAATGAAACGATTTTCATGCAACAAAAAAAATTTTATACGAACCATTCATCGTATAACTGAAACCTAAAGTGGAAGATCGTTTCTAAAAGCCATCAGCCGTAACTCAGAAAACTCCGCTATGCTTGGCACGTCTATCCCGGCAAACGCTATTTGGCCCTCGGCCAACTACGCTCTTCCGTAAAGCCCGGACCTGAATTCGGCATCCCCATTAAGGACAATCGTAAACTAACATGACCTTAATAAGGGTCATGGTCTGATCGTTTACCAACGACTTCCTTGGCGATACGGCTAAATCTAGCCTCCATGCCAATCCAAAGCTACTGAGGGACCATCGCTCCAATCGCTTAACGGCTAAAAACAACAATCCACGATTTGTTCATAGAACGCCAAGTGACTATTACGCAAGCAATTTGTCATATAACCCAGAATCGGAAATCATACGATAAACTCTTCATACCAAAACTCAGTCCTAACAACCATATGGTTAACGGAAGATTTAAACTTATCGTCAATCGATTAAGTTCTATACGCCCCGTAAACACGGCATGAAAAGAAACGCTCGTGACAAGGCTCCAAGAGTTATATGAGTCATCCTTAATATATACAATCAAATCCCGGAAGGCCAACACTTCACGAAGCACTGTGAATGTAGACGCTTCTCCCTGGGTCAAACTTACGCGACCCCTTGGTCCTGCGTCCAAACCGAAACAATAGTTTCTGGCTGCGAACATTCGCAAAACATCTCCAAAGCCCACGAACATTTCAACCATGAAATGCGGCACAAGGGAAACTCGACCTTCAGCACTGCGAGACGTCGCTAACGCTCGAAGGACATTCTTTTCCTCAAAACGTTCCAGACGAAATCCTCGTCTCTAGAACTCAAAACATACAAACACACCTCTAAATGGTAACATGCCTCTAAACTGGCATCATTTCGTTGTTGCTGATCACAACAAACGAACTCTAACGTCCTAAACAGACAAATAGCCGCCCTTCAAGGGGTAGGCTCTCTTGCAGCCGACAAGGATAAACATAGCGCGCTATACAAGAAATCCAAATTTTGGTTTAGCTCTTCGTAAAGGAAGTAGCTCGACTCACGCCCAGACAAATCATATAAGCCGACAACAATTCGCAGATTTTAAACGGTACGAGTCAGGTTAAAATCGCAAACAAGCAAAACCAAAGCTGATTTGTCATCGCAAAGCCTCAGTCCGAGAGTAAAACCTAGGTCTTGCCCTAAACCCAGCCACGCTGGATCTTGACATCTCACAGACATAGTATGGTATACGAGATCCAAAAATTTGTCTCTTCACTTTAGCCTATTCGTTTCACGAACTTTTCGCGTAAATCAGTAAACCGCGGAAAATCTCGCTTTATGCAGACAATAGGTACGGTGATCATCAGGGAACTAGGAATGAGACGACAACTCACACCCTCTTTCTCATACTTCGAAAAAACTGAAGTTCATAAATAATCAAAAAACAAATACATCAACAGCATCATGCTCGAAAGTCTCTCATGACACATAACCAGACCATATAAGTCTCGCCGGAAAACAGATCACAAGGATCTTAAACTCCAAAACGAACTACGGAAGGCTTGATCCCTACAAACAAGGGTACGTAAGCAGCCTTCGAAAGGCGCAGCCCCAATCTTACCACTTTCAACGGAGCCTTTCAACCATTAATTCCGCCTATCTTACCTGACATGTCTTATCGCTCGCAAGAACATCACGAAGGTTCTAACGAGCTGGGGGGCTAACTGTTGGTGTCAAAATCGGTCACGACGGAACCAATGACTGAAAGTCTCTAGAAAGTATTTCTTGAAACAAAAAGTCTCGGATAATTTGAAAAGAAGTTATACGAGATTTTCTCAAATTAGAATATCCACTCTCTGGTGAAGTCGAAAACGGTTATCTCAAAATAAACGGCTAGGATTATTTTTTACTTATGGGTTCTTTGTGAAACACTTCTTGAAAGTGAGATCGGAAGACTACGGGCGTGCGCGTACGAGAGTCCCCGGAAAGATCGGTCCGCTCGCCCAAGGACATCAAGATTCGATCACCACAAAAACCCTAAACACAAAAAAATCTGCCTCGAAACTTCGAAGAGGTCGTTCTCTCAAACCGTGAGGAACCAGAAAACGATCAAGATATCAAATCGAAGCCCTCGCCAAGATCTTCAGCCTGGCGCCGACGGCACGCGCCATGCGGGCCGGCCTGGCGCGGGCGGCACCCCGGCCTGGCGCCGGCGGCACCCGTCACGCGGGCCGGCCTGGCGCCGGCGGCACCCCGGCCTGGCGCCGGCGGCACCCGTTACGCGGGCCGGCCTGGCGTCGGCGGCACCCCGACCTGGCGCCGGTCGACGGCCCTCGTCCTGGTCTCGGTCCCATCGTGTTCGGTCTGATCCCATCTTGGCTTGTTTGGATCAATCATCGTGAGCTTGGGACGATCACGGCTACGGAATAAACATCCTTCGACTTGATTGGAATCGTCCTCGATGTTTTACGACAAAAACTAGAAGGATTGGATTTCTCGTAGAAGATATCGTATAAAACAAGGTCGATTAACTTGAACATCGATCCCTTAGGCTATACGGTTTATTTTTCGAGAAAAATAGTCTTTCCGAGAAATCGTATAAAATGTTCAACGACTTAAGACAAGTCCACAGACTTACTTACGATTTAAGAATTCAGGCCCAATCAGGCTATGACGGTTTATCCGATTTCCCGAACATCGGATAAACATCAAGTCACCGTAATTACGAAGATCGACGAAATTGGAATACTTCCTGAAGAGATAAGCTTGGGCCCAAAGGCGAGGTCCATCATCTTAAGGCAAACCGACCTACGAGTGAGTATATAAGGAGAGCAAGAACAGAGGAGAGGAAGATCCGAAAATCCTAGAATCTAGACTTAGAGAACTTAGAACTTAGGTGGTTAGGCAAGCGAGGCAGGACTTAGAACGTCTGGCCGCCTCTCGTTCTAGTTTTATCTTCTCCGCAGACCCCTGTTCCTCTCGGAAGGATCTAACTATACTTCTACTCAGAGCTCCGCACATAGAAACACTAGGCATTATCTTCGACATGCCCGCTTCTATGACCAACGCTCATACTAGACGAACCAGGCCCTAGAACGTCTGGCCGCCTCCTGCTCGCAAATCTCCGCTCCTCTCGGAGGGATCAGACAATTCTTTTACTTCAAAGCTCCGCACATAGAAACCCTAGGCATTATCTTCGACATGCCTGTTTCTATGACAAACGCTCATACTAGATCGAACCCGCCCAGACTGTTCGATCTCTTGTTCAATTCTTTCTAAACTGAACTACGTCCGACTAGATCCTCGAAAGGGGTACGTAGGCAGCCTTTCTTAAGGTCCAGTCTCAAATCTTAACAAAACTTTTTCCGCATTTATTCGGTCACTTGTCATTGGCTGTCGCAGAGAATCCGGACCTTCAAGGAAAGTCGGGTTAACTTGGCTTTCCTCCGCAATCTTATTCATTAAAATTGACGGTGTGAATTTTGGTTCCCACAGTAGACTTTCCGTCTTCAAGGATGTGAGCAATGTGGCTTCGAGCTTTAGATGTGATAAAAGATGAATCTTTTAAACAATCGGGAAGGCTTTGCGGAAGAACCATTGTAGATCTCGGACGATCCGGACATGGATTTTAAGGGACCAAGATGCCGCCATTGCCCGAGATCATTAGATGATTGCACGGATGGGCGCCAGGACGGGAGCGGACGAGCCTTTCCGCGAGTTTTATCGAGCGACGACCCGTTTCTTGGCTTTGATCGTCGCTTGGCTTTTCTTTCGAGGACTTTCGGGTGACGATTTCGTCATTGACCGATTTTGACCCCAACAGTTAGCCCCCCAGCTAGCTAGGAACCGTAGTGCCTGTCGGATCCTAGCTTGCGGTATAGCCGTACGGGAAGGTGTAGAGACGTAATTGTTTGCCGAAAGTCGGGGTAAATAGTGATTTTACCTTCTTTATAAGGATGGAGTAAGAAATCTCATTCTTACTTCATTATAAGAAATTTACTCTCTCTCAAAAATCCTTTCTCTCTCTTTAAGAACAATGTCTCCTGCCCATGTGACGGTGAAGCAGGAGGAGTTGGTCGAGGAGGAAACGAAGAATGCGTGTTACCGAGCCCTTGTAGGTTCGCCCCCAACACTGCCAGAGATCCCTGTTCCGAGGAGACCTCTGAGGCAGCCTGGTGCTCCTTTTGCGCCGAGCTCGGTCTCTCGTAAATATCTCAAGGTTCTTCGAGATTTTTACCAGGTTCCCGAAGTAGTCAAATTCCGGATTCCCGTTGGTAACGAGAGCGCAAGGAATCCTCCGCAAGGTTTCTTTACATGTTACGAAGCTTTCTTTACGTACTGCCGTATGTGGTTCCCGATCCCTGGTGCCATTGTTTGTGCGCTTCACCGCTTCGAACTTTCGATCAGCCAGCTCAGCGTTCCTGCCCTGGAGAGTTGGCTTGGCGTACTGATCGCTAGCTATGAACTCGGGATTGATCTTGGTCCCGATGATTTCGAAGGTCTTTGGGGCACTCGGCCGACGGGGAGCGACGGTTACTACTCCATGCTGCCTAAGAAGGATATGGCCGTGATTCAGGGGTTTACTTCGATTCCCAAATCGTGGCAGGAGCGTTTCTTCTTCATCCAAATAGATGGTGAGTCTGTCGAGGAGAGCTGCCTCCATCTATTTCCGCAAGCATAGAACTTCAACCGAGGTAATGCGATGAAAACCCTGTTGTCTGTTTCACCTTTTCGGAAGTGCGAGTTTTAGTGAAAAAGTTTCGCTTTGTAGGGAACAACCTTATTGCGCATTTGCCTGGTGACCTCTTTGTCAAGAGAGATCTTCTTCGTCAAAGGCCGTTTTTCTGGAAGTCGTTCACCCTCGAACGGATTGGAGACGCGGTTAGACTTTATCGGTCCCGAGATCCTGTCCCGTCGTATGATGCCGAACCGGTCATCGAAGCTCCTACTCGGAGGCGTAGACAGAGGTCTCGTAAGGGGAAGGAAATTGATGATGGGGAAGGCTCGGAAGATCCTTCACCGTTGGGAGAAAACCCTAGTTTTGCTCCGACTAAAAAAGGCGGAGCCAGCAGTTTTCCACCCAACAACTTCTTTGATGGCCTTCCTCTGGAGTTTACTACTGATGAGTCGCTGGAGTATAAGGAAAAACAACGGGTTTTTGCCGAGGGCTCCCAACGTGTCAACGAGGTTTGGCCCTTCGAACTTCTTAACCTTACGTTCGAATCTGTATATAAGCATGCTTGCTGATCTTGAGTTTATGCAGGGACTAAGAGTGTTTAGCGAGGCGCTTGACTCGAGTTTCCGCAAATCCAGGATTGCTAACTTCAAGACCACAGAAGCGGAGCGAGAGCTTTTCCGGTTCCGACAATAGGTAAAGGCGCAGAACGCGAAGCAAGCTGAGCTTCATGCTCGAGCTCTCGTTCGGGCGGAAAGGAGAGGAAGAAGGATGGTCGCAGCTGAGGTGGCGAGACGGGCGAAATCGTTTGCTGCTGAGTTTCGATGTTTTAAAGAAGCTCAGGAGTTTGTTGGTGATTTCCGCGAGTGTCGGGGTTCGGTCGTAAACCTTTACAAGTCTCAGAACCCGGATTTCTCCTTCGATTCAGAGATTGCTGAGATGAAGGATTTCATGGCCGAGTGTGCTCATGCTGAGTCCTTGGTTCCTCTGGTAGAAGAAAGAGTCTGGAGACTATGGGAACCTATCGAGGTTTCCGAGGATACGGTGGAGGCCGGAGCCGATGAGAACGCCGAGGGTGGTGGGAACGCTCGAGGCGTGAATGAGGAAGTTGACCAGCCTGCTAGTTCATTTGGGATTTCCGCATCCGGATTTCTCAATGTTGACTTTCTTTTGTGAATCGTATTTTTTGGCCGTGTGTGGCCGTTTTTAAGAGTTTTATTTTGCGACCGTTGGAGGTTGCATTCTTATGTTTTGGGGCTGGCCGTTGATGGCTTTGAATCCTGCCGTCTTTGCGGCTTTTATGAATATGAAAATTTGAGAGATTTCGTCTTTTGTTTTGATTTATACTTTCGTCAAGTGTAGAGGGAAGGATGCGAGTAGTCACTTCGTATCCTAACTCTTTTTTGTCGTTTGGTCCGTATGCTACTTTTAGCGAGCGTTTTAGGTGTAAGCGATAAGAGACATGTTTTGGGATCTCGTATACGATACTATTTCTGTGAGATGTCAAGATCCAGCAAGACTGGGTTTAGGGCAAGACCTAGGCTTATTCTCAGCTTTAAGGCTGTGCGATGACCGATCGGCTTTCGTTTTGCCTGTTAGTGATTTCTTCCTGATTCTTTTCGTTTAAAGTCCGCAACTAGTCGCCGGCTTATATGACTTGTGTTATAAGAATCGAGCTATCTTCGGAGTTTATCTTGTATAGCGTGCTATGATATCCTTGTCGGATATAAGAGGACCTTGTAGGTCTGACTACGAGTTTGTATTAAGTGAAACGTTTCTTGTGTGCGTCCGTCGGGGCCAATCGACGGGCGTGAGTTATTTTTAAGTCGCAGGTGGACTGTCTTTTGCGGATGATACGAGTTTTGTTATCTTTATAAGAAGTTGCGACGTCTCGCGTTTCTTTTGAAGATATGATTTTCGTTTTCCCGAAGCGTTGATACGTTTAGTGAGCATAAAAGATAGAAAGAATTTTATTAAAAATTTCGAAAAGTTCGAGTACATGTGCGGATTTTTCGCGTTTTTGTGGGAGTATAGGAGTATACGCACCCAGTCCCCCCCCCCCCCTTTTTGGCGAGGGGGATAGCTGAGCTCGCCGGGTTTCGACGAGCTGCCTACGTACCTCTTTCTAGGATCAAGCCATCTCGTAGTTCTGATAGTTGCCGCAGACGTTTTTACTCCCCATGCATCGCCGTTTCGATTGTGCTGGTCGGATCGGTTGTTTGTGCGGGGGTCGAGCTGTCTGCTTTTACGGCGGTGGACTCAGAGGCTTTGTCGCTGTCTTGAATCGTTGCCTGTTCGGATGATTCTGGATCATCTTTCTTCGAGTTCTCGGGAATGTTGTGTGATTCCTTTGCTCGTTTCGGGTTGGCCGCAGGGGTGTTCCGATCTTTTCGCAGTTTGAACTCGGCTAGGTAACAGAGTCTCGATTGTTTCTGACTACCCCAGATGGCTGCGGTTCCGGTCGGAGTCGGAAACTTGATACCGAGGTGATATGTGGATGGTACTGCCTTCATGGAGTTGATCCAAGGGGTTCCCATGATGGCGTTGTAGATGGCCGGGTTGTCGACTACTGCAAACAAGACGATCTTTGTAACTTCCTTTGCCATGACCGGGAGTTTAATTCTCCCGAGGGTCATGGTAGTGACGCCCGAAAACCCCGTCAAAGGTTTTGGCTCAGGGACGACTTCCCCAAGTGGGATCTTCATCCTGTAGAGGGTGTCGCGGAAGATGACGTTGACCGTGCTTCCTGTATCGATGAGAATGCGGCCGACTTCGAGATCCTGGATTACCAGGTCGATTACCAAAGGATCGCAGTGAGGTTTGTCGATTCCGACGGTCTCCTGTTCCTCGAAAGTGATCGTGTGGTTAGGAACATCGCTGTATGGGAACCAGTTGGAACTTGTCTCGGCTTTTCGCCCGTAGGCTTTTATCGACGAGACAGAGTCTTGGTAGAACTGTGATTCTCCGATGATCATGTTTACCCTCTGGCGACTGCTGTTGTTCCCTTGGTCGTCCTGTCTTCTTCCGCGTTTTTCCCCCGATTGATTTTCGGTCGCGCGGTCCTCGGAGACAGTTTTGTTGGTCTTTGGGCGGTCGGAGTCCAGGAGCAAGTCCTTTATACTCTTGACCTTTGATAGTTCGCCGGTGAGGAGCTTTGCGGCGAGCCGGGCGCCGAGAACCTTGCAGTTCGCAGTTGAGTGACCTCTGGTTTCGTGGAACTCGCAGTAGGAATTATCCTTGTACTGGTTCCTGGTCCAGGTGTTTCCGGAGGTTCTGCCTTGCTCCGAGTTGATGGCGTAGTTATGCTCGCCTTGGGCGTCTTCCTCTTTGTGATGGACGTTTTTGTCGTTACGAGAGGTTTTCTTTTTCGAGGACGTTTTCTGTGGTCCGTGCTTCTGCGATAGAAGCTTCATCTCTTCTTCCATGATGATGAAGTCCGTTGCCTTGTGGAGAGTATCCTGGATTGTCCGCGGCTTTTCCAGTAGTATCCACTTTCGGAACTTCGACTTGTACTAGAGAGTTTTCCTCAGGGCGTTGATTGGGACATTGTCGCTGATGCCTGTTACTCTGGCCATCACCAGCTTGAACCTTCGCATGAAGTCACGGAGTGACTCGTCTTCCTTCTGAGCTAGACTCCATAGATCCACGTCGGACGTTTCTCTGTCCATGAACATGGAGTATTGTTTGACAAACGCCGAGGCCAGTTGGCGGAAGCTTCCGATGGAGTTCTTTTTGAGCCGGGAGAACCACTCGAGCGCAGCGCCTTTGAGGTGCTCGACGAAGAGAAGACAATGACACGCGTCTCGTTCGCGCTCCGGGAGTTTGCACCGGCCCATTGCGATCTGGAAAGACTGCAGGTGCGACTTAGGATCCGTCGTACCGTCATAGACCGGGATTTTGATCTTCCCTGGGTCTGAGATGCGTGTTTCCGTGATCCGAGCGGTGAACGGCGTTTTCCGTGCTTCCTCGAGAAGTCTATCGATCTCGGGGGCGGAACTGGTCGCCTGATGGATTTGCGATTTCACCGCTTTCACTTCGGCCACGGTCTTTTTGAGAGATTCACGGAGATCATGGATCTCGCTATTGCTGCCGGCGTTCCTCCGAGCTTGTCGGCGCTGGTCCCGATAGATCCGAGTTTGATCTTCCGCGAGTTCTTCCTGCTCCATCCAGTAGAGTTCTTCTTCCTCTTCTGTCATGGGCCTATCGAAGGATACCGTCTGCCGAGCGGACTGGCTTCGGATCCTCCTGGGGTGGATGTCAGCGTCTTCATCGGAAGGATCCGATTGGTCGCTGATATCTAGATTGATGCGCTCGACGTCGCTTTCCTTGTTTCCCGTAGCCGGGAGTGGAAGGTTCTGCGAGGTCGTTTGCTGTCCTTTCGGAGCCGTTTCCTCGGGAGTGGGCTCTTTTGGGGCATCTTTTTCTCGTGCTTCGGGAGATCCGAAGTCGAGTCTTCTGCCGCGGCGTGCCTTAGTGGATCCGCGCGGCAGTTTGCTCCTCGCAGTTAAGGTGTCGACCTGTTTTGCGAGCGAGGTTATCAGCTTGTCATGTTGTTCCGCCCGTGCCTGGGCGGAGGTAAACAGTTCCTTCATCTGCCTGAGCGCCTCAGTGTTTGCATCAGCAGTGACTGCGTACGCATCTCCAGCTGGAGTCTTCTCAGCGTTGGCGTCGACGGGTGTTCCGTCTAGCGCTGGCTGATCTTTGGTGACGTCGGTAGACATGATCGAGCGTGTGCAGTTGCGAGATAGATAGATCCGTAACCCCCCCCTCCTTCTAGCGCCAAACTGTGGGAACCGAAATTAACACCGTCAAATTTCCGATAAAGATTTGTGGAGGAAAACCGAGTTAACCCGATCTTCCTTGAAGGTCCCGGATATCTGCTGGGCCGCACACGAAACAACCAGTTTTAAGTCGAGAAATAAAAATCGTAAAGTAGAGCGGAAAAAGATCTTATTTCTGAATTCGCGTTTTGAGCGTGAACAACAGGTAAGAAGTAAGCTACAAGAGCTGTCGAAAGGTCCGCTAGTCCGGCCGCCTAGATCTAACCTAGTTGAGTCGCAGCTCGCTAATGAAAACAGAAAAAGAAAGCTAAAACGCTCTAAGTGCTAAGTGCTCTGGAAGTTTTTGTGATCTGGTTTGCTTCTTGCTCAAACCTCTCCTTATATACTCCTCTTAAGACGGTCTATCTTCTCGCGGGCTGAATCGGGCTTTTTCCATTTTCGTCCATCTTCATGTTTATCGGGAAACTTGACATTTATCTTCGGAAAACTTGACATTTATCTTCTGGAAACTTGACATTTATCTTCTGGAAACTTGACATTTATCTCTTATGTGAGGATAAAGATAAACCGTCATAGTTATCCTTCTTTTTCGGAAAATCGTAAGTGGGCCGTTTTGGCCACGTTGGGCCGTTTAGGCGTTTTTACGGTTTTTCGAAAGAACGGTCTTTGAAGGTTTCGGTGTTTCCGAAGGAACCTCAATTCCTTTTATAGTTGAGATATTGGTGTTCTAGAATAACCGTGATCGTACCAAACTTGCGTAGATTGATCCGAACAAGCTAAGATGGGATCGGACCGGGCATGATAGGACCGAGACCAGGACGAGGGCCGCGGACCGACGCCAGGCCAACCCGCGTGACGGCTGCCGCCGGCGCCAGGCCGGGGTGCCGCCGGCGCCAGGACGGCCCGCGTCCCGCGTGCCGCCGGCGCCAGGCCGGCTCGCGTGACGGGTGCTGCTGGCGCCTGGCCGGCCCGCGTCCCGCGTGCCGCCGGCGCCTGGCCGTCCCGCCTCCCGCGTGTCGCCGGCGCCAGGCCGGGGTGCCGCCGGCGCCAGGCCGACCCGCGTCGCATGTGCCGCCGGCGCTGGGCCGGCTCGCGTGACGCGTGCCGCCGGTGCCAGACCATCTTGCCGTCTGTGGGTTTTTCGTTCTTCGATCTTTCCCCCGTTAGTCTTTTGCGGAAAACTTTGAGTTTGGGAAGATCTTTAGCCGTAGATTTCGAGATAATCGTTTCTAATCCAACGAGACTCCTCGAGTATCGGGATTTGAGATGGACTTGGATTTGTAGAGTTTCCGTCTTCAAGGATGTGAGCAATGTGGCTTCGAGCTTTAGATGTGTTAAAAGATGAATCTTTTAAACAATCGGGAAGGCTTTGCGGAAGAACCATTGTAGATCTCGGAAGATCCGGACATGGGTTTTAAGGGACCAAGATGCCGCCATTGCCCGAGATCATTAGATGATTGCAAGGATGGGCGCCAGGACCCTTGATGCTGGCGCCAGACGGGAGCGGACGAGCCTTTCCGCGAGTTTTATCGAGCGACGACCCGTTTCTTGGCTTTGATCGTCGCTTGGATTTTCTTTCGAGGACTTTCGGGTGACGATTTCGTCATTGACCGATTTTGACCCCAACACCGGCTCGCGTGAAGCGTGCCGCCGGCGCCAGGCCGGGGTGCCGCCGGCGCCAGGCCGGCTCGCGTGACGCGTGCCGCCGGCGCCAGGCCGGCTCGCGTGACGCGTGCCGCCGGCGCCAGGCCGGCTCGCGTGACGCGTGCCGCCGGCGCCAGGCCGGCTCGCGTGACACGTGTCACCGGCGCCAGGCCGGGGTGCCGCCGGCGCCAGGCGTCCGGTGCCAGCACGGGCGTTTAGAAGATCTCGGCGAGGGCTTCGATTTTATATCTTGATCGTTTTCTGGTTTCTCACGGTTTGAGAGAACGACCTCTTCGATGTTTCGAGGCAGATTCTTTTGTGTTTAGGGTTTTTGTGGTGATCGAATCTTGATGTCCTTGGGCGAGCGGACCGATCGTTCCTGGGACTCTCGTACGCGCACGCCCGTAGTCTTCCGATCTTACTTTCAAGAAGTGTTTCACGAAGAACCCATAAGTAAAAAATAATCCTAGCCGTTGATTTCGAGATAACCGTTTTCGACCCCACCAGAGAGTGGGTATTCTAATTTGAGAAAATCTCGTATAACTTCTTTTCAAATTATATGAGACTTTTTGTTTCAAGAAATACTTTCCAGAGACTTTCAGTCATTGATTCCGTCGTGACCGATTTTGATCCCAACAGATAACAAGTAAAGATTGAAAAAGTTCATCATCCCCTTCTTGACTCAATAAATTTTTTTTTAAAACATTTTATATGACTCAAAATAAACTAAATATCAGTAAACATCCCCCAGACTTAAATTACACTGTCCCCAGTGTAAATCTAGTCGGAGTTATGGTGAGAACATAAATCATAAGGACTCAATGTAACAAGTAAGAAGATATACCTGACCAGATTGAATATCGATCGATGTGCCAATGGAGGTATCGATCGTCAAAGGTGATGTAATGTCGATCGATATCGGCATGTCCTCGTCGGTCGATGTGATGAGCAATCGTCAACTTGGATCTGTTTTTTTTTTTCACTAACTATAACACAATATCAGTTGAAACTCCCCCATACTTAAACAACACTGCCACTAGAGTTATTCACTCTAAGATTGGTGGAAAAATAAATCATGAGGACAAAATTTAACATGGGGAAAAGGTATACCTGACTTTGATGTGAATGTCGACCAACACAGTTAAGTGGCGATCGATACTCTTGATGCTCTGTCGATCGACACAGTTAAGTGGCGATCGATCGATGCTAGTGATGCTCCGTCGATCGATGCTAGCTAGTCATCGTCGATTCTTGTGCAAATTCGTCTCCCTCGGATCTTTGTCCTTTTACCTAACATAAATAAAACACTAAAAGTTAGTAATAGAAAACTAATAAAACCTATTTTTTCGATGAACAGTGTTCTGCTACAGTAACTCCCGATTTTCTGCCACAGTGTCGATCGATTTCCTTGCCACAGTGTCGATCGTCACAGCTGCTACATTGTCGATCAATTTCCTTGCTACAGTGTGTTTGCTTCCTTTTTTTTTACCTGCAATAACTAAAGACAAGAATCTGTAATAAATGAAATTAAAACAAAATTTAAAACAAACCTTACAGTGGGTTGTCTCCCACTCAGCGCTTATTTTTTGTCATTAGCTTGACTTCTAGAGATCTGATTCATTTCGGATGAGAATGAGAACTTGCTCCAAACCAAGTCTCAATATCTACTCTCTGAAGCTTTATCATTCTTGTGTGAAAGCCTCTTCCGAAGACTCTTCTCCTTTGTATATCATCTCAGCAATAAGGAGTGCTCTGAGCTTTGCAAATGGTTGTGAGAAGCATCTGCTGCGCACTCTTGATTTCCTGATACTATCTGAGAAGTCAGGAATCAATGATAACTGAGGATCTCCCTTGGTTCTTTTTTTCTTCTTCCAATTCCTCCTCTTCTTTCCCCCAGACTTGTTTGATCGCGTGGTGGTATCTCCATCAAAAAGATTTTGACACACTTCAAACTCATTCTGCTCTGGTAGGCGATGGGTGTCGATCGATGCTGAAATTGTAGTGTCGATCGATGTTAGTTTGTCGATGTCGTTCGATACTGCTTCTTCTGGGCCTTTACCAATTTCATCTCCAAATCTCAACCCTGTCTGAGAAGCTTTTACGTGCTGACGACAATCCACTACCTTAATGTAAGAACTCAGATGCTCACCTTTATCTGGTGGGATATGATATTCAGCTTCAAATACAGCACATGGAACCACAATCTTCACAGGATCATGTATCATCTACACTCTTTTGTGAAACCCAATAGCTTCGTCTGTCCATATAGGTGGTCTCTGATGTTTAGGGACAGCACGGTGTGAGGCCTTAGACATGTACATCCTTTCCTCAATTGGTCCAGGTTCAATGGTGTATCCTGGCGACTCGTCTAACGATGGGTGTCGATCGATGAACTCGGGTGTGTGTCGATTGATGCTATCTGGTGGGTATCGATCGATGATATAGGGTGGGTGTAGATCGATGATGTAGGAACACTGTCGATCGATCTCATCAGTTTGGTATTGATCGATGCTAGCCTTTGACGAAGTCTCCATATCTTTTCTCATAGTGTTCCGCTCGTCATCAAGCTTCTCCTCCGACTCAAACAATTCCTCCAGCTCTGTAAAGACTTCCATAGTGACTTCCCTACTCGAATCCAAGTTTCCAAGTTGTTCTCTATCCTCTGACTCCATGAATTCTTCCAGTTCCAAGAAATCTTCCATAGTGATTTCATTTTCTACATATGGTTCATGAGAACAACTTGATACATCAGTGCTCTTCTCTGTCGAGTCTGCAATGTCCTGAGGACAACTCGAACTTTCAGGGATTTCGAGTGGTATTGATTGGTGACAAAAGTATGTATCAATCGATTATGAGGTGCTAGTGTCGATCGACGGTGAGGTGGTGGTGTCGATCGATGCTGAGATTGTGTGGTCGATCGATGCTGAGCTTGTGTCACTAATATCGGCTTCTTCTACTCAGCTCAGCTATTCAGATCCAATCTGTTCATCATCCTCTACCATATATTCCAGCATAGATCTCATCTCAATCTTTAGATTTGATGCAGCATCATAGAGAAATTTGTTAAAGAAGGCATTCGCAATGTCATGCCAAGTTGTGAGAGATCCTGGCGCTAGCTTCTTGAACCAATATGCTGCCTCTCCAACAAGAGTGTATTGGAAGAGTTTGCAGAAGTGGTGGTCTTCAAGGACTTCATCGAAGATAAACGAGACCAATTCCTCAACAATGTTGATATGATCCATCAGTTTCTCGTGAGGAAAGCCATGAAAGGGACGCTGTTCCATAAGAGTGACATATATAAGTTTCAGCTCAAAGTCATCCCTCTCAGCAACAACAGTACCATCAGGGATTGCAGTCCCCTGTGTATAAATCAATTGTCCTTTGCTGTTCCGAGCTTGACCTTCTTCGTCTTGTAACATCCCATTCTCATCAAAGCTCAGTATGAGTACTCCGACTTTCTCTGTCTCCACGCAAGTTGTGTTGGTTGACCCTTGATGAATATGATCATTTTGTTGAAATCAATTAATCTAATCATGCCTCAACGTATTCCTGTAATTCCCTGGGATGTGTTTAAGCGTAAAATGAGCTGCTGTCTGTTGGTGTCAGTGCCCGGATAAACAATACCGTGATGAACAGTGTCGTGATGAACAGTACCACGATGAACATTGTTTTGATGAATGTTGGGGTCGAAAACCGTCACAACGAAGTTAGTATAGAACGGTTCGATAAAAATACATATATTTTTGATTTCTTTACGAAAGAAATCGTAAAAATGGAATCCTTGCGAGGAACTCTACGACTAAATTGTGTCTTCGTTAAAAACTCGATCACTCGAAACAACGAAAGATCAACAACGGCGAAGGCTTGACTCGATCATCGCAAAGCAGCCAATGCCACGCCCGGCTCGGTCGCTAGCTCGAGCACAGGCTCGGTCGCTATAGCGACCGAACTCCATACGAAGCTCGGTCGCTATAGCGACCAAGCCCGAACACAGGCTCGGTCGCAATAGCGAGCAAGCTCCATACCAAGCTCAGTCGCTATAGCGACCGAGCCCAAACACAAGCTCGGTCGTTATACCGACTGACCTCCATACAAAGCTCGGTCGCTATAGCTACCGAGCCGCAATACAAGGGACCAAACATGCATGCGTCACGGTCCTTCCGTAGCATCCGACATCTTCCAAAATGACAATACGATGTAAAACTATGAACTCTCGACTGTCCTCATTACAACCTTCCGCAAACCACGGCTTAACCATTTCTTGATTTCCAATTAAATGGAATCCTTGGTCTGGTTTTACGATAAAAACCGCGGAAATTATCTTTATCGAAGAAACCGTAATAAACGTCCCGAATCAAAAGACGGTCCAAAAAGTCCTAAAACTTGATTCGAGGCCCACTTACGATTTCTTAAAACCCATAAACGCTATGACAGTTATGCTTGGTGAGATAAACATCAAATTCCGAGGATAAACGGAAAGTTTCCACAGATAATCCTGAAGATCGGAAAAATGAAATATCTCAATTTTTTGGACTATGACGGCTTAAGGGAAAAAGAGGAAGGCGTAAACCGACCTAGAAGGTAGAAGGGAGTATATAAGGAGTTCAAGACGAGAGGCATAGGGAGAGAACTTTTTCACAGCAAACTTAGCACTTAGAGCAATTTAGGCATTTTTCCGTTTTTGTTATTCGAGCTGCGACTCAATTAGGTTTAGCCGCCTTCGGGTATAGACTAGGAATCTCGCCGACAGCTCTCGTAGCCGAAGCATCTTACCTTGTTGCTACGCTCAAACGCGAATTCGGAAATAAGATCTTTCTTTGCTCTTTTTACGATTCCTTATTATTATTCTCGTTTTATTTAGTGTTCTGATTGCTTGGCGTGTGGTTTCTCAGATATCCGGGACCTCAGGGAAATTAGGGTTTTCCTACTTTCCTTATTTATACGATATATTGACGGTGCAAATTTCGGTTCCCACAGTTTGGCGCTAGAAGGAGGGGGTAGGCCAGATCAATCTTACTCATAGCCAGCAAACGCTCCACCTGACATGACAATTGACGACGCGACGGACTTGCAGATTCCTCTCAACGGAGTAAACAAGGACGCTCTGAACACTCCACCAGCGTATGTATCCGCGGCCAACGCACCTGCTAACGCCGCGACGCTCGACGAGTTCAAAAAGATGCTCTCTGCCTACGAAAAGAGGTCGAAAGAGCAGGATAAACTCGTGGGAACCTTGACCAAATAGGTTCAAACCCTACCGGTAAGGACCCGCGCAGTCCTTCCTCGTGGAGCTACGAAGCTCTGCGGAAGGAGGCTCGAGTTCGCAAACCCACATGATAGGCCTGGAACATCGCAGGAACGTCCCTCCGGACAAAACCCTAGCGAAACATCCCCTGCCGAGAAAAGCAACTCGAAAAATCCTCTGCCGTCCGAAAAGGACACCGAGGTGGATGAAGTCGAGCACATCGACTTGGAGCCCAGCAAAGACTCTGAGGAAGACGCCGACGTCCATCCAAGAAGAACCAGGAGCCGATCGGCTTGGGAAGATTCCCCGTTCGACAAGCCCATGACGGAAGAAGAGGAAAACCTCTACTGGGTCGAACAGGAGGAGCTGGCTGAAAAGCAAAACGAGATTACTCGCAGCAAACGCCGACAAGCTCGGAAAGCCGCTGAGGAGAATCCGGATATTCGCAATCTCCGCGAATACATCACCAAAACCGCTGCGGAAGTAAGGGTTGTGAAATCGCAGATCCATCACGCCACGAGTGTTGGGGTCAAAATCGGTCAAAGACGCGATCAACACCCGAAAGTCCTCGGAAGGAATCAAGTGACGAATAAAAACCAAGAAAAACTAGTTACTCGACGAAACGCCGGAAGGGATGATCGCATCGTAGTCCCGGACACCAGCAGGAACGGCCACGGCCTAGCCTCGGGCACCCGCACGACCGGCCTTTTCCCGGGCGCAGGGCGCCGGCTCGCCCGTGCTGGCCCCGGGCACCGGCTCGCCCGTGCTAGCCCCGGGCGCCGGCTCGCCCGTGCTGGCCCCGGGCGCCAGCTCGCCCGTGCTTGCCCTGGGCGCCGGGCACCGGCTCGCCCATGCTGGCCCGGGCGCCGGGCGCCGACTCCCCCGTGCTGGCCCCGGGCGCCGGGCGCCAGTTCGCCCGTGCTGGCCCTAGGCGCCGGGCGCCGGCTCCCCCGTGCTGGTCCCCGGTGCTGGGCGCCGGCTCGCCCGTCCTGGTCACGGGCGCCGGCGCCAGCATCCATGTACAAGTCCCGGGCGCCCGAGTACGGATTACTCGACAGGTGCGACCTTCCCCCGCAAAACGTCTCGACAACTAGTCCAACTCTACATTTTGTATCTTTGCTCGAAGACTCACCGTTCAACTTCTCGAAGACATGAAACCTGAGAATCCCATTTCGTTCTGGTCGAAATAAATCGGGAAGGCTTCGGAAGACCACCAAAAGTTCGGTTGATGAATGGAATTCGATTCATCGTATAAAACGATCACGGTTATTCTAAAAATACCAGTCATCTAGACTATACGAGGAAATGGGGTTCCTTCGGCAAAACAAGTACCATGGCAGGCTAGTCTCTCGCGAAATCGTTAAATGTTCACAGACGAAAAACGGCCCCCAGAAGGCCCAAACGCGACCAAGCAGCCCACTTACGACTTTCCAGGAGATCAAGTCGAAATGGACATGACGGCCCATGTTTATCTTTACATAAAGAGATAAATGTCAAGTTTTCCGAAGATAAATGTAAGGTTTCTTGAAGATAAATGTCAAGTTTCCCGATAAACATGAAGACCGAACGAAAATGGAAGAAGCCCGATTCATGATAGATTCGGCCCAAAGGAGGAATAGACCGTCCTAAGAGCAGTATATAAGGAGAGCTTGGGGCGAGGAGCAAAGGAAGAACTTTTGGAGAGCAATCTTAGAGCAACATAGCACTTAGAGCAACTTAGGCACTTTTTCCGTTTTTACTAGCGAGCTGCGACTCAACTAGGTTAAATATAGGAGGCTGGACTAGCGAACTCATCGACAGCTCTTGTGGCCGATCTCTTTCCTATTGTTCGCGCTTAAACGCAAATTCGGAAATAAGATCTTTTGCTCTATCTTTTTGTTCTTACGTTTTTTATATTCCGATTTATTATTTCTCCGTTGTATTGATTGTGTCGTGTGTGGCCCAGCAGATAACCGGGACCTTCAGGGAAGGCTAGGTTTACTTGGCTTTCCTCCAAATCAACAAAACTTGACAGTGCAAATTTCGGTTCCCACAGTTTGGCACTAGAAGGAGGGGGGGTACGGATCTATCTCACTCGCAACCACACATGCTCGGTCTGATATGGCGACCAACACTGACAACCCGCAAACGCACGATGGAACTCCCGTCGATGCCAACGCCGCGAACACTCCAGCTGGAAACGTATCAATGGTCACCGCCGACTCCACGATACGCGACCAGATGAAAGAAATGTTCGCCTCCGCTCAGAAACAGGCGGACGAACAAGGAAAACTCGTGGCCTCTCTCGCAAAACAGGTGGAAACCTTAACGGCGAAAGCCAAGAGCAAGGCCCCGCGAGGGATCAGAAGAGCCCGCAGCGGCAGAAGACTCAATTTCGAGACTCCGTGCGATCGAGCTGCACGCGCGGACAAGACTTCTTCAGGACAAAACCCTGAAGAACCTCTCCAACCGGGTGCGCAACCGACCACAGAGAATCTTCCACCTCCCGCTGGGTACAACGAAGAAAACAACGTCGAACGAATCGATTTGGACATTAGCGACCAATCCGATCATTCGGACGATAGCGCTGATGTTCATCCTAGAAGGACCCGAAGTCAGTCTGCCCGACAGACGGTCTCCTTCGAAAAACCCATGACAGAAGAGGAAGAAGTCCTTTACTGGATGGAAGAGGAAGAACTGGAGGAGGATCAAACTCGGATCCATCGCAACCAGCGCCGATAAGCCTGGAAGAATGAAGGTAGCAATAGCGAGATCCACGATCTCCGCGATTCTCTCGCAAAAACAGTAGCCGAGGTAAAAGCGGTGAAATCACAAATTCATCAGGCAACTAGTGCCGCTCCCGAGATCGATAGACTTCTCGAGGAAGCACGAAAAACGCCGCTCACCGCTCGGATCACAGAAACACGCGTCTCGGACCCTGGGAAGACCAGAATTCCCGTCTACGACGTTACCACAGATCCAAAGGCACACTTACAGTCCTTCAAGATCGTGATGGGAAGATGCAAACTCCCGGAGCGTGAACGAGACGCCGGTCACTGCCTTCTCTTTGTCGAGAATCTTAGTGGCGCCGCGCTTGAATGGTTCTCTCGGCTTAAAAGAATCTCCATCGGAAGTTTCCGCCAACTAGCCTCGGCATTTCTCAAAGAGTATTCCATGTTTATGGATAGAGAGACTTCCGACATGGACTTATGGAGTCTAGCTCAAAAGGAAGACGAATCACTCCGCGACTTCATGAGAAGGTTCAAACTAGTGATGGCTATAGTGACGGGTATCAGCAACAAAGTCGCGATCGACGCCCTGAGAAAAAATCTCTGGTACAAGTCAAAGTTCCGAAAGTGGATATTGCTGGAGAAACCACGGACGATCCAGGACACCCTCCACAAGGCAACGGACTTCATCGTTATGGAGGAAGAGATGAGAGTCCTATCACAAAAGCATGGACCGCAGAAAACGTCCTCAAAGAAGAAACCCTCTCGTAACGACAAGTACGTCCATCACGAAGGGGAAGACGTCCAAGGCGAACATAACTACGCCATCAACTCGGAGCAGGGAAAAACCTCCGGAAACACCTGGACCAGGAACCAGTGCAAGGATAATTCCTACTGCGAGTTCCACGACACCAGAGGTCACTCCACCGCGAACTGCAAGGTTCTCGGCGCCAGGCTTGCCGCAAAACTCCTTGTCGGCGAACTGTCGAAGGTTAAGAGTATAAAATATTTGCTCCTGGAATCCGACTGCCCAAAAACCAACAAGACCGTCTCCGAGAACCACGCGCCTAAAGGTCAATCGGGTGAGAAGCGCGGAAGGAGACAGGACGACCAAGGGAACAACAGCAGTCGCCAGAGGGTAAATATGATAATCGGAGGGTCGCAGTTCTATCAAGACTCGGTCTCGTCGATAAAAGCCTACGGGCGAAAAGCCGAGCCAAGTTCCAACTGGCTTCCGAGCAGCGATATACCCAACCACACGATCGTTTTCGAGGAACAAGAAACTGTCGGAATCGACAAACCTCATTACGATCCCCTAGTTATCGACCTGGTGATCCAGGATCTCGAAGTTGGCCGCATCCTTGTCGATACAGGAAGTACGGTCAACATCATCGTCCGCGACACCCTCTATAGGATGAACATCCCACTTGGGGAAGTCATCCCAGAGCCAAAACCTTTGACTGGGTTTTCGGGCATCACCTCCATGACCCTCGGGCGTATCAAGCTCCCGGTCATGGCTAAGGAAGTTACAAAGATCGTCGAGTTCGCATTAGTAGATAACCCGGCTATCTACAACACAATCATGGGAACCCCTTTGATCAACTCCATGAAGGCAGTACCGTCCACATATCACCTCGCCATCAAATTTCCGACTCCAACCGGAACCGCAGTAATCTGGGAGAGTCAGAAACAGTCGAGACTCTGCTACCTAGCCGAATTCAAAGTGCGAAAAGATCAGAACGCCCCTGCGGCTAACCCGAAACGAGCAAAGGAATCACACAACATTCCTAAAAACTCGAAAAAAGATGATCCAGAATCATCCAAACAGGCAACGATTCAAGACAGCGACAAAGTCTCCGAGTCCATCGCTGTAAAAGCAGACAACTCGACCCCCGCACAGACCACCGATCCGGCTAGTACGATCGGAATGGCGACACACGGGGAGTAAAAACGTCCGCAGCAACAATCAGAACTACGAGATGGCTTGATCCTCGAAAGAGGTACGTAGACAGCTCGTCGAAACCCGGCGAGTTTAGCTATCCCCCTCACCAAAAGGGGGGGGGGGAGTGGGTACGCATACTCCTATACTCCCACAAAGACGCGAAATACCCGCACATGTATTCAAAAGTTTTGAAACTTTTTCAATAAAATTCTTTCTATCGACCTTTCAATGCGTGCTTAATACAGTAACGCATAAAAACTTCGGAAAAACGAAAATCATATCTTCGGGGAAACGCGAGACGTCGCAGTTTCCCAAAGGTATCAAAATCGCATCATCCATCAAAATAGTCCACCTGCGACTTAAAAAACAAACGCCCGTCGATTGGCCCGGACGGACGAACACAGAAACGTTTCACTAATACAAAACCGTAGTCAGACCTTTTCACAAGAATAAGGTCCTCTTACATCCGACAAGGATATCATAGCGCGCTATACAAGAAAACCCGAAATTTTGGTTTAGCACTCCGGATATTCTCTGGAGATAGCTCGATTCTTACTACACAAGTCGCATAAGCTGGCGCAAAGTCGCGGACTTTAATCAGTAAGAATCAGGAAGAAATCACTAACAGGCAAAACGAAAGCCGATCAGTCATCGCATAGCCTTAAAGCTGAGAGTAAGCCTAGGTCTTGCCCTATACCCAGTCTTGCTGGATCTTGACATCTCACAGACATAGTATCAACACCAGATACGAGATCCAAAAACATGTCTCTCATCGCTAACACCTAAAACACTCGCTACAAAGTAGTACACGGACCTAGCGACAAAATAAGTGTTAGAATACAAAGTGACTACTCCAATTCTACCCCCTACACTTGATGAAAGTATAAATCAAATCACAAGGCAAATTTCTGCAAATTCCACACATAATATATATTCGAGCCGCGGAAACGGCAGAGATTCAAAGCCACCAACGGCCAGTCCCGAAATATACAAAGTTACACAACCTCCTACGGTCGCGGAATATACAAATAAACGGCCACACCCGGCCAAGCATACAACCATCAAGATATCACAACGATCCTCAGTAATCCAGGTCAAGGTATTCGGAGGTGAAGATCCCGAACGAAGTCACAGGCTGGTCAACTTCTTCATCTACGCCTTCCGCGTTTCCGCCTGCTTCGGTCTCCACTGTGTCCTCCGAAACCTCGATGGGGTCCCAAAGCTTCCGGACCCTTCCCTCGATCGGAGGAACCAAGGATTCAGCGTGAGGACATTCGCTCATGAGACCTTCCATCTCAGCGATCTCGGAGGAGAAGGAGAAGCCCGGGTTCTGCGACTTGTAAAGGTTAGCGACTGAACCCCGACACTCGCGGAAATCACCCACAAACTCTTGAGCTTCCTTCAAGCTCTCCAACTCGGTGGCGAACGATACAGCCCTCCGCGCCATCTCGGTAACGATCGCTCTCCTTCCTCTCCTTTCCGCACGCACGAGGGCTCGAGAATGAAGTTCGGCCTGCTTCCGGCCTTGTTCCTCGACTCCTTTCCGGAAACGGAAGAGTTCGCGTTCGGCTTCCTCGGCTTTGAAGCGAGATATCCTCGATCCTCGAAAGCTTCCATCGAGCGCCGCTCCAAACACCCTCATTCCCTGTATGAACTTAGGATCAGAAAAATATATATGCAGCAATGGTAATATATACGATCAAAGTTCAAAGGATAAACCTCATTGATTAGACGAGAACCCTCGGTAAATACTCTCTTCTTCTCTTCATCCTCGAGCGACTCGTCAGTAGTAAACGCTGGAGGAAGACAATCGAAAAAGTTGCTAGGCAGGGGAAACTCGCTAGTTCCACCCCCTTCCCCCGGAACAAAGCTAGGGTCTCCTCCTAGGAGCGAAGTATCTCCCGAGACCGTCTCGCATTCGACCTCTTTGCCTTTACGAGACCTATGCCTCCGCCTCCGAACAGGCAAGACAGCAACCGGCTCGACATCACACGGAACATCGGAGGGTTGAAGAATGACTCGGGATCAATGGAGCTCCACCGCATTTCGAATCCGCTCAACGGAAAAGGTCCTCCAGAAGAATGGCCTTTCCCGAAGAAGGTCTTGTTTGACGAAAAGATCAGCATGAGTGTGCGCAACGATCTTGTTCGCTGCACAATAAACAAAAGTTTTATCTTCATGCACGTTCGAAGTACAGAATTAGTCGTGTTACCGCAATCAAAGTTCCACTCCTGAGGGAATAAGTGAAGGCAGCTTTCCTCAACGGACTCCCCGTCTATTCGGACAAAGAAGAAGCGCTCGAACCACGATTTGGGGTTCGAAGTAGTCCCCTTAATTATGGCCATGTTTTTCCTTGGGATCACGGAATACACACCTTTGATCGACGTTGGCTTAGTATACCAAAGTCCCTCGAAATCGCTAGGGCTAAGGTCCATGCCTAACTCGTAACTCGAGACTAGCACGCCAAGCCAACTCTCTAAGGACGGGACGGTGAGCTGGCTGATAGAAAGTCCGAAAGAACGAAGCGCACCGAAAATGGCACCAGGAATTGGGAACCACATGCGACAGTACACGAGAAAGGCTTCATAACAACTAAAGAAGCCCTGCGGAGGATTCCTTGCACTCTCGCCAGCGGTCGGAATCCGGAACGTAACCCCACTTGGAACTTGGTAAAAGTTTCGATGAATCGTGAGGTACTCAGGAGAGACCATGCTTGGTGAGAAGGGCGCGCCCGGCACCCTCGGAGGTCTCCTGGGGATGGGGATGTCCCGCGGAGGCGGACTCGAGCCACATAAAGCTTTGTAGTATGCCTCCCTCGTATCTTCCTCAACTCCTTCCTCGTGCTTTGGCGCAACCACTTCGTCGACGGGAGAATCACCCGAAGATGAGTGAGAAGAAGAATTCCTTTTAGAGGATCTTGATCTTGAAGACATTTTTTCTTGAGAGAGAGACTTTAGAAGGTGAAATTCTTGTGATGAAGTAAGAATGGCTAAAAATTCTTACTCCATCTTTATAAAGAAGGAAAAAGTTACTATTTACTCCGATTTTCGGCAAACGATTGCGTCTCCATACCTTCCCATCTAGCTACACCACGAGCTAGGACCTTTTACCAAAAACCACGGTCCTAGCTAGCTGGGGGGCTAACTGTTGGGGTCAAAATCGGTCAAAGACGCGATCAACACCCGAAATTCCTCGGAAGGAATCAAGTGACGAATAAAAACCAAGAAAACTAGTTACTCGACGAAACGCCGGAGGGGATGTTGATCGCATCGTAGTCCCGGACACCAGCAGGAACGGCCACGGCCTAGACCCGGGCGCCGGCGCAGGCACGACCGGCCTGGCCCCGGGCGCCGGCTCGCCTGTGCTAGCCCCGGGCGCCGGCTCGCCCGTGCTGGCCCTGGGCGCCGGGCGCCGGCTCACCCGTGCTGGCCCCGGGCGCCGGGCGCCGGCTCGCCCGTGCTGGCCCCGGGCGCCGGGCGCCGGCTCGCCTGTGCTGGCCCCGGGCGCCAAGCGCCGGCTCGCCCGTGCCGGCCCCGGGCGCCGGTTCGCCCGTGCTGGCCCCAGGCATCGGGCGCCGGTTCGCCCGTGCTGGCTCCAAGCGTCGGGCGCCGGCTCGCTCGTGCTGACCCCGGGCTCCGGTCACCGGCTCGCCCGTGCTGGCCCCGGGCGCCGGGCGCCGGCTCGCCCGTGCTGGCCCCGGGCGCCGGGAGCCGGCTCGCCCGTGCTGGCCCCAGGCGCCGGGCGCCGGCTCGCCCGTGCTGGTCCCGGGCCCCGGGCGCTGGCTCGCCCGTGCTGGTCCCGGGCGCCGGGCGCCCGCTCGCCTGTCCTGGTCACGGGAGCCGGCGCCAGCATCCATGTACAAGTCTCGGGCGCTCGTGTACGGACTACTCGACAGATGCGACCTTCTCCCCGCAAAACCGTCTCGACAACTAGTCCAACTCTACATTTTGTATCTTTGCTGGAAGACTTACCATTCAACTCCTCGAAGACATGAAACCTGAGAACCCCATTTCGTTCTTGTCGAAATAAAGCGGGAAGGCTTCGGAAGACCACTAAAATTTCGGTTGACGAATGGATTTCGATTCATCGTATAAAACGTTCACGGTTATTCTAAAAACACCAGTCATCTAAACTATACGAGGAGTTGGGGTTCCTTCGGCAAAACAAGTACCATGGCATGCGTGCGGTGAAATGTTCACGGACGAAACAACGGCCTCAAAAGGCCCAAACGCGACCAAGCGGCCCACTTACGACTTTCCAGGAGATCAAGTCGAAATGGACATGACGGCCCATGTTTATCTTTACATAAAGAGATAAATGTCAAGTTTCCAGAAGATAAATGTCTGGTTTCTTGAAGATAAATGTCACGTTTCCCGATAAACATGAAGACCGACGAAAATGGAAGAAGCCCGATTCGCGATAGATTCGGCCCAAAGGAGGAATAGACCGTCCTAAGAGGAGTATATAAGGAGAGCTTGGGGCGAGGAGCAAAGGAAGAACTTTTGGAGAGCAATCTTAGAGCAACATAGCACTTAGAGCATAGCGAGCTGCGACTCAACTAGGTTAGATATAGGAGGCTGGACTAGCGAACTCATCGACAGCTCTTGTTGCCGATCTCTTTCCTGTTGTTCACGCTTAAACGGAAATTCAGAAATAAGATCTTTTGCTCTATCTTTTTGTTCTTACAATTTTTATATTCCGATTTGTTATTTCTCCGTTGTATTGATTGTGTCGTGTGTGGCCCAGCAGATATCCGGGACCTTCAGGGAAGGCTATGTTTACTTGGCTTTCCTCGTAATCAACAAAACTTGATAGTGCAAATTTCGGTTCCCACAACAAGTGCTGCCCCAGAAATCGACAGATTACTCGAGGGAGCTCGTTCGACGCCTTTCACCGCACGCATCTCCGACACCAAGGTGTCTAATCCAGGGAAGCTCAAAGTACCGATTTACAACGGTACTACCGATCCTAAAGCGCATCTCCAGGCATTCCATATCACTATGGGAAGGGCTAGATTCAAAGAAGACGAAAGAGACGCAGGCTATTGCCGTCTGTTTGTCGAGAATCTGGAGGGAGCGGCGCTCGAGTGGTTCGCTCGCTTAAACTCCATCGGAAGTTTCCGCCAGCTCGCATCGGAATTTCTCAAACAGTACTCTATGTTCATAGATAGAGAAACTTCCGATGTCGACCTCTGGAGTCTGTCCCAGAGAGGGGACGAGCCCCACCGAGAGTTCATGGGTCGGTTCAAACTGATCATGTCAAGGGTCAGCAGAATCAGCGAAAAAGTTGCAGTAGACGCGCTTAGGAAGACGCTCTCGTACAAGTCGAAATTTAGAAAGTGGATAACACTCGAAAAAACTCGCACGATCCAAGACGCTCTCCACAAAGCCTCGGACTACATAATGATCGAAGACGAAACGAAAGTCCTGTCGCAGAAACATAAGCCGACGAGGAATTCTTAGAAAGATGCAGATCCGAAATCGAAAAAGAAGACCTCTCGTAACGATAAGTACGTCCACCACGAGGGGGAAGAGCTCCAAGGCGCACACAACTACGCGATCAATTCGGAGCAGGGCAAAGCTTCGGGGAACACGTGGACTCGCAACTAAAATTACTACGAAAACATCTACTGCGAGTTCCATCAGACCAGGGGCCAATCCACGACAACCTGTAAAGTCCTGGGGGCGAGGCTGGCCGCGAAGCTGTTTGCTGGAGAACTCTCTGGAGTAACCAGCGTCAAGGATCTCATCCTCGACACCGATCGTCCACCGAGACCCAAAAAAAACCCTCCCGCGGAAAACTCCTCTCCAAGAAATCAGGCAGCAGATAAACGCGGAAGGAGATCGGACGACAAGGGGAACGATAACAACCGCAGAAGGGTGAACATGATCATCGGGGGATCGCAGTACTGCAAGGACTCGGTCTTGGCCATCAAAGCCTACCAACGGAAAGCCGAGTTAAGTGCGAAGTATCCCACATGGTCTCCTCCCCGAGATGGTCAGGACAATTCGGTGACATTCACGGAAGAAGAAGCCAGCGGAATCGATCAGCCTCACTGTGACCCCCTCGTCATAGATCTCGTGATAAGGGATCTTGAGGTCGCGAGAGTACTTATCGATACCGGAAGCACAGTCAACATGATCTTCCGCAACACCCTCAAAAGACGGAACATCGAGCTCGGAGAAATCACCACTGTGCCTAAGCCATTGACGGGTTTCTCCGGACAAACTTCTATGACTCTAGGATCCGTCCAGCTACCCATCATGGCAAAAGATGTCACGAAAATAGTTGACTTCGCAGTGGTAGACAGCCCGGCTGTCTACAACGTGATCATGGGAACTCCGTGGCTAAAGGCCATGAAGGCCGTTCCCTCAATGTATCACCTGGGCGTCAAATTCCCAACAAGAACTGGAATTGCAGCCATCTGGGGTTGTCAAAAACAGTCGCGACTTTCCTTCTTGGCGGAACATAAGTTAAGACAGATCACGAAAACCTCCATGGTAAAACGCAAGCGCACTCAGCCTCCTGCAGAAGATTCTCCGACGAAAGACGCGGCGACATCTTCCGCAGAAGCAAACTCGGAAATCGGAGCGCAATACGGTTCCGACGACGACATCGCAACTCAACGGGAAGAGAAAAATCCCGACAAGGACGTCGACCCTGCGACTAAGGCGGTCGACGCGCCACGAACCGCCGAGTAAGACACATTCACGGCACAAACTGAACTACGAGACGGCTTGATCTCCGAAAGGGGTACGTAGGCAGTTTGTCGAAAGACAAACTCAGCTGTCCCCCTCTCTAAAAAGGGGGGGGGGAGTAGCTACGTATACATACACTCGTATACTCCACCAAAAAATCAAGATGTCCGACCAGTTTCGAGACATTTTTGAAACTTTTTACAACACCTAACCGACAGTGAGGTCCTAAAAAACCTCGACAACTAATAAGGGAAAATCAACTTTAAGCACTGCGAGACGTCACAAACGCCTAAAGAGGATTATTTCCCAAAGAAAAAACTCACTAAACTCCTCTTCGAAAACTCACGCTCCTCTACAAGTAATAAATGGTAACATCTACCTCCAAGTTTGTTGCTGATCACATCGAACTCCTAACGTCCTAAACAGACAAAGTCGTCCCACAAAGATGACTCTCGTACATCCGACACAAGGATAATAGCGCTATAAAAGAAATCCAAAATTTTGGTCAGCACTTCTAGGAGACTTAAAAATTGTCCTTAGAGAGATGCTCGATTCCAACCAGACGAGTCGTATAAGCCTAGAACCTATCGCGGACTATAAATCGGTATGGAATCAGGTTGAATATATAACGGGATACGTAAGACGAGTTAGTCATCTCACACCCTAAATCTAGAAGTAAACGTAGGTCTTGCCCTAAACCAAGCACACTGGTCTCTAACATCTCAAGGCATGATATCAAAGATACGAGATCCTAAAGCATGCCTCTGTGCGTATATCAAACGTCCTCAGAAATTCCCGCGACATCCCGACGTCACGGAAAAATTCTCGAAACGGACCTCGAATACATCCTTCCACCTTGGAAAAAAAAATTTTGAGATGACAACTCATAAATTTTCTCCTACTCATGAAAAACGCAAATCCAATTTTCAATCATTAAAAGCCGCAGTGCAGCAGGGATTCAAAGCCACAAGCGGCCAGTCTCGAAAATAAAAACACGGCCATTAGAGGCCGGAACAAACGCAAACTCCGAAAACACGTAAAATAAAGACCACAATCTTAAACCTAGACCTCTCTTTCACCCGCCTCGCTCGGGGCCGCCTCATCTCCATCCTCTCCAGCCACGGAACTTCGCCTCTCGGGATCCTCCACAGATAGCGCCAATGCACACTCGGATCGCAGGTCAGACAACAAAAGCTCGAAGCTCCTGTCCACGGCCACCAGATCAGCCTTATGGACTGATAAGTCATCCTCCTCGGACTGAAGAGACGGAGGGGATTCGCCTTTGAGCGCGCGGATAACCGCCATCCCGCCATAGATGCCCGCCGAGGCCAGGTCCCTGCTGTAAACACGCTCGAGGGAACTCAGGATCTCAGTGAAAAATCCGTCATGCGGGCCTGAAACTCGGTATGCAAAGCACCCTTGGCGTCTTCAACGCTGCGACTCATCAGCTTCTCACTGGCCTCGGTCTGGCGCTGAAGTCGACGAGCCTCCGAAGCCTTAGCCTTCCTGGCTTTCTTCTCTTTGATCAAGGCACTTGCTGTCTTCCCGAGATCCCTCTCAAGCTCGCCAATCTGCTCCTCGAACTTGGATGCCTTAGCGGAGTAGGAATCCTTCAGCGCCGTCATCGTGGCCCGGAACTCAGATATCTGGCCCTGCGCTTCTTCGAGCTCCCTGGCAAGGCGAGCGGCCTCAGTGCTACAGTCGCCGATCATCCCGTCGATAAGGGAGATGAACTGCAAGGATAAAATCATATTAATAAGCGTAAGGAAAAATGTAAGGGTAAGTTAAAGCCTATGCAACATACCTTTCCGCGGAGCACCAGTGCAATACGCAACCCCTCCGGCAGCGAAAAATCTCCTTCGGCGCGTCGCACACTTTCTCTTTCGAGTCCAAGCGGAAGTGACCGGAGCAGCGCTAGGAGCGCGCAGCGCCAGAACGATCTCCTTCCTAGCTGGAAGGGGAGGCATTGGCTCGACAGCCCTCTCCTTCTCGTCAACAACAATCGGAACCATCGACGACCCTGAGGGCTGGGTCAGAACTCCGAGAGAATGCGGCTCAGATTGCTCTCCGACCTCTGGCGGAATCGAAACCTCTGAACCGGAAGCTGGGACGTCCGCCGCAGCAGGAGGAGCTTGATTCTCGTCGTCGGCTCGGATGATTTCCTTCTCGGCCTTGCGGCGAGCCATCTTCTCGCGGAAGGAGAGATAGCTGGCGACACAAGCAGACTCGAAGGTAGGTTTGACGGCCGGAGCAGGCGAAGCCTCAGTCATCTCAACATCGGAACTCTTCTTGCCATCTTGAGAGGAAGACATCTTGCCATCTTGAGAGGAAGACATCTTTATAAAGGTATGGGTGTGTAATTTTTTTTAATAAAAAATATGTATGTATTCATATGTTGGATACAAATTCCCTTCTTGTGTGAATATTTTTACGAACTTACGAATACGAAATTCATCCAATACGACTATCTCGTCCGACTCGCCATAACGCACGCTAGAATCTCTACACGATTCTAACGAACTGGGAGGCTAACTGTTGGGGTCGAAAACCACCACAACGAAGTTAAAATCGAAACGTTCAATAAAAATATATATATATCTTAGATTTCTTTACGAAAGAAATCGTAAAAATCGAATCCTTGCGAGGAACTCTACGACTAAATCATGTCTTCGTTAAAAACTCGATCACTCGAAACAACTAAAGATCAACAACGGCGAAGGCTCGGCTCGATCATCGCAAAGCAGCCAACGGCACGCCCGGCTCGGTCGCTATAGCGACCGAGCCCAAACACAGGCTCGGTCGCTATAGCGACCGAGCTCCATACAAAGCTTTGTCGCTATAGCGACTGAGCCAAAACAAAGGGTCGGTCGCTATAGCGTTCGAGCCCAAACACAGGCTCGGTCACTATAGCGACCGAGCTCCATACGAAGCTCGGTCGCTATAGCGACCGAGCCGCAATACAAGCTCGGTCGCTATAGCGACAAAACATGCATGCGTCACGGTCCTTCTGTAGCATCCAACATCTTCCGAAATGACAATACGATTTAAAACTATGAACTCTCGACTGTCCTCATTAACCCCTTCCGCAAACCACGGCTTAACCATTTCTTGATTTCCAATCAAATGGAATCCTTGGTTTGGTTTTACGATAAAAACCGCGGAAATTATCTTTATCGAAGAAACCGGAGTAAACGTCCCGAATCAAAAGACGGTCCAAAGAGTCCTAAAACTTGATTCGAGGCCCACTTACGATTTCTTAAAACCCATAAACGCTATGACAGTTATGCTTGGTGAGATAAACATCAAATTCCACAGATAAATGAAAAGTTTCCGCAGATAATCATGAAGATCGGAAAATGGAATATCTCCATTTTTTGGACTATGATGGCGTAAGGGCAAAAGAGGAAGGCGTAAACCGACCTAGAAGGGAGTATATAAGGAGTTCAAGACGAGAGGCATAGGGAGAGATTTTTTTCACAGCAAACTTGGCACTTAGAGCAATTTAGGTATTTTTCTGTTTATGTTATTCGAGCTGTGACTCAATTAGGTTTAGCCGCCTTCGGGTATTAGACTAGGAATCTCGCCGACAGCTCTCGTAGCTGAAGCATCTTACCTTGTTGTTACGCTCAAACGCGAATTCGAAAATAAGATCTTACTTTGCTCTTTTTGCGATTCCTTATTATTATTCTTGTTTTATTTCGTGTTCTGATTGCTTGGCGTGTGGTTTTTCAGATATCCGGGACCTCAGGGAAATTAGGGTTTCCTACTTTCCTTATTTATACCATATATTGACGGTGCAAATTCCGGTTCCCGCAATGAACATTGTTTTGATAAACAGTACCACGATGAATAGCATCGCGGTGAACAGTGTCCGGATGAAAAGTATCTTGATGAACAGTACCATGATGAACAGTACCTCGATGAACAGTATCAGTCGATTCAGGATGAACAGTATCGGTCGATATGGGATGAACAATGTCGATTGATTCAAGATGAACAGTGTCGATCGATTCTGGATGAACAATGTCGATTGATTCGGGATGAACCGTGTCCGGATGAACAGTGTTTTGGTGAACAGTGTTGCAATGAACGGTACCTCGGTGAACAATACCGGTATAAACAGTGTCGTGATGAACAATATCAATCGACACGGGATGAACATTGTCGATCGATGTCGGATGAACAGTGCCGATCGATGCGGGATGAACAGTGTCGATCGACAGCGAATGAATAGTGTCGATCGACACGGGATAAACAGTGTCGATCGACACGAGATGAACAGTATCGATCGACAGAGAATGAACAGTATCGTAATGAACAATATCCCAATGAACAGTAGCGAGATGAACAGTAGCGAGATGAACAGTACCTCGGTGAACAATACCGGGATGAATAGTGTTTTCCGACACATGATGAACAGTGTCGTTCGATGCTTGGTTCGCGCTGTCGATCGATGCTGTTTGGAGGGTGTTGATCGATTCTTCCCTCGTAGACTTACGGATCGTGCATAAACCAGCTGACTCCTTCTTTGAAAACCCCAAAAATCATCTTCTCATTGCTTCGTGGTACTTGATCTATGTACCTGAAACACAAGTTAAAATTTTTTTTTTGAGTTTTTGCAATATTAGTAAAAACCTAGACTAAATATAACTAGATGAGATATAATGGTGATCAAAGCTCTCCGGCAACGGCGCCAAATTTGATATCACTCAAATTAGCCTAAGGAGTGATTTATACTCTCTCAAATAAGAGGTCTAGTTGTAGCACTTAGAGATCGAATCCACAGAGAGCTAGGGCACACACTAGATCTAATAGTTATATGATTAAGCTAGACTAATGATTATAAGACAGTAAATAAATAAATAAAGCAGTAGATAAAGCAGTAAACAAGGTGAACAAGACAATTGTTCAGCTTGGCAAAGAGTTGTTTGATGGAAGGATTGTATGCTAGAACAAGGGTTTCTATTCAGGAAGTCAGGATTATAATAGTATGAATGCTTATGTGAGATGCTTGCATGATATTAAAGAACCCAACTATAACAATAACTTTAACTGTCGTCATAAGTTATCTATTACTAGAACCAATGAGACTCCCATTGGTGAAACATAAGAAGGCGTCGATCGACCTGCTGTCGCACGTATCGATCGACAGTGCCTCGCGTCAATCGATCGATGACTCTATAGGAGTATCGATCAATGCGCCTCTAGTAAGCTTTAAGTGCGAGGTTGATAACAGTTCGCTTAAGGAGTTTGCCAAATCAGCTGTCGCTTGTTTCCAGCAAATTTCTAAGTTCAAAGAAGATAGATCCAGGGATTGCATCAATTGTCATCATGTATAGGTTAGCCACTCCTATACAAGCATTAAGAACAATCTTCTAAAATGAATATCACATGCTTAAGTATTCATATTTGTTGCTAATCCCTCAAAACCTATCTGAACCCTAAACCTAACAGGTGGATCTATTCAGACATGAAGTTTGTCACAGAAATCATAGATGAATAGATATGAAATTGCAATAGATATTAAAACAAAAACCAATGGAGTTCCAGGAGGACTCTGAAGGAGTTCCTCCCTTCTCTCCTAACTTGGAACAATGGAATAGAAAAGCACAAAGAAAAACATAAAGAGCATAGCCATCAACAATGGCTTAGAAAACACATAAATGGGGTTTTAGGTCGTGCAGGGGCATCTTGGTAATTTGTGGTAACCTCTGGGCTTCAGTCGGTCATAAATTAAGCTCGTCCCACATTTTGAGATCCATATCGATCGACACCAAGGCTGTGGCGTCGATCGACATCCATTCATCTTCTCTTCTCGACAGCTTCCTCTCGCGAGGCAGACTGACCACTTTTCAGTAAAACGGGCATAACTTTTGTTACAGGATGCCGATTGACCCCAAAACGGTGGAATTGGAAAGCTAGCTCAAAGTTCTATCTTGTGTCAAAATATGGACTCAATCTAACGGTTGGAAGGTCTCCATCCATAGCTAAACATATAACACGTCTGTGCAGTCCTGCACTTCGAAAGACTCCAAAAGACATCAAAATCACCATATTTCTACAAAACGTGCCTAAACCTGTAAATACACTAAATAGACTCCAAAACATGATAAATATATCTTAAAACACTCATATACCATGGGTAAAAGTGGGTCAAATTCATGGTATATCAGTCCTCGACCGACGACGCCCCTAACGAGACGATCCTTTTCGAAGAGCGGGAAACCGTCGGAATCAACAAACCTCACTGCGACCTATTGGTTATCGATTTGGTAATCCTAGAACTCGAAGTAGGAAGGATCCTTATCGACACGGGAAGCACAGTCAACGTCATCTTCCACGACACTCTCCGAAGGATGAATATCGAACTCGGAGAAGTCGTCCCAGAACCAAAACATCTGACTGGTTTCTCAGGTGCAACATCCATGACCCTCGGATCAATTAAACTCTCAGTCATGGCTAAAGAAGTCACAAAAATTGTTGACTTCGCTGTAGTCGATAACCCGGCCATCTACAACGTCATCATGGGAACTCCTTGGATCAACGCCATGAAAGCGGTACCATCGACTTACCACCTCGACATCAAGTTCCCAACTCCAAACGGGACAGCAGTACTATGGGGATGCCAGAAACAGTCCAGGCTCTGCTTATTAGCCGAGCATAAACTACGACAAACTCGGAACACCCCCGTGGTCAACCCGAAGCGAGTTAAGAAAACTCAGAACGCTCCCGAGAGCTCCATAAAAAGTGATCCAGAATCACCCAACCTGGCAACGACTCAAGACAGTGACATAGCCCCTGATTCCATCGCCTTACCAGCGGAGAGCCCGACTCCTGAAACGGCCATCAACCCAACTGAAGCCTCAACGGCCAAAGTGACTGGAACGGCCCCGTCCAGCGAGTAAGAACACCGGCAGTAACACACAGAACTACGAGATGGCTTGATCCTCGAAAGAGGTACGTAGGCAGCTTGTCTTATCGACAAGTTCAGCTATCCCCCTCATTATAAAAGGGGGCAGTGGGTACGTATACTCCTATAGTCCCACAAAGTCTGAAATATTCGTGCATGTACTCGATATTTTTGTAACTTTTTCAATAAATATTTTCTTCTGGTCTCACAATTCACTTGCAATAAGCCATAGTAATCTGAGATTGGCCTAAGAAACGCCGGAAATAATGGCCTCCGAAAATGCATACCGCCCAAGCAGTCCTTGGGCGAAAGCTAATTCCTACTAACAATGGTTCAAACTCACGGTCAAGCAAGACCGGAAAAATACATCTTCTCCAAAAACCAAGGTCGTAACCATCCCAAAAGCAAAAGACATATCTTCGGGAAAACGAGATGTCACAAATATTCCTCGAAAGATATCATCCAAACACGCAGTCCATCCGTGACTCTAAAAATACAAAATTCCCATCGATTGGCCCCGACGGACAAATCCAAAAAACATTCTCAAAAAAAGAACTCGTAGTCAAACCTTTCATAAACACTAAAGGTTCTCTTACATCCGACAAGGATACCATAGCGCGCTATACAAGAAAATTAGCACTCCAAACGGTCTTTGGAGAAAGCTCAATTTTTATCACACAAGTCGTATAAGCCGGCGCCCAAGTCGCGAACTTTAATCGATAAAAATCAGGTAGAAATCGCCAACTCAGCAGCGATCGCCCTCTTCGCTTTCCTCTCCGCACGAAGGAGAGCTCGGGAATGGGACTCGGCCTGCTTGCGATCTCGTTCCGCGACCTCGTTCTGAAAGTGGATAAACTTCCTCTCGATCTCTTCGGCCTTGAAGTGCGAAATACACGCCTCTCTAAAACCTCCGTCAAGCACTGAGTTGAAGACCCGCATTCCCTGCACGAATCTAAGATCAGATACGGAAACAACAAACAAATACTTGTCAAAAAAAAAATTCAGAGACCAAACCTCGTTGATCAACCGAGAACCTTCCGCGACCACTCCTCTCCTTGATACTTCGTCGAGTGACACTGGAGTAGTGAAACCGGGAGGGAGGTTGGCAAAAAAGTCGTCCAGAAGGGGAGCCTTGCTGGTTCCACTCCCATCACCCGGGACAAAACCCGGGTTCCATCCGGGTAATGGAAGGTCTTCCGAGACAAAGTCTCCATCTACGAGAGCGATTTCCTTGTCCTTCCGGGGCCTAACTCTCTCCCTCCGAACAGGAGAAGCATCATGATTTGTCTCATCCATGTCCGATGCATGTAAAGGACGAGGGACGCCTTGCAATTGATAGAGTGCCATTGCATCCCGGATCCTGTCTAGGGTAAAGGAATCCCAAAAGAACGGACCGTTGCGGAGAAGGTCTCACTTAGCTTATAGGTCCCTAGGAGGCGTGAGAAGTGTTGGGGAAAAATATTCCATGAAGAGATTACTCCAGCTACCATGTTCCTTCCTCCGGATTCCAGGACCCAGACCTCCGGGTCCCCGTTAAAAGGAATTCCGAAACTACCCTCGGGAACTACCCTTTCTTCCGGGAAAATGGAAATATTCCTTAATACAAGGAAGAATAGCTTAGACACGAAGGGATCCTCTTAAATCAGAGAAAAAGAGGAAGTATTCCAATATATATGGCCTTCCTAAAGAAAATTGGAAATATTCTATTATCTAAGAATATAATGAATATTTCCAAATCCTAAGAGGGAGGCACGACCTCCACTATAAATATAGGTTTATAAACCTAAAGACAGGAGGTCAACACGTTTATCCACCGAGCTCACAAGTTCTACAGCCACCAAGGCAAGACTCTATACCTAGAAGACCACCTTCATCGATGTGCTTACAACCGACGAATCCCAGCGATTACTATCAACAAGAAGACATCTTATGCTCACTGCAGCACATCTACAACTCGGTTTACTGGCTCAGACCATGTTCTCCTCCTCATCAGCAGGAATACTCCATGCCCATTGAAGCATACGGAAGGTCCATGCTCACTGTAGCATACCGATAAGACTACCATCTGTTCCGGCCATGCGCCCTCTAGAACAGATGACTCCTATTAACTATACAGAGCCACGTGCTCCTTAAGCCAAGTGCCCACTAGGCTACGAGCCTCCACTAGGCCACGCGCCTCCATCAGGCTACGCACCTCCATTAGGCTACGAGCCTCCATCTAGGCTACACGCCTCCGCCTATACGTGAACTACGAACGGCTTGATCCCCCACTGAAGGGTACGTAGGCAATCCCCACTGAAGGATGCAGCTATAAAACCAAACATCTTCCATGGTCCTATGCTTAGATCCCCAAGGACCGACCATGGGGCTAGGACCATCGACTATAGACCATGAAGACCCTGCAATCTCCACTATAGATAGGCATTTCCTTTCTAACAACCGACCTTCCCTACTGCTACTAAGGCACTGACGATACGCATCGAACCATACCCGTATGTCACTACTCTCAGAGCAGGATCTCCTGGCTTATCCACGACCAAAGCAGGAGAAAGTACCACGACGACCAGTCTCCTTCTTCCTATCATTCCGAAAATACCCTAACAATTTGGCGCTAGAAGGAGGGGCAGTCATATACTACTTGATGATGGTGATTGGTGGAAGAGACATTACATCCATTCCCTCAGAATACTTCAACCCCAGCCATATACGGCCAAGAAACTACGTATTCTCACCAGATCTAAACCGCACACAGCTGGAAACACCTCTTCAAGGGAGGATAACACAACGCTAAACAGAAGTAAAAAGGTCCAACACAGGGATTACCAACCGGTTCCTACTGGTTCCTGCTGGTTCTGGGTCCTAACCTCAGATCAGACTCTCTGCAGTCCCTGGTTCCGGCTGGTTCCGAAAATGCATACCGCCCAAGCAGTCCTTGAACGAAAGCTAATTCCTAATAACAATGGTTCAAACTCACGGTCAAGCAAGACCGGAAAAATACATCTTCTCCAAAAACGAAGGTCGTAACCATCCCAAAAGCAAAAGACATATCTTCGGGAAAACGAGATGTCGCAAATATTCCTCGAAAGATATCATCCAAACACGCAGTCCATCCGTGACTCTAAAAATACAAAATTCCCATCGATTGGCCCCGACGGACAAATCCAAAAAACATTCTCAAAAAAAGAACTCGTAGTCAAACCTTTCATAAACACTAAAGGTTCTCTTACATCCGACAAGGATACCATAGCGCGCTATACAAGAAAATTAGCACTCCAAACGGTCTTTGGAGAAAGCTCGATTTTTATCACACAAGTCGTATAAGCCGGCGCCCAAGTCGCGAACTTTAATCGATAAAAATCAGGTAGAAATCGCCAACTCAGCAGCGATCGCCCTCTTCGCTTTCCTCTCCGCACGAAGGAGAGCTCGGGAATGGGACTCGGCCTGCTTGCGATCTCGTTCCGCGACCTCGTTCTGAAAGTGGATAAACTTCCTCTCGATCTCTTCGGCCTTGAAGTGCGAAATACACGCCTCTCTGAAACCTCCGTCAAGCACTGAGTTGAAGACCCGCATTCCCTGCACGAATCTAAGATCAGATACGGAAACAACAAACAAATACTTGTCAAAAAAAAAATTCAGAGACCAAACCTCGTTGATCAACCGAGAACCTTCCGCGACCACTCCTCTCCTTGATACTTCGTCGAGTGACACTGGAGTAGTGAAACCGGGAGGGAGGTTGGCAAAAAAGTCGTCCAGAAGGGGAGCCTCGCTGGTTCCACTCCCATCACCCGGGACAAAACCCGGGTTCCATCCGGGTAATGGAAGGTCTTCCGAGACAAAGTCTCCATCTACGAGAGCGATTTCCTTGTCCTTCCGGGGCCTAACTCTCTCCCTCCGAACAGGAGAAGCATCATGATTTGTCTCATCCATGTCCGATGCATGTAAAGGACGAGGGACGCCTTGCAATTGATAGAGTGCCATTGCATCCCGGATCCTGTCTAGGGTAAAGGAATCCCAAAAGAACGGACCGTTGCGGAGAAGGTCTCACTTAGCTTATAGGTCCCTAGGAGGCGTGAGAAGTGTTGGGGAAAAATATTCCATGAAGAGATTACTCCAGCTACCATGTTCCTTCCTCCGGATTCCAGGACCCAGACCTCCGGGTCCCCGTTAAAAGGAATTCCGAAACTACCCTCGGGAACTACCCTTTCTTCCGGGAAAATGGAAATATTCCTTAATACAAGGAAGAATAGCTTAGACACGAAGGGATCCTCTTAAATCAGAGAAAAAGAGGAAGTATTCCAATATATATGGCCTTCCTAAAGAAAATTGGAAATATTCTATTATCTAAGAATATAATGAATATTTCCAAATCCTAAGAGGGAGGCACGACCTCCACTATAAATATAGGTTTATAAACCTAAAGACAGGAGGTCAACACGTTTATCCACCGAGCTCACAAGTTCTACAGCCGCCAAGGCAAGACTCTATATCTAGAAGACCACCTTCATCGATGTGCTTACAACCGACGAATCCCAGCGATTACTATCAACAAGAAGACATCTTATGCTCACTGCAGCACATCTACAACTCGGTTTACTGGCTCAGACCATGTTCTCCTCCTCATCAGCAGGAATACTCCATGCCCATTGAAGCATACGGAAGGTCCATGCTCACTGTAGCATACCGATAAGACTACCATCTGTTCCGGCCATGCGCCCTCTAGAACAGATGACTCCTATTAACTATACAGAGCCACGTGCTCCTTAAGCCAAGTGCCCACTAGGCTACGAGCCTCCACTAGGCCACGCGCCTCCATCAGGCTACGCACCTCCATTAGGCTACGAGCCTCCATCTAGGCTACACGCCTCCGCCTATACGTGAACTACGAACGGCTTGATCCCCCACTGAAGGGTACGTAGGCAATCCCCACTGAAGGATGCAGCTATAAAACCAAACATCTTCCATGGTCCTATGCTTAGATCCCCAAGGACCGACCATGGGGCTAGGACCATCGACTATAGACCATGAAGACCCTGCAATCTCCACTATAGATAGGCATTTCCTTTCTAACAACCGACCTTCCCTACTGCTACTAAGGCACTGACGATACGCATCGAACCATACCCGTATGTCACTACTCTCAGAGCAGGATCTCCTGGCTTATCCACGACCAAAGCAGGAGAAAGTACCACGACGACCAGTCTCCTTCTTCCTATCATTCCGAAAATACCCTAACAATTTGGCGCTAGAAGGAGGGGCAGTCATATACTACTTGATGATGGTGATTGGTGGAAGAGACATTACATCCATTCCCTCAGAATACTTCAACCCCAGCCATATACGGCCAAGAAACTACGTATTCTCACCAGATCTAAACCGCACACAGCTGGAAACACCTCTTCAAGGGAGGATAACACAACGCTAAACAGAAGTAAAAAGGTCCAACAAAGGGATTACCAACCGGTTCCTACTGGTTCCTGCTGGTTCTGGGTCCTAACCTCAGATCAGACTCTCTGCAGTCCCTGGTTCCGGCTGGTTCCGGGTCCTAACCTCAGAACAGACTTCCTGCTGTCCCTGGTTTCTGCTGATTCCGGGCCCTATCTGATATCACTCAAATTACCCTAAGGAGTGACTTTACTCTCTCAAATAAGAGGTTCAGTTGTAGTACTTAGGGATCGAATCCACCGAGAGCTAGTGTACAAATAAGATGAAATCTTAGTGACTATGCTAGGTTGAAAATGGTTTAAAGTAAATTCCAGGTTTGTTGAGTAATGGTAAGATTACTCAATTGAAAGGTTTTGGTTTTAAGACAATAAAGAAAAGTAGTTAGATTCAGGGTAGGTATTCAAGAATTCAGGATTATAAATACTATAAATGCTAACAAATTGCTTGCATGATATGTCAGAGCTCAACACTATTAAATGAATCCATCAGCCCTCGCAATATTTTGACCATCTATTACTTAGATGCTAAATGGTGTTTGCGGTCAGCTATATAGCCGACAGTATCGATCGATTATTCGATAGGAATATCGACCGATACACCTCTAGCTACGTCGATCGATTACTCTATAGGAGTATCGATCGATAAGGCTCTAAGCAAGCATTATGCGCGAGTTGATACAATGCTCACCATGATCTTATATTAGCTCTCGCATGTCTCAAGAGGGTCATAGCATGTTTAGGATGTTATCAGGAATTGTATTGAATAATACAACCCAAGTTCATGTTCTAGGTAGCTAAGCTAGAATAAGCATTAGTGAACAATCCTAACAATAAATATCACAACTATAGCAGATATAGGCTGGGGCTAATCCCTCATATCCTATTTAAACCCTAAATCTAACAAATGAATCTACTCAGACATGGCTAAGTAGTTCATAGCAACAAGGTAATAATAGGAGTTCATAGATCTATTAGAGGGTGAACACTTAGGTCCCAATCATAAATCTCTTTGGATCTCTCCTCTAGATCTAGAATCCTATAACCTTTGTTAAGAAGAACAAGTAAAGAACTGAATAGAAATTTATTGAGAACTTGCAAAGTAATGAAAACAGTAAAAGAAATGAGTAGAAGAAGATGGAGGTAAGAAGGTGGTGGTAAAAAGCTTGTGTGGTTGTGTTGTTGGTGCCAAAACACTTAGGCACATATAAATATGAGTTCATTAGGTTAAAAAACTCGTCAGGGGAAATCTTGTAAAATGTGATGTCTTGGGCTTCAAGTTCGGCCAGGTCCAACTTGTGTTCTACCGCTTCAATATCGATCGATAGTACAGGGTGTACATCGATCGATTATGATCTCAATGTATCGTCCTTCGGCTAATGTGTGTCGATCGATAGCACATAATGTGCATCGATCGATGTGTAACTCTGGATGTCGACCTCTGGTCTTGATCACGGGTGAACTCTTCTTTAAGCTCCAAAAACGCCCCTAAAACATCATTTTTCTCCAAAATGCTCCTGAACCTGAAAATATACCTAATGGACTCCAAAACATAGATAATAGTAGTAAAAACACTTATATACCATGGGTAAAAACGGGTAAAATCCATGGTATATCAACTCCCCCAGACTTAATCTTTGCTTGTCCTCAAGGAAACACACAGGTAGTCTTTATGAAAGAGGTTTTAAAAAGCAGGGACTAAATCAAATTCAAACTTAGAATCATAACCTCTACTTTGTTGCATACCACATCTAAGAATCTGTCAATCACAGAAGCACATTATGCAATATCCTAATGAAACAACCTTGATCATCTAGCCAACAACTTAGCAATCATGTCTGACTAACCCCTCTACTGATTTCATTTCTGTACATAAAAATAAAAGTGCAGGCTTTACCTTGGGAGTATCGATCACAGGATGCAAGGTTGCTCAAACAAGTTTCTGGACCTGCAGGTAAAAATTAGTTCCTATTCTCTCTCTCTACTATCTCTCTCCTAGTCAAGTCTGCTTTCATTTGCAAGACATTAACCAAGATTGGACAGGCTTCCGTGAATCAAGCCTTAATAGTTGCAGCCACTAAGTCCTGTTCACTTCTTTTTGACCTATATCCTAGGATTCATTGCGAAGCAAGTCTTGAAGGGGGTAACCACCAAGTCCTGTTCGAATCCTTTACCTATAGAACTCTTATGAATCAAGTCTTGAGGGGGGTAACCGCCAAGCCCTGTTCGAATTCCTTCCTAAGTAATAACTAACTAGTCCTAGAACATATATTTAAGGTAATTTTTGATTTTTTTTAAATAGAAAACTGAAATAAAATTAAATCTAAATTCGAAAATAAGAGAGAGAGGGTGATAAAACTATCTACACAAGACTTTACCTTCCAGACTTGTTTGAAGCATCCGATCTCATGTATACCAAGCCCCAAGACGAGCAGATAATGTCAGGTTAGGTTGGAAATCAGCTTTGGTTCCTCCAGACAATCAATGAAAGTGTTGTCATAGCTGATAGGTGATCAACTTTAGCATCTATGGTACATTATGCAACAACAAATCTAAGAATGGTGCCTAAAAGATTGGTTAGATAAAAAGTGAGAATTTGAATTATCATTATCCCTTTCCTTGACTCAATAAAAACCATTTTGAAAATATTTTTAGATGAAATCAAAAGGTAAATAGCATCAATAATCATCCTCCCAGACTTAAATCATACACTGTCCTCAGTGTATAACCAGTCCAGTGAAGGCATAGGCAAAAATAAAATACTGATATCGAAATAGTTAGAGCGATATACCTGACCGTGATGCGTATCGATCGATGTTGAGTCGCCTTCGTTGATCGCTTTTGTTGGTGCATGTCGATCGATATCGACTGTGTCATGTCGGTCGATTTCAGTGGTAATCGTCTAGTCGTAACTGCAAAGAAAAACAAATACGAAAAATAAAATTCTAAAAATAAAAATGAAATGAAAAATTACTTAACAGTGGGTTGCCTCCCACTCAGCACTTTGATTATAGTCATATAGCTTGAATTTGGATGGAATGAGCTACTGAGACGAAGTCCAGGTACTTGTTGGAAAACAAGTATCCTCTGTATCTTTCTTCTCACCGAACCATGGGTCAAATAGGCTTCTTGTGGCTTCATATCTCTGGTTCGTTTCTTCTTTATCTCAATCAACTCATCATTGATCCTTTGAATCCTTTCTTCATGACCTTCAATGCTGAGCTCGTGCCATCCTAATTTCTCGTAGGCATGTTCGGAAAGATCACTGAGCTCTGCTTGCATTGAATCAAGGCATTGGGTCATTTTGTCGTGGATGGAGCTGGTATCAATCGATTGCTTTGTTGAATTATCGGTCGATGGCTGTCGAGGTCCGTCGATCGATGCGCTGGTTCTTCTGGCGATCGATGCGCTGGTTCTTCTGGCGATCGATGCTAAGGGTGCAGGTCTGCTCGCAAGCTGCCTCTGAATGGCTTTGATTTCTTTCTGCATCCCTTCTATGCTAGATTCCATGCTTTCAACCTCGTTGATTAACGGGAAATACGTCTGCTCTAGACGTATGTCTTGTGAATCATCCATGCTTGTGATTGCCGTGTAGACTTCATCAGCTAACTTATCCAAGTCAGCTCTGGTGCAGATTTCTGAAGTCTGTATATCGATTGATGCAACATGTTGTTCATCGGTCGAATTTTGCTTCTGCAGATTCTCGTGAAGCTTCTCGGCAAAGAGCTTCATCTGGCCGTCAATTTCAGTCAGTCGCCTATAGATCGACGTGAGGTTGAGCTCATCGATCGATGCGATTGATGCAGCCTGATAATCGAGTTGACGTTGGAACTTCTCAGGCTCTTGCTGCATAGTATCCATGCGTAGTGCGAGTTCCTCTACTTCTTTGTCTACTAAGAAGTGTATATCAGCAAGTTTCCTCTCAGCTGCTTTTAGACGAGTCAATCCTCCAAAAGGATTGCAAGGTGCCGCGCGCCTCATTGATAACGCGGATAGATCTCTTCATCTCTTTGGTGCAGATGCTTAGTTCCCCTAGGTTGTGAAAGATAGGTTCACAGGTTTTGGTGAGTTTGCTGCTGAGATGAGTGTGGGAACCGTTATTCACACCGTTAATTTCCGATAAACGATTTGTGGAGGAAAACCGAGTTAACCCGATCTTCCTTGAAGGTCCCGGATATCTGCTGGGCCACACACGATACAATCAATGGGAGTTTAAGTTGTAAAATAAAAATCGTAAAAGCGAAAGGAGATCTTATTTCTGAATTCGCGTTTGAGCGTGAACAACGGGTAAAGAAATAAGCTACAAGAGCTGTCAAAAGGTCCGCTAGTCCGGCTGCCTAGATCTAACCTAGTTGAGTCGCAGCTCGCTAGTGAAAACAAAAAAAAATGCTAAAACGCTCTAAGTGCTAAGTGCTCTGGAAGTTTTGTGATGATTTGCTCCTCGCCCAAAGCTCTCCTTATATACTCCTCTTTAAGACGGTCTATCTTCTTTCGGGCTGAATCGGGCTTTTTCCATTTTCGTCCATCTTCGTGTTTATCAGGAAACTTGACATTTATCTTCGGAAAACTTGACATTTATCTTTTGGAAACTTGACATTTATCTCTTATGTGAGGATAAGGATAAACCGTCATAGTTATCCTTCCTCTTTGGAAAATCGTAAGTGGGCCGTTTTGGCCATGTCGGGCTGTTTTAGACGTTTTTACGGTTTTTCAAAAGAATAGTCTTTGAAGGTTTCGGCATTTCCGAAGGAACCCCAATTCTTCGTATAGTCGAGATGTTTGGTGTTTAGAATAACCGTGATCGTACCAAACTCACGAAGATTGATCCAAACAAGCCAAGATGGGATCAGACCGATCATGATGGGACCCAGACCAGGACGAGGGCCGTCGACCGACGTCAGGGGGCCTGCCGCCGGCGTCAGACCGGCTTACGGAACGCGTGCTGCCGGCGCCAGGCCGGCCCGCGTGACGCGTGCCGCCGGCGCCAGGCCGGCCCGTGTGACGCGTGCCGCCGGCGCCAGGCCGGCTCGCGTGACGCGTGCCGCCGGCCAGGCCGTCTCGCGTGACGAGTGCCGCCGGCGCCAGGCCGTGTTGCCGTCCGTGGGTTTTCCTTTGTTCGATCTTTCCCCCGTTAGTCGTTCGTGCGGGAAATCTTTGAGTTTGGAAGGATCTTTAGCCTTAGATTTCGAGATAACCGTTTTCAAGGGTTTGAGTAATGTGGCTTCGAACTTTAGACGTTTAAAATATGAACTTTTAAACAATCGAGAAGGCTTTGCGGAAGAATCATTGTAGTTTGCGGACAATCCGGACATGGGTTTAAGGGACCAAGATGCTGCCGTTGCCCGAGATCATGAGACGATTGCATAGATGGGCACCAGGACCCTTGCCGCTGGTGCCAGACGGGAGATGACAGGCCTGCCGCCGGCGCCAGACGGGACAGGGCGAGCCTGCCGCCGGCGCCAGGCGCCCTGCCGCCCGTGCCGTGTCCTGCGTCCGCCGGTGCCTGCTGTTGCTTGTCTTCGTTGATCCCCGGGGCTTACGGTCCGTTCATGCCTTCTTGTGAGTTTCATCGAGTGACGACCTGTTTCTTGGTTTTGATCGTCACTTGGTTTTCTTTCGAGGACTTTCGGGTGATGATTTCGTTGTTGACCGATTTTGACCCCAACAGTTAGCCCCCCAGCTAGCTAAGAATCGTAATGTCTTTCGGGTCCTGGCTTGCGGTATAGCCGTATGGGAAGGTGTAGAGACGTAATCGTTTGCCGAAAATCGGGGTAATAGTGATTTTACCTCCTTTATAAGGAGGGAGTAAGAAAGCTCATTCATTCTTACTTCACCATAAAAAATTCATCTCTCTCAAGAATCCTTTATCTCTCTTTAAGAATAATGTCTTCAAGATCCTCAAAGAGAAATTCTTCTTCCCATTCATCCTCGGGTGACTCTCCTGCCCATGTGACGGTGAAGCAAGAGGAGTTTGTCGAGGAGGAAGCGAAGAATGCGTATTACCGAGCCCTTGTGGGTTTGCCCCCATCACTACCAGATGTCCCTGTTCCGAAGAGACCTTTGAGGCAGCCTGGTGCTCCCTTTACGCCGAGCCTGGTTTCACGTAAATATCTCAGGATTCTTCGAGATTTTTACCAGATTCCTGACGGAGTCAAATTCCGGATCCCCGTTGGTAACGAGAGTGCGAGGAATCCTCCAGAAGGTTTCTTTACATGTTACGAGGCTTTCCTTACGTATTGTCGCATGTGGTTCCCGATCCCCGGCACCATTGTTCGTGCGCTTCATCACTTCGAACTCTCGATCAGCCAGCTCAGCGTTCCTGCTTTAGAGAGTTGGCTTGGCGTACTGATCTCAAGTTACGAGCTCGGGATCAATCTCAGTCCTGGTGATTTCGAAGGCCTTGGGAGCACTCGGCCGACGGGGAGCGATGGTTACTACTCCATTCTGCCTAAGAAGGATATGGCCATAATTCAGGGGACTACTTCGAACCCTAAGTCGTGGCAGGAACGTTTCTTCTTTGTCTGAATAGATGGTGATTCTGTCGAGGAGAGCTGCCTCCATCTATTTCCGCATGCATGGAACTTCAACCGAGGTAATACTATGAAAACTCGTTGTCTATTTTGTTATTCCGGAAGTGCGAGTTTTTAGTGAAAAAATTTCGCTTTATAGAGAACGGGGCTGTTGCGCATTTGCATGGCGATCTTTTCGTCAAGAGGGATCCCCTTCGTCAAAGGCCGTTTTTCTGGAAGTCCTTCACTCTTGAACGGATTCGAGACGCAGTAAGGCTTTACCGGTCCCGAAACTCTGTCCCGACATATGATGCCGAACCGGTTATCGAAGCCCCGACTCGGAGGTGTAAACAGAGATCCCATAAAGGGAAAGAAATCGATGGTGGGGAAGGTTCGGAAGATCCTTCACCGTTGGGGGAAACCCTAGTTTTGTTCCAACGGAAAAAGGCGGAGCCAGCGATTTTCCACTTCCCAGCAATTTCTTTGACGGCCTTCCTCCGGAGTTTGTTACTGACGAGTCGCTGGAGGAAGAGAAGAGGCAATGGATTTTTGCCGAGGGTTCCCAGCGGATCAATGAGGTTTTGTTCTTTGAGGGCTCCCAGCGGATCAATGAGGTTTTGTTCTTTGAACTTCTTAACCGTATTCTTTAATCCGCATATATGTATGTTTATTGATCTTGAATTTGTGCAGGGACTAAGAGTGTTTGGCAATGCGCTCGACTCAAGTTTCCGCAAGTCTAGGATTGCTAACTTCAAGTTTCTGATTCCGACAAGAGGTTAAGGCGCAGAACGAAAAGCAAGCTGAGCTTCATGCTCGAGCTCTTGTTCGGGCGGAAAAGAGAGGAAGGAGGATGGTCGCAGCTGAGATGGCGAGACGGGCGGAATCGTTCGCTGCTGAGTTTCAATGTTTTAAAGAAGCTCGGGAGTTTGTTGGCGATTTCCGCGAGTGCCGGGGCTCGGTCGTAAACCTTTACAAGTCTCAGAACCCGGATTTCTCTTTTGATTCCGAGATCGCTGAGATGAAGGACTTTATGGCCGATTGTGCTCATGCTGAGTCCTTGGTTCCTCCAGTCGAGGAAAGAGTACGGAGACTATGGGAACCTATCGAGGTTTCCGAGGATACGGTGGAGGCCTGGGCCGATGAGAACGCCGAGGGTGGTGGGAACGCTCAAGGCGTGAACGAGGAAGTGGACCAGCCTGCAGGTTCATTCGGGATTTCCGCATCTGGATTTCTCGATGTTGACTTCCTTTTGTGAATCGTATGTTTTGGCCGTGTGTGGCCGTTTTTAGGAGTTTTATTCTGCGACCGTCGGAGGTTGCATCTTTATGTTTTGGGACTGGCCGTTGGTGGCTTAGAATACCGCCGTCTTTTGCGGACTTTATAAGTATTAAAATTTGTGAGATTTCGTCTTTTTCTTTGATTTATACTTTCGTCAAGTGTAGAGGAAAGAATGCGAGTAGTCACTTCGTATCCTAACTCTTTTTTGTCGCTTGGTCCGTATGCTACTTTCTAGCGAGCGTTTTAGGTGTAAGCGATAAGAGACATGTTTTGGGATCTCGTATACGATACTATGTCTGGGAGATGTCAAGATCCAGCAAGACTGGGTTTAGGGCAAGACCTAGGCTTACTCTCAGCTTTAAGGCTGTGCGATGACTGATCGTCTTTCGTTTTGCCTGTTAGTGATTTCTTCCTGATTCTTTTCGTTTAAAGTCCGCGACTAGTCGCCGGCTTATATGACTTGTGTTAAAAGAATCGAGCTTTCTTCAGAGTTTATCCGAGACGCTAAACCAAAATTTTGGGTTTCTTGTATAGCGCACTATGATATCCTTGTCGGATGTAAGAGGACCTTGTAGGTCTGACTACGAGTTTGTATTGAGTGAAACGTTTCTGAGTGCGTCCGTCGGGGCCAATCGACAGGCATAAGTTGTTTTTTAAGTCGCAGGTGGACTGTTTTAGCGGATGATACGAGTTTTGTTATCTTTTTCAGAAGTTGCGACGTCTCGCATTTCTTTTGAAGATATGATTTTCGTTTTTCCGAAGTGTTTACGCGTTAAGTGAGCATAAAAGATAGATAGAAAGAATTTTATTGAAAAAATTTCAAAAAATTCGAGTACATGTGCGGATATTTCGCGTTTTTGTGGGAGTATAGGAGTATACGTACCCACTCCCCCTACCCTTTTTGGTGAGGGGGATAGCTGAACTCGCCGGGTTTCGACGAGCTGCCTACGTACCTCTTTCGAGGATCAAGCCATCTCGTAGTTCTGATAGTTGCCGCAGACGTTTTTACTCCCTGTGCGTTGCCGTTTCGATCGTGCTGGTCGGATCGACAGTTTGTGCGGGGGTCGAGCTGTCTGCTTTTATGGCGGTGGACTCAGAGGCTTTGTCGCTGTCTTGAATCGTTGCCTGTTTGGATGATTCTGGATCATCTTTTTTCGAGTCTTCAGGAATGTTGTGTGATTCCTTTGCTCGTTTCGGGTTGGCCGCTGGGGCGTTTCGATCTTTTTGCAGTTTGAACTCGGCTAGGTAACAGAGTCTCGATTGTTTCTGACTACCCCAGATGGCTTCTATTCCGGTGGGAGTCGGAAATTTGATGCCGAGGTGATATGTAGATGGTACTGCCTTCATGGAGTTAATCCAAGGGGTTCCCATGACGGCTTTGTAGATGGCCGGGTTGTCGACTACTGCAAACTCGACGATTTTTGTGACTTCTTTCGCCATGACCGGGAGCTTAATTCTCCCGAGGGTCATGGAAGTGACGCCCAAAAACCCAGTCAAAGGTTTTGGCTCAGGGACGACTTCCCCAAGTGAGATCTTCATCCTGTAGAGGGTGTCGCGGAAGATAACGTTGACAGTACTTCCTGTATCGACGAGGATGCGGCCGACCTCGAGATCCTGGATTACCAGGTCGATAACCAAACGATCGCAATGAGGCTTGTCGATTCCGACAGTTTCCTGTTCCTCGAAAGTGATCGCGTGGTTAGGAACATCGCTATCCGGAAATCAGTTGGAACTTGTCTCGGCTTTTCGCCCGTAGGCTTTTATCGATGAGACTGAGTCTTGGTAGAACTGTGATCCTCCGATGATCATGTTTACCCTCTGGCGACTGTTGTTGTTCCCTTGGTCGTCCTGTCCCCTTCTGCGTTTTTCAACCCGATTGATTTTCGGTCGCGCGGTCCTCGGAGACAGTTTTGTTGGTCTTTGGGCGGTTGGAGTTTAGGAGCAAGTCCTTTATACTTTTGACCTTTGATAGTTCGCCGGTGAGGAGCTTTGCGGCGAGCCGGGCTCCGAGAACCTTGCAGTTCGCAGTGGAGTGACCTCTGGTTTCGTGTAACTCGCAGTAGGAATTATCCTTGTACTGGTTCCTGGTCCAGGTGTTTCCGGAGGTTTTGCCTTGCTCCGAGTTGATGGCGTAGTTATGCTCGCCTTGGGCGTCTTCCCCTTCGTGATGGACGTTTTTGTCGTTACGAGAGGGTTTCTTTTTCGAGGACGTTTTCTGTGGTCCGTGCTTCTGCGATAGAAGCTTCATCTCTTCCTCCATGATGATGAAGTCCGTTGCTTTGTGGAGGGTATCCTAGATTGTCCGCGGCTTTTCCAGTAGTATCCACTTTCGGAACTTCGACTTATACCAGAGAGTCTTCCTCAGGGCGTCGATTGCGACATTGTCGCTGATTCCCGTTACTCTGGCCATCACCAGTTTGAACCTTCGCATGAAGTCGCGGAGAGACTCGTCCTCCTTCTGAGCTAGACTCCACAGGTCCACGTCGGACATTTCTCTGTCCATGAACATGGAGTATTGTTTGAGAAACGCCGAGGCCAGTTGGCGGAAGCTTCCGATGGAGTTCCTTTTGAGTCGGGAGAACCATTCGAGCGCAACCCCTTTGAGGTGCTCGACGAAGAGAAGACAATGACCCGAGTCTCGTTCGTGCTCCGGGAGTGTGCACCTACCCATTGCGATCTGGAAAGACTGTAGGTGCGACTTAGGATCCGTCGTACCGTCGTACCGTCATAGACCGGGAAACTTGACATTTATCTTTGGAAAACTTGACATTTATCTTCTGGAAACTTGACATTTATCTCTTATGTGAGGATAAGGATAAACCGTCATAGTTATCCTTCCTTTTCGGAAAATCGTAAGTGGGTCGTTTTGGCCATGTCGGGCCGTTTTAGACGTTTTTACGGTTTTTCGAAAGAATAGTCTTTGAAGGTTTCGGCATTTCCGAAGGAACCCCAATTCCTCGTATAGTCGAGATGTTTGGTGTTTAGAATAGCCTTGATCTTACCAAACTCACGAAGATTGATCCAACCAAGCCAAGATGGGATCAGACCGAGCATGATGGGACCGAGACCAGGACGAGGGCCGTCGACCAACGTCAGGGAGCCTGCCGCCGGCGCCAGGCCGGCTTGCGGAACGCGTGCCGCCGGCGCCAGGCCGGCTCGCATGACGCGTGCCGCCGGCGCCAGGCCGTCTTGCCGTCCGTGGGTTTTCCGTTGTTTGATCTTTCCCCCGTTAGTCGTTCGTGCGGGAAATCTTTGAGTTTGGAAGTATCTTTAGCCGTAGATTTCGAGATAACCGTTTTCAAGGGTTTGAGTAATGTGGCTTCGAACTTTAGACGTTTAAAATATGAACTTTTAAACAATCGAGAAGGCTTTGCGGAAGAATCATTGTAGTTTGCGGACAATCCGGACATGGGTTTAAGGGACAAAGATGCTGCCGTTGCCCGAGATCATGAGACGATTTCATAGATGGGCACCAGGACCCTTGCCGCCGGCGCCTGACGGGAGATGACAGGCCTGCCGCCGGCGCCAGACGGGATAGGGCGAGCCTGCCGCCGGCGCCAGGCGCCCTGCCGCCCGTGCCGTGTCCTGCGTCCGGTGGTGCCTGCTGTTGCTTGTCTTCGTTGATCCCCGGGGCTTACGGTCCGTTCATGCCTTCTTGTGAGTTTCATCGAGTGACAACCCGTTTCTTGGTTTTGATTGTCACTTGGTTTTCTTTCGAGGACTTTCGGGTGACGATTTCGTCGTTGACCGATTTTGACCCCAACAATGAGCTTCTGCTTTCTTCAGTTCTTTCCAGATATCTCCGAGAGACACATCGCCCTCATATTTTGATAGGTGGTCGATGGTGCAGGCTTCATATCGATCGATGTGGATGTAACTCCGTCGATCGATTTTGAACTTTTCTGGCTATGGTTCTGTGTGTTGCGAAGATTTTCAAGTTCCAGCTCAAGACGTTTAACCTTCTTTAGTAATGCCTGGTCTGCACTGAACATCCAGTTCATCTCACTGCGAAGCTTGTCTGTAGCCTCTTTTAGACTCTTTTCCATGGAGAGCTTTTCCCATTTGCGTTCTCCAAGTATACCAGTGAACATCTCGTTGATCTCGTCTTTGGTGAAGGTTTTCTTGCACCAATTCTCTTCTTGTAAATGAACTAGCGTGCTCTGGTAAGCAGATGTAAGAGCGCTTGTCCATTGAAGTTCTTTGAAGTAGTTTCTTGATGTCGTCTTTAGACACTCTGATGACGTCACCATCTATTCCTCTAGCAAACCCTTTCTCGTCTCTGGAGACCCCATACTCATCTCTCTGCTCCCAAAAGAATTTCCGAACTCCATATCGAAAGGCTCTCTTTCCGAATTCTGGACACCTATCGATCGATGTCATCGTCTCAGTATCGATCGATTTCTTTTGAAAATATGGGTCCTTCGTGTTGAGATGATTATCCTCAGCTTCCTTTGACTCGGCTGTTGTGTCTGCCTCCTGGTGCTGATGATGGTGGTCTGGTCCATAGCGTTGCTGCTGGAATAGGTTTTAGGATCCGTTGGCTAACTGTAGGACGTCTGCAATGTCCTCTCTTGATATGTGGAGTGTTCTTCCATCCATTGAGCGTGCAAAGCCTTTTGAATCCCTGAAAATACCAAACTCATCCGGGATTAGATTACCGAAATCAAGGACATTTGAATTTGTTACCTGGGATGGTTTGATGCATGTATCGGTCGATGGCATAGGTCCGGAATCGGTCGATGGTTGTTCAGGCCTATCGGTCGATTGTGTTGGTTCCATGTCAATCGATGAGACTTCCTCAGGTTGGGTGATGTATGTTGGCGTTGCGGTCTCGACCGCGAAGCTCTCGTGCTGGTAATCGCATGCCGAGCTCCCGATTGAGTAGTCTTTGTCTCGCTTGTTGTTGACTGTGTTGTCTAATGATGCGAGGCAAGTAGTATCGATCGATGGGGAGAAGGCCCTGTCGATCAATGTGTTAATTCTGAGGTTGTGGTGGAGAAGTCGATCTTTATCTTCTGGAAGGTTATGACACTCTATAGCTCTCTCCTCCTCGTAATCATCAGTATACTCCTCAATGTGAGTAGTATCTACAGCATGTGGTGGGATGTAGTAGTCGTTCTCCCACTCGTTTACTTTGAAGTCACCATCTGGAAATTCCTCTTCGATCTGGTTGAATAGTGAATCGATCGATGACCATCTATGTCTGTCGATCGATGTCTGTTCACTAGAGTTGATAGATGAGACAGTGCTACTATCGATCGATTCGGTGGACTCTGTCTCGTCTGCGTCTTGTGAATCGTATTCATCTCAACAATAGCAAACAGCTACGAGGTCTGAGCCGTCTTGGATCTTCTCAAGGACCTTGATGACTCGTACCGGATCATAGTAGACTGTAGGATTGATCAGGGTTAGGCACAGTTTGTTTGTCAAAAGGTTGCAGATCGCTCCATCTGTGGCTAGGAAGGCTCTTCCAAGTAGCAAAGAAGTAGGTAGGGTTACCTTGACGTCCAAGACATGGAAGTCTACTGGTATTAGGGCTTCTCCTATGGTAACCTCGAGGTTTCTCACAATTCCTCCAGAGTTCTGCTGAGAACAATCCACGAAGATGAACGATTCTTCAGTAGGCTCTATCTTCAGACCTAGATGGTCTGCTATCACCTTGGGTAGGATGCTAACTCCAGATCCTATGTCACATAGGGCACGTGGGAAGTTGATCCCATGGACTGAGCAAGGAACAACAAACTTCCCTGGATCACCCTTGTTCTCAAGTTTGATCCTCTTCTTCATACTTTCTCTGACGTGGTTGAACATCCTCTTGATGTCTTCTTCTGTCTCCTTAGTTTCTCTGAAAAACATCCACAATCTGTGTGAAAAGTAGGCTTCTTCAAAGGGTTTCTCTGTAGGTATTCTTAGAACTCTCTTTCTGAAACTTTCCAACTCCTTCTCATTAACTCCTCTTTTAAGGTGTTTAGGAACCTTCTCTTTTATTTTTCTGAGAACTCTGCCATCTTTTTCCTTTTCTATCTCCATTGGATCAATGATATCCGTGGGCTTATTCATGATGGCGGTTAGTGGGTTTCTGGGAGGCTTAGATTGCTCTCGGAATGCATTAAGTCGTGCAACATCTATCTTGGGAATTCGCACTCGGCGTGTGATAACTGAATATCGATCAACAGGTTCTGGAGTATGTCGATCGATTTCCTTATCATTCGGTCGATCGATAGAACATTTGTCCTGTCGATCGTTGTTGTAAGGGATGGGCGGATGTGGGTGCTTTGCTGCGAACTCCTCGTGAGTAAGTATCTTCACGGCGTTGCACTCGTGAGTGGATTCTTCAAGATCCATCGGTCGATGCTCGTCAGAGTCCATCGATCGATTGGAGTTGGCTTACATCGATCGATGTTCATGTTCGAACATTGGTCGATACCAGTGGTTGCCGCCAATACTCATGGAACTTTCGATCTGGAAGTCTCCCTCTTGCAACTTCTCTTGCTCCACCACTCTCCAAAAATTATCTTCTATGATAGCATTGACGTTGTGGCCTGTTGCTTCTTCTCCAGTCCCTTTTCCTAAGGCTTCCTGCTTCTTAACAGCTTCTCATGTCTGAATCACCTGAGTCTCTAGTTTCTTCACATGAGTACTCAAAGCATCAAGCTTTCTGTTCAAAGTGGTGTAGACAGTGTCGATCTTTCCATTGAAGTTTACCTCTAACTACTGCTGGCTTTCAAGAACTTTGCTGAGCATGTCTTCTAGCTTTCCTTCTAGGGTTGGTGTGGGTGGCTTCATGTAAGATGAGTTTCCATAACTCGTGTTGTTGTTGGGGTTGCTGCTGTTGAAGTTGCCTCTCTGTCCTGAAAAGTTTCTGTTTCCTTGGTTTCCAGATCTCTGAAATCCAGTTCCACTGATCCAGTTGACTTCTGCTTCTATGTTGTCATCTTCTTCATCAGCTTCTGCATCCTCCACTGAGCTGATTTGCTTGTTTAGCAGCTTCTGAACATTGTCAAGTGTAGCTTGTACCTCATTTATCTGTTCCTTTCCAAGGAACGCTGCAGATCTTGCTTTTACAATGTTCTTCGTGCTGGTTCTGGATGCTAGGTTGTCTATTAGCTTCACAGCATCTTCAGGATTCCTTGTGGTGAAGTTACCTTCACTAGCAGTGTCCAGAGCCATCTGATATTTTAGCGCGATGCCTCTGAAGAAAGTGCAGAGCAGTTGCACCTTGTTGAATCCATGGTGTGGACAATCTCGCTGGTAAGACTTGAATCTGATCCAGGTATCCTTGAATGACTCTCCAGGCTCCTGGTTGAATGTGGTAATTTTCCTCCTTAAGTCTTCAGCGCGCGCATCATCAAAGAAGTTACGCAAAAATGCATTTTTGATGTCGCTCCAGGATGTAAGAGATCCTGGTGGTAGCTGCTTAAGCCACTGTAAAGTTTCTCCAGATAAAGAGTGTTCAAAGAGCTTACAGAGAAGGTAGTACACAGGGACTCCATTGGCTTTGATAGCAGATATGAGATCCCCGAACCTCTCCAGATGGTCCATGGGATGCTCATTGGACAGCCCACAGTAGGGTGTCTGTCCCACAAGGGTGTAGTACTGCGGCTTGAGCTCGAAATCGCCTCTTTGAATAGCAGGGGACGAATGGCTGATATGTTGGTGTAGAACTGATCTGGACGGTTGTAGTCAGCTAGTGTTCGAGCCGCCTCTCCTACAGGTTGAGCAGCTCCTGTAGGTGCAGTTTCTGGCTCAGGTATTACTTCATTCTGAGCATTGAGTTTCTGACATGCTTCATTACGAAGGTGACCTTCTTGGTCACGCAAGTCTCCATTCTCATCTCGTATGAGAATAATAGGCGCAACCATGACTCGCGGAATAGTATCGATCGATATACAGATAGGGGTATTGATCGATGTCGGATGAAATGTGTCGGTCGACGGTGAAGTAGTGTCGGTCGACCGGAAGGTGCGAGTATCGGTCGACGAACACGGTGTCTCGGTCGGCAGGGGTGCGTCGGTATCGGTCGACAGACAGTTGTTGATGTCGATCGATGCGGAACGGATTTACTTGCGGATTGAACGTTCTAAGCTAGCAGGGTCTTCTGAGAACAAAAGTTGAGATTCCTTGTTGCTTCTGGTACTGCTGGGCATGTACCTGAAAAGACAAGAAAAAAATTTGTGTCAGAAAACAAATTAAAGTAAAAATAACCTAGACCTAATCAGATTAAATCCTATTGTATCAAAGCTCCCCAGCAACGGCGCCAAATTTGATATCACTCAAATTACCCTAAGGAATGACTTTACTCTCTCAAATAAGAGGTTCAGTTGTAGTACTTAGGGATCGAATCCACAGAGAGCTAGTGTACAAATAAGATGAAATCTTAGTGACTATGCTAGGTTGAAAATGGTTTAAAGTAAATTGCAGGTTTGTTGAGTAATGGTAAGATTACTCAGTTGAAAGGTTTTGGTTTTAAGACAATAAAGAAAAGTAGTTAGATTCAGGGTAGGTATTCAGGAATTTAGGATTATAAATACTATAAATGCTAACAAGTTGATTGCATGATATGTCAGAGCTCAACACTATTAAATGAATCCAACAGCTCTCGCAATATTTAGACCATCTATCACTTAGATGCTAAATGGTGTTTGCGGTCAGCTATATAGCCGACAGTATCGATCGATTATTCGATAGGAATATCGACCGATACACCTCTAGCTACGTCGATCTATTACTCTATAGGAGTATCGATCGATACGGCTCTAAGCAAGCATTATGCGCGAGTTGATACAATGCTCAACATGATCTTAGATTAGCTCTCGCATGTCTCAAGAGGGTCATATCATGTTTAGGATGTTATCAGGAATTGTATTGAATAATACAACCCAAGTTCATGTTCTAGGTAGCTAAGCTAGAAAAAGCATTAGTGACCAATCCTAACAATAAATATCAATCCTATAGCAGATATAGGCTGGGGCTAATCCCTCATATCCTATTTAAACCCTAAATCTAACAAATGAATCTACTCAGACATGGCTAAGTAGTTCATAGCAACAAGGTAATAATAGGAGTTCATAGATCTATTAGAGGGTGAACACTTAGGTCCCAATCACAAATCTCTTTGGATCTCTCCTCTAGATCTAGAATCCTATAACCTTTGTTAAGAAGAACAAGTAAAGAACTGAATAGAACTTTATTGAGAACTTGCAAAGTAATGAAAACAGTAAAAGAAATGAGTAGAAGAAGATGTAGGTAAGAAGGTGGTGGTAAAAAGCTTGTGTGGTTGTGTTGTTGGTGCCAAAACACTTAGGCACATATAAATCTGAGTTCATTAGGTTAAAAAACTCGTCAGGGGCAATCTTGTAAAATGTGATGTCTTGGGCTTCAAGTTCGGCCAGGTCCAACTTGTTTTCTGCCGCTTCAATATCGATCGATAGTACATGGTGTACATCGGTCGATTATGATCTCAATGTATCGTCCTTCGGCTAATGTGTGTCGATTGATAGCACAGAGTGTGCATCGATCGATGTGTAACTCTGGATGTCGACCTCTGGTCTTGATCCCGGGTGAACTCTTCTTTAAGCTCCAAAAAGGCACCTAAAACATCACTTTTCTCCAAAATGCTCCTGAACCTGAAAACATACCTAATAGACTCCAAAACATAGATAATAGTAGTAAAAATACTTATATACAATGGGTAAAAACGGGTAAAATCCATGGTATATCACTATCCTCAGGTCAGAATTCCTGCAATCCCTGATTCCTGCTGATTCTGGGTCCTATCCTCAGATCAGATCCCCGCAGTCTTCGGATCCGCCGGTTCCGGGCCCAAACCCAAAACCGATGTCTACAATTATTGACTCCTGCTAGTTCTGGGTCTTAACTACACATAAAGTCTCAACAACCTTTGGATCCAATGGGGGCAGCCATCACCAAGCAAGCCATAGACGACATCCATGCTTCCAGACTCATAACTCCGCCTCAGATGAGAAATATTTAAGGTTCTCAAGTGGTACACAACATTTTCCGGGCGGGTTTACAACTTGGACGTCTAAAGAAAAGAGGAGTCAGAAGAAGAGCTCCTGGAAATACTGCAGGCGTACCAGGCAACCACTAAGAAGTAACCGGAGAACCACCTTTCTCTTTAGGCTTTAAAATCTAAGTGGTAGTGGAATCCTAGGTAAGCCTAATAGCTAGGTAGATAGAACGCCTTTTAGTACTCATCAAATTCCATAGGGGTTGTTCCACGAGAGGATCCCTGACCAAGGGTGATGTCTTGCATATTTTCATATATTTAGCCATCTTTTTATTTGCATTCTTTTAGTTGTAGGCTAAAGTTTAGGCTTGTCTAGGATCATTTTGCATTCATTTGTCCCTATCAGATGTTGGAGTATGTTTTGGTGAGATTTGAGGTGTTTGGAGACCTTATGACCCAAAAAGAAGTGAAGAATCAAGATTGGCTATAAGAAGAGAAGTAAAACCAAGAGAAGAGGGTTAGACCGGGTAGCCTTGTCCGGCTACACACACCCGGACGGATCAGGACGGACCAGATCGTACGGATGACCGGGATGCCGCGTCCAAACTCGAGCACCCGGACCATAAGGAGCTGCAGGACGTCCGGGGAGACACGTCCGGGTAGGAGCACCCGGACGATGAAGACTGCTGGACGGCCGGGGAGACACGTCCGGGTACGTACACCCGGACGGAAGAACTAGACGCATCCAAGCCGAGGGACGTCCGGGGAGACACGTCCGGGTAGGAGCACCCGGACGATGAAGACTGATGGACGGCCGGGGAGATGCGTCCGGGTACGTGCACCCGGACGGGCGAGCAAGACGCATCCAAACTGAGGACGACCGGGTCCGGCTAGGAGTACCCGGTCGTGAAGAAGGTGCTGGTTACCGGGGTGAGGCGACCGGGGTGAGACGGACGGTATGGAACCCGGACGGAGCAAAGAACGCGGCCAGCTTGGACGGCCGGGTAACTTGGACCGGGTTGGATGGTGTTGTTGCTACCCTGACCGAGTTTTGTGCCTCTTTCCTATTGGTTTATACCCATTTAGCTTAAGGGCTTTTTAGTAATCTTAATCTATGTTTCTAGGGCTTTTAAGCCTAACTATAAGTACCCTTGTTATCCCTAATGTGGGACTTATCTCATTTTCTATCTAAGAACACATAAACCTCTTGAGTAAAGTTTCATCTTGATTTCATAATCTCATCTTGTCTTTGTGTTCTTGATTGTTTGATTTCATCTCCTTTCTTTCTCTATATGTTTAAGCTTGAATCTCTCATGGGTTTAAGAGTAAGCATGTGGATTAGTGAGTAGATCCATCTAAGATCCATGGGTTAGGGTGATAGAGAGTGATTAAGTTAGATCCAAGGTGTTTAGTGTTAGATCTATCATTTCCTTGCATTGATTTGGTGTTCTTAAAGCTATATTTGAGTTGGCCTCTCAAACATAGAGCTATAGGCATTTCATGCCCGAAAGGTGTTCTATGAAATGTCTGAACCAACTCATCTATGCTTTTAGCTTGCTTTGCCTAAGAGATTAGTTGTCAAAGAAGCTAGGATTGCTATTAGACTCGTTCTCCTTGTTTGCTTTGATCATTACAGCCAAAGAGATTTGGTGTACTTGGGTGATCATTGCAAAAGAGCATCCATCTAGAGATAGAGCTTGCTTAGTTTTGTTGTCTAGGCATAAGGATTAGATTGATTGAAAAGTTAGCATCTTGGATTGAAGCTTAATCAATTTATATCAAGTCGCTATACCCATGGGTCTCACTCTCCTCATAAGAAAGAAAGTTTTACCTTTTGTTGCATTTTGCTTATTGTATTAGTTTAATCATCTTCCTCTCTAATGATTGCATTTAGATTAAGCATAGGCTTGCATTCCCTCTGTTTCATTGTCACTTAGGACTGGTTCGACAATCTTATATACTACATCATTTGATTAGGACCTTAGAAAAGTTCTTTCATCAAATTGGCGCCGTTGCCAAATTCTAAGTTGATTGTGACATTGGGATTTAGTCACTTGCTTGAGACTAAATCATTTTTATTTTCTTGTGATATTGATTCTCCTTTTGCATCTTCCTTTGATTTTCAGGTGTATGAACACAAGAAGCAGGGGTGCAACTAACCTGGTTCCCACTGTTGAAGAGATAGCTACACTTGAGAGGGAAATAGCAAGAAGGAGAAGAGAAGAAGAGCAACAGGCTCACATTCAGAGGTTGGGGTTTGAGATGGATGATCACCAGCATCAACCCCAAGATGGCAATGGTCAAGGAGCTGACAACCTTAGACCACAGCGCCAGCAACAACAACACCCACAGCGGCCAGCTAGAGCCATTGGCACATATGACCGTCCTCACATTCATGGCAACAGGACGGGCATCCGCGCACCAGCTGTGGAAGCTGACAACTTTGAGAACAAGTCAGGCTTGTTGAGTATGATTGAGAACAACAAGTACCATGGCTTGGCTGTAGAAGACCCATTTGATCACTTGGACAAGTTTGATAGCTATTGTGGCTTGTCCAAGACCAATGGTGTGTCAGAAGATGCCTTCAAGCTCAAGTTGTTTCCATTCTCTCTAGGAGACAAGGCACGCCAATGGGAGAAATCTCTACCTAGTGACTCCATCACTACTTGGGATGATTGCAAGAAGGCCTTCTTGGAGAAATTCTTCTCCACATCAAGGACAGCCAAGCTGAGGAATGAGATTTCTAGTTTCCAGCAGAAGAACTTGGAAAGCTTTAGTGAAGCATGGGAAAGGTTCAAGGGGTATCAAGCTAAGTGCCCACACCATGGCTTGTCAAAGGAGAGTTTACTAAGCACATTCTATAGAGGTGCCCTTCCTGAGTTTAGAGCAAGATTGGATACAGCAAGCAATGGTTTCTTCCTGGGCAGGTCTGAAGAAGATGCTGAGGAGCTGGTGGACAACATGGTCAAGAGTGATTCAGTTTACAGTGGAGAACATGACAGAGCTGATAGAACAACCAGAGCTGATGACAACCAGACCAAAAAGGAAATCAAATCCTTGCAAGAGAAGATAGACTTGCTGATTGCTAACCAAGCCAAACAGGAGCAGATTCACTTTGTGGGTGGTCCAAATCAAGAAACTCCTCCTAAGTTTAATGAAGTTGAAGGGTTAGAAGGGCAAGAAGAGCTTTGCTTCATCAACAATAATGGTTCTTGGTACAGGAAGGAGCCTAACTTTCAGTACAACAACTACCAGCAAAGGTCTTACCCCAACAACCAGCAAGGAGGCTATCAACCAAAGCAAAACACCCAGCAAGGGAACTACCAGTCTAGGCAGAATCCTCCTCCTGGTTTTGGAAACCATGGCAATCAATCTACTCAAGCTCAAGGTAGCTCCTCCCAAGCTAAAGCTCCAGATTCATCTATGGAAGCTATGTTCAAACAATTGTTGGAAGGTCAAGCTAGATCAGCCAAAGACATTGGCCATGAGTTCAAGACTGTTCACTCCAAGATTGACAGCAGCTACACTGAGCTAAACAACAAAATTAGAGCTTTGGAGAATCAGTTTGCTTCTATGAACTCTCAGCCAAGTCGCCAACAAGGAACATTACCAGGAAAGGCTGAGCAAAACCCCAAAGAACCAATGAAGGCAATCACTTTGAGAAGTGGTAGAGAGCTACCTCCAAGAACTCTCCCCAAGGATGGTGAGACACTAGGTGGGGGGGTGGCTATCAACATTGATGATGATGTTGTGATTGTAGATGAGAAAGTTGATGAGGAGATTCTAGAAAAGATTGTTGAAGCTAAGGGTAAAGGAAAGGTTGGAGAAGAGAAGAAAACACTAAAGTATGGTGAAGTTGCCACTCCAACAAAAGAGTCTTCTTTTGTTCCTTCTCCCTATGAACCTAAGCTGCCATTTCCTGGAAGATTCAAGAAGCAACTTTTGGAGAAGTACAAAGCACTCTTTTAGAAGCAAATGAGTGAAGTTCAAGTCACAATGCCAATCATTGATGCCTTCATGCTTGTCCCTCAATACAGCAAGTTCTTGAAGGATGCTGTGGCTGCTAAGAAGAAGGAAATGGAAGGCATGATGGTTCTTACTCATGAGTGCAGTGCCATCATCCAGAGATTGACAATCCCTAAGAAGCTAGAGGATCCAGGCTGCTTTACCCTACCTTGTGCCATTGGTCCTTTGATGTTTGAGAGATGTCTATGTGATTTGGGAGCTAGTGTCAGTCTCATGCCTCTATCTATTGCCAAGAAGCTTGGGTTCAGCCAATACAAGAAGTGCAAACTCTCTTTGGTGCTTGCTGATCGCTCAGTCAAATTCCCCATTGGTATCCTTGAAGACCTCCCTGTAATGGTGGGAAATTGTGAAATTCCCACTGATTTTGTTGTTCTTGAGATGGATGAAGAAGCTAGAGACCCCTTGATCTTTGGAAGACCATTCTTAGCCACAGCAGGAGCCCTTATCAATGTGAAGGAAGGCAAGATTGATCTTCATTTGGGGAAAGAGCACACTCTCCATTTTGATGTCAATGAGGTAATGAAGAGGTCAACTGTGCAAGGCCAAGTGTTTTACATAGAGGAGATGGAAGCTCTTGCTGATGAGCTCCTTGAGGAATTGGCACTAGGAGAGTTAACAATAGAGGACCCTTTGCAGCATGCTTTGACAGTGGATAAAGAGGTCCAAGTGGTTGAGAACAAAGAGAGTGATGCTATTGCAGCCATGCTGGATTCTCGCAAGAAGATTGTTGATAGAGGCCAGTATGAGGAACTCAAACAAGAGGTTTACCAAGCTGTTTCAGCCACTCAACAAGATAACACCCAACAAGATGATTGGAGTGAGCTCAAGGCACCAAAAGTGGAGCTAAAACCTCTTCCCCATGGTGTAAGGTACGCATTTCTATGCCCTAATGAGTCATATCCTGTCATTGTGAGTAGTAAACTTACTGAACTTGAGCTTTCTCAACTTTTAAATGCACTTAAAAGGTTTAGAAAGGCAATTGGATACTCACTAGATGATATTAAGGGGATATCACCTTCTTTGTGCATGCATAGGATACATCTAGAGGATGAATCAATGACTTCTATAGAGCATCAAAGGAGGTTGAATCCTAACCTTAAAGATGTTGTAAAGAAGGAGATTCTTAAGCTCTTAGATGCTGGTGTTATCTACCCTATTTCAGATTCTAAATGGGTATCTCCTGTGCATGTAGTTCCAAAGAAGGGTGGTATAACTGTGGTTAAAAATGACAAGGATGAATTGATACCAACTAGAACCATAACTGGCCATAGGATGAGTATTGATTATAGGAAGCTCAACTCTGCATCTAGAAAGGATCATTGCCATTCATTGATCAAATGCTTGAGAGACTTGCAAACCATCCTTTCTATTGTTTTATTGATGGGTATTCAGGATTTTTCCAAATCTCCATAAATCCCAATGATCAAGAGAAGACAACATTCACATGCCCCTATGGCACCTTTGCTTATCGAAGGATGCCATTTGGGTTATGTAATGCTCCAGCAACCTTTCAAAGGTGCATGATGTCTATCTTCTCGGATCTCATTGAGGATATAGTGGAGGTATTCATGGATGATTTCTCTGTCTACGGATCTTCGTTTTCTGCTTGTTTGTCCAACTTGTGCAGGGTCCTACATAGATGTGAAGACACCAACCTGGTGCTGAATTGGGAGAAGTGTCATTTCATGGTCAAAGAGGGGATTGTGCTTGGACACAAGATTTCAGAAAAGGGCATTGAAGTGGACAAGGCTAAGATTGAGGTGATTGTCAGCTTGCCACCACCAAAGACAGTGAAAGACATCAGGAGCTTCCTTGGCCATGCTGGGTTCTATAGAAGATTCATCAAGGACTTCTCAAAGATTGCTAGACCAATGACCAAGTTGCTTTGCAAGGAGGCTGTTTTCAGCTTTGATGAAGATTGTCTTGAGGCTTTCAAGAAGATAAAGGGTGACCTTGTTAGTGCTCCCATTGTTCAGCCACCTGATTGGGACCTCCCTTTTGAGATAAAATGTGGTGCTAGTGATTTTGCTGTTGGGGCTGTCCTGGGGCAGAAGAAGGATGGCAAAACTCATGTGATTTATTATGCTAGCCAAACCTTGAATGATGCACAGATGAAGTATGCCACAACAGAGAAAGAGATGCTGGCCATTGTCTTCGCCTTTGAGAAATTCAGAAGCTACCTGGTGGGTTCTAAGGTCATTGTGTATACTGACCATGCAGCTTTGAGACATCTCCTAGCAAAGAAGGATGCCAAGCCAAGACTACTAAGGTGGATCCTTTTGCTTCAAGAGTTTGACTTGGAGATTAGAGACAAGCCAAGGATTGAGAATGGAGTTGCTGATCACTTGTCCAGGTTGAGAATTGAAGGTGGAATCCCTATTGATGAGGGACTTAGAGAAGAGCATGTCATGGCCATCATGTCAGTGGTGGCAGTCATTGAGACTGGAAAAAAGATTGAAGAGGTTAAGGCAGCTGAAGAGAACAACTTACCTTGGTATGCTGATTTGGTTAACTACTTAGCCACTGGAAAGGAACCATTGGGGCTTAAAGGGTATAAGAAAAAGAAGTTCTACAAATACTTGAAGAGATACTATTGGGATGAACCATACCTCTACACCCTATGCAAAGATTAGATTTATAGAAGAGTGGTGGCTGAAGAAGAAGTTGAAGGAATCCTCTCACATTGCCATGGATCTTCCTATGGAGGCCATTTTGCTCCATTCAAGACTGTCTCAAAGGTGATACAAGCTGGATTTTGGTGGCCACACATGTTCAGGGACTCACAAGACTTCATTTCAAGATGTGACTCTTGCCAAAGGAGTGGGAACATTACTAAAAGGAATGAGATGCCTCAAAACCCAATCCTTGAAGTGGAAGTGTTTGATGTTTGGGGGATTGATTTCATGGGACCCTTCCCTTCTTCTTATGGCAACAAATACATCTTGGTGGCTGTGGACTATGTATCAAAGTGGGTGGAAGAAATAGCAAGTCCTACAAATGATTCAAGAGTAGTGGTCAAAATGTTCAAGAGCACTATTTTCCCAAGGTTTGGAGTTCCAAGAGTGGTCATAAGTGATGGAGGTTCACACTTCATCAACAAGGTATTTGAGAGTCTTCTCAAGAGGAATGGAGTGAAGCACAAGGTTGCAACACCCTATCACCCTCAAACAAGTGGCCAAGTGGAGGTCTCCAACAAGCAAATCAAGGGGATCTTGGAGAAGGTTGTAGGAACCAAGAGGAAGGATTGGTCAGCCAAGCTTGATGATGCTCTTTGGGCATATAGAACAGCATTCAAGACTCCTCTAGGCACCACTCCCTTCAACCTTGTCTATGGAAAGTATTGCCACCTGCCAGTTGAGCTTGAATACAAGGCATTGTGGGCTGTGAAGCTTCTAAACTTCGACATCAAGGATGCAAAGGAGAAGAGACTTCTTCAACTCAATGAACTGGATGAGATAAGGATGGATGCCTTTGAGAACTCAAGGATCTACAAGGAAAAGACTAAGGCTTTCCATGACAGGCACATCCTCAAAAGAGAGTTCAAGGCAGGAGATCAAGTGCTTCTTTACAATTCTAGACTGAAGTTGTTTCCAGGAAAGCTAAAGACAAGGTGGTCCGGTCCATTTGTGATCAAAGAAGTGAGACCTTATGGAGCCATTGTGCTTTGGGATAAGCAGGGTAATGACTTCACCGTGAATGGCCAGAGACTCAAAGAATACATGGCCACAGTACCAAAGGAGGATGGGACATCTACCCCACTCTCTGATGCTCCCATTGCCTAACCTCAAAGGAGGCAAAGTCAAGCTAGTGACTTTAAACAAGCTCACTTGGGAGGAAGTCCCATGGTTATCCTTGTAAATATGCATTAGGATTTGTTCTTTTTCAATTAAGTCACTTGGAGAATGGTGATAGCTAGGGAATGAATGCATAAAGCTTTGAGAAGAGGTTGAATAAAAAAAAATGGTTTGGAGGTTGGACCGGGTAGGGTGGACCGGGGTCGCCTACCCGGACGGACGTGCAGAGTGCTGAACTATCGGACCGGGGTGCGGTGTCCGGGTGAAAGCACCCGGTCGTGAAGCGGACAGACGGACGAAAGGGGCAGACCGGGGACAGGAAGTCTGGGTAGAAGAACCCGGTCGTGAAACAAGCAGAACGGACCGGGACGGGACGTCCGGGTAAAGGTACCCGGTCGTGAGCGATTGGATGGACGGACCGGGATGCATCGTCCGGGTAACAGCACCCGGTGATGGAGACAGCAGGACGGACCGGGGACGACCGTCCGGGTAGACTTACCCGGTCGTTCTCCGCGTAACCAAGACCCATGAACAACCCGACGGAGCCCCACGACCCGCGCATGACCCGGCTGCGACCCAAGGTAAGTTTCTTCCCCCCTTAAACCGACCCAAACCCACTTAAACCGACCCGAACACCCATCCACCCGACCCAGAAACATTTTAAAACCCTAAGCCACCCTCTCTCTCCTCATTTCATCTTCTTCCTCACATCATAATCCTCTCTAGCCTCCAAGAACATAAATCCCCATAACTTTGTCAAATCTCAACCAAATCACAAATTTCTTTTTCCCACATCCTCTCCTCCCTTCCCTAGCTCTAATTCATTGAATCTTTTCATCTTTATCCTTCATCCAAAGCAAGGTATGGCATCTCTAAGTTCAAATTCCTAACCCTCATGAACCCTAAAAATTTGAACTTGAAATTTGAGTCTTTTCTTGCTAGATTCTTGTAAATTAGACTAGGGAAAGCTTATATATCATGCTGGGTAGTTGATTTCAAGGTAGAATTGAGATTAATTTGAACTTTGAAAAATTAGGGTTCATGAGATTTGGGGGTTTTTCATAAAGTGCTTGTTTTAGGTTGTTCTTGGGTTAGATTGGATGCTAGGTTGATGGAGAACTTCAATTTAGGCCATTTTAAGCTTGATTGTGCTTAATTGAGTGGTTTTGATTCTTAGAGGTTCTTGTTGCTCATAAAAAGAAAAAAAAAAATTTTGAGCATGAGAATTCTCTAAGATGTTCTAAAGCCTTTTGCTTAAAAGTTTGTTTCTTGTGAGCAATTGATCATTGGAGTTGTAATTCTTATTCTTTCGATCATATTCCTCATATTGAAAGCTTTTTCCTTCTCAAGCTTACTCTTTTCCAAGGTCTAAAGTTTCAGGTACCAATGGGGCGAAAGAGTGAAGCTGATCTTGAAGTTGAGAAGCAAGAGTGTGCAGCAAGACACACTGCTCAGTTTGGGAAATCTTTGGGTTCACAGCCTGGTTCAGAGGAGGAGCGCCGCCAGAAAGCCTTGGCACTGCTAAGGAAGAAGGCACAAGCCAAGAAAGAAGGGAAGAGAGTTGTGGTTGATAAGAGTGTGGCTGAAAGTGCTCACAAGCAAGCCAAGAAAGATGGGAAGAAAGTTGTTGCTGATAAAAGGGATGGAAAGGGATTAGCTGTTGGAGACAATGGGGCTGATGGTACTCACATGCAGGCTCCTCCAAAGAGAGCTAAGGCACCAAGAAATTCTAGTGTGGGAGCTCTTGTGATTGAGAAGACAAGCAACAAAGGTGATCATACCCTTGCTCACACTATGAGGGCTATGACTCCACCTAGGAGAGCACCAGACCCTGGGCAAGAAGTTGTAGAGAGCCTTAACCAGCACAACAAGGAAGAGAAGTTGGCAAGGGCTAGAGCAAAGAAGCAAGGCAAGAAACCAATGATTGCAGAAAATGAAGGTGAAGAGGATGAGATATCTTCTAATGATGAGCATGCTGATCCTAAATCAAAGTATGACAAGAGGGATAGGTCCAAGGCACCTACTGAAGATGAGCTGCTAGACTTTTTGAGGAATGGCATTGCTTGGGTCCCCACCAGATTTGTTGATAAGATGATTTTGCAAGAGCTGTACCTTGATGATGATGTTGAAGAAATGTTCAGCACATGAAGGTGGGCAGCCTCTACTCAGCAGCTTACCCCACTCACAAAGAAGTCTCTTGCCAATTCTTGGCTACACTAGAAGCAACTTTTCACACTTCCAAGCATGCACAGCAAGGATGGGGAGAGATCAAATTCAAGATTGAGGGTGAGGTGTACTCCATGTCTTTCAAAGAGATTAGTGAAGTTCTTGACCTTGAGGATCAGAAAAACCCTTCACTTCCAACACTCAAGACAGCCCCTAAGGAGAAGACCATTGCTGAATCAATGTGGACCTTATTGACAGGACAAGGAAAAGGGGGCCAAAAGAAGGGGAAGAATGGAGCTATTAGGCATCCCACTATGCGCTACCTCCACAGGTTGCTTAACCACACCCTCTTCCAGAAGAAGGAAGTAGGGAATGTTGCTGGAGACGAGTTGAGATTCCTTCACCAAACCGCCCGCCACTTTGTTTCCTCTCCTCAGCTCCCTAGTGTCCCGGATGATTTCTACTCAGATTTTGGTATGGTTGGTTTCCTTGTACAGCGCCTCATGCACTACAAGAGCTGGGCTTGGACAAACCGTGACTCCGGACCTCAGATTGGTATTGGTGGCTGGATAACCCCATTAATAGCTTACCAAGGGATTGATTTGGGTGAAGATGGAGTAACTCCTACTTTCTTGGATGGATCTTACTTGAGGAAGGCTCAATTTCTAAGTGGACGATTTAAAGGGAGATGTGTCTACTCTTACTCAAGGGGTGGCAAAAAGGCTGAGCTGTTGCTTCCTAGCCCACAACTCACTTCCTTGAGCACTACAAGAGACATCAGCTTTGACATCAGTGAGGAACACCTCCTTAGGATTCATGGACCCCTTTGCCCTGTAAACATTCCCAAAGGTGATAAGGATGCAAGCAAGCAGAATGCTTATGAAGAGGAGTACACCAGAAGCACCACTGCTCATCTTTTTGGCCCTCCTCGTTACAAGCTTGAGCATTGCACCAGTGTCCTGCCCCTTGGACCCCTACGCCAGGCTCATGACCACATTAAAATCCTCCAGAGGTGGAACAAGGCTCAAGATAGGACCATTTTCAAGCTCACCAACAAGTGCAAAGAGCTGAAAAGGACTGTGAAGAGGCAAGTTGAAGTTTCAGCCCGGTTATTGAAGAAAGTGGCTGATGTACTAGCTAGGGGGCTGTAGCTGGCTGCAACGCTGAGGACTTTGATCTTGATGCCTTCAATACGCCCCCTCCTATACCACTTATTGACCCCTCTGCACCACAGTCCAGCAAGCAAGCTCTCCGCCGATTGAGGAACCCTTACATCGCCCCATCCGAGTCCGGAAACAAGTCACCATCCCTAAGCACCACTGCTGATGAAGATGGCTCTGAGGGAGAGGCATCAGCCTCATCCCATGCTCCATAGAGGTACTCCAACACCCTATCATTGTATATACCATTCATCATTTCATTTAGTTTTATTTTTCTTTCTTTGGGCCCTTCTCAACATTTAACAAACATAGAGACTGTATGAATTAAGTGTGGGGGAGGTGCCAAGTTGCTGATCATCTTGTGTTTTATGTCATAAGCATGCATTTGTAGATAGTTATTGCATAGAAAAGCCATAAAAATTTGAAAAATTTGAAAAGCACAAAAAGAATCATGTAGTTGCATTAGGATTGAGTCTAGATCATTCACTTGCATAAAAAGAAAAAAAAAAGAGAAAAATCATCATATAGGTTGCATCATGCATAAGGGGACAAGGATGATAGTTGCCTTGTAAAGATGCTCATGCTAAGTTCTTAAAGTGATAACCTTTATAAACATAGTAAGTAGCTTGAGCAATCTTAGGATAGCTTGTAAACTTTATGCCTTGAAATCTCTTCCTAAAGCTTATTTGATTGATTGATGCTATCTATTTGAAGTTTGCTCCTGTCATATTTAGACTCTAAGTCTCTTGCTCATGGTCCCTTGTGTACTAAGCCATGGATAGAACACTTGAGTTGTCCCTCCCATTCTTTGCCTATCTTTTTGGACAAGCTCAAGTGGCACTCCACACCCTAAAACCCTTACCTCCTTTCAAGCTTTCATTATTTGTTGAGTGAGGCCTTCTTTGGAAAGCTTTACATGTGCATAATGTTGAGAGTATTGGGAACGACAATGCTTTGTCTCCATTTTAGCTAGATTAGACACTCATAATGTCTAGCATCTAGGATGGGTGTGAGTGTTGTATGGTATGATCTTGGGAAAGTGAAAGGTTTATGAAAGAAAAGGTTGACTCATGGGACTCTAAAGTTATAAGTGATTAAGTCTAGAAGGGATAAGAGAAATGAAAGATTGTAAGCTCTAAGTTGTTAAATAAGTCTTGGCCCCCATTAAAAAAAAAAGAAGAAGAAGAAAAAAAAAATAATAATAATGAAAAGGAGGCTAGCAATGTCTAGAAAGAGCTGAAAAGAGTTTAAAATGTGAAAATTCCCTTGTAGACTTCATTAAGAAAGAGTTTCAAATGAGAAAATATCTTGAGTATTTGGGGGGAATCTTTGGGTGAGAGATGTGAGTGGTATTTTGGCATTGAGAATAAGGATGTAACTTATGTATTTGGGGAGAGGGTAGAACAATGGAGATTGAGCATTGTATGCATGAGGTGATCCCTTTCTTAGATATATTATGTGCAATGTCAAGGCTACTTGTTTTGAGAGTGAACCACCCTTTGAATGATCCCTTTTAACCTCTTGTTTCACTTGAATAAAACCTTCTACCACCAAACCAAATGACTTGGACCATTTGCAAGAAGTCTTTTGAGTTTGCTTAATGATTGTTAGAGGGCAAATGGAATTGTGGATTGTGGATTCATGATGAGTAAGTGTAGGGATCAAAGGAGTTAAGATAGGCCTTGTTAAGTTAGAGTTGGATTGAGTTTTTGCTCTTGCTACTTGGTATGTTTATACAAGGTTATCAAGTTGAGAACTAAGAAGAGCATTCTTTTGGCTATGAGTCCCCTCCTTCAAACCTCTCCTCCTTAGTCCTTACTAGTTCACTTGTGGACAAGTAAAGGACTAGTGTGGGGGAGTTGATGTCTTGCATATTTTCATATATTTAGCAATCTTTTTATTTGCATTCTTTTAGTTGTAGGCTAAAGTTTAGGCTTGTCTAGGATCATTTTGCATTCATTTGTCCCTATCAGGTGTTGGAGTATGTTTTGGTGAGATTTGAGGTGTTTGGAGACCTTATGACCCAAAAAGAAGTGAAGAATCAAGATTGGCTATAAGAAGAGAAGTAAAACCAAGAGAAGAGGGTTAAACCGGGTAGCCTTGACCGGCTAGACACACCGGACGGATCAGGACGGACCAGCTCGTACGGATGACCGGGATGCCGCGTCCAAACTCGAGCACCCGGACCATAAGGAGCTGCAGGACGTCCGGGGAGACACGTCCGGGTAGGAGCACCCGGACGATGAAGACTGCTGGACGGCCGGGGAGACACGTCCGGGTACGTACACCCGGACGGAAGAACTAGACGCATCCAAGCCGAGGGACGTCTGGGGAGACACGTCCGGGTAGGAGCACCCGGACGATGAAGACTGATGGATGGCCGGGGAGATGCGTCCGGGTATGTGCACCCGGACGGGCGAGCAAGACGCATCCAAACTGAGGACGACCGGGGTGGCCTGTTCGGCTAGGAGTACCCGGTCGTGAAGAAGGTTCTGGTGACCGGGGTGAGGCGACCGGGGTGAGACGGATGGCATGGAACCCGGACGGAGCAAAGAACTCGGCCAGCTTGGACGGCCGGGTAACTTGGACCGGGTTGGATGGTGTTGTTGCTACCCTGACTGAGTTTTGTGCCTCTTTCCTATTGGTTTAGACCCATTTAGCTTAAGGGCTTTTTAGTAATCTTAATCTATGTTTCTAGGGCTTTTAAGCCTAACTATAAGTACCCTTGTTATCCCTAATGTGGGACTTATCTCATTTTCTATCTAAGAACACATAAATCTCTTGAGTAAAGTTTCATCTTGATTTCATAATCTCATCTTGTCTTTGTGTTCTTGATTGTTTGATTTCATCTCCTTTCTTTCTCTATATGTTTAAGCTTGAATCTCTCATGGGTTTAAGAGTAAGCATGTGGATTAGTGAGTAGATCCATCTAAGATCCATGGGTTAGGGTGATAGAGAGTGATTAAGTTAGATCCAAGGTGTTTAGTGTTAGATCTATCATTTCCTTGCATTGATTTGGTGTTCTTAAAGCTATATTTGAGTTGGCCTCTCAAACATAGAGCTATAGGCATTTCATGCCCGAAAGGTGTTCTATCAAATGTCTGAACCAACTCATCTATGCTTTTAGCTTGCTTTGCCTAAGAGATTAGTTGTCAAAGAAGCTAGGATTGCTATTAGACTCGTTCTCCTTGTTTGCTTTGATCATTACAGCCAAAGAGATTTGGTGTACTTGGGTGATCATTGCAAAAGAGCATCCATCTAGAGATAGAGCTTGCTTAGTTTTGTTGTCTAGGCATAAGGATTAGATTGATTGAAAAGTTAGCATCTTGGATTGAAGCTTAATCATTTGATATCAAGTCCTTATACCCATGGGTCTCACTCTCCTCATAAGAAAGAAAGTTTTATCTTTTGTTGCATTTAGCTTATTGTATTAGTTTAATCATATTCCTCTCTAATGATTGCATTTAGATTAAGCATATGCTTGCATTCCCTCTGTTTCATTGTCACTTAGGACTGGTTCGACAATCTTATATACTACATCATTTGATTAGGACCTTAGAAAAGTTCTTTCATCAAAGCGCCGGGAACACTGCTTCTCTGCCTCCTGCAAAGGAGCCGAAGAAAAACGCGAACTCTATGTCAAGAAATGCTGGCCTTCAGATTTTTGGGTCCAATTAGAGCAATGGAGAGTAAAAGAAGTCAGATAACACAAGTTCCAGCTACTATTCACCTATGGGTTCCGGGTTCCAGCTTCCTGGTCCCGGATCCCAGGTCCCGGATCCCAGGTCCCGGGTCTCCGGCTATCCACCTTGCATAGAGGTGAAATCCAATGGCTCCACAAGAAAGCAAGCTCCGACCACATTACTATCGCTTTTCCCGGAAACAAACTCCGATATACCTCTAAAGGAAACTCAGGACATGTGTCTTTACAATTTTCCGAGGCCACGTGCCTCTCCAAGTTTCTGAGGAAGCTAAGGCCACGTGCCTCTCCAAGTCTCCAAGGCTACATTCCTCGACAAGTTTCAAGAAATAGGAATTTCCAGTAAAGGAGTCCAGAATACAGCAGTCTACAAGCTTCCGAGGAAGTGGGTCCAAGGCACGTGCCTTCCTGAACTTCTACGAGAGAGATAACTGAGAGGAAAGCAGGGGGCAAATGAATTAGCATTCAACCCAAGGGGAAAACATGCGTCAACAAATCTTGTTGGCTTGCCCACTAAAGGGAGGATTCAACACAAAGCGACGGGTCATTTAGTGACATCCAAGAAGCGCTGAGAGTGGCTCACCCAAGTTGGAGCAGAGAGCAGCCAGAAGAAGTTACTAAACGACATCGACAAAAAGAGAATATCTACAGATCCTCATGTGCCAGAGCACTAGTTCCAAGGAGCCTCCAGATTCTCAAGGATAAATCTACGGGTCCTCCAAGGTCAGAACATGAAGCCCTTCAAAGACTGTGTTCCCAAAGATGAGAAGCAGTTACTATGCGACGTACTTCAATACCTCAAGTTATAGGACAAAGAACAAGCCTCCACGCCTCAACAAGAGTCTCATTATTCCTGGAAAAGGAATGAGAAGAATCATGGTCTCCACTCGACTACTATCTCCTATAGAACTTCTCCTGCCTAGAGTCAGGGTACGTCCCTAAAGGACTAAGCTGAAAGAGAAGAAAAACCAGCGGGATCGTACTGCCTCACCAAGAGACGAAAATCGTCACCCCCAGAAGTCTTACTACAGATCTAAAGAACATGCGTTCAGCAGACAATGTCAACTCTCACTGAAGCGTCATCAAGTCCATCTCATTTCAAAACCAGCATCACTGAGGGAGTTCTACATTGGTTATAAGACCTGAAAGCAAATCTTGTCGTCTACAGAGATACAAGATCAAGGTCCCGAATCCTACAAGATCACCTTCGAACAGGTCCAGAACCTGGGAGTACTTATCAAGACCCCGGTCTACCATCTGGAAAAACTACTCTCCTCTAGGTTCCAACACGGTCCGTGCCTAAGAAGAACCTAGGAAAAGGGGCATCAGAGAAGCGAGGTCAGGCTCACGACAAGCCTGCTGAGATAGAACGACTCCAGTTGACCAAAGTGCACTAGTTATCTCCCGACTTCACCCATGAAATCGAAAGATAAGGGGCAACCAATTGGGAGTAAATAATTTAGGAAGATATTACTCCTGCTTCCAAGGAAAACCCAGGTCTTCAGATTCTTCCGAGCAAGACCCTGTCTTCAAATTCCTGCATGAAGAAGTTCCGACTGCGAAGTTCTTACTCTAACCCCAAAGTTCCGACTGCAAAGTTCTGGAGTTCCAACTCCGACTGCAAAGTTCCGGAGTTCCAACTCCGACTGCGAAGTTCCGGAGTTCCAACTCCGACTGCGAAGTTCCGACTCTAACTACGAAGTTCCGACTGCAAAGTTCCGAAGTTCCAACTCCGACTGAAGTTCCAAAGTTCCGACTTTGAAGCTCCGACTCCGACTCTGAAGCTCTGGCTCCGACCCCTGCTTCTATCCCTAACACCAGGTAAAATGAAATGAAAAACCTTTTCAAACTATTATGCAAGAAGCATCATACAAAACATGCCAAACCCTGCAATAACACAGGAGGCATAAGTACAATTGCAATGTACTGTATTCAAACTCAGAGTTTGTACAGGGAGCGACAATAATAACAGGTATGAGACTTTAGGCAGGAATGGGTCTGATCAGCTTGAGTATGCTTTTCAAAACTACCTATAACCCCGGTATAGGCCTAGAGCAATAGAAATATCGGGGCCCCAAAACAAGAGTACTGTGACACCTCAGGGTTAATTCAGGGAATTTGCATATTGCAAAAGTACTGCTACGTGCAGGGAGCAATACATAAACTCCTACTTGACCAGACTTGGAAAGCAGCAATACCCGGGGGCTGAGAGTGGCTTTATGCAGAAGCAGCGTGCAGCAATAGGACCTCGAAAGTGGCTTACTTCCAAGTGGCAGAATGCGAGGTCCCAACATGAAATCGGTAGTGGCCCACCCCAGGAGCAGAACGATCTAAAAAAATAGTATTCGGGCTATCAAAAGATATTCAGCCGGAGACTATTAAAACGGAGTTCCGAGTTCCTAAACAAACTTCCGAGTTCCCCAAACGACCTCCGGGTCCTAAATACGACCTCAGGTTCTAAAGGAACCTCCGGGTTCCCAAACGACCTCCGGGTCCAGAAGCAACCTCCGGGTTCAAAACGACCTCCGGATCCTAAATACGACCATAGGGTCTGAAGGAACTTCCGGGTTCCCAAACGACCTCCGTGTCCAGAAGCAACCTCCGGTTCAAAACGACCTCCGGGTCCTAAATACGACCTCAGTGTCTGAAGGAACCTCCAGGTCCAGAAGCAACCTCCGGATTCAAGACGACCTCCGGGTCCTAAATACGACCTCAGGGTCTGAAGGAACCTCCAGGTTCCCAAACGACCTCAAGGTCCTGAAGCAACCTCCGGGTTCTAAACAACCTCTGGGTCCTAAATATTGCCTCCGGGTCTAGCACAGCCTCCGGGCTCCAGAAATGCCCTCCGAATCCCAGCGACACCTCCGGGTCCCAGCGATACCTCCGGATCCCGAAGACATCTCTGTGTCCTGAAGCAATACCTCGGCTCCGTTCGATGCAAGGATCCATCATTTGGATCTCCGGGTCCATAGGAGAAACCTGTTATCTCTTGGGAAAAATCACGAGTAATCTATCTACGAAAGGTGGAATGCAATGCATCCCTATACTCCAGGCTTTGATAAAGGAAGACTCTGCTCCAAAAAGCCTACCTAGCAATCAACGAGAGTCTACCCGACGGAGGCGAATTCGAATCAACAAGATATACGAGAAGGTCTCCTTGAAGGTGCACACAACAATCAGCTTCCTGGACGAAAGTCCATCCAGCCTATGGGTCCCTGGACGAAAATCCATACAACCTCCAGATTGCAAAAGAAGACTCAGCAAGGAGTTTCCAAGTTTCAGGAAAACACAACACAAGCACGGACGCTACTGCTCCCTTCAAACAACGTGTCCAAGATTCCTACTCTGGTACCAAGAATCAACTAGGTTATCTTTTGATATCGAGACTACACATGCCGAAGATCCTCCCTGCCAGATATCAAGACACAATCCTGAGAAAATGCAAGAAGCTACAGCTACAACATCAGAACCTCAAGGAGCATGAAGGAGACCAACAACGAAGACCTGAATGAAAGTCCATTACGGCTTTTACCAAATCAAGAGGCGCCAGAAAGGCTAGCTGAACCAAGCATGAGGATCCTCAGTTTTGACATCTGGTTCTTATTAAACCTTCTCATACCCTTAATCCTTAGCCTCGCCAAGATTCTCCCTCTCAGAATTCCTGGGTCATGACCCATACACTCCTCCACATGATTCATGAAACTAGAGAGCCACAAGAAATGCAAAGTGATGTCCTGCATGGACTAAGGCCGAGTGTAGCTACAGGTGTAGCACAAGCATCTGCGCTTTGAGCAGAAGCATCACCATTTATGCAGACGATCCCGGCTTCTCCATCCAGCTTTTGGCCAAACTCCGACTAATCCCCACCATGGGGGCAACGTCTCATATTTAGAAAAGAGAGGAAGGAAGTCTTACAGGCTCCGTTAGATCCCGCGCGACAGTGTCATCCGCCCTTTGAACATTTACTAGGTCCTACATGGTGGCTTTTCCTGGTTATCCACTACCAGGACATCAGAATCAAGGGTACAACTACATCCACGTGACCGTCATCACTCCAACCAAACACATGCCCATTAAAGCATGCCTGTAAGTCCGACTACATTGGTCAAGACCACGACATCATGCCAACCAGACCAAGCACAAGTACATCTGAGCATTACTGACAAGGAAGCTTGATGGAAGCTACGAGCCGACGTCCTACTTCAGCAAGGAGCTTGATGGAAGCTACGAGCCGACGTCCTACTTCAGCAAGGAGCTTGATACCACGGTGAAACTCACGAAGTCCTATGAAGAAGATCATGTTATTTCCTGCCTTCAAACATGAAACCAAGGGGCAAACTGTTGGGGAAAAATATTCCATGAAGAGATTACTCCAGCTACCAGGTTCCTTCCTCCAGATTCCAGGACCCAGACCTCCGGGTCCCCGTTAAAAGGAACTCCGAAACTACCCTCCGAAACTACCCTCGGGAACTACCCTCGAGAACTACCTCGGGAACTACCCTCGAGAACTACCTCGGGAACTACCCTTTCTTCCGGGAATATGGAAATCTTCCTTAATACAAGGAAGATTAGCTTAGACACGAAGGGATCCTCTTAAATTAGAGAAAAAGAGGAAGTATTCCAATATATATGGCCTTCCTAAAGAAAATTGGAAATATTCTATTATCGAAGGATATAATGAATATTTCCAAATCCTAAGAGGGAGGCACGACCTTTAACTATAAATATAGGTTTCTAAACCTAAAGAAAGCAGGTCAACACGTTCATCCACAGAGCTCACAAGTTCTACAGCTGCCAAGGCAAGACTCCGTACCTAGAAGACCACCTTTATCGATGTGCTTACAACCGACGAAACCCTGCGATTACTATCAACAAGATGACGTCTTATGCTCACTGCAGCACATCTACAATTTGGCTTACTGGCTCAGACCACGTTCTCCTCCTCATCAGCAGGAATACTCCATTCCCATTGAAGCATGCCAAAGGTCCATGTTCATTGTAGCATACCGACAAGACTACCATCTGTTCCGACCATGCACCCTCTAGAACAGATGACTCCTATCAACTATACAGAGCCACGTGCTCCTTAAGCCAAGTGCGCACTAGGCCACGAGCCTCCACTAGGTCACGCGCCTCCATCAGGCTACGCGCCTCCATTAGGCTACGAGCCTTCATCTAGGCTACACGCCTCCGCCAATACATGAACTACGAACGACTTGATCCCCCAGTGAAGGGTACGTAGGCAATCCCCACTGAAGGATGCAGCTATAAAACAAAACACCTTCCATGGTCCTATGCTTAGTTCCCCAAGGACCGACCATGGGGCTAGGACCATCGACTATAGACCATGAAGACCCTACGATCTCCACTACAGATAGGCAGTTCCTGCCTAACAACCGACCTTCTACTGCTACTAAGGCACTGATGATACGCACCGGCCCATACCCTCAGAGTAGGATCTCCTGGCTTATCCACGACCGAAGCAGGAGAAAGAACCACGACGACCAGTCTCCTTCTTCTTATCATTCTGTAGAACTGAGCACGAATCACTTGTACACGAAAATACCCTAACAAGAAGGATATTGTTCGTTGCAAAATAAAAAAAAATGCAATTAGATACCTCCGAGTATCAAGATGAACCGAATATCCGACCATGGTACCATGATGGAAATTCCACTTGCTACGGAACAAGGGGAGAGAGTTCTCCTCGACGGATGCGCCATCTGTTCGAACGTATAAAAATCGCTTGAACCATTCCTTGGCGTTTGAAGTATGCCCCCAAATTATCGACATGTAATTCTTAGGAGCCATGCGGTATGAGTATTCAATCGAGGTCTTTCGCATCGACCATAGCCCTTCAAAGTTGTCAGGGATGAGGTCCATTCCGTGCTCGTAACTCAGAATCAACACGCCAAGGAGGTTCTGCAGCGCCGCAATGTTTCGCTAACTGATCGACAGCTCAAAACAGTCGAGTGCGCAGACGATGGCCGCGGGAATCGGGAACCAATTGCGACAGCGTACCAGAAAAGCTTCGTAGAATTTGAAGAAACCCTCCAGGGGATCCTCCGCACTCTACCCATGCAGCAGGGTTCAAAACACGACTCCGCTCGGGACTCTGTAATACTCCCGAAGGGTCTTGAGGTAGGAGGGAGAGGTCCTTCTCGGAAGGGAAGGATCGCGCCTCACCGGGGGTCTCGGGGAATAAAAGACTTCGGGCAGAGGAGGTATTGAACTACACAACGCATCCCAATACACTTCTTTCTCCGCTTGCTCGACCTCGAACTCCTCCTTGGGAATAACCTCCTCGTTGGTGCTGGGATTGCCGGACGAAGATTGAGGAGAAGCTTGTTTCTTGGAGGATCTCTTTCTTGAAGTCATTTTAGAAAAACCAAAACTTTGACACAAAAGTAAAAGAGAGAGAGGAAGAGAGAAATTTCTACCTTAGAGAAATCTTCTTGTAAGAGAAGTGAGCAAAGAATTTGAAAAACATATTTCGCCTATATATAGGAAAAGGAGTTTCTATTTATTCTCGAACTTTCGGCAAATGATTACGTCAAATTCCATCTAAGCAAGTCATACTGCAAGCTAAGACCTCACACCCAAGTCCACGGATCCTAGCTAGCTGCGGGGCTAATTTTTTGGGTCAAAACTGGTGACGACGGAATCAATACCCGAAAATTCTTGGAGAACCAACTCTCGGTTAACCTAAGAGAACCAAACGTTTCCGGGAAACAGTTAATCAAGGAAAAGATAGTTTTTTTGCGGGCATGACCCGAAAAGCGTCGAGAATTGGTTCAGTCCGGACGAGGTCTTGCTCGTAAGCAAGTATGGATCGGACCAACCGGATACGGACCACCTCACCCACGGGAGAGGATAACCCACACCGAGGTCACCTAGCCCATGGGTGAGGACGACCCGTACCTCGGTCACCTCGCCCATGGGCGAGGACGACCAACACCATGGTCGCCTCACCCATGGACGAGGACGACCTACGCCGTGGTCACCTTGCCCATGGGCGAGGACGACCCGTACCTCGGTCACCTCGCCCATGGGGAGGAAGACCGACACAGAGGTCGCCTCGCCCATGGGCGAGGACGACCAACGCCGTGGTCACCTCGCCCATGGGCGAGGACGACCCACACCGCGGTCAACTCGCCCACGGGCGAGGACCATCCCGTCCTGAAACTGTGCATCCTTGTCTAAGTTCCCGTAATTCGACTCTCAGGTCCGTGGACACAATACCCTTGTCTCATCTCGCTTAGGATTATCAAAGAAAGACTTCGGGAAAAATTGTAAAAGACTTGGTTGTTAGAATGGATTCCCATCTATCGTATAAAATGGCTATGGTTTGCTTGAACACCAGTTGTCTTAACTATACGATGAACTAGGATCCTATCGGAAAAACCAACATCACGTTGAAGGCTAATTCTTAGGAAAAATTGTAAAAACATCTAAGTCCCAAAACGGCCCGAAAGGGGCCTGGATCACGGCCAAATGGCCCACTTACGATTTTAAAATAGGATTGAGCCCAAGGCTGGTATGATGGTATATTTTTAATTCCAGGAAAAGATAAATGTCAAATTTCCGAAGATAAATGTTAAGTTTCCGAAGATAAATGCGACCATGGTTCCATGATGGAAATTCCACTTGCTACGGAACAAGGGGAGAGAGTTCTCCTCGACGGATGCGCTATCTGTTCGAACGTATAAAAATCGCTTGAACCATTCCTTGGCGTTTGAAGTATGCCCCCAAATTATCGACATGTAATTCTTAGGAGCCATGCGGTATGAGTATTCAATCGAGGTCTTTCGCATCGACCATAGCCCTTCAAAGTCGTCAGGGATGAGGTCCATTCCGTGCTCGTAACTCAGAATCAACACGCCAAGGAGGTTCTGCAGCGCCGCAATGTTTCGCTTACTGATCGACAGCTCAAAACAGTCGAGTGCGCAGACGATGGCCGCGGGAATCGGGAACCAATTGCGACAGCGTACCAGAAAAGCTTCGTAGAATTTGAAGAAACCCTCCAGGGGATCCTCCGCACTCTACCCATGCAGCAGGGTTCAAAACACGACTCCGCTCGGGACTCTGTAATACTCCCGAAGGGTCTTGAGGTAGGAGGGAGAGGTCCTTCTCGGAAGGGAAGGATCGCGCCTCACCAGGGGTCTCGGGGGATAAAAGACTTCGGGCGGAGGAGGTATTGAACTACACAACGCATCCCAATACACTTCTTTCTCCGCTTGCTCGACCTCGAACTCCTCCTTGGGAACAACCTCCTCGTTGGTGCCGGGATTCCCGGACGAAGATTGAGGAGAAGCTTGTTTCTTGGAGGATCTCTTTCTTGAAGTCATTTTAGAAAAACCAAAACTTTGACACAAAAGTAAAAGAGAGAGAGGAAGAGAGAAATTTCTACCTTAGAGAAATCTTCTTGTAAGAGAAGTGAGCAAAGAATTTGAAAAACATATTTCGCCTATATATAGGAAAAGGAGTTTCTATTTATTCTCGAACTTTCGGCAAATGATTACGTCAAATTCCATCTAAGCAAGTCATACTGCAAGCTAAGACCTCACACCCAAGTCCACGGATCCTAGCTAGCTGCGGGGCTAATTTTTTGGGTCAAAACTGGTGACGACGGAATCAATACCCGAAAATTCTTGGAGAACCAACTCTCGGTTAACCTAAGAGAACCAAACGTTTCCGGGAAACAGTTAATCAAGGAAAAGATAGTTTTTTTGCGGGCATGACCCGAAAAGCGTCGAGAATTGGTTCAGTCCGGACGAGGTCTTGCTCGTAAGCAAGTATGGATCGGACCAACCGGATACGGACCACCTCACCCACGGGAGAGGATAACCCACACCGAGGTCACCTAGCCCATGGGTGAGGACGACCCGTACCTCGGTCACCTCGCCCATGGGCGAGGACGACCAACACCATGGTCGCCTCACCCATGGACGAGGACGACCTACGCCGTGGTCACCTTGCCCATGGGCGAGGACGACCCGTACCTCGGTCACCTCGCCCATGGGGAGGAAGACCGACACAGAGGTCGCCTCGCCCATGGGCGAGGACGACCAACGCCGTGGTCACCTCGCCCATGGGCGAGGACGACCCACACCGCGGTCAACTCGCCCACGGGCGAGGACCATCCCGTCCTGAAACTGTGCATCCTTGTCTAAGTTCCCGTAATTCGACTCTCAGGTCCGTGGACACAATACCCTTGTCTCATCTCGCTTAGGATTATCAAAGAAAGACTTCGGGAAAAATTGTAAAAGACTTGGTTGTTAGAATGGATTCCCATCTATCGTATAAAATGGCTATGGTTTGCTTGAACACCAGTTGTCTTAACTATACGATGAACTAGGATCCTATCGGAAAAACCAACATCACGTTGAAGGCTAATTCTTAGGAAAAATTGTAAAAACATCTAAGTCCCAAAACGGCCCGAAAGGGGCCTGGATCACGGCCAAATGGCCCACTTACGATTTTAAAATAGGATTGAGCCCAAGGCTGGTATGATGGTATATTTTTAATTCCAGGAAAAGATAAATGTCAAATTTCCGAAGATAAATGTTAAGTTTCCGAAGATAAATGCGACCATGGTTCCATGATGGAAATTCCACTTGCTACGGAACAAGGGGAGAGAGTTCTCCTCGACGGATGCGCTATCTGTTCGAACGTATAAAAATCGCTTGAACCATTCCTTGGCGTTTGAAGTATGCCCCCAAATTATCGACATGTAATTCTTAGGAGCCATGCGGTATGAGTATTCAATCGAGGTCTTTCGCATCGACCATAGCCCTTCAAAGTCGTCAGGGATGAGGTCCATTCCGTGCTCGTAACTCAGAATCAACACGCCAAGGAGGTTCTGCAGCGCCGCAATGTTTCGCTTACTGATCGACAGCTCAAAACAGTCGAGTGCGCAGACGATGGCCGCGGGAATCGGGAACCAATTGCGACAGCGTACCAGAAAAGCTTCGTAGAATTTGAAGAAACCCTCCAGGGGATCCTCCGCACTCTACCCATGCAGCAGGGTTCAAAACACGACTCCGCTCGGGACTCTGTAATACTCCCGAAGGGTCTTGAGGTAGGAGGGAGAGGTCCTTCTCGGAAGGGAAGGATCGCGCCTCACCAGGGGTCTCGGGGGATAAAAGACTTCGGGCGGAGGAGGTATTGAACTACACAACGCATCCCAATACACTTCTTTCTCCGCTTGCTCGACCTCGAACTCCTCCTTGGGAACAACCTCCTCGTTGGTGCCGGGATTCCCGGACGAAGATTGAGGAGAAGCTTGTTTCTTGGAGGATCTCTTTCTTGAAGTCATTTTAGAAAAACCAAAACTTTGACACAAAAGTAAAAGAGAGAGAGGAAGAGAGAAATTTCTACCTTAGAGAAATCTTCTTGTAAGAGAAGTGAGCAAAGACTTTGAAAAACATATTCCGCCTATATATAGGAAAAGGAGTTTCTACTTATTCTCGAACTTTCGGCAAATGATTACGTCAAATTCCATCTAAGCAAGTCATACCGCAAGCTAAGACCTCACACCCAAGGCCACGGATCCTAGCTAGCTGCGGGGCTAACTGTTGGGATCAAAACTGGTGACGACGGAATCAATACCCGAAAATTCTGGGAGAACCAACTCTCGGTTAACCTAAGAGAACCATACGTTCCCGGGAAACGGTTAATCAAGGAAAAGATAGTTTTTTGCGGGCATGACCCGAAGAGCGTCGAGAATTGGTTCAGTCCGGACGAGGTCTTGCTCGTAAGCAAGTATGGATCGGACCGACCGGATACGGACCACCTCACCCACGGGCGAGGATAACCCACACCGAGGTCACCTCGCCCATGGGTGAGGACGACCCGTACCTCGGTCACCTCGCCCAAGGGCTAGGACGACCAACACCATGGTCGCCTCCCCCATGGGCGAGGACGACCTACGCCGTGGTCACCTCGCCCATGGGCGAGGGCGACCCGTACCTCGGTCACCTCGCACATGGGGGAGGAAGACCGACACAGAGGTCGCCTCGCCCATGGGCGAGGACGACCAACGCCGTGGTCACCTCGCCCATGGGCGAGGACGACCCACACCGCGGTCAACTCGCCCACGGGCGAGGACCATCCCGTCCTGAAACTGTGCATCCTTGTCTAAGTTCCCGTAATTCGACTCTCAGGTCCGTGGACACAATACCCTTGTCTCATCTCGCTTAGGATTATCAAAGAAAGACTTCGGGAAAAATTGTAAAAGACTTGGTTGTTAGAATGGATTCCCATCTATCGTATAAAATGGCTATGGTTTGCTTGAACACCAGTTGTCTTAACTATACGATGAACTAGGATCCTATCGGAAAAACCAACATCACGTTGAAGGCTAATTCTTAGGAAAAATTGTAAAAACATCTAAGTCCCAAAACGGCCCGAAAGGGGCCTGGATCACGGCCAAATGGCCCACTTACGATTTTAAAATAGGATTGAGCCCAAGGCTGGTATGATGGTATATTTTTAATTCCAGGAAAAGATAAATGTCAAATTTCCGAAGATAAATGTTAAGTTTCCGAAGATAAATGCGACCATGGTTCCATGATGGAAATTCCACTTGCTACGGAACAAGGGGAGAGAGTTCTCCTCGACGGATGCGCTATCTGTTCGAACGTATAAAAATCGCTTGAACCATTCCTTGGCGTTTGAAGTATGCCCCCAAATTATCGACATGTAATTCTTAGGAGCCATGCGGTATGAGTATTCAATCGAGGTCTTTCGCATCGACCATAGCCCTTCAAAGTCGTCAGGGATGAGGTCCATTCCGTGCTCGTAACTCAGAATCAACACGCCAAGGAGGTTCTGCAGCGCCGCAATGTTTCGCTTACTGATCGACAGCTCAAAACAGTCGAGTGCGCAGACGATGGCCGCGGGAATCGGGAACCAATTGCGACAGCGTACCAGAAAAGCTTCGTAGAATTTGAAGAAACCCTCCAGGGGATCCTCCGCACTCTACCCATGCAGCAGGGTTCAAAACACGACTCCGCTCGGGACTCTGTAATACTCCCGAAGGGTCTTGAGGTAGGAGGGAGAGGTCCTTCTCGGAAGGGAAGGATCGCGCCTCACCAGGGGTCTCGGGGGATAAAAGACTTCGGGCGGAGGAGGTATTGAACTACACAACGCATCCCAATACACTTCTTTCTCCGCTTGCTCGACCTCGAACTCCTCCTTGGGAACAACCTCCTCGTTGGTGCCGGGATTCCCGGACGAAGATTGAGGAGAAGCTTGTTTCTTGGAGGATCTCTTTCTTGAAGTCATTTTAGAAAAACCAAAACTTTGACACAAAAGTAAAAGAGAGAGAGGAAGAGAGAAATTTCTACCTTAGAGAAATCTTCTTGTAAGAGAAGTGAGCAAAGAATTTGAAAAACATATTTCGCCTATATATAGGAAAAGGAGTTTCTATTTATTCTCGAACTTTCGGCAAATGATTACGTCAAATTCCATCTAAGCAAGTCATACTGCAAGCTAAGACCTCACACCCAAGTCCACGGATCCTAGCTAGCTGCGGGGCTAATTTTTTGGGTCAAAACTGGTGACGACGGAATCAATACCCGAAAATTCTTGGAGAACCAACTCTCGGTTAACCTAAGAGAACCAAACGTTTCCGGGAAACAGTTAATCAAGGAAAAGATAGTTTTTTTGCGGGCATGACCCGAAAAGCGTCGAGAATTGGTTCAGTCCGGACGAGGTCTTGCTCGTAAGCAAGTATGGATCGGACCAACCGGATACGGACCACCTCACCCACGGGAGAGGATAACCCACACCGAGGTCACCTAGCCCATGGGTGAGGACGACCCGTACCTCGGTCACCTCGCCCATGGGCGAGGACGACCAACACCATGGTCGCCTCACCCATGGACGAGGACGACCTACGCCGTGGTCACCTTGCCCATGGGCGAGGACGACCCGTACCTCGGTCACCTCGCCCATGGGGAGGAAGACCGACACAGAGGTCGCCTCGCCCATGGGCGAGGACGACCAACGCCGTGGTCACCTCGCCCATGGGCGAGGACGACCCACACCGCGGTCAACTCGCCCACGGGCGAGGACCATCCCGTCCTGAAACTGTGCATCCTTGTCTAAGTTCCCGTAATTCGACTCTCAGGTCCGTGGACACAATACCCTTGTCTCATCTCGCTTAGGATTATCAAAGAAAGACTTCGGGAAAAATTGTAAAAGACTTGGTTGTTAGAATGGATTCCCATCTATCGTATAAAATGGCTATGGTTTGCTTGAACACCAGTTGTCTTAACTATACGATGAACTAGGATCCTATCGGAAAAACCAACATCACGTTGAAGGCTAATTCTTAGGAAAAATTGTAAAAACATCTAAGTCCCAAAACGGCCCGAAAGGGGCCTGGATCACGGCCAAATGGCCCACTTACGATTTTAAAATAGGATTGAGCCCAAGGCTGGTATGATGGTATATTTTTAATTCCAGGAAAAGATAAATGTCAAATTTCCGAAGATAAATGTTAAGTTTCCGAAGATAAATGCGACCATGGTTCCATGATGGAAATTCCACTTGCTACGGAACAAGGGGAGAGAGTTCTCCTCGACGGATGCGCTATCTGTTCGAACGTATAAAAATCGCTTGAACCATTCCTTGGCGTTTGAAGTATGCCCCCAAATTATCGACATGTAATTCTTAGGAGCCATGCGGTATGAGTATTCAATCGAGGTCTTTCGCATCGACCATAGCCCTTCAAAGTCGTCAGGGATGAGGTCCATTCCGTGCTCGTAACTCAGAATCAACACGCCAAGGAGGTTCTGCAGCGCCGCAATGTTTCGCTTACTGATCGACAGCTCAAAACAGTCGAGTGCGCAGACGATGGCCGCGGGAATCGGGAACCAATTGCGACAGCGTACCAGAAAAGCTTCGTAGAATTTGAAGAAACCCTCCAGGGGATCCTCCGCACTCTACCCATGCAGCAGGGTTCAAAACACGACTCCGCTCGGGACTCTGTAATACTCCCGAAGGGTCTTGAGGTAGGAGGGAGAGGTCCTTCTCGGAAGGGAAGGATCGCGCCTCACCAGGGGTCTCGGGGGATAAAAGACTTCGGGCGGAGGAGGTATTGAACTACACAACGCATCCCAATACACTTCTTTCTCCGCTTGCTCGACCTCGAACTCCTCCTTGGGAACAACCTCCTCGTTGGTGCCGGGATTCCCGGACGAAGATTGAGGAGAAGCTTGTTTCTTGGAGGATCTCTTTCTTGAAGTCATTTTAGAAAAACCAAAACTTTGACACAAAAGTAAAAGAGAGAGTGGAAGAGAGAAATTTCTACCTTAGAGAAATCTTCTTGTAAGAGAAGTGAGCAAAGACTTTGAAAAACATATTCCGCCTATATATAGGAAAAGGAGTTTCTACTTATTCTCGAACTTTCGGCAAATGATTATGTCAAATTCCATCTAAGCAAGTCATACCGCAAGCTAAGACCTCACACCCAAGGCCACGGATCCTAGCTAGCTGCGGGGCTAACTGTTGGGATCAAAACTGGTGACGACGGAATCAATACCCGAAAATTCTGGGAGAACCAACTCTCGGTTAACCTAAGAGAACCATACGTTCCCGGGAAACGGTTAATCAAGGAAAAGATAGTTTTTTGCGGGCATGACCCGAAGAGCGTCGAGAATTGGTTCAGTCCGGACGAGGTCTTGCTCGTAAGCAAGTATGGATCGGACCGACCGGATACGGACCACCTCACCCACGGGCGAGGATAACCCACACCGAGGTCACCTCGCCCATGGGTGAGGACGACCCGTACCTCGGTCACCTCGCCCAAGGGCTAGGACGACCAACACCATGGTCGCCTCCCCCATGGGCGAGGACGACCTACGCCGTGGTCACCTCGCCCATGGGCGAGGGCGACCCGTACCTCGGTCACCTCGCACATGGGGGAGGAAGACCGACACAGAGGTCGCCTCGCCCATGGGCGAGGACGACCAACGCCGTGGTCACCTCGCCCATGGGTGAGGACGACCCACACCGCGGTCACCTCGCCCATGGGTGAGGACGATCCACACTGCGGTCACCTCGCCCATGGGCGAGGACGATCCACACTGCGGTCACCTCGCCCATGGGCGAGGACGATCCACACCGCGGTCACCTCGCCCACGGGCGAGGACCATCCCGTCCTGAAACTGTGCATCCTTGTCTAAGTTTACTCGACTCTCAGGTCCGTGGACACAATACCCATGTCTCATCTCGCTTAGGATTATCAAAGAAAGACTTCGGGAAAAATTGTAAAAGACTTGGTTGTTAGAATGGATTCCCATCTATCGTATAAAACGGCTATGGTTTGCTTGAACACCAGTTGTCTTAACTATACGATGAACTAGGATCCTATTGGGAAAACCAACATCACGTTGAAGGCTAATTCTTAGGAAAAATCGTAAAAACATCTAAGTCCCAAAACGGCCCGAAAGGGGCCTGGATCACGGCCAAATGGCCCACTTACGATTTTAAAATAGGATTGAGCCCAAGGCTGGTTTGATGGTCTATTTTTATTTCCAGGAAAAGATAAATGTCAAATTTCCGAAGATAAATGTTAAGTTTCCGAAGATAAATGCGACCATGGTTCCATGATGGAAATTCCACTTGCTACGGAACAAGGGGAGAGAGTTCTCCTCGACGGATGCGCTATCTGTTCGAACGTATAAAAATCGCTTGAACCATTCCTTGGCGTTTGAAGTATGCCCCCAAATTATCGACATGTAATTCTTAGGAGCCATGCGGTATGAGTATTCAATCGAGGTGTTTCGCATCGATCATAGCCCTTCAAAGTTGTCAGGGATGAGGTCCATTCCGTGCTCGTAACTCAGAATCAACACGCCAAGGAGGTTCTGCAGCGCCGCAATGTTTCGCTAACTGATCGACAGCTCAAAACAGTCGAGTGCGCAGACGATGGCCGCGGGAATCGGGAACCAATTGCGACAGCGTACCAGAAAAGCTTCGTAGAATTTGAAGAAACCCTCCAGGGGATCCTCCGCACTCTACCCATGCAGCAGGGTTCAAAACACGACTCCGCTCGGGACTCTGTAATACTCCCGAAGGGTCTTGAGGTAGGAGGGAGAGGTCCTTCTCGGAAGGGAAGGATCGCGCCTCACCAGGGGTCTCGGGGGATAAAAGACTTCGGGCGGAGGAGGTATTGAACTACACAACGCATCCCAATACACTTCTTTCTCCGCTTGCTCGACCTCGAACTCCTCCTTGGGAACAACCTCCTCGTTGGTGCCGGGATTGCCGGACGAAGATTGAGGAGAAGCTTGTTTCTTGGAGGATCTCTTTCTTGAAGTCATTTTAGAAAAACCAAAACTTTAACACAAAAGTAAAAGAGAGAGTGGAAGAGAGAAATTTCTACCTTAGAGAAATCTTCTTGTAAGAGAAGTGAGCAAAGACTTTGAAAAACATATTCCGCCTATATATATGAAAAGGAGTTTCTATTTATTCTCGAACTTTCGGCAAATGATTACATCAAATTCCATCTAAGCAAGTCATACTGCAAGCTAAGACCTCACACCCAAGTCCACGGATCCTAGCTAGCTGCGGGGCTAACTGTTGGGATCAAAACTGGTGACGACGGAATCAATACCCGAAAATTCTTGGAGAACCAACTCTCGGTTAACCTAAGAGAACCATACGTTCCCGGGAAACGGTTAATCAAGGAAAAGATAGTTTTTTGCGGGCATGACCCGAAGAGCGTCGAGAATTGGTTCAGTCCGGACGAGGTCTTGCTCGTAAGCAAGTATGGATCGGACCGACCGGATACGGACCACCTCACCCACGGGCGAGGACCATCCCGTCCTGAAACTGTGCATCCTTGTCTAAGTTCCCGTTACTCGACTCTCAGGTCCGTGGACACAATACCCATGTCTCATCTCGCTTAGGATTATCAAAGAAAGACTTCGGGAAAAATTGTAAAAGACTTGGTTGTTAGAATGGATTCCCATCTATCGTATAAAACGGCTATGGTTTGCTTGAACACCAGTTGTCTTAACTATACGATGAACTAGGATCCTATTGGGAAAACCAACATCACGTTGAAGGCTAATTCTTAGGAAAAATCGTAAAAACATCTAAGTCCCAAAACGGCCCGAAAGGGGCCTGGATCACGGCCAAATGGCCCACTTACGATTTTAAAATAGGATTGAGCCCAAGGCTGGTATGATGGTCTATTTTTATTTCCAGGAAAAGATAAATTTCAAGTTTCCGAAGATAAATGTGAAGTTTCCGAAGATAAATGCGAAGTTTCCGAAGATAATCATGAAAGATGACGAAAAATAGAAAAGCCCGTCTGGCGATGAATCCGGCCCAAGAGAGGGGGAAAACCGACCTAGAGAGAGTATATAAGAAGGGGTTAAGGCGAGGAGCAATAGAGAGGCTTTCTCAGAGCAAACTTAGCACTTAGAGCAATTTAGGCATTTTTTCTGTTTTTACTATCGAGCTGCAACTCAACTAGTTTAGAACTTAGGTGGCTAGACTAGCCAACGTACCGACAGCTCTCGTGGCCTAGGATCCTACCTGTTTTTCACGCTCAAACGTACATTCGGAAATAAGATCTTTTTGTTCTCTTTTCCTCTTTTCCAATTTATTATTTTCTACTCTTTCATATTGACTGTGTTGTGCGTGGCCCAGCAGATAGCCGGACCTCCATGGAAGGCTGTGGGAACCGAAATTCGCACCGTCAAATTAAGTTGATTTGGAGGAAAGCCAAGTGAACCAAGCCTTCCCTGAAGGTCCCGGATATCTGCTGGGCCGCACACAACACAATCAGTACGACAAAGAAAATATGAAAACGAAATAAAAATCGTAAGAACAAAGAATGGAGCAAAAGATCTTATTTCCGAATCCGCGTTTAAGCGTGAACAACAGGTAAGAGCCTCGGCTACAGGAGCTGTCGGAAAGTTCGCTAGTCTAGCAACCTAAGTTCTAACCTAGTTGAGTCGCAGCTCGCTAGTAAAAACGGAAAATAATGCCTAAGTTGCTCTAAGTGCTCTGGGAGTTTTTTTGTGATCTTCTTTGCTTCTTGCTCAAAGCTCTCCTTATATACTCCCCTTAAGACGGTCTATCTTCTCGCGGGCTGAATCGGGCTTTTTCCATTTTCGTCCATCTTCGTGTTTATCGGGAAACTTGACATTTATCTTCGGAAAACTTGACATTTATCTTCTGGAAACTTGATATTTATCTTCTGGAAACTTGACATTTATCTCTTATGTGAGGATAAGGATAAACCGTCATAGTTATCCTTCCTTTTCGGAAAATCGTACGTGGGCCGTTTTGACCATGTTGGGCCGTTTAGGCGTTTTTATGGTTTTTCGAAAGGACGGTCTTTGAAGGTTTCGGTGTTTCCAAAGGAACCTCAATTCCTCGTAAAGTCGAGATAGTGGCGTTTCAGAATAACCGTGGTCGTACCAAACTCGCGTAGATTGATCCAAACAAGCTAAGATGGGATCGAACCGGACACGATAGGACCGAGACCGGGACGAGGGCCGTGGACCGACGCCAGGCCGACCCGCATGACGGGTGCCGCCGGCGCCAGGCCAGGTGCCGCCGGCGCCAGGCCGGCCCGCGTGACGGGTGCCGCCGGCGCCAGGCCAGCCCGAGTCCCGTGTGCCGCCGGCGCCAGGCCGGCCCGCGTGACGGGTTCCGCCGGCGCCAGGCCGGGTGCCGCCGGCGCCAGGCCGGGGTGCCGCCGGCGCCAGGCCGGCTCGTGTGACGCGTGCCGCCGGTGCCAGGCCATCTTTCCGTCCGTGGGTTGTTCGATCTTTCCTCCGTCAGTCGTTTGCGGGAAATCTTTGAGTTTGGGAAGGTTTTTTTAGCCATAGATTTCGAGATAATCGTTTCTAATCCAACGAGGTTCCTCGAGTATCGGGATTTGAGATGGACTTGGATTCGTAGATTTTCCATCGTCAAGGATGCGAGCAATGTGGCTTCGAGCTTTAGATGTGTTAAAAGACAAATTTTTTAATCAATCGGGAAGGCTTTGCGGAAGAACCATCGTAGATCTCGGACGGTCCGGACATAGGTTTTAAGGAACCAAGATGCGCCATTGCCCGAGATTATGGGATGATTGCACGGATGGGCGCCAGGATCCTTGCCGCTGGTGCCAGGCGGGAGCGGACGAGCCTTCCCATGAGTTTTATCGAGCGACGACCCGTTTCTTGGTCTTGATCGCCGCTTGGCTTTTCTTTCGAGGATTTTCGGGTGACGATTTCGTCATTGACCGATTTTGACCCCAACAGTTAGCCCCCCAGCTAGCTAGGAACCGCAGTGCCGGTCGGATCCTAGCTTGCGGTATAGCCATATGGGAAGGTGTTGAGACGTAATCGTTTGCCGAAAGTCGAGGTAAATAGTGATTTTACCTCCTTTATATGGATGGAGTAAGAAATCTCATTCTTTACTTCACCATAAGAAATTTACTCTCTCTCTCAAGAATCCGTTCTCTCTCTTTAAGAACAATGTCTTCAAGATCCTCAAAGAGAAACTCTTCTTCCCATTCATCCTCGGATGACTCTCCTGCCCATGTGACGGTGAAGCAGGAGGAGTTGGTCGAGGAGGAAAAGAAGAATGCGTATTACCGAGTCCTTGTAGGTTCGCCCCCAACACTGCCAGAGATTCCTGTTCCGAGGAGGCCTCTGAGGCAGCCCGGTGCTCCTTTTGCGCCGAGCTCGGTTTCTCGTAAATATCTCAAGGTTCTTCGAGATTTTTACCAGGTTCCTGAAGGAGTCAAATTCCGGATTCCCGTTGGTAACGAGAGTGCAAGGAATCCTCCGCAAGGTTTCTTTACATGTTACGAAGCTTTCTTTACGTACTGCCGTATGTGGTTCCCGATCCCTGGTGCCATTGTTCGTGCGCTTCACCGCTTCGAACTTTCGATCAGCCAACTCAGCGTTCCTGCCTTGGAGAGTTGGCTTGGCGTACTGATCGCTAGCTACGAACTCGGGATTGATCTTGGTCCCGATGATTTCGAAGGTCTTTGGGGCACTCGGCCGACGGGGAGTGACGGTTACTACTCCATGCTGCCTAAGAAGGATATGGCCGTGATTCAGGGGACTACTTCGAATCCCAAATCGTGGCAGGAGCGTTTCTTCTTCGTCCAAATAGATGGCGAGTCTGTCGAGGAGAGCTGCCTCCATCTATTTCCGCGAGCGTGGAACTTCAACCGAGGTAATACGACGAAAACCCTGTTGTCTAAGTGCGAGTTTTAGTGAAAAATTCTCGTTTTGTAGGGAACAACCCTACTGCGCATTTGCCTGGTGACGTCTTTGTCAAGAGAGATCTTCTTCGTCAAAGGCCGTTTTTCTGGAAATCCTTCACCCTCGAACGGAACCGAGATGCAGTTAGACTTTATCGGTCCCGAGCTCCTGTCCCGTCGTATGATGCCGAACCTGTCACCCCAGCTCCTACTCGGAGGCGCAGACAGAGGTCTCGTAAGGGGAAGGAAATTGATGATGGGGAAGGCTCGGAAAGTCCTTCACCGTTGGGAGAAAGACCTAGTTTTACTCCAACGGAAAAAGGCGGAGCCAGCGGTTTTCTACCTAACAACTTCTTTGATGGCCTACCTCCGGAGTTTACTACTGATGAGTCGCTGGAGGATGAGGAGAAACAACGGGTTTTTGCCGAGGGCTCCCAACGTGTCAACGAGGTTTGGCCCTTCGAACTTCTTAACCTTGTGTTCGAATCTATATATAAGCATACTTGCTGATCTTGAGTTTATGCAGGGACTAAGAGTGTTTAGCGAGGCGCTTGACTCGAGTTTCCGCAAATCCAGGATTGCTAACTTTAAGACCACAGAAGCAGAGCGAGAGCTTTTCCGGTTCCGACAAGAGGTAAAGGCGCAGAACGCGAAGCAAGCTGAGCTTCACGCTCGATCTCTCGTTCGGGCGGAAAGGAGAGGAAGAAGGATGGTTGCAGCGGAGGTGGCAAGACGGGCGGAATCGTTTGCTGCTGAGTTTCAAAGTTTTAAAGAAGCTCAGGAGTTTGTTGGTGATTTCCGCGAGTGCCGGGGTTCGGTCGTAAACCTTCACAAGTCTCAGAAGCCGGATTTCTCCTTCGATTCAGAGATTGCTGAAATGAAGGATTTCATGGCCGAGTGCGCTCATGCTGAGTCCTTGGTTCCTCCGGTAGAAGAAAGAGTCCGGAGACTATGGGAACCTATCGAGGTTTCCGAGGATATGGTGGAGGCCGGAGCCGATGAGAACGCCGAGGGTGGTGGGAACGCTCAAGGCGTGAATGAGGAAGTGGACCAACCTGCTAGTTCATTTGGGATTTCTGCATCCGAATTTCTTAATGTTGACTTCCTTTTGTGAATCGTATTTTTTGGCTGTGTGTGGCCGTTTTTAGTAATTTTATTCTGCGACCGTTGGAGGTTGCATTCTTATGTTTTGAGACTGGCCGTTGGTGGCTTTGAGTCCTGCCGTCTTTTGCGGCTTTTATGAATATGAAAATTTGCTAGATTTCGTCGTTTGTTTTGATTTATACTTTCGTCAAGTGTAGAGGGAAGGATGCGAGTAGTCACTTCGTATCCTAACTGTTGGTGTCAAAATCGGTCGCGACGGAATCAATGACTGAAAGTCTCTAGAAAGTATTTCTTGAAACAAAAAGTCTCGGATAATTTCTAAAAGGAGTTATACGAGATTTTCTCAAATTAGAATATCCACTCTCTGTGAGATCGGAAGACTACGGGCGTGCGTGGACGAGAATCCCCGGAAAGATCGGTCCGCTCGCCCAACGACATCAAGATTCGATCACCACAAAAACCCTAAACATAAAAGAATCTGCCTCGAAACTTCGAAGAGGTCGTTCTCTCAAACCGTGAAGAACCAGAAAACGATCAAGATATCAAATCGAAGCCCTCGCCGAGATCTACAGCCTGGCGCCGGCGGCACCCCGGCCTGGCGCCGGCGGCACGCGCCACGCGGGCCGGACTGGCGCCGGCGGCACCCGACACGCGGGCTGGCCTGGCGCCGGCGGCACCCGTGACGCGGGCCGGCCTGGCGCCGGCGGCACCCGTCGCACGGGCTGGCCTGGCGCCGGCGGCACCCGTCACCCGGCCTGGCGCCGGCGGCACCCGGCCTCGGCCTGGCGCCGGCGGCACCCGTCACGCGGGCTGGCCTGGCGCCGGCGGCACCCGACCGGGCGCCGGCGGCACCCGTGACGCGGGCCGGTCTGGCGCCGGCGGCACCCGGCCTGGCGCCGGCGGCACCCGTCGTGCGGGCTGGCCTGGCGCCGGCGGCACCCCGGCCTGGCGCTGGTCGACGGCCCTCGTCCTGGTCTCGGTCCCATCGTGTTCGGTCTGATCCCATCTTGGCTTGTTTGGATCAATCATCATGAGTTTGGGACGATCACGGCTACGGAATAAACATCCTACGACTCGATTGGAATCGTCCTCGATGTTTTACGACAAAAACTAGAAGGATTGGATTTCTCGTAGAAGATATCGTATAGAACAAGGTCGATTAACTTGAACATCGATCCTTTAGGTTATACGGTTTATTTTACGAGAAAGATAGTCTTTTCGAGAAATCGTATAAAACGTTTAACGACTTAAGACAAGTCCACGGACTAACTTACGAATTTAGGAATTCAGGCCCAATCAGGCTATGACGGTTTGTCCGATATCCCGAACATCGGATAAACATCAAGTCACCGAAAACTCGAGGATAATTACAAAGATCGACGAAAATGGAATACTTCCTAAAGAGATAAGCTTGGGCCCAAAGGCGAGGTCCATCATCCTAAGGCAAACCGACCTTGGAGTGGATATATAAGGAGAGCAAGGGCAGAAGAGAAGGGGATCCGAAAATCCTAGATTGGAGACTTAGAGCATCCTGCTAGCTTAGAGAACTTAGAACTTAGGCGGTTAGGCCAGCGAGGCAGAACTCAGAACGTCTGGCCGCCTCTTGTTCTAGTTTTATCTTCTCCGCAGACCCACGTTCCTCTCGGAAGGATCTAACTATACTTTTACTCAGAGCTCCGCACATAGAAACCCTAGGGATTATCTTCGACATGCCCGCTTCTATGACCAACGCTCATATTAGACGAACCAGGCCCTAGAACGTCTGGCCGCCTCCTGCTCGCAAATCTCCGCTCCTCTCGGAAGGATCGGACAATTCTTTTACTTAAGAGCTCCGCACATAGAAACCCTAGGCGTTATCTTCGACATGCCTGTTTCTATGACAAACGCTCATACTAGACGAACCCGCCCAGATGGTTCGATCTCTTGTTCAATTCTTTCTAACTGAACTACGTCCGACTTGATCCTCGAAAGGGGTACGTAGGCAGCCTTTCTTAAGGTCCAGTCTCAAATCTTAACAAATCTTTTTCCGCATTTATTCGGTCACTTGTCGTTGGCTGTCGCAGAGAATCCGGACCTTCAAGGAAAGTCGGGTTAACTTGGCTTTCCTCCGCAATCTTATTCATTAAAATTGACGGTGTGAATTTCGGTTCCCACAGTTTGGCGCTAGAAGGAGGGGGGGACGGATTACTCTTACTCATACGGCCGCAAAGCGCTTGATCGAACCAATGTCCAGAAATATGAAAGAAAAAATTTGCAGTTTGCGTCAACGATGGTAAAACAACTCCAGCAGCGACTGTTCCTATGGCCAACGCTTACGCAAACGCCACGGTGCTCGAGCAAATCAAAAACCTAGCCGCGGCTTTCCGCCACAGGAAGAGCACAAAAACGAGCTCGCAATTTCTCTATCTAAACAGAAAGGGCAACGATAAAATCTATCAAACCCCAAAAATTCATCTTGTTACCAAGTTAGAGAAATCGCAACGAGCAAGGTTTCTACGAAAAACGTTTTTTCGAGAACCTCTCGGAAAAATAAAACTTATTCTCCTCGAAACCTTGGGGAAACCCTATATTACTCGTGGAACAGAAGCACGGAAAATCGGTTCACCGATTCCCACTGCCATACTTCTTACAAACAACTCTCGAAGAACAAACGGGAAAACGAAAGGAGGTCGGAGCTTGATCTTACTAGGACGACTTGTCATAAGGTAAGATCAGTCTTCCCAGTTCGCCTTAGTAAGAGCCCACTTTGTTCTCCTTTGTGTCTAGGTCAAAATGGCTTTCGTTTCGTCTCAATCGGAGTTTCCGTTGAGATTTTACGAAGGGAACAAAATCACTCTCCCGGCCACCTCGCCTGTGGACGAGAACAACTATCACCAAGGTCACCTCGCCTGTGGAAACCTCACTTTGCTCTTGTTTGGGTCAAAAACAGTTATCTCAAAATCTACGGCTAAAGACCTTCCCAAAACTCAAAAGATTTCCCGCAAACGACTGACGAGGGAAAGATCGAACAACGAAAAAACCCACAGACGGCAAGACGGCCTGGCGCCGGCGGCACGCGGGACGCGGGCTGGCCTGGCGCCGGCGGCACCCCGGCCTGGCACCGGCAGCACGCGGGACGCGGGCTGGCCTGGCGCCGGCGGCACCCCGGCCTGGAGCCGGCGGCACGCGGGACGCGGGCTGGCCTGGCGCCGGCGGCACGTGGGACGCGGGCTGGCCTGGCGCCGGCGGCACGTGGGACGCGGGCTGGCCTGGCGCCGGCGGCACGCGGGACGCGGGCTGGCCTGGCGCCGGCGGCACCCCGGCCTGGCGCCGGCGGCACCCCGGCCTGGCGCCGGCGGCACGCGGGACGCGGGCTGGCCTGGCGCCGGCAGCATCCCGGCCTGGCGCCGGCGGCACGCGGGACGCGGGCTGGCCTGGCGCCGGCGGCACCCCGGCCTGGCGCCGGCGGCACGCGGGACGCGGGCCGGCCTGGCGCCGGCGGCACGCGGGACGCGGGCTGGCCTGGCGCCGGCGGCACCCCGGCCTGGCGCCGGCGGCATGCGGGACGCGGGCTGGCCTGGCGCCGGCGGCACCCTGGCCTGGCGCCGGCGGCACGCGGGACGCGGGCTGGCCTGGCGCCGGCGGCACCCCGGCCTGGCGCCGGCGGCACGTGGGATGCGGGCTGGCCTGGCGCCGGCGGCACCCCGGCCTGGCGTCGGTCGACGTCCCTCGTCCTGGTCTCGGTCCCATCGTGCTCGGTCCGATCCCATCTTGGCTTGCTTAGATCAATCTTTGTGAGTTTGGTACGATCACGGTTATTCTAAACACCGATCGTCTCGACTATACGAGAAAATGGGATTCCTTCGGAAATGCCGAAACCTTCAAAAGACTATTTTCTCGAAAATTTTTGTAAAGGTTTAAATTCTTTGTAGGACAGGAACAAAAACGTCTTGAAAAACTGCCGTAGAATTTAGGGAACTTAGGACCTAGGTGGATAGTCTAGCAAGCTAAGTCTTAGGCAAAATTTCCTGTCTTGTTCCATCGTTCCTTGATTGTCCAGGCAGAACATGCAAACCGATCTAGTCTCTCGAAAAACCGAGAAACGATCGCCACGCGTTCTAAAAGCATACTCATCCCGCTTCCTAAAAGAAAGAAAAAACGTACACAAGCCTTCGGAAGAACGGCTAACCCGTTTTCTTCCGTAAAAAGAAAAGGGAAGTAGGTACGTATACTATACCCGTATAATCCCATCTTCGAAAACTTTTTGCTTCAGCATCAAGACAACGCTTTTGACAAAGCAAACTCTCGCAGCAATAAGATTCGTCTAAAAAACGCTAATGGCATAGCCCAACCGTTACAAACATAGTCTTGAAAACTCTACGTCGTCTCTCGTCGCAAACTCGCGACTAGAAACGTTTACCAACGTCAGACTAATAGCATGACGGTGAACTACGAAAATAACGAAATAACCTTCGGTAAAACTCCATAAGTAGTTCGAAGCAGCTTTCGTCCAAATTTCGAAATCTTAGCGGAAACATCTCCCGTGTAATCCGCGGAAACATCGCTACTTTAACAAACTGCGATTTTCTATCTCTATGAAACCGGTCATCCATTACTTTCGTATAACAAGAACATTTTAAAACAAAATAGCCTATGGAAAAAACATGACCGGTCTTATGCAAAACGATTTCGCAGTACGCAAAAGTGAATGAGGAAAACACAATCCGTGGTCGCGAATATCGCAAGTAATTCGTGAGAAACGCTCTCCGGTTACCTTTGCGAAAACCCCCTTACATCACTTTTACGAGAAATCCTCTGTATGGTCGAGTCAATTCATACAAAGCAAATTTCGTAAAATAAACATAATGGGTCCAACGGGTAACTGACATAGACAGTTTTCGCTCCACAAGGTTTCTGGCTCCTGCTTTCACTCCCCGCGGTTGCGTCCGAGCAGGAAATAATCACGTAGACGAACCCGCACGTGTCTTGCGTCGATCCCTTAAACTTTGTCCCCCTCGGATAAAATGAAACGATTTTCATGCAACAAAAAAAGAATTTATACGAGCCATTCATCGTATAACTAAGACCTAAAGTGGAAGATCGTTTCTAAAAGCCATCAGCCATAACTCAGAAAACTCCGCTATGCTTGGCATGTCTATCTCGGCAAACGCTATTTGGCCCTCGGCCAACTACGCCCTTCCGTAAAGCCCGAACCTGAATTCGGCATCCCCATTAAGGACAATCGTAAACTAACATGACCTTAATAAGGGTCATGGTCTGATCGTTTACCAACAATTTCCTTGGCGATACGGCTGAATCTAGCCTCCATGCCAATCCAAAGCTACTGAGCGAGCACCGCTCCAATCACTTAACGGCTAAAAACAACAATCCACGATTTTTTCATAGAACGCCAAGTGACTATTACGCAAGCAATTTGTCGCATAACCCAGAATCGGAAATCATACGATAAACTCTTCATACCAAAACTCAGTCCTAACAACCATACGGTTAACGGAAGATTTAAACTCATCGTCAATCGATTAAGTTCTATACGCCCCGTAAACACGGCATGAAAAGAAACACTCGTGACAAGGCTCCAAGAGTTATACGAGTCATCCTTAATATATACAAACAAATCCCGGAAGGCCAACACTTCACGAAGCACTGTGAATGTAGACGCTTCTCCCTGGGTCGAACTTACGCGACCTCTTGGTCCTGCGTCTAAACCGAAACAACAGTTTCTGGCTGCGAACATTCGCAAAACATCTCCAAAGCCCGCGAACATTTCAACCACGAAATGCGGCACAAGGGAAACTCGACCTTCAGCACTGCGAGACGTCGCTAACGCTCGAAGGACATTCTTTTCCTCAAAACGTTCCAGACGAAATCCTCGTCTCTAAAACTCAAAACATGCAAACACACCTCTAAACGGTAACATGCCTCTAAACTGGCATCATTTCGTTGTTGCTGATCACAACAAACGAACTCTAACGTCCTAAACAGACAAATAGCCGCCCTTCAAGGGGTAGGCTCTCTTGCATCCGACAAGGATAAACATAGCGCGCTATACAAGAAATCCAAAATTTTGGTCTAGCTCTTCGTAAAGGAAGTAGCTCGACTCACGCCCAGACAAATCATATAAGCCGACAACAATTCGCGGATTTTAAACGGTACGAGTCAGGTTAAAATCGCAAACAGGCAAAACGAAAGCCGATTTGTCATCGCAAAGCCTCAGTCCGAGAGTAAACCTAGGTCTTGCCCTAAACCCAGCCACGCTGGATCTTGACATCTCACAGACATAGTATGGTATACGAGATCCAAAAATTTGTCTCTTCACTTAAGCCTATTCGTTTCACGAACTTTCCGCGTAAATCGGTAAACCGCGGAAAATCTCGCTTTATGCAAACAATAGGTACGGTGATCATCAGGGAACTAGGAATGAGACGACAACTCACACCCTCTTTCTCATACTTCGAAAAAACTGAAGTTCATAAATAATCGAAAAACAAATACATCAACAGCATCATGCTCGAAAGTCTCTCATGACACATAACCAGACCATATAAGTCTCGCCGGAAAACAGATCACAAGGGTCTTAAACTCCAAAACGAACTACGGAAGGCTTGATCCCTACACCAAGGGTACGTAGGCAGCCTTCGAAAGGCGCAGCCCCAATCTTACCACTTTCAACGGAGCCTTTCAAACATTGATTCCGCCTATCTTACCTGACATGTCTTATCGCTCGCAAGAACATCACGAAGGTTCTAACGAGCTGGGGGGCTAACTGTTGGTGTCAAAATCGGTCGCGACAGAATCAATGACTGAAAGTCTCTAGAAAGTATTTCTTGAAACAAAAAGTCTCGGATAATTTCTAAAAGGAGTTATACGAGATTTTCTCAAATTAGAATATCCACTCTCTGTGAGATCGGAAGACTACGGGCGTGCGTGGACGAGAATCCCCGGAATGATCGGTCCGCTCGCCCAACGACATCAAGATTCGATCACCACAAAAACCCTAAACATAAAAGAATCTGCCTCGAAACTTCGAAGAGGTCGTTCTCTCAAACCGTGAGGAACCAGAAAACGATCAAGATATCAAATCGAAGCCCTCGCCGAGATCTACAGCCTGGCGCCGGCGGCACCCCGGGCTGGCGCCGGCGGCACGCGCCACGCGGGCCAGACTGGCGCCGGCGGCACCCGACACACGGGCTGGCCTGGCGCCGGCGGCACCCGTGACGCGGGCCGGCCTGGCGCCGGCGGTGTAAGATCCGAACCCGGCCTCTCAGGCCGCGGTCGATGCCTCACGTCGCTCGGTCCATACCCTGACCGAACCTCTAAAAATTTTGCCCTTTATTTAAAACATCGCCCAAAGGCGAGGGCTAACTCAGATCCTAGCTCAAGACTACCTTAGTCATTCCCTAGCTTAGATCATTTCAACTTATGCACAGCGGAATATTATCTACCAACCATTGGTCTAAAACCAATCTAACACTTGTCTGGTCAGATCACCTCAGCTATTGGTCAGTAAACACAACTGCCAGTTAGCTCCAAGGTCGATCCTGAACCTAGACCAAGTCATCCCAAATCCGAGGTTCCATTCACCTAACCATTCTATCTAGATCTATGAAATATTGATAGATCATACCTTTGCCACATCCACGGAGCTTGTTAGCTCATTGGCCAACCTGACTTAGCTGTTTAGCTAGCTCATCCAGCTAGCTGAGCTAAACCACTTCACTTGAGGTTCCATCTACTCTCCTCTAGCTGATAAAGCTGCGAGGTAGCTTTGCCTAGCTCCCCGTCCACTCGTCCAACTCTCCATATACCTGCATAAACTCTTCCCTTTGGTACTTAGTCATTCAGCCAACCATCCCCACAGACTAAGTACCTTCGGGAAGTCTTCAGCTGCAAAAACGACCTCAAGCAAACATGCTCTAAAAATTAATTAAAATTCATGAAAAATACTGATAATTCCCCACTAAGAGGGATCCACAATCAGATTGATCAGAACCGGCCTAATTCACATAGAATTTGGCCAAATCCCACTAAACCGGCCATAACTGACCACCATCAAACCGGCCTGATAAATCCAATCAAATCACATGATAAATCATGATAAATCCTCACTAAGAGGAATCCATGGTCGGACCCCATCAATTCCATCCAGAACTATGAGATCCGGACCTAGCTGCCCAACCAAGGCCATGGAGAGTTCCACTGAACCGGCCAAGGCCTGGTTTGGTACCACCATGTCTCAGGCGTGTGTTCCCCTGGAACCAAGTCCTTTCATGGACTAACAAATCCCATCAGATCCTAAGTCAATCAACCAACCACCCCACATGACTCAGAACTGATGAGTCTTCACACTTCCTAACCGGCCATGGAACCATGTTCCACTGAACCTGATTAGTGTTGCTCTTACCACCGATGCATCCTTTGATCAATCAGATCAGACACCTTGATCCACCATCCATGGATCAGGTCGTCCATCCTTGCCCATGATCAGATCACACACGGCCTTCCTTGTATAAACAGACCAGCACAATACATGTTGTCCACACCAACAAGTACTAGCCTTACTCCTCTCCTTTGCTTGCTGTTGGATCCAAACGAATTGGACCTTGCACTCCACATGGTTCCTCTGGTACTAGGACCCCCATGTATCTCACCAATGGGTCGGATCCATGGTTCACACCATGATCAAACTCAACATCAAACTAGGATCCATCATGGATCACTTTCCAATGAACATCATCTAACTATCATCCCACATGGATGAAGTAGATCAACAATGATCCACCCCTCCTATTAGGGTCCTGGATCCTTAGTTTACATCACAATATATGGTATTCAAGGGGCGTGCCTTACCTTGGCTTAACAGCACCACAAGAGACATAAACATAAACAGGAAAGTAAGTATCAAATTTGTTACCTTATACTTGATCTTATTAGATCATGTGCCTCCTCTTATTAGGTTCGGCCATGCTCCTCCAGAGCATGCCTCCAACAAGCCCTTATCACATACTTACAGTAATGATAAGATCCATTCAATGGTCGTGCCTCTCTTCCATACCATGGAACTCCCATGGAACCAGTTTCTGCACTGCATCCACCTTTGAGGCTGTGTTGGCCTTTGGGAGTGGAGTCTGGCCTTCTCCCTTCTCCTCTGACCATTTGCGTGTGTTCCCAGGACACAGAGGAAGCCTTAGATGTGTTCATCCATGATCAAACACCACCCAAAGGTCGTGCATCACTTCCCCCTTCAGTGTCCAAGAAACTGCCTTTCTACACACATCTGCCTTCAAGGCCGTCTCAGCCCTTAGAAGTTAGATCCGGCCTCCTATCTTCTCTCCAGGCTATTTGCGTGTCTTCTATGGATGTAGAGGAAGCCCAGGGCATGGCAAACAATAATCAAAACTCACCAGAGGGTCTTTCTCAACTCCCATCTTGATTGCCCTCAAACCTGCCCCTTTGCTGCCTTCACATCTCTCTCTCTTTTTCTCTGGAAGTTGTCTGAGTTTTCTGTCTTATTCCCTCAATATTTTCGACAGAGACAAGGAAAAATAGAAGGAAAATCGATCCCCCAACCGTCCATAACCGCCTGGGAGGCAGTTACCAAGTCCTTAGATCCAAAAGGGCAGTTTCTCCCTTTCTCAACCGCCCGTAACCGCCCTTTGGCAGTTTCTTTCTTTTCTTCCTTTCCACAAAATCGTCCACTGAGCCTTAGCTCACACTCCTGGAAGCTTGCCAACTCCCTGGTCCATGCCTAAGACAAACCACCTTGCACCCGGACCATCGGCTCACCCCGTAACCGCCTGACCCGACCACACTGGTCCGGACCAGAACACTTCCTCCAACTTAGTTGAGCTGAATACCAACTGCTCCCAGCTGAGTGAGCTAGTCCTCCAGCTCCTGTGAGCTGATCACACTTAGGTGAGCTATCTTCCAGCTGCACCTAGCTGATCGAGCTTGATCCAGACCTCGTCCAGCTCCCGGATCACTCGTCCAGCTCCTTTACACTTGTTTCTTTCACATCCTAGTTAAGTCTCAGCTTCCTGATGCCCTTAACCTTCCTTATTGGACCATGATACGCTTGTCTCAAGGTCTTACGACCTGACTGGTGCGTCTCCTCGCACCATGGTCCGTCCGGACGATCCTATCTAGGATCGGGGACATGACAAGTCTCCCCCACTTAGGATGGATTCGTCCTCGAATCCAGTGGTGCTGACGTCTTGTCTCATGACAAAGGTTCCAACCGAACTCTTTGCATTTGGAACATGGAGCATGCTTGATTGGTTCTCCCTAACCAATTTGTTGCATCTCCCTCCTTGTTCCTTCTCACTGACCACATTTTGATCATCATAAATACAAGTCTCCCCCACTTGATAGAGATTTAATCCAAAATCTTATCAAGTGGTCCATCCTTTGGTCCATCAAGCACCCATACAAGGACATGACTTGTGTTACAGGCCCAACTCTCCAGGTTGCGGTTCTAGTAAACACCAAGTCTATTACTCTCTGAATCTAGTCCACGACTAGATCATATTCAGTTCTTAAGAAAATACTGCGTAACCGGGCCTTAGTAGATCTATCCAATCTCCAAGCCACTCGCTGTACCAGTCAAGTCTTAAGAACTTGTTCCAATCTTTAGGCTTCTCGTTCTACCACGAGTCCTAACAGATTGTTCAGTTTACGTAAGTCCTTCCCAGACACCAAGGTTTATGATTCCAGCCACAAATTACTGGATCATTCCTTAACCAGCCACAGCCTTTCCCATCTTGGCCATATTGCGATCTTAGTCTCTACAAGACTAAACCGCCTCAACTTAACTTCTGTCCATCACTGGACTTTGTTATATTTCGATCCTGGTCCATTTAGGACGTGATCATATTCCGGTCCTGGTCCACTTAGAGACTCGACCGTGCATTCCGACCATAGGTCCATCTCCGAGTAGGCCGTGTCCTGATCCTCGTCCCTTACCGGACTTGATCATAATACGGTTCTGGTCCACTCCAGGACTCAACCATATCAATCAATACACAGCCTGAAGCTACCATCTTTCTGTTTCACAAAAAGAGCTGGTGCTTCCCAAAGCAATACACTATGGCGTATGAAACCCTTATCAAGGAACTCCTCAAGTTGCTACTTTACTCAGCCATTTCAGCTGGTGCCATACGATACAGACTTTTGGACATTGGGGCCGTTCCAGGTTTTTGTTCGATCATGAACGGGTCAGCCCTGCCAGGGGGCACACCCTGCAGCGCCCGAAACACATCCTTGAACTCATGAACCAACGGTATCCCATCCGGGCCACCACCCCCTACGACCTCATTAGTGTAAATGGTAGCCAATAAGGCCTCACAACCATTTCCAAGCATCCTTTCCACCGGAATTGCTGAAACCACTAAACAACAAGAGGTCGGCTTAATACCTTGGTACCTGATCGGGGGTCCAAACTCATTCTCAAGCTGCACCATTCAACGGTGACAATCAAGAGTTGCCCGATTCTTTCCAAATCAGTCCATGCCTAAGATCATCTCATGATTCTTTAGGAGGACAATAATCAGATCTACAGGCATCGGCCTGTCCAAGATCACAATCAGATCTACAGGCATCGGCCTGTCCAAGATCACAATCAGATCTACAGGCAAAAGCCTGTCCAAGATCACAATCAGATCTGCAGGCATCGTCCTGTCCAAGATCACAATCAGATCTACAAGGATCGGCCTGTCCAAGATCACAATCAGATCTACAGGCATCGGCCTGTCCAAGATCACAATCAGATCTACAGGCATCGGCCTGTCCAAGATCACAGTCAGATCTACAGGCATCGGCCTGTCCAAGATCACAGTCAGATCTACAGGCATCGGCCTGTCCAAGATCATCAATCAGATCTACAGGCATCGGCCTGTCCAAGATCACAATCAGATCTACAGGCATCGGCCTGTCCAAGATCACAGTCAGATCTACAGGCATCGGCCTGTCCAAGATCACAGTCAGATCTACAGGCATCGGCCTGTCCAAGATCATCAATCAGATCTACAGGCATCGGCCTGTCCAAGATCATCACTGGAATGTATTTAACCAGATCTTGTGAGTTCATAATCTACCCTCCGGCCACACTCACTTTGTCAGGACCATTCCAGATTCCAAACCGGAACATACCCTTTTCGATCATATCTGGACTCACAAAACCATGTGTAGTTCCGGCATCAAAAAGTGTGTGTGTTTCGACACCACCGATCATTAAGTACCTAGATGAGTAGGATCTTAGTTTGATTACACATTTGGAAAATGTCCCATACCATTCTCCAAAGTGTCACACTTCTGTGAACGTCCCATACCATTCACAAGAGTGTTTATAATATACTTCAATCCCCATCACACTAAGCAACTTAACATCGTGTTCTCCCATTCAACTCGATCTAAGGAACCCTACCTTGACTTATACCGAGTCCAAGCTGATCCATCTGATCACAAGCTACTCGTACACCAGCCCTGTAGTGTCTCCCTTATTCAACATGAACACCGCATATGCTCATTTGTTTTGAACGGCCACCAAGGAAAAACACTAACCCCCAAGAGAGTGCTGCACGTTTCTTTCAACCTAAGCCACTCTCTGGTCAATGTTACTTCCCTGGTCCAGGTCGTCCATACAAAGATCTTGCATTGCGTCCATCATCCAATCCGTCTATTACTTCCAAATAACTAGATAACTAACCTTCCTGTTTCCAGGGTCTTGCCCTTGGAGAGTGCATCTTAGCTAAGCCAGCTCATCTTGGAACTTCCCCGTTCACAAGCATGAAACCACAACCTAACATCAACTCTCACTTGGCTCACCACAGCTAAGGTTCCAAGTCATCTCAGTTTTCAGAAATAATTTCGGTTTGGAACTCAACATCTTTGAGCACTGTCCTTAACAGGATCAAGCATGCTCTGATACCAACTTGTAAGACCCGAACCCGGCCTCTCAGGCCGCGGTCGATGCCTCACGTCGCTCGGTCCATACCCTGACCGAACCTCTAAAAATTTCGCCCTTTATTTAAAACATCGCCCAAAGGCGAGGGCTAACTCAGATCCTAGCTCAAGACTACCTTAGTCATTCCCTAGCTTAGATCATTTCAACTTATGCACAGCGGAATATTATCTACCAACCATTGGTCTAAAACCAATCTAACACTTGTCTGGTCAGATCACCTCAGCTATTGGTCAGTAAACACAACTGCCAGTTAGCTCCAAGGTCGATCCTGAACCTAGACCAAGTCATCCCAAATCCGAGGTTCCATTCACCTAACCATTCTATCTAGATCTATGCAATATTGATAGATCATACCTTTGCCACATCCACGGAGCTTGTTAGCTCATTGGCCAACCTGACTTAGCTGTTTAGCTAGCTCATCCAGCTAGCTGAGCTAAACCACTTCACTTGAGGTTCCATCTACTCTCCTCTAGCTGATAAAGCTGCGAGGTAGCTTTGCCTAGCTCCCAGTCCACTCGTCCAACTCTCCATATACCTGCATAAACTCTTCCCTTTGGTACTTAGTCATTCAGCCAACCATCCCCACAGACTAAGTACCTTCGGGAAGTCTTCAGCTGCAAAAACGATCTCAAGCAAACATGCTCTAAAAATTAATTAAAATTCATGAAAAATACTGATAATTCCCCACCAAGAGGGATCCACAATCAGATTGATCAGAACCGGCCTAATTCACATAGAATTTGGCCAAATCCCACTAAACCGGCCATAACTGACCACCATCAAACCGGCCTGATAAATCCAATCAAATCACATGATAAATCATGATAAATCCTCACTAAGAGGAATCCATGGTCGGACCCCATCAATTCCATCCAGAACTATGAGATCCGGACCTAGCTGCCCTACCAAGGCCATGGAGAGTTCCACTGAACCGGCCAAGGCCTGGTTTGGTACCACCATGTCTCAGGCGTGTGTTCCCCTGGAACCAAGTCCTTTCATGGACTAACAAATCCCATCAGATCCTAAGTCAATCAACCAACCACCCCACATGACTCAGAACTGATGAGTCTTCACACTTCCTAACCGGCCATGGAACCATGTTCCACTGAACCTGATTAGTGTTGCTCTTACCACCGATGCATCCTTTGATCAATCAGATCAGACACCTTGATCCACCATCCATGGATCAGGTCGTCCATCCTTGCCCATGATCAGATCACACACGGCCTTCCTTGTATAAACAGACCAGCACAATACATGTTGTCCACACCAACAAGTACTAGCCTTACTCCTCTCCTTTGCTTGCTGTTGGATCCAAACGAATTGGACCTTGCACTCCACATGGTTCCTCTGGTACTAGGACCCCCATGTGTCTCACCAATGGGTCGGATCCATGGTTCACACCATGATCAAACTCAACATCAAACTAGGATCCATCATGGATCACTTTCCAATGAACATCATCTAACTATCATCCCACATGGATGAAGTAGATCAACAATGATCCACCCCTCCTATTAGGGTCCTGGATCCTTAGTTTACATCACAATATATGGTCTTCAAGGGGCGTGCCTTACCTTGGCTTAACAGCACCACAAGAGACATAAACATAAACAGGAAAGTAAGTATCAAATTTGTTACCTTATACTTGATCTTATTAGATCATGTGCCTCCTCTTATTAGGTTCGGCCATGCTCCTCCAGAGCATGCCTCCAACAAGCCCTTATCACATACTTACAGTAATGATAAGATCCATTCAATGGTCGTGCCTCTCTTCCATACCATGGAACTCCCATGGAACCAGTTTCTGCACTGCATCCACCTTTGAGGCTGTGTTGGCCTTTGGGAGTGGAGTCTGGCCTTCTCCCTTCTCCTCTGACCATTTGCGTGTGTTCCCAGGACACAGAGGAAGCCTTAGATGTGTTCATCCATGATCAAACACCACCCAAAGGTCGTGCATCACTTCCCCCTTCAGTGTCCAAGAAACTGCCTTTCTACACACATCTGCCTTCAAGGCCGTCTCAGCCCTTAGAAGTTAGATCCGGCCTCCTATCTTCTCTCCAGGCTATTTGCGTGTCTTCTATGGATGTAGAGGAAGCCCAGGGCATGGCAAACAATAATCAAAACTCACCAGAGGGTCTTTCTCAACTCCCATCTTGATTGCCCTCAAACCTGCCCCTTTGCTGCCTTCACATCTCTCTCTCTTTTTCTCTGGAAGTTGTCTGAGTTTTCTGTCTTATTCCCTCAATATTTTCGACAGAGACAAGGAAAAATAGAAGGAAAATCGATCCCCCAACCGTCCATAACCGCCTGGGAGGCAGTTACCAAGTCCTTAGATCCAAAAGGGCAGTTTCTCCCTTTCTCAACCGCCCGTAACCGCCCTTTGGCAGTTTCTTTCTTTTCTTCCTTTCCACAAAATCGTCCACTGAGCCTTAGCTCACACTCCTGGAAGCTTGCCAACTCCCTGGTCCATGCCTAAGACAAACCACCTTGCACCCGGACCATCGGCTCACCCCGTAACCGCCTGACCCGACCACACTGGTCCGGACCAGAACACTTCCTCCAACTGAGTTGAGCTGAATACCAACTGCTCCCAGCTGAGTGAGCTAGTCCTCCAGCTCCTGTGAGCTGATCACACTTAGGTGAGCTATCTTCCAGCTGCACCTAGCTGATCGAGCTTGATCCAGACCTCGTCCAGCTCCCGGATCACTTGTCCAGCTCCTTTACACTTGTTTCTTTCACATCCTAGTTAAGTCTCAGCTTCCTGATGCCCTTAACCTTCCTTATTGGACCATGATACGCTTGTCTCAAGGTCTTACGACCTGACTGGTGCGTCTCCTCGCACCATGGTCCGTCCGGACGATCCTATCTAGGATCGGGGACATGACAGGCGGCACCCGGCCTGGCGCCGGCGGCACCCGTCCTGGCGCCGGCGGCACCCGTCGCACGGGCTGGCCTGGCGCCGGCGGCACCCGTCGCACGGGCTGGCCTGGCGCCGGCGGCACCTGGCCTGGCGCCGGCGGCACCCGTCGCACGGGCTGGCCTGGCACCGGCGGCACCAGGCCTGGCGCCGGCGGCACCCGTCACCCGGCCTGGCGCCGGCGGCACCCGGCCTGGCGCCGGCGGCACCCGTCACGCGGGCTGGCCTGGCGCCGGCGGCACCCGACCTGGCGCCGGCGGCACCCGGCCTGGCGCCGGCGGCACCCGGCCTGGCGCCGGCGGCACCCGTCGTGCGGGCTGGCCTGGCGCCGGCGGCACCCCGGCCTGGCGCCGGTCGACGGCCCTCGTCCTGGTCTCGGTCCCATCGTGTTCGGTCTGATCCCATCTTGGCTTGTTTGGATCAATCATCATGAGTTTGGGACGATCACGGCTACAGAATAAACATCCTACGACTCGATTGGAATCGTCCTCGATGTTTTACGACAAAAACTAGAAGGATTGGATTTCTCGTAGAAGATATCGTATAGAACAAGGTCGATTAACTTGAACATCGATCCTTTAGGTTATACGGTTTATTTTACGAGAAAGATAATCTTTTTGAGAAATCGTATAAAACGTTTAACGACTTAAGACAAGTCCACGGACTAACTTACGAATTTAGGAATTCAGGCCCAATCAGGCTATGACGGTTTGTCCGATATCCCGAACATCGGATAAACATCAAGTCACCGAAAACTCGAGGATAATTACAAAGATCGACGAAAATGGAATACTTTCTAAAGAGATAAGCTTGGGCCCAAAGGCGAGGTCCATCATCCTAAGGCAAACCGACCTTGGAGTGGATATATAAGGAGAGCAAGGGCAGAAGAGAAGGGGATCCGAAAATCCTAGATTGGAGACTTAGAGAATCCTGCTAGCTTAGAGAACTTAGAACTTAGGCGGTTAGGCCAGCGAGGCAGAACTCAGAACGTCTGGCCGCCTCTTGTTCTAGTTTTATCTTCTCTGCAGTCCCACGTTCCTCTCGGAAGGATCTAACTATACTTTTACTCAGAGCTCCGCACATAGAAACCCTAGGCATTATCTTCGACATGCCCGCTTCTATGACCAACGCTCATATTAGACGAACCAGGCCCTAGAACGTCTGGCCGCCTCCTGCTCGCAAATCTCCGCTCCTCTCGGAAGGATCGGACAATTCTTTTACTTAAGAGCTCCGCACATAGAAACCCTAGGTGTTATCTTCAACATGCCTGTTTCTATGACAAACGCTCATACTAGACGAACCCGCCCAGATGGTTCGATCTCTTGTTCAATTCTTTCTAACTGAACTACGTCCGACTTGATCCTCGAAAGGGGTACGTAGGCAGCCTTTCTTAAGGTCCAGTCTCAAATCTTAACAAATCTTTTTCCGCATTTATTCGGTCACTTGTCGTTGGCTGTCGCAGAGAATCCGGACCTTCAAGGAAAGTCGGGTTAACTTGGCTTTCCTCCGCAATCTTATTCATTAAAATTGACGGTGTGAATTTCGGTTCCCACACTAACTCTTTTTTTTGTCGCTTGGTCCGTATGCTACTTTTTAGCGAGCGTTTTAGGTGTAAGCGATAAGAGACATGTTTTGGGATCTCGTATACGATACTATGTCTGTGAGATGTCAAGATCCAGCAAGACTGGGTTTAGGGCAAGACCTAGGTTTACTCTCAGCTTTGAGGCTGTGCGATGACTGATCGGCTTTCGTTTTGCCTGTTAGTGATTTCTTCCTGATTCTTTTCGTTTAAAGTCTGCGACTAGTCGCCGGCTTATATGACTTGTGTTAAAAGAATCGAGCTATCTTCGGAGTTTATCCGAGACGCTAAACCAAAATTTTGGGTTTCTTGTATAGCGCGCTATGATATCCTTGTCGGATGTAAGAGGACCTTGTAGGTCTGACTACGAGTTTGTATTGAGTGAAACATTTCTTGTGTGCGTCCGTCGGGGCCAATCGACGGGCGTGAGTTATTTTTAAGTCGCTGGTGGACTGTCTTTTGCGGATAATACGAGTTTTGTTATCTTTTTAAGAAGTTGCGACGTCTCGCGTTTCTTTTGAAGATATGATTTTCGTTTTTCCGAAGCGTTGATGCGTTTAAGTGAGCATGAAAGATAGAAAGAATTTTATTAAAAATTTCGAGAAGTTAGAGTACATGTGCGGATTTTTTGCGTTTTTGTGGGAGTATAGGAGTATACGCACCCAGTCCCCCCCCCCCTTTTTGGTGAGGGGGATAGCTGACTCGCCGGGTTTCGACGAGCTGCCTACGTACCTCTTTTGAGGATCAAGCCATCTCGTAGTTCTGATAGTTTCCGCAGACGTTTTTACTCCCCGTGCGTTGCCGTTTCGACCGTGCTGGTCGGATCGGTGATTTGTGCGGGGGTCGAGCTGTCTGCTTTCACGGCGGTGGACTCAGAGGCTTTGTCGCTGTCTTGAATCGTTGCCTGTTTGGATGATTCTGGATCATCTTTCTTTGAGTCCTCGGGAATGTTATGTGATTCCTTTGCTCGTTTCTGGTTGGTCGCAGGGGCGTTCCGATCTTTTCGCAGTTTGAACTCGGCTAGGTAACAGAGTCTCGATTGTTTCTGACTACCCCAGATGGCTGCGGTTCCGGTCGGAGTCGGAAACTTGATACCGAGATGATATGTGGATGGTACTGCCTTCATGGAGTTGATCCAAGGGGTTCCCATGATGGCGTTGTAGATGGCCGGGTTGTCGACTACTGCAAACTCGACGATTTTTGTAACTTCCTTTGCCATGACCGGGAGTTTAATTCTCCCGAGGGTCATGGTAGTGATGCCCGAAAACCCCGTCAAAGGTTTTGGCTCAGGGACGACTTCCCCAAGTGGGATCTTCATCCTGTAGAGGGTGTCGCGGAAGATGATGTTGACCGTGCTTCCTGTGTCGATGAGAATGAGGCCGACTTCGAGATCCTGGATCACCAGGTCGATTACCAAAGGATCGCAGTGAGGTTTGTCGATCCCGACGGTCTCGTGTTCCTCGAAAGCGATTGTGTGGTTAGGAACATCGCTGTCTGGGAACCAGTTGGAACTTGTCTCGGCTTTTCGCCCGTAGGCTTTTATCGATGAGACAGAGTCTTGGTAAAACTGTGATCCTCCGATGATCATGTTTACCCTCTGGCGACTACTGTTGTTCCCTTGGTCGTCCTGTCTTCTTCCGCGCATTTCCCCCGATTGGTTTTCGGTCGCGTGGTCCTCGGAGACAGTTTTATTGGTCTTTGGGCGGTCGGAGTCCAGGAGCAAGTCCTTTATACTCTTGACCTTTGATAGTTCGCCGGTTAGGAGTTTTGCGGCGAGCCGGGCGCCGAGAACCTTGCAGTTCGCAGTGGAGTGACCTCTGGTCTCGTGGAACTCGCAGTAGGAGTTATCCTTGTACTGGTTCCTGGTCCAGGTGTTTCCGGAGGTTTTGCCTTGCTCCGAGTTGATGGCGTAGTTATGCTCGCCTTGGGCGTCTTCCCCTTCGTGATGGACGTACTTGTCGTTACGAGAGGGTTTCTTCCTGGACGCGGTTTTCTGCGGTCCGTGCTTCTGCGATAGAAGCTTCATCTCTTCTTCCATGATGATGAAGTCCGTTGCCTTGTGGAGAGTATCCTGGATTGTCCGCAGCTTTTCCAGTAATATCCACTTTCGGAACTTTGATTTGTACAGAGAGTTTTCCTCAGGGCGTCGATTGTGACATTGTCGCTGATGCCCGTTACTCTGGCCATCACCAGTTTGAACCTTCGCATGAAGTCGCGGAGTGACTCGTCTTCCTTCTGAGCTAGACTCCATAGATCCACGTCGGACTTTTCTCTGTCCATGAACATGGAGTACTGTTTGAGAAACGCCGAGGCCAGTTGGCGGAAGCTTCCGATGGAGTTCCTTTTGAGCCGGGAGAACCACTCGAGCGCAGCACCTTTGAGGTGCTCGACGAAGAGAAGACAATGACCTGCGTCCCGTTCGCGCTCCGGGAGTTTGCACCTACCCATTGCGATCTGGAAGGACTGCAGGTGCGACTTAGGATCCGTCGTATCGTCATAGACCGGGATTTTGATCTTCCCTGGGTCTGAGATGCATGTTTCCGTGATCCGAGTGGTGAACGGCGTTTTCCGTGCTTCCTCGAGAAGTCTATCGATCTCGGGGGCGGAACTGGTCGCCTGATGGATTTGTGATTTTACCGCTTTCACTTCGGCCACGGTCTTTTTGAGAGATTCGCGGAGATCATGGATCTCGCTATTGCTGCCGGCGTTCCTCCGTACCTTTCGGCGCTGGTCGCGATAGATCCGAGTTTGATCTTCCGCGAGTTCTTCCTGCTCCATCCAGTAGAGTTCTTCTTCCTCTTCTGTCATGGGCCTATCGAAGGATACCGTCTGCCGAGCGGACTGGCTTCGGGTTCTCCTGGGGTGGATGTCAGCGTCTTCATCGGAAGGATCCGATTGGTCGCCGATATCTAGATTGATGCGCTCGACGTCGCTTTCCTTGTTTCCCGTCGCCGGGAGTGGAAGGTTCTGCGAGGTCGTTTGCTGTCCTTTCGGAGCCGTTTCCTCGGGAGTGGGCTCTTTCGGGGCATCTTTTTCTCGTGCTTCGGGAGATCCGAAGTCGAGTCTTCTGCCGCGGCGTGCCTTGGTGGATCCGCGCGGCAACTTGCTCCTCGCAGTTAAGGTGTCGACCTGTTTTGCGAGCGAGGTTATCAGCTTGTCCTGTTGTTCCGCCTGCGCCTGGGCGGAGGTAAACAGTTCCTTCATCTGCCTGAGCGCCTCAGTGTTTGCATCAGCAGTGACTGCGGACGCATCTCCAGCTGGAGTCTTCTCAGCGTTGGGGTCGACGGGTGTTCCGTCTAGCGCTGGCTGATCTTTGGTGACGTCGGTAGACATGATCGAGCGTGTGCAGTTGCGAGATAATAAGATCCGTAACCCCCCCCTCCTTCTAGCGCACAACTGTGGGAACCGAAATTCACACCGTCAAATTAAGTTGATTTGGAGGAAAGCCAAGTAAACCAAGCCTTCCCTGAAGGTCCCGGATATCTGCTGGGCCGCACACGACACAATCAGTACGATAAAGAAAATATGAAAACGAAATAAAAATCAGGCCGGGGTGCCGCCGGCGCCAGGCCGGCCCGCGTCCTGCATGCCGCCGGCGCCAGGCCGGGGTGCCGCCGGCGCCAGGCCGGGTGCCGCCGGCGCCAGGCCGGCTCGTGTGACGCGTGCCGCCGGTGCCAGGCCATCTTTCCGTCCGTGGGTTGTTCGATGTTTCCTCCGTCAGTCGTTTGCGGGAAATCTATGAGTTTGGGAAGGTTTTTTTAGCCATAGATTTCGAGATAATCGTTTCTAATCCAACGAGGTTCCTCGAGTATCGGGATTTGAGATGGACTTGGATTCGTAGATTTTCCGTCGTCAAGGATGCGAGCAATGTGGCTTCGAGATTTAGATGTGTTAAAAGACGAATTTTTTAATCAATCGGGAAGGCTTTGCGGAAGAACCATCGTAGATCTCGGACGGTCCGGACATAGGTTTTAAGGAACCAAGATGCGGCCATTGCCCGAGATTATGGGATGATTGCACGGATGGGCGCTAGGATCCTTGCCGCTGGTGCCAGGCGGGAGCGGACGAGCCTTCCCATGAGTTTTATCGAGCGACGACCCGTTTCTTGGTCTTGATCGCCGCTTGGCTTTTCTTTCGAGGATTTCCGGGTGATGATTTCGTGATTGACCGATTTTGACCCCAACAAAGGCTAGGTTAGCTTGGCTTTCCTCCGATTAATAAATCTCGACAGTGTGAATTCCGGTTGCCACATCTGTGATGTCTTCTCTTAATATTTGAAGAATTCTTCCATCTATAGCTCGTGCGTGGCCATATGGATCCCTGAAAATACCAAACTCATCTGGTGTTAGATATCCATAATCATTAAAGTTCTTTTTTATTACCTCGGATCTAGGGTTTGAGTGCATGTCGATCGATGCGGAAGGGTGGATATTGATCGATGTTGAAGCAGTGTTGTTGATCGATGGTGAAGGTTAGATATCATCTCCTCCATTGAATTTGAAGAAGTCCTTTGTGGTGAAACCTTTATTCATTTTGTCTGCTTCTAGGGCGTCTGATGTTTCCTCTACTGCGAAACTCTCTTTATAGTGATTATCATCCCAACTTCTAATTGAGCAATTTCCATTTTTCTCCATGTCGGCCGCCTTTGTATCGATCAATACATTGGATGGTGTGTCGATCAATTTTCGTAGTCGTTCTGGCTGGTGATGATGAGGGTCGATCGATGCTGAATAGCCTCTATCGATCGATGATGCATTTCATTGTCTGTCAGAATGGTATGGAATCCTGTTGGACAAGGATTGATCGATGTGTCTGTTATGGTATTTTTGTGTAGGGTCGTTTTAGTACTACGGAACACTAAAAGATTTGTATGAAAAAACAGGAAATCGATACTAAAGAGATGTTATTGATTAATCGAGCAGGGACTACAATGTTTTTGGCGTGAAAAACCCTAATTCTAGCCGCCTAAACCGTAATCTCCTAGTCTCGGAATCTCCCCTTGTTCTAGGGTTTGGGCTCCCCTTTAATAGGTGTAGATGTCGGTTTGAAGTAGGTTGAATTTTTCCATATTCGTAAATACGGAAGAATCTCTTAGGCGGAAAACTTCCATTTTACTCCAGGGTCGGTTGCAGAGCAGGGGTTGGAAGCAGGTCCTCTTGATGCAGGGTTCGGAAGCAGGTACCGGGCTTGGAGGCTGGAGAAATCTGGTACCTGGATATTTTTCCCCAACAGTTTCCTCCTTATTCCTTGATTTTGTCACCGAGATCAAGGGATAAAGTGTATATTTCGTCATAGCTTGGTTGTAGCAGATTTCTTCTAAGTGAGGCGCCACTCCAGACCCCTCTTTTTCAAGTTCATGTTTAGGCCGGAGTTACGCTCGGGACCTGGAATGAATTTTCCTTCTTTTGATAAACTGAAGCGTGCCTGACGCTGTCATATCTTGAACTTGGTTGGGGTCGATTGCGCAAAGTCTGAACCCATGATTTGCGAATTTTGGTCGGTAGAAAGGTTCGAAGTTATAGGGTCTTCGAAATGCTTGCATTTTGACTTAGTCGATTCTAATCAAAAAGTGAGAGGGAAATTCTCCTTGGGTTTTCTATGGAAAACTCCTAAAGACGGATTGGGCTTGAGATGGGCCTCACGACTATTGAGCTTTCCGCATTTTGGCGTTCATTCCTTTTAAAGCACGATCCTCGAGGTGCATGGAGATAATTTAGGGTTTCCGTCTCCACTTCCTTCTCTCTTACTTTCTCGGCTCTTCTCATTTTCCTCTTCTCGTCTCGGCGATTTCTTCGGTGATTCCTCTTCCGAGGATCTTCTCGTCCTGGAAGCAGGTAGCCACCTTTTTCCCTCATCTTTTTTACTTAGGCTCCGCTTTTCTTATGGCGATAGATCCTCCTAGCTGTTGGGGTCAAAATCCGTCACGGCAAAATCCAACGTCATAAACTCCTCGAAAGGTATCTTTCCTAGCTGTTGGGGTCAAAATCGGTTACGGCAAAATCCAACGTCATAAACTCCTCGAAAGGTATCTTTTCTTAGCAAAAAGAAAGATAAAGAGAGTACGAGAAAGACAACGACAAGTTTCGAGTCAGTTCCGACAAGGAATTAGAGACTTGTCCAAAGTCATCATAAACTTCAAACGACTAACAAGAGCGAGGGTTCGATCATCCGAGAACATCAACGAACTTACCCGACAAACGGACCAAACCGAACAAGGCAACCAATTCGCCAGGATGGTGAGTTGGACGCGAAGCAAGACCAAGTCGCAATCCCGGCGAGTTGGAGCACTTCCAACTCGCCCGATTGGCGAGTTGGACCCAAGACGAGAGCAACTCGCCATCTCGGCTAGTTAAAGCACCTCCAACTCGCCCGATTGGCGAATTGGACTAGAGGCAAGGCCAACTCGCCATCCCGGCGAGTTAGAGCACTTCCAACTATCCAGATTGGCGAGTTGGACCCAAGACGAGAGTAACTCGCCATCTCGGCGAGTTGGAGCACCTCCAACTCGCCCGATTGGCGAATTGGACTCGAAGCAAGACCAACTCGCCGGCACTTCCAACTCGCCAGATTGGCGAGTTGGACCCAAGACGAGAGCAACTCGCCATCTCGGCGAGTTGGAGCACCTCCAACTCTCCCGATTGGCGAATTGGACTCGAAGCAAGACCAACTCGCCATCCCGGCGAGTTGGAGGACTTCCAGCTCGCCAGGTTGGTGAGTTGGACCAGAAACAAGACGAACTCGCCAACTTGGCGAGTTGGGACACCCCAACTCGCTTTGCTTTAAAAGAAAAAAGAAAAAAAAAAGAAAGAAGAAGACCAACTAGCCATCTCGGCGAGTTGGATACACCCAATTCGCCTAGTTGGCGAGTTGGACAAGGAGGGGAGCTAAACTCGCCATCCGGGCGAGTAAGGTTGCCTAATCAACCTTCGTCCCATCCTTGTAGCTTTACTTTATAGAACAAGGTCAAGTCCTTTCTTGTTCCATCTCGATAGGAGTCATCATCTGGATTTTATGGTAAAATTTGCGAGAACTTGTTTCCGTTTATGAAATTTGAATCGATCGTGTAAAACGGCAACGGTCGACTGGACTGCCTCCACTACACGATAAGTTCAAATTTTCGTAAATCGAAGTCATTTCTAAAAGAGGCGTCGTTTCGATAGACTCGAGAAAACGCTTAAGTCGGAAGACGGTCCAAAGGGGACCTAAAACACGACTAGAAGCCCACTCTCGATCCTATGACGGTTTATCTTTTTTTCATGCATAAGAAGATAAATGTCAAGTTCGAAGGATAAATGTAAAGTTTCCAAAGATAAACACGAAGATCGGAGAAAAATGGAATATTCCCGTGAAGCGATGATATCACTCAAATTACCCTAAGGAGTGACTTTACTCTCTCAAATAAGAGGTTCAGTTGTAGTACTTACGGATCGAATCCACAGAGAGCTAGTGTACAAAAAAGATGCAATCTTAATGACTATGCTAGGTTGAAAATAGTTTAAAGTAAAGTGCAGGTTTGCTGAGTAAGGATGAGATTACTCAGTTGAAAGGATTTGGTTTTGAAAACAGTAAAGAAAAGGAGTTAGATTTAGGGTAAGTATTCAGGAATTCAGGATTGTAATTACTATAAAGGCTAACAAGTTGCTTGCATGATATGTCAGAGCTCAACACTTATTAAATGAATCCATCAGCTCTCGCATTATTTAGACCATCTATTACTTAGATGATAAATGGTGTTGCGGTCGGCTACTCTGCCGACGGTATCGCTCGATAGTTCGATATGAATATCGACCGATACACCTCTATCTACCTCGATCGATTACTCTATAGGAGTATCGATCGATACGGCTCTAAGCAAGCTTTATGCGCGAGTTGATACAATGCTCACCATGATCTTAGATCAGCGTTCGCATATCTCAAGAGGGTCATAGCATGTTTAGGATGTTGTCAGGTATTGCATGTAATGAACAATGCAATCCTAACAATAAATATCACAACTATAGCAATTATAGGCTGGGGCTAATCCCTCAAATCCTATTTAAACCCTAAATCTAACAAATGAATTTACTCAGACATGGCTAAGTAGTTCATAGCAACAAGGTAATAATAGAAGTTCATAGACCTATTAGAGGGTGAACACTTAGGTTCCAATCACAAATATCTTTGGATCTCTCCTCTAGGTCTAGAATTCTATAACCTATGTTAACAAATAAAGAACTGAAAGAAAATAAGTAGAAATAGAAGAAACTTGAATAAAACTTGTATTGTAGAAAAGACTTATAAAATTGAATTGTAAGAGCTTGTCTGTAATGCCAAAACACTTAGGCATATAAATATATGAGTTCATTAGGTTAAAAAACTTGTCAGGGGCCTTCTTATAAAATGTGATATCTTGGGCTTCAAGTTCGGCCAGGTCCAACTTGTCTTTCAGCCTCCTCAGTATCGATCGATAGTACAGGGTGTACATCGATCGATTATGGTCTCGATGTATCGTCCTTCGGCTAATGTGTGTCGATCGATTATGGTCTCGATGTATCGTCCTTCGGCTAATGTGTGTCGATCGATTGCACAGAGTGTGCATCGATAGATGTGTAACTCTGACGTCGACCTCTAGTCTTGATCTCGGGTGAACTCTTCTTTAAGCTCCAAAAAGGCACCTAAAACATCACTTTTCTCCAAAATGCTTCTGAACCTGAAAACATACCTAATAGACTCCAAAACATAGATAATAGTAGTAAAAACACTCATATACCATGGGTAAAAACGGGTAAAATCCATGGTTATCAACTCCCCCAGACTTAACCTTTTGCTTGTCCTCAAGCAAACACACAGACAGTCTTTATGAAAGAGGTTTTGAAAAGCAGGGACTAAATCAAATTCAAACTTAGAATCATAACGTCTACTTTGTTGCAAACCACATCTAAGAGTCTGTCAATCATAGAAGCACATTATGCAATATCCTAATTGAACAACCTTGATCATCTAGTCAACAACTTAGCAATCATGTCTGATTAACCCCTCTACTGATTTCATTTCTGTACATAAAAATAAAAGTGCAGGCTTTACCTTGGGAGTATCGATCACAGGATGCAAGGTTGCTCAAACAAGTATCTGGACCTGCAGGTAAATATTAGTTCCTATGCTCTCTCTCTACTATTTCTCTCCTTGTCAAGTCTGGTTTCATTTGCAAGACGTTGACCAAGATTGGACAGGCTTCCATGAATCAAGCCTTAATGGTTGCAGCCACCAAGTCCTGTTCACTTCTTTTTGACCTATATCCTAGGATTCATTGCGAAGCAAGTCTTGAAGGGGGTAACCACCAAGTCCTGTTCGAACCCTTTACCTATAGAATTCTTATGAATCAAGTCTTTGTGGGAACCGAAATTCACACCGTCGATTTTAATGAATAAAAACGGAGGAAAGCCAAGTTAACCCGACTTTCCCTGAAGGTCCGGATTCTCTGCGACAGCCAACGACAAGTGACCGAATAAATGCGGAAAAGGATTTGTTAAGATTTGGGACTTGACCTTAAGAAAGGCTGCCTACGTACCCCTTTCGAGGATCAAGTCAGACGTAGTTCAGTTAGAAAGAATTGAACAAGAGATCGAACCGTCTGGGCAGGTTCGTCTAGTATGAGCGTTTGTCATAGAAATAGGCATGTCGAAGATAACACCTAGGGTTTCTATGTGCGGAGCTCTTAAGTAAAAGAATTGTCTGATCCTTCCGAGAGGAGCGGAGATTTGCGAGCAGGAGGCGGCCAGACGTTCTAGGGCCTGGTTCGTCTAGTATGAGCGTTGGTCATAGAAACGGGCATGTCTAAGATAATGCCTAGGGTTTCTATGTGCGGAGCTCTGAGTAAAAGAATTGTTAGATCCTTCCGAGAGGAACGGGGGTCTGCGGAGAAGATAAAGCTAGAACAAGAGGCGGCCAGACGTTCTAAGTCCTGCCTCGCTGGTCTAACCGCCTAAGTTCTAAGTTCTCTAAGCTAGCAGGAGTTCTCTAAGTCTAGATTCTAGGATTTTCGGATCCTCTTCTCCTCTGCTCTTGCTCTCCTTATATACCCACTCCTAGGTCGATTTGCCTTAGGATGATGGACCTCGCCTTTGGGCCCAAGTTTATCTCTTCAGGAAGTATTCCATTTTCGTCGATCTTTGTAATTATCCTCGAGTTTTCCCCTATTTTTCGGTGACTTGATGTTTATCCGATGTTCGGGAAATCGGATAAACCGTCATAGCCTGATTGGGCCTGAATTCTTAAAATCGTAAGTAAGTCTGTGGACTTGTCTTAAGTCGTTGAACGTTTTATACGATTTCTCAGAAAGACTATCTTTCTCGTAAAATAAACCGCATAGCCTAAAGGATCGATGTTCGAGTTAATCGATCTTGTTTTATGCGATATCTTCTACGAGAAATCCAATCCTTCTAATTTTTGTCGTAAAACATCGAGGACGATTCCAACCGAATCGAAAGATGTTCATTTCGTAGCTGTGATCGTACCAAACTCACGAGGATCGATCCAAACAAGCCAAGATGGGATCAGACCGATCATGATGGGACCGAGACCAGGACAAGGGCCATCGACCGGCGCCAGGGGGCTTGCCGCCGGCGCCAGGCCGGCTTGCGGGACGTGCGCCGCCGGCGCCAGGCCGGCCCGCGTGACGCGTGCCGCCGGCGCCAGGCCGGGGTGCCGCCGGCACCAGGCCGGCTCGCGTGACGCGTGCCGCCGGCGCTAGGCCGGGGTGCCGCCCGCCGTCTCCGGCGCCAGGCCGGGGTGCCGCCGGCGCCAGGCCAGCTCGCGTGACGCGTACCGCCGGCGCCAGGCCGGGGTGCCTCCCGCCGGCGCCAGGCCGGCTCGCCTGACGCGTGCCGCCGGCGCCAGGCCGGGGTGCCGCCGGCGCCAGACCGGCTCGCGTGACACGTTCCGCCGGCGCCAGGCCGGCCCACGTGACGCGTGCCGCCGGCGCCAGGGGTCCTTTGCCGCCCGTGGGTTTTCCGTTGCCCGATCTTTCCCCCGTTAGTCGTTCGTGCAGGAAATCTTTGAGTTTGGAAGGATCTTCAGCCGTAGATTTCGAGATAACCGTTTTCGACCTCACCAGAGAGTGGATATTCTAATTTGAGAAAATCTCGTATAACTTCTTTTCAAATTATCCGAGACTTTTTGTTTTGAGAAATACTTTGCAGAGACTTTCAGTCATTGATTCCGTCGTGACCGATTTTGGACACCAACAGTCTTGAGGGGGGTAACCGCCAAGCCCTATTCGAATTCCTTCCTAGTTAATAACTAACTAATCCTAGAACATAAATTGAAGATAATTTTCGATTTTTTTTTAACTGAATAAAAATTAAATCTAATTTCGAAAATGAGAGAGAGAGGGTGATAAAACTATCTACACAAGTCTTTTACCTTCCAGACTTGTTTGAAGCATCCGATCCCATGTATGCCAAGCCCCAAGACAAGCAAAGAATTGTCAGGTTAGGTTGGAAATCAGATTTGGTTCCTCCAGACAATCAATGAAAGTGTTGTCATAGCTGATAGGTGATCAACTTTAGCATCTATAGTAAATTCTGCATCAACAAATCTAAGAATGGTGCCTAAAAGATTGGTTAGATAAAAAGTGAAAATTTAATTTATCATTATCCCTTTCTTGACTCAATAAAAACCATTTTGAAAACATGTTTGGATGAAATCAAAAGGTAAACATCATCAGTAAACTTCCCCCCAGACTTAAATCATACACTGTCCCCAATGTATAACCAGTCGAGTGAAGGCATAGGTAATAATAAAGTACACTGATATCAAAAAGTTTAGAACGATATACCTGACCGCGATGCGTATCGATCGATGTTAAGTCGCATTCGTCGATCGCTTCTGTGTGGTTAAAGTCGATCGATATCGACAGTGTCAGGTCGGTCGATTTCAGTGGCAATCGTCTAATTGTAACTGCAAAGAAAAACAAATACGAAAAATAAAATCCTGAAGATAAAAATTAAATGAAAAACTACCTAACAGTGGGTTGCCTCTCACTCAGCGCTTTGATTATAGTCATCTAGCTTGACTTTGGATGGAATGAGCTACTGTGATGAAGTCCAGGTACTTGTTGAGAAACAAGTATTCTCTGTATCTTTCTTCTCACCGAACCATGCGTCAAATAGGCTTCTTGTGGCGTCATATTCTCTGGTTCGTTTCTGCTTTAACTCAATCAGCTCATCAGTGATCCTTTGAATCCTTTCTTCATGACTTTCAATGCTGAACTCGTGCCATCCTAACTTCCTGTAGGCATGTTCTGAAAGATCACTAAGCTTCGCTTGCATTGAATCAAGGCGTTGGATCATCTTGTCATGGATGGAGCTGGTATCGATCGATTCCTTGGTTGAAATATTGGTTGATGGCTGTTGAAGTCCATCGATCGATGCGCTGGTTGCTCGGTCGATCGATTCTAAGGGCGCAGGTCTGCTCGCAAGCTGTCTCTGAATAGCTTTAATTTCTTTCTGCATCCCTTCTATGCTAGATTCCATGCTTCCAACCTTGTTAACAAGCGGGAAATACGTTTGGTCTAGACGTCTATCTTGTGAATCATCCACGCTTGTTATTGCTGTGTAGACTTCATCAGCTAATTTATCCAAATCTGCTCTGGTACAAATCTCTGAAGTTTGTATATCGATCGATGCAATAGATTGCTTATCGGTCGATTTTTGCTTCTGCAGATTCTCGTGAAGCTTCTCTGCAAAGAGCTTCATCTGGCCGTCGATTTCAGTCAATCGCCTGTCGATCGATATGAGGTTGAGCTCGTCGATCAATGCAATCGATGCAGCCTGATAATCAAGTTGACGTTGGAACATCTCAGCCTCCTGCTGCGTAGTATCTATGCGTAGTGCGAGTTCTTCCACTTCTTTGTCTACTAAGAAGTGTATATAAGCAATTTTCCTCTCAACTGCTTTCAGAAGAGTCAATCCTCCAAAAGGATTGCAAGGTGCAGCGGGGTTCATATCTGCATGTGCTTCATTGATAAGGCGGATAGATCTCTTCATCTCTTCTGTGCAGATTCTTAGATCTGCTAGGTTGTGAAAGATAGCCTCACAGGTTGTGGTTTGTTTGATGCTGAGACGAGTTTCTGCTTTCTTCATTTCTTTCCAGATTTCTCCAAGAGACTCATCAACCTCATGTTTTGAGTAAGTGGTCGATGGTGTGGGCTCTGTATCGATCGATGTGGATGTTACTCCGTCGATCGATATTGATCTTTTCTGGCTATGGTTTTGTGCGTTGCAAAGATCTTCAAGTTCCAGCTCAAAACGTTGAACCTTCTTGAGTAATCCTTGGTCTGCACTGAACATCCAGTTCATCTCACTGCGAAGCTTGTCTGTGGCCTCTTCCAAACTCTTTTCCATGGAGAGCTTTTCCCATTTGCGTTCTCCAAGTAAACCGGTGAACATCTCATTGATCTCGTCCTTGGTGTAGGTTTCTTGCACCAATTCTCTTCTTGTAAATGAACTAGCGTGCTCTGGTAGACAGATGTAGTAGCGCTCGTCCATTGAAGTTCTTTAGAGCAGTTTCTTGATGTCGTCTTTAGAAATTCTGATGACGTCACTATCTATTCCTCTAGCAAAACCATTCTCGTCTCTGTAGACCCCATACTCATCTCTCTGCTCCCAAAAGAATTTTCGAACTCCATATCGAAAGGCTCTCTTTCCGAATTCAGGACACTTATCGATCGATGCAACACACTCTGTATTGATCGATTTTTGTTGAAGATATGGATCCTTCCTGTTGAGATGGTTATCATCAGCTTCCTTTGGCTCGGTTGTTGTGTCTGCCTCCTGGTGCTGATAATGGTGGTCTGGTCCGTAGCGTTGTTGCTGGAATAGGTTGTGGGATCCATTGGCTAACTGTAGGACGTCTAGAATGTCTTCTTTGGATATGTGGAGTGTTCGTCCATCCATTGAGCGTGCAAAGCCTTGTGAATCCCTGAAAATACCAAACTCATCCGGGATTAGATTACCGAAATTAAGTACATTTGAATTTGTTACCTGGGATGGTTGGGTGTATGTATCGGTCGATGGCACTGGTTCTGAATCAGTCGATGGTTGTTCAGGCCTATCGGTCGATTGTACTCGTGCCGTGTCGATCGATGAGACTTCTTCGGGTTGGGTGATGTGTGTTGGTGTGGCAGTCTCGACCGCGAAGCTTTCGTATTGTTAGTCGCTTGCCCAGCTCCCGATTGAGTAGTCTCCGTCTCGCTTGTTGTTGACTGTGTTGTCGAATGATGCGAGGAAAGTAGTATCGATCGATGGGGAGAAGGCCATGTCGATCGATGTCGCGATTCTGAGGTTGTGGTGGAGAAGTCGATCTTCATCTTCTCGAAGGTTTTGACATTCTATAGATCTCTCCTCCTCGTAATCATCAGTATACTCCTCAATATGAGTAGTATTTGCAGCATATGGTGGGACGTAGTAGTCATTCTCCCACGTGTTTACTTCGAAATCACCTTCTGGAAACTCCTCCTCGATCTGATTGTATAGTGAATCGATCGATGACCATGTGTTGCTTTCGATCGATGTCGGTTCACCAGAGATGATCGATGAGACAGTGCTTCTATCGATCGATTCTGCGGTCTCTGTCTCGTATTCGCCTTGTGAGTCGTATTCATCTCCACAGTAGCAAACAGCTACAAGGTCTGAGCCGTCTTGGATCTTCTTAGGGACCTTGATGACTCGTACTGGATCATAGTAGACCGTAGGGTTGATCAGGGTTAGGCACAGTTTGTTTGTCTGAAGGTTGCAGACTGCTCCAACTGTGGCTAAGAAGGCTCTTCCAAGTAGAAAAGAAGTAGGTAGGGTTATCTTGACGTCCAAGACATGGAAGTCTACTGGAATTAGGGCTTCTCCTATGGTGACCTCAAGGTTTCTCACAATTCCTCCAGAGTTCTGCTGAGAACAATCCACAAAGATGAACGATTCTTCAGTAGGCTCTATCTTCAGACCTAAATGGTCTACTATCACCTTGGGTAAGATGCTAACTCCAGATCCTGTGTCACATAGGGCACGTGGGAAGTTGATCCCCTGTACTGAACAAGGAACAACAAACTTTCCTGGATCACCCTTCTTCTCTAGTTTGATCCTCTTCTTCATACTTTCTCTAACTTGGTTGAACATCCTCTTGATGTCTTCTTCTGTCTCCTAGGTTTCTCTGAAAAACATCCACAATCTGTGTGAAAAGTAGGCTTCTTCAAAGGGTTTCTCTGTAGGTATCCTTAGAACTCTCTTTCTGAAACTTGCCAACTCTTTCTCATTAACTCCTCTTTTAAGGTGTTTAGGAACCTTCTCTTTCCTTTTTCTGAGAACTCTTCCATTTTTTTCCTTTTCTATCTCCATTGGATCAATAATATCCGTGGGTTTCTTCATTATGGCGGTTGGTGGGTTTCTGGAAGGCTTAGATTGCTCCCGGAGTGCATTAAGTCGTGCAACATCTATCTTGGGAAGTTGCACTCGGCGTGTGATAACTGAATATCGATCGACAACTTCTGGAGTGTGTCGATCGATTTCTTTATCAATCGGTCGATCGATGGGGCGTCTGTCCTGTCGGTCGATGTGGTAAGGGCTGGGTGGATGTGGGTGCTTTGCTGCAAACTCCTCCTCGTGAGTAAGTATCTTCACGGTATTGCACTCGTTGGTGGATCCTTCAAGATCCATCGGTCGATGTTCGTTTTGTTGCATCGATCGATTGGTGTTGGCGTACATCGATCGATGTGGTGATCCTGACATCGATTGATTCCAGTGGTTGCCGCCAATTCTTTCGATCTGGAAGTCTCCCTCTTGCAGCTTCTCTTGCTTTACCATTCTCCAAAAATCATCCTCTATGATAGCACTGACGTTGTGGCCTGTTGTTTCTTCTCCAGTCCCTTTTCCTAAAGCTTCCTGCTTCTTAACAGCTTCTCCTGTCTGAATTACTTGAGTCTCTAGTTTCTTCACATGGGTACTCAAAGCATCAAGCTTTGTGTTCAAAGTGGTGTAGACAACGTCAATCTTTCCATTGAAGTTCACCTCTAACTGCTGCTGGCTTTCAAGAACTTTGCTGAGCATGTCTTCTAGCTTTCCTTCTGGGGTTGGTGTGGGTGGATTCATGTAAGATGAGTTTCCATAACTCCTGTTGTTGTTGGGGTTGCTGCTGTTGGAGTTTCCTCTCTGTCCTGCAAAGTTTCTGTTTCCTTGGTTTCCAGACCTCTAAAATCCGGTTCCACTGATCCAGTTGACTTCTGCTTCTGTGTAGTCATCTTCTTCATCAGCTTCTGCACCCTCCACTGAGCAGATTTGCTTTTTTAGCAGTTTCTGAACATTTTCAAGTGTAGCTTGTACCTCATTTATCTGTTCCTTTACATGGAACACTGCAGATCTTGCTCTTACAATGTTCTTTGTGCTGTTGCTGGATGCTAGGTTGTCTATTAGCTTCTCAGTATCTTCAGGATTCCTTGTGGTGAAGTTGCCTTCACTCGCAGTGTCTAGAGCCATCTGATATTTCAGTGAGATGCCTCTGAAGAAAGTGCAGAGCAGCTGCACTTTGTTGAATCCATGGTGTGGGCAGTCTCGCTGGTAAGACTTGAATCTGATCCAGGTATCCTTGAATGACTCTCCAGGCTCCTGATTGAATGTGGCAATTTTCCTCCTTAAGTCTTCAGCGCGCGCATCATCAAAGAAGTTACGCAAAAATGCGATTTTGATGTCGCTCCAGGATGTAAGAGATCCTGGTGGTAGCTGCTTAAGCCACTGCAAAGCTTCTCCAGATAAAGAGTGTTTGAAGAGCTTACATAGAAGGTAGTCCACATGGACTCCATTGGCTTTGATAGCAGATATGAGATCCTCGAACCTCTCCAGAATTGTCCATGGGATGCTCACTGGACAGCCCATAGTAAGGTATATGTCCCACAAGGGTGTAGTACTGCGGCTTGAGCTCGAAATCGCCTCTCTGAATAGCAGGGGGACGAATGGCTGATCTGTTGGTGTGGAACTGATCTAGACGGTTGTAGTCAGCTAGTGTTCGAGCAGCCTCTTCTACAGGTTGAACAGCTCCTGTAGGTGCAGTTTCTGGCTCAGGGATTACTTCATTCTGAGCGTTGAGTTTCTGACCTGCTTCATTACGAAGGTGACCTTCTTGGTCACGCAAGTCTCCATTCTCATCTCGTGTGAGAATAATAGGCGCAACCATGACTCGCAAAGTAGTATTGATCGATATACGGTTAGGGATATCGATCGATGTCGGATGAAAGATGTCGGTCGAAGGTGAAGTAGTGTCGGTCGACGTGAAGGTGTGAGTGTCGGTCGACGAAGATGGTGTCTCGGTTGGCAGGGGTGCGTCGGTATCGGTCGACAGGCAGTTGATGGCGTCGATCGATGCGGAACGGATTTCCTTGCGGATTGAACGTTCCAAGCTAGCAGGGTCTTCTGAGAACAAAAGTTGAGATTCCTTGTTGCTTCTGGTGCTGCTGGGCATGTACCTGAAAAGACCAGAAAAAATTTTTGTGTCAGAAAACAAATTAAAATTAAAATAGAAACAACCTAGACCTAATCAGATTAGATTCTATTGTATTAAAGCTCCCCGGCAACGGCGCCAAATTTGATATCACTCAAATTACCCTAAGGAGTGACTTTACTCTCTCAAATAAGAGGTTCAGTTGTAGTACTTAGGGATCGAATCTACAGAGAGCTAGTGTACAAATAAGATGCAATCTTAATGACTATGCTAGGTTGAAAATAGTTAAAGTAAAGTGCAGGTTTGATGAGTAAGGCTAACAAGTTGCTTGCATGATATGTCAGAGCTCAACACTTATTAAATGAATCCATCAGCTCTCGCATTATTTAGACCATCTATTACTTAGATGCTAAATGGTGTTGCGGTCGGCTACTCTGCCGACAGTATCGCTCGATAGTTCGATAGGAATATCGACCGATACACCTCTAGCTACGTCGATCGATTACTCTATAGGAGTATCGATCGATACGGCTCTAAGCAAGCTTTATGCGAGAGTTGATACAATGCTCACCATGATCTTAAATCAGCTTTCGCATATCTCAAGAGGGTCATAGCATGTTTAGGATGTTGTCAGGTATTGCATGTAATGAACAATGCAATCCAAGTTCATGTTTTACGTAGCTAAGCTAGAAAAAGCATTAGTGAACAATCCTAACAATAAATATCACAACTATAGCAATTATAGGCTGGGGCTAATCCCTCATATCCTATTTAAACCATAAATCTAACAAATGAATCTACTCAGACATGGCTAAGTAGTTCATAGCAACAAGGTAATAATAGAAGTTCATAGACCTATTAGAGGGTGAACACTTAGGTTCCAATCACAAATATCTTTGGATCTCTCCTCTAGGTCTAGAATTTTATAACCTTTGTTAACAAATAAAGAAATGAAAGAAAATAAGTAGAAATAGAAGAAACTTGAATAAAACTTGTATTGTAGAAAAGACTTATAAAATTGAATTGTAAGAGCTTGTCTGTAATGCCAAAACACTTAGGAATATAAATCATTGAGTTCATTAGGTTAAACAACTCATCAGGGGCCTTCTTGTAAAATGTGATATCTTGGGCTTCAAGTTCGGCCAGGTCCAACTTGTCTTTCAGCCGCCTCAGTATCGATCGATAGTACAGGGTGTACATCGATCGATTATGGTCTCGATGTATCGTCCTTCGGCTAATGTGTGTCGATCGATTGCACAGAGTGTGCATCGATCGATGTGTAACTCTGACGTCGACCTCTGGTCTTGATCTCGGGTGAACTCTTCTTTAAACTCCAAAAAGGCACCTAAAACATCACTTTTCTCCAAAATGCTTCTGAACCTGAAAACATACCTAATAGACTTCAAAACATAGATAATAGTAGTAAAACCACTCATATACCATGGGTAAAAACAGGTAAAATCCATGGTATATCAAGCCATAAACTCAACCAAGGGCAGAAAGGGAAAGGGTAAATCGCCTTAGAAGAAGTATATAAGGACTTCCAGGGCGAAGGTGCAAAAGGATCCGCATTCACAGCAAAAAAACTTAGCACTTGGAGAAATAGGCAATTTTCCGTTTTCTAGAATCGAGCTGCGACTCAACTAGGTTTTTCACAAGTCTTTGGTTGTCTGAACTAGGAAACTCGCCGACAGCTCTCGCAGCCAAGGCTTTTACCTTTGTTGTAATTCCATTCAAGGATTCGGAATAAGACCTATTTTGCTCTCTTTTCGCTTTTTTCGTATTTTTCATTGATATCTATCATGTTCTTATTGCTTGGCCCGTGGTTTAGCAGATATCCGGGATCTCTGGGAAATTAGGGTTTTCCTAACTTTCCCAAATCGAAGGAAATCGACGGTGCGAATTTCGGTTCCCACAGTTTGGCGCTAGAAGGAGGGGGGATCGGATTAATCTAACTCTCGACCACTAAACGCTCGATCAGACATGGCTGGAATCGGTGACAAAAACCAACCAACGCGCGACGGACTTCCCATCAATGCAAACGTTGAGACCACACCGGTTGGAAACGCGTCGACAGTCACTGCAGACGCAAACACCGCGATGTTCGACCAGATGAAGGAACTGTTCGCTTCCGCCTAGAAAAGGTCGGACGAACAGAAAAAACTCATGAATTCTCTTGCTAAACAGGTCGAAACATTAACAGCAGGGACCAAGAGTAGACCTCCGCGCGGAACTACCAAGGTTCGCTGCGGCAGGAGGCTAGATTTCGCGACTCCAGGAAACCAAGCCGCGATCGCCGAAATGGGCCCATCGGGTAACGTTCCCGACGAAACAATCCTTCCTGGCGCGCAGCCAACCGCGAAAGATCTTCCACCTCCCGTTGCGGACAACGATGCAGACAACATGGAGCATGTCGACCTAGACTCCAGTAGCCAATCCGAACCAACGGATGAGGATTTTGACACGCATCCACGTCACACAAGCAGCCGCGCAGCTCGGGATGACTCCCATTTTGACGATCCCATGTCCAGGGAGGATGAGGCAATCTTCTGGGACAAGTAGGAAGAGCTAGCCGAGGAGCAAACGCGTCGCAGTCGCAGAAAACGCCGACAAAGTCGGAAATCTGCTAGCGAGAATCCCGAGATTCGCTATCTCCACGACCATCTCATGAAGACGGTGGCGGAAGTTAAAGCGGTGAAATCTCAAATCCATCACTCTACTAGCACTGCGCCTGAGATTGACCTGCTACTGGAAGAGGCTCGAAAGACGCCTTTCACCGCTCGGATCACCAAGACTAAGGTTTCAGACCCGGGAAAGGTGAAAGTAGCGCTCTAATACGGTGCAACTGATCCTAAGGTGCACTTACAAGCCTTCCAGATCGCGATGGGTTCTCTCGTCTAAGGCGAAATTCCATCGATGTTCATCAATCGAGAAACTTCCGACGTCGATCTCTCGAGTTTATCCCAGGGAGAAGACGAATCACTCTGTGACTTCATTAAACGGTTCAAAACCGTAATGGCTAGGGTCAGCGGAATAAGTGACAGAGTTGCAATCGATGCGCTCCGAAAAACACTATGGTACAAGTCGAAACCTAGAAAGCGGATAACCTTGGAAAAGCCGCGGACGATCCAGAACGCGCTCCACAAGGCCAAATGATGATGGACTTTTCAAGGGTCCAATCAAATGTTATAGTATATAAGATTGTCGAACCAATTCTAAGTGATTCTAATGCAAAGGGAATGCAAATCTATGCTTAATCTAAGTGCAACAATTGAGAGAGATGATAATTAAACTAAGACAATACTTAAATCCAATAAAATATGAAACTTTCTTTCAATATGAGGAGATGAGACCCATGGGTATAGGGACTTGATCTTAAATGATTAAGGTTCAATCCAAGATGCCAACTTTTCAACCAATCTAATTCCTTATGCCTAGACACTATGCTTGAACAAACTCTATCCCTAGATGAATGCTCTTTTGCAATGATCACCCAAATACATCAAATCCCTTTGACTGTAATGATCAATGTAAACAATAAGAATGAGTCTAATAGTATTCCTAGCTTCTTTGACAACTAATCCCTTAGGTAAAGCAAGCTAAAAGCATAGATGAGTTGGTTCATGCATTTCATAGAACACCTTCCGGGCATGAAATGCCTATAGATCTATGTTTGAGAGGCCAACTCAAATATAGCAATAAGAACACCAAATCATGCAAGGAAATGATAGATCTAACACTAAGCACTTTGGATCTACACTTAATCACTGTCAATCTGATGATAGAACTTTTCTAGGGTTCTAATCAAATGATGTAGTATAAAAGATTGTCGAACCAGTCCTATGTGACAATGAAACAGAGGGAATGCAAGCCTATGCTCAATCTAAATGCAATTATTAGAGAGGATGATGATTAAACTAAAACAATAAGCAAAATGCAACAAAAGGTAAAACTTTCTTTCTTATGAGGAGAGTGAGACCCATGGGTATAGGGACTTGATATCAAATGATTAAGCTTCAATCCAAGGTGCTAACTTTTCAATCAATCTAATCCTTATGCCTAGACAACAAAACTAAGCAAGCTCTATCTCTAGATGGATGCTCTTTTGCAATGATCACCCAAGTACACCAAATCTCTTTGGCTGTAATGATCAAAGCAAACAAGGAGAATGAATCTAATAGCAATCCCAGCTTCTTTGACAACTAATCTCTTAGGCAAAGCAAGCTAAAAGCATAGATGAGTTGGTTCAGGCATTTCATAGAACACCTTTCGGGCATGAAATGCCTATGGCTCTATGTTTGAGAGGCCAACTCAAATATAGCTTTATAAACACCAAATCTATGCAAGGAAATGATAGATCTAACACTAGACACCTTGGATCTAACTTAATCACTCTCTATCACCCTAACCCATGGATCTTGGAAGGATCTACTCACTAATCCACATGCTTACTCTTAAACCCATGAGAGATTCAAGCTTAAACATATAGAGAAATAAAGGATATGAAATCAAAACAATCAAGAACACAAATACAAGATGAGATTATGAATCAAGATGAAACTTTACTCAAGAGGTTTATGTGTTCTTAGATAGAAAATGAGATAAGTCCCACATTAGGGATAATAAGGGTACTTATAGTTAGGCTTAAAAGCCCTAGGAACATAGATTAAGATTACTAAAAAGCCCTTAAGCTAGATGGGTCTAAACCAATAGGAAAGAGGCTCGAAACTCGGTCAGGGTAGCAGGAACACCATCCAACCCGGTCTGGGTTACCCGGCCGTCCAAGCTGGCCGCGCTCTTTGCTCCGTCCGGGTTCACTTCATCCGTTCTCTCCCCGGTCGCCTCACCCCGGTCACCAGTACTTTCTTCACGACCGGGTACTCCTAGCCGGACAGGCCACCCCGGTCGTCCTCAGCTTGGAAGTGTCTTGATCGCCCGTCCAGATGCATGTACCCGGACGCATCTCCCCGGCCGTCTCTCGTTCAGACGCGCCTTGTTCTTCCGTCCGGGTGTACGTACCCGGACATGACTCCCCGGGCGTCTTGCATTCGGACGCGCCTTGTTCTTCCGTCCGGGTGTACGTACCCGGACATGACTCCCCGGACGTCTTGCATTTGGACGCGCTTTGTTCTTCCGTCCGGGTGTACGTACCCGGACATGACTCCCCGGACGTCTTGCACCTCCTTATGGTCCGGCTACTCAAGTCTGCACGCGGTATCTCGGTCATCCGTACGAGCTGGTCCGTCCTGATCCGTCCGGGTGCGTGTAGCGGGTCAAGGCTAGCCGGCCTAAACCTCTTCTCTTGGTTCTACTTCTCTTCTTATAGCCAATCTTGATTCTTCACTTCTTTTTGGGTCATAAAGTCTCCAAACACCTCAAATCTCACCAAAACATGCTCCAACACCTGATAGGGACAAATGAATGCAAAATGATCCTAGACAAGCCTAAACTTAAGCCTACAACTAAGGGAATGCAATAAAAAGATGGCTAAATACATGAAAATATGCAAGACATCAACTCCCCCACACTAGTCCTTTACTTGTCCACAAGTGAACTAGTAAGGACTAAGGAGGAGAGGTTTGAAGGAGGGGACTCATAGCCAAAAGAATGCTCTTCTTAGTTCTCAACTTGATAACCTTATATAAACATACCAAGCAGCAGGAGCAAAAACTCAATCCAACTCTAACTTAACAAGGCCTATCTTAACTACTTTGATCCCTACACTTACTCATCATGAATCCACAACCCACAATTCCATTTGCCCTCTAACAATCATTAAGCAAACTCAAAAGACTTCTTGCAAATGGTCAAATGGTCCAAGTCATTTGGTTTGGTGGTAGAAGGTTTTATTCAAGTGAAACAAGGGGTTCAAAGGGATTTTTCACGGGGTGGTTCACTCTCAAAACAAGTAGCCTTGACATTGCACATAATATATCTAAGAAAGGGATCAACTCATGCATACAATGCTCAATCTCCATTGTTCTACCCTTTCCCCAAATACATAAATTACATCCTTATTCCCAATGCCAAAATACCACTCACATCTCTCACCCAAAGATTTCCCCCAAATATTCAAGATATTTTCTCATTTGAAACTCTTTCTTAATGATGTCTACAAGGGGATTTTCACATTTTAAACTCTTTTCAGCTCTTTCTAGATATTGCTAGCCCCCTTTTCATTATTTTTTTTTCTTTTTTTTTTTCTTCTTTTTTTTTTTTTATGGGGGCCAAGACTTTTTAACAACTTGGAGCTTACAATCTTTCATTCCTCTTATCCCTTCTAGACTTAATCACTTATAACAATAGAGTCTCATGAGCCAACCTTTTCTTTCATAAACCTTTCACTTTCCCAAGATCATACCATACAACACTCACCCCCATCCTAGAAGCTAGACATTATGAGTGTCTAATCTAGCTAAAATGGAGACCAAGCATTGTCGTTCCCAATACTCTCAACATTATGCACATGTAAAGCTTTCCAAAGAAGTCCTCACTCAACAAATAATGAAAGCTTGAAAGGAGGTAAGGGTTTTAGGGTGTGGAGTGCCACTTGAGCTTGTCCAAAAAGATAGGCAAAGAATGGGAGGGACAACTCAAGTGTTCTATCCATGGCTTAGTACACAAGGGACCATGAGCAAGAGACTAGAGTCTAAATATGACAGGAGCAAACTTCAAAGAGATAGCATCAATCAATCAAATAAGCTTTAGGAAGAGATTTCAAGGCAAAAAGTTTACAAGCTATCCTAAGATTGCTCAAGCTACTTACTATGCTTATAAAGGGTATCACTTTAAGAACTTAGCATGAGCATCTTTTCAAGGCAACTATCATCCTTGTCCCCTTATGTATGATGCAACCTATATGATGATTCTTCTCTTTTTTTTTTTTTATGCAAGTGAATGATCTAGACTCAATCCTAATGCAACTACATGATTCTTTTTGTGCTTTTCAAATTTTTCAAATTTTTATGGCTTTTCTATGCAATAACTATCTACAAATGCATGCTTATGACATAAAACACAAGATGATCAGCAACTTGGCACCTCCCCCACACTTAATTCACACAGTCTCTGTGTTTGTTAAATGTTGAGAAGGGCCCAAAGAAAGAAAAATAAAACTAAATGAAATGATGAATGGTATATACAATGATAGGGTGTTGGAGTACCTCTATGGAGCATGGGATGAGGCTGATGCCCCTCCCTCAGAGTCATCTTCATCAGCAGTGGTGCTTAGGGATGGTGACTTGTTTCCGGACTCGGATGGGGCGATGTAAGGGTTCCTCCAACGGCGGAGAGCTTGCTTGCTGGATTGAGGTGCAGAGGAGTCAATAAGTGGCTGAGGAGGGGGTGCATTGAGAGCATCAAGATCAAAGTCCTCAGCCTTGCAGCCAGCTACAGCCCCCCTAGCTAGAACATCAGCCACTTTCTTCAATAAGCGGGCTGAAATTTCAGCTTGCCTCTTCACAGTCCTTTTCAGCTCTTTGCACTTGTTGGTGAGCTTGAAAATGGTCCTATCTTGAGCCTTGTTCCACCTCTGGAGGATTTTAATGTGGTCATGAGCCTGGCGTAGGGGTCCAAGGGGCAGGACACTGGTGCAATGCTCAAGCTTGTAACGAGGAGGGCCAAAAAGATGAGCAGTGGTGCTTCTGGTGTACTCCTCTTCATAAGCATTCTGCTTGCTTGCATCCTTATCACCTTTGGGTATGTTCACAGGGCAAAGGGGTCCATGACTCCTAAGTAGGTGTTCCTCACTGATGTCAAAGCTGATGTCTCTTGTAGTGCTCAAGGAAGTGAGTTGTGGGCTAGGAAGCAACAGCTCAGCCTTCTTGCCACCCCTTGAGTAAGAGTAGACACATCTCCCTTTAAATCGTCCACTTAGAAACTGAGCCTTCCTTAGGTAAGCTCCATCCAAGAAAGTAGGACTTATTCCATCTTCACCCAAATCAATCCCTTGGTAAGCTATTAATGGGGTTATCCAGCCACCAATACCAATCTGAGGTCCGGAGTCACGGTTTGTCCAAGCCCAGCTCTTGTAGTGCATGAGGCGCTGTACAAGGAAACCAACCATACCAAACTCTGAGTAGAAATCATCCGGGACACTAGGGAGCTGAGGAGAGGAAACAAAGTGGCGGGCTGTTTGGTGAAGGAATCTCAACTCATCTCCAGAAACATTCCCTACTTCCTTCCTCTGGAAGAGGGTGTGGTTAAGCAACCTGTGGAGGTAGCGCATAGTGGGATGCCTAATAGCTCCATTCTTCTCCTTCTTTTGGCCCCCTTTTCCTTGTCCTGTCAATAAGGTCCACATTGATTCAGCAATGGTCTTCTCCTTAGGGGCTGTCTTGAGTGTTGGAAGTGAAGGGTTTTTCTGATCCTCAAGGTCAAGAACTTCACTAATCTCTTTGAAAGACATGGAGTACACCTCACCCTCAATCTTGAATTTGATCTCTCCCCATTCTTGCTGTGTATGCTTGGAAGTGTGAAAAGTTGCTTCTAGTGTAGCCAAGAATTGGCAAGAGACTTCTTTGTGAGTGGGGTAAGCTGCTGAATAGAGGCTGCCCACCTTCATGTGCTTAAGCATTTCTTCAACATCATCATCAAGGTACAGCTCTTGCAAAATCATCTTATGAACAAATCTGGTGGGGACCCAAGCAATGCCATTCCTCAAAAAGTCTAGCAGCTCATCTTCAGTAGGTGTCTTGGACCTATCCCTCCTGTCATACCTTGATTTAGGATCAGCTTGCTCATCATTAGAAGATATCTCATCCTCTTCACCTTCATTTTCTGCAATCATTGGTTTCTTGCCCTGCTTCTTTTCTCTAGCCCTTGCCAATTTCTCCTCCTTGTTGTGCTGGTTAAGGCTCTCTACAATTTCTTGCACAGGGTCTGGTGTTCTCCTAGGTGGAGTCATAACCCTCATAGTCTGAGCAAGGGTATGATCACCTTTGTTGCTTGTCTTTTCAATCACAAGAGCTCCCACACCAGAATTTCTTGGTGCCTTAGCTCTCTTTGGAGGAGCCTGCATGTGAGTACCATCAGCCCCATTGTCTCCAACAGCTAATCTCTTTCCATCCCTTTTGGCTTGCTTGTGAGCACCATCAGCCACACTCTTATCAGCAACAACTTTCTCCCCATCTTTCTTGGCTTGCTTGTGAGCACTTTCAGCCACACTCTTATCAGCAACAACTCTCTTCCCTTCTTTCTTGGATTGTGCCTTCTTCCTTAGTAGATCCAAGGCTTGCTGGCGGCGCTCTTCCTCTGAACCAGGCTGTGAACCCAAAGATTTCCCAAACTGAGCAGTGTGTCTTGCTGCACGCTCTTGCTTCTCAACTTCAAGATCAGCTTCATTCTTTCTCCCCATTGGTACCTGAAACTTTAGACCTTGGAAAAGAGTAAGCTTGAGAAGGAAAAAGCTTTCAATATGAGGAATATGATCAAAAGCATATGAATTACAACTCCAATGATCAAATGCTCACAAGAAACAACTTTTGAAGCAAAAGGCTTTAGAACAATCTTAGAGAATTCTCATGCTCAAATTTTTTTTTTTTTATGAGAAAAAAGAACCTCTAAGAATCAAAACCACTCAATTAAGCACAATCAAGCTTAAAATGGCCTAAATTGGAGTTCTCCATCAACCTAGCATCCAATCTAACCCAAGAACAACCTAAAACAAGCACTTTATGAAAAACCCCCAAATCTCATGAACCCTAATTTTTCAAAGTTCAAATTAATTTCAATTCCACCATGAAACAACTACCCAGCATGATATATAAGCATTCCCTAGTCTAATTTACAAGAATCTAGCAAGAAAAGGCTCAAATTTCAAGTTCAAATTTTTAGGGTTCATGAGGGTTACGAATTTGAACTTAAAGATACCATACCTTGCTTTGGATGAAGGATAAAGATGAAGAGATTCAAGGAATTAGACCTTGGGGAAGAAGGCTTGGATGTGGGAAAAAGAATTTTGTGATATGGTTGAGATTTGACAAAGATATGGGGATTTTAGTTCTTGGAGGCTAGAGAGGATTTTGATGTGAGGAAGAAGATGAAATGAGGAGAGAGAGAGAGGGGATTAGGGCTTTAAGGGGGTTCTGGGTCGGTTTTAGGTGGGTATGGGTCGGTTTAGGGATAGGAAAGCTTACCTGGGTCGCAGTCGGGTCGTGCATGGGCGTGGGGCTCTATCGGGTCAGTGCGCGGATCCTGGCGTGTGGAGAACGACCGGGTAGCTCACCCCGGACGGTCATCCCCGGTCCGTCTTGCCTTCTTCACGTCCGGGTTCCGTTACCCGGACAGGACGTCCCCGACCATCCGTCCGTCTGCTCCACGGTCCGTTCCTTCACTTTCACGACCGGGTAGCTCACCCCGGACGGACGTCCCCGGTCCGATCAGTCAGCATGCTGCACGTCCGGGATGGTGAACCCGGACGCCTGTCCCCGGTCGTCCACCTTGCTGCTTCAAGACCGGGTGCTCCAACCTGGACAGCACACCCCGGTCCATTCTCCTTCGGCAATCCGACCGGGTGCCCTTACCCGAACAGGCCACCCCGGTCCTGCTCCACCTTCTTTTTTTTTTTTTAATATATATATGCTTCCTCCATCTCAAGACCTTATCCAACCCATTCCCAAGCTCTCACCATCCTCCAAATTATTTATTGTTGAAAAAGAACAAATCCTAATGCAATATTTACAAGGATAACCATGGGACTTCCTCCCAAGTGAGCTTGTTTAAAGTCACTAGCTTGACTTTACCTCCTTTGAGGTTAGGCAAGGGGAGCATCAGAGAGTGGGGTTGTTGTCCCATCCTCCTTTGGTACTGTGGCCATGTATTCCTTGGGAAAATAGTGCTCTTGAACATTTTTACCACTACTCTTGAATCATTTGTAGGACTTGCTATTGCTTCCACCCACTTTGATACATAGTCCACAGCCACCAAGATGTATTTGTTTCCATAAGAAGAAGGAAAAGGTCCCATGAAATCAATCCCCCAAACATCAAACACCTCTACTTCAAGGATTGGGTTTTGAGGCATCTCATTCCTTTTAGTAATATTCCCACTCCTTTGGCAAGAGTCACATCTTGAAATGAAGTCTTGTGAGTCCCTGAACATGTGTGGCCACCAAAATCCAGCTTGTAACACCTTTGAGACAGTCTTGAATGGAGCAAAATGGCCTCCATAGGAAGATCCATGGCAATGTGAGAGGATTCCTTCAACTTCTTCTTCAGCCACCACTCTTCTATAAATCTGATCCTTGCATAGGGTGTAGAGGTATGGTTCATCCCAATAGTATCTCTTCAAATTTTTGTAGAACTTCTTCTTCTCATACCCTGCAAGCCCCAATCGTTCCTTTCCAGTGGCTAAGTAATTAACCAAATCAGCATACCAAGGTCCCTTCTCTTCAGCTGCCTTAACCTCTTCAATCTTTTTTCCAGTCTCAATGACTGCTACCACTGACATGATGGCCAAGACATGCTCTTCTCTGAGGCCCTCATCAATAGGGATTCCACCTTCAATTCTCAACCTGGACAAGTGATCAGCAACTCCATTCTCAATCCCTGGCTTGTCTCTAATCTCCAAGTCAAACTCTTGAAGCAAAAGGATCCACCTTAGTAGTCTTGGCTTGGCATCCTTCTTTGCTAGGAGATGTCTCAAAGCTGCATGGTCAGTATACACAATGACCTTAGAACCCACCAGGTAGCTTCTGAATTTCTCAAAGGCGAAGACAATGGCCAGCATCTCTTTCTATGTTGTGGCATACCTCATCTGTGCATCATTCAAGGTTTGGCTAGCATAATAAATCACATGAGTTTTGCCATCCTTCTTCTGCCCCAGAACGGCCCCAACAGCAAAATCACTAGCATCACACATTATCTCAAAGGGGAGGTCCCAATCAGGTGGCTGAACAATGGGAGCACTAACAAGGTCACCCTTTATCTTCTTGAAAGCCTCAAGACAATCTTCATCAAAGCTGAAAGCAGCCTCCTTGCACAGCAACTTGGTCATTGGTCTAGCAATCTTTGAGAAGTCCTTGATGAATCTTCTATAGAACCCAGCATGGCCAAGGAAGCTCCTGATGTCTTTCACTGTCTTTGGTGGTGGCAAGCTGACCATCACCTCAATCTTAGCCTTGTCCACTTCAATGCCCTTTTCTGAAATCTTGTGTCCAAGCACAATCCCCTCTTTGACCATGAAATGACACTTCTCCCAATTCAGCACTAGGTTGGTGTCTTCACATCTCTGTAGGACCCTGCACAAGTTGGACAAACAAGCAGAAAACGAAGATCCGTAGACAGAGAAATCATCCATGAATACCTCCAATATATCCTCAATGAGATCCGAGAAGATAGACATCATGCACCTTTGAAAGGTTGCTGGAGCATTACATAACCCAAATGGCATCCTTCGATAAGCAAAGGTGCCATAGGGGCATGTGAATGTTGTCTTCTCTTGATCATTGGGATGTATGGGGATTTGGAAGAACCCTGAATACCCATCAAGAAAGCAATAGAAAGGATGGTTTGCAAGTCTCTCAAGCATTTGATCAATGAATGGCAATGGAAAGTGATCCTTTCTAGATGCTGAGTTGAGCTTTCTATAATCAATACACATCCTATGGCCAGTTATGGTTCTAGTTGGTATCAATTCATCCTTGTCATTTTTAACCACAGTGATACCACCCTTCTTTGGAACTACATGCACAGGAAATACCCATTTAGAATCTGAAATAGGGTAGATAACACCAGCATCTAAGAGCGTAAGAATCTCCTTCTTTACAACATCTTTAAGGTTAGGATTCAACCTCCTTTGATGCTCTATAGAAGTCATTGATTCATCCTCTAGATGTATCCTATGCATGCACAAAGAAGGTGATATCCCCTTAATATCATCTAGTGAGTATCCAATTGCCTTTCTAAACCTTTTAAGTGCATTTAAAAGTTGAGAAAGCTCAAGTTCAGTAAGTTCACTACTCACAATGACAGGATATGACTCATTAGGGCCTAGAAATGCATACCTTACACCATGGGGAAGAGGTTTTAGCTCCACTTTTGGTGCCTTGAGCTCACTCCAATCATCTTGTTTGGTGTTCTCTTGTTGAGTGGCTGAAACAGCTTGGTGCACCTCTTGTTTGAGCTCCTCATACTGGCCTCTATCAACAATCTTCTTTCGAGAATCCAGCATGGCTGCAATAGCCTCACTCTCTTTGTTCTCAACCACTTGGACCTCTTTATCCACTGTCAAAGCATGCTGCAAAGGGTCCTCTATTGTCAACTCTCCAAGTGCCAATTCCTCAAGGAGCTCATCAGCAAGAGCTTCCATCTCCTCTATGTAAAACACTTGGCCTTGCACAGTTGACCTCTTCATTACCTCATTGACATCAAAATGGAGAGTGTGCTCTTTCCCCAAATGAAGATCAATCTTGCCTTCCTTCACATTGATAAGGGCTCCTGCTGTGGCTAAGAATGGTCTTCCAAGGATCAAGGGGTCTCTAGCCTCTTCATCCATCTCAAGAACAACAAAATCAGTGGGAATTTCACAATTTCCAACCATCACAGGGAGGTCTTCGAGGATACCAATGGGGAATTTGACTGAGCGGTCAGCAAGCACCAAAGAGAGTTTGCACTTCTTGTATTGGCTGAACCCAAGCTTCTTGGCAACAGATAGAGGCATGAGACTGACACTAGCTCCCAAATCAAATAGACATCTCTCAAACATCAAAGGACCAATGGCACAAGGTAGGGTAAAGCAGCCTGGATCCTCTAGCTTCTTAGGGATTGTCAATCTCTGGATGATGGCACTGCACTCATGAGTAAGAACCATCATGCCTTCCATTTCCTTCTTCTTGGCAGCCACAGCATCCTTCAAGAACTTGCTGTATTGAGGGACAAGCATGAAGGCATCAATGATTGGCATTGTGACTTGAACTTCACTCAATTGCTTCTCAAAGAATGCTTTGTACTTCTCCAAAAATTGCCTCTTGAATCTTCCAGGAAATGGCAGCTTAGGTTCATAGGGAGGAGGAACAAAAGAAGACTCTTTCGTTGGAGTGGCAACCTCACCATGCTTTGGTGTTTTCTTCTCTTCTCCAACCTTTCTTTTACCCTTAGCTTCAACAATCCTTTCTAGAATCTCCTCATCAACTTTCTCATCCACAATCACAACATCATCATCAATGTGATAGCCACCCCCCCACTTAGTGTCTCACCATCCTTGGGGAGAGTTCTTGGAGGTAGCTCTCTACCACTTCTCAAAGTGATTGCCTTCATTGGTTCTTTGGGGTTTTGCTCAGCCTTTCCAGGTAATGTTCCTTGTTGGCGACTTGGCTGAGAGTTCATAGAAGCAAACTGATTCTCCAAAGCTCTAATCTTGTTGTTTAGCTCAGTGTAGCTGCTGTCAATCTTGGAGTGAACAGTATTGAACTCATGGCCAATGTCTTTGGCTGCTCTAGCTTGACCTTCCAATAGTTGTTTAAACATAGCTTCCGTAGATGAATCTGGAGCTTTAGCTTGGGAGGAGCTACCTTGAGCTTGAGTAGATTGATTGCCATGGTTTGCAAAACCAGGAGGAGGATTCTGCCTAGGCTGGTAGTTCCCTTGCTGAGTGTTTTGCTTTGGTTGATAGCCTCCTTGCTGGTTGTTGGGGTAAGACCTTTGCTGGTAATTGTTGTACTGAAAGTTAGGCTCCTTCCTGTACCAAGAACCATTGTTGTTGATGAAGCAAAGCTCTTCTTGCCCTTCTAACCCTTCAACTTCATTAACCTTAGGAGGAGTTTCTTGATTTGGACCACCCACAAAGTGAATCTGCTCCTGCTTGGCTTGGTTAGCAATCAGCAAGTCTATCTTCTCTTGCGAGGATTTGATTTCCTTCTTGGTCGGGTTGTCATCAGCTCTGGTTGTTCTATCAGCCCTGTCATGTTCTCCACTGTAAACTGAATCACTCTTGACCATGTTGTCCACCAGCTCCTCAGCATCTTCTTCAGACCTGCCCAGGAAGAAACCATTGCTTGCTGTATCCAATCTTGCTCTAAACTCAGGAAGGGCACCTCTATAGAATGTGCTCAGCAAACTCTCCTTTGAGAAGCCATGGTGTGGGCACTTAGCTTGATATCCCTTGAACCTTTCCCATGCTTCACTAAAGCTTTCCAAGTTCTTCTGCTGGAAACTAGAGATCTCATTCCTCAGCTTGGCTGTCCTTGATGTGGAGAAGAATTTCTCCAAGAAGGCGTTCTTACAATCATCCCAAGTAGTGATGGAGTCACTAGGTAGAGATTTCTCCCATTGGCGTGCCTTGTCTCCTAGAGAGAATGGAAACAACTTGAGCTTGAAGGCATCTTCTGACACACCATTGGTCTTGGACAAGCCACAATAGCTATCAAACTTGTCCAAGTGATCAAATGGGTCTTCTACAGCCAAGCCATGGTACTTGTTGTTCTCAATCACACTCAACAAGCCTGACTTGATCTCAAAGTTGTTAGCTTCCACAGCTGGTGCACGGATGCCCGTCCTGTTGCCATGAATGTGAGGACGGTCATATGTGCCAATGGCTCTAGCTGGCCGCTGTGGGTGTTGTTGTTGCTGGCGCTGTGGTCTTAGGTTGTCAGCTCCTTGACCATTGCCATCTTGGGGTTGATGCTGGTGATCATCCATCTCAAACCCCAACCTCTGAATGTGAGCCTGTTGCTCCTCTTCTCTTCTCCTTCTTGGTATTTCCCTCTCAAGTGTAGCTATCTCTTCAACAGTGGGAACAAGGTTAGTTGCACCCCTGCTTCTTGTGTTCATACACCTGAAAATCAAAGGAAGATGCAAAAGGAGAATCAATATCACAAGAAAAGAAAAATGATTTAGTCTCAAGCAAGTGACTAAATCCCAATGTCACAATCAACTTAGAATTTGGCAACGGCGCCAATTTGATGATAGAACTTTTCTAGGGTTCTAATCAAATGATGTAGTATAAAAGATTGTCGAACCAGTCCTAAGTGACAATGAAACAGAGGGAATGCAAGCCTATGCTCAATCTAAATGCAATCATTAGAGAGGATGATGATTAAACTAAAACAATAAGCAAAATGCAACAAAAGGTAAAACTTTCTTTCTTATGAGGAGAGTGAGACCCATGGGTATAGGGACTTGATATCAAATGATTAAGCTTCAATCCAAGGTGCTAACTTTTCAATCAATCTAATCCTTATGCCTAGACAACAAAAATAAGCAAGCTCTATCTCTAGATGGATGCTCTTTTGCAATGATCACCCAAGTACACCAAATCTCTTTGGCTGTAATGATCAAAGCAAACAAGGAGAATGAATCTAATAGCAATCCTAGCTTCTTTGACAACTAATCTCTTAGGCAAAGCAAGCTAAAAGCATAGATGAGTTGGTTCATGCATTTCATAGAACACCTTTCGGGCATGAAATGCCTATGGCTCTATGTTTGAGAGGCCAACTCAAATATAGCTTTATAAACACCAAATCTATGCAAGGAAATGATAGATCTAACACTAGACACCTTGGATCTAACTTAATCACTCTCTATCACCCTAACCCATGGATCTTGGAAGGATCTACTCACTAATCCACATGCTTACTCTTAAACCCATGAGAGATTCAAGCTTAAACATATAGAGAAAGAAAGGATATGAAATCAAAACAATCAAGAACACAAATACAAGATGAGATTATGAATCAAGATGAAACTTTACTCAAGAGGTTTATGTGTTCTTAGATAGAAAATGAGATAAGTCCCACATTAGGGATAATAAGGGTACTTATAGTTAAGTTTAAAAGCCCTAGGAACATAGATTAATATTACTAAAAAGCCCTTAAGCTAGATGGGTCTAAACCAATAGGAAAGAGGCTCAAAACTCGGTCAGGGTAGCAGGAACACCATCCAACCCGGTCTGGGTTACCCGGCCGTCCAAGCTGGCCGCGCTCTTTGCTCCGTCCGGGTTCACTTCGTTCGTTCTCTCCCCGGTCGCCTCATCCCGGTCACCAGTACTTTCTTCACGACCGGGTACTCCTAGCCGGACAGGCCACCCCGGTCGTCCTCATCTTGGAAGTGTCTTGATCGCCCGTCCGGATGCATGTACCCGGACGCATCTCCCCGGCCGTCTCTCGTTCGGACGCGCCTTGTTCTTCCGTCCGGGTGTACGTACACCCGGACATGACTCCCCGGACGTCTTGCATTCGGACGCGCCTTGTTCTTCCGTCCGGGTGTACGTACCCGGACATGACTCCCCGGACGTCCTGCACCTCCTTATGGTCCGGCTACTCGAGTCTGCACGCGGTATCTCGGTCATCCGTACGAGCTGGTCCGTCCTGATCCGTCCGGGTGCGTGTAGCCGGTCAAGGCTAGCCGGCCTAAACCTCTTCTCTTGGTTCTACTTCTCTTCTTATAGCCAATCTTGATTCTTCACTACTTTTTGGGTCATAAAGTCTCCAAACACCTCAAATCTCACCAAAACATGCTCCAACACCTGATAGGGACAAATGAATGCAAAATGATCCTAGACAAGCCTAAACTTAAGCCTACAACTAAGGGAATGCAATAAAAAGATGGATAAATACATGAAAATATGCAAGACCTTCCGGGCATGAAATGCCTATAGCTCTATGTTTGAGAGGCCAACTCAAATATAGCAATAAGAACACCAAATCATGCAAACAAAGGATAGATCTAAAACTAAGCACCTTGGATCTACACTTAATCACTCTCAATCACCCTAACCCATGAATCTTAAATGGATCTACTCACTAATCCACATGCTTACTCTTAAACCCATGAGAGATTCAAGCTTAAACATGTAGAGAAAGAAAGGAGATAAAACCAAACAATCAAGAACACAAAGCTGAGATGAGATTATGATTCAAAGATAAAGCTTTACTCAAAAGGTTTGTGTTCTTAGAGAGAAAATAACATAATCCCACTTAAGGGTTAACAAGAGTATTTATACTAGGCTTAGAAAACATAGGAACATCATTTAAAATTACTAAAAAGTCTTTGGAGTCAATTAGGCTTCAGCCAATGGGAAACAAGCTTGATTTTCGGTCAGGGGTTGAGCAAATCACCCAACCCGGTCCAACCATCCCGGTCCAGCCTTGTTCTGGTCGTCCCTCGGCCCAACCGGGTTCAGCATCCCGGACTGTCCTACCCGGTCGTCCAGACGCGTCCTGCTCGGCTTCTTCCCGACCGGGTGCATGCAACCGGTCCGTCCTTCCCGGTCCAGACGCGTCCTGCTCGTCTTCCAGCCGGCCGGGTGCGTGCAACCGGTCCGTTCTACCCGGATACTTCTCTTCCCGGCCGGGTTCGTCTAGCCGGCCTAGTCTCCCCGGTCCATCTTCTCCATCTCATGGGTTAACTTCTCCTTTCATGGGAAAACTTGAATCTTCACTTCTTTTTTGGTCATAAGGCTTCCAAACACCTCAAATCACACCAAAACATGCTCCAACACCTGATAAGGACAAATGAATGCAAAATGGATCCTAATGATGCCTAATCCCTAAATTATATGATCAAAATGCATAAGATATGAATGCTAAAAACATGTAAATATGCAAGTCATCAACTCCCCCACACTAGACCTTTACTTTCCCTCAAGTAAACTTTTCAAAACACAAGGGGGATAGATGCAAAGATGGGAACAAAGACAAAAGAAACACTCATAGCACTCAACCTGACATCCTAAAGAAACATAGCAAATAGCATGAGCAAAACTCTCTTATTATGCTCTAGCTTCAGTAGGCCTATCAATTACTTTTATTCCTCTACACAAGATGCAATGCTTATCAACCAACATGCGCTCTTAACCAGCCCTCACATTGATTCACACACACACACACAAGGTGAAGTCTCACAAATGGGCACAGGATCTCAATCATTTGTCTAGGTGATCAAATGGTCTAATATGGATGAAAATGAGGGTTCAATGCATCTTTTTTTAAGGTGGCTATCCCTCAAGAATCAAGGAGCTTGATCATTATGCAAAATTTATCTAAGACTAGGAGCAATTCATGCATACATGGATCCATACTCATCATTCTACCCAATTCCTAGTGAATACAAGATCTACACCCCTTTTATTCATCCCATAACCCATAATGAAAAACATACTCACATCACTCACCTCTATTCACTTTTCTAAGCTCAAACTCTTTAAGTTTTTCCTTCCCCACTATCTTATTGAATCTTTCTTTTCCTTTTCCTTTTTCTTTTCTTTTTTTTTTTTATAAAGGGGAAAGGTCAAAAACATCAATCAAGAGCTTCTTAACTTTCTATTTTAGGTCCCTAGGGATTTTCTTTCTTATGATACTCTTTTGTTCATCAATCTCAACATTGTTACATTCCAAACCCAAGATATAAACCATTAAGTAACAAAGGCCCCACTCACCATCCTAGAAGCTAGCTCAAATGAGGACCCTATGCTAGCATGAGATGAGAACAAATCCATGTCGCTCCCAATACTCTCAAGATTTTGCACATGACAAGCTATCAGAAAAGGCCTCACTCATGCAAATCAATGTAGGCTTCAAAGAATGGCTAGGGTTCAAGGGTATGGAAGTGCCATTTGGGTTAACAAAGAGTGGTATAATGGGGAAAGATAACCCAAATGTGTATGAGATCCATGATCAAGTATGCAAATGCCCATATGCAAGATAAATTAAGTTCATTCAAGTCTAAGCTCAGGTTGGAGCTGGTTTCAAGAACAATGCCAATATCAAGCAAGCAAGCAAGTTTCAAGAAGAGTTTTCAAGGCTCAAAGCATGCAAGCCTTTCAAAAGATGCTTAAGCTACTTGATATGTTTAACTAGGGTGTCAAATTCAGTGCAAACAAGTGTTCTTTACAACGCAATGCTCCATGTGCAAGTGAATGCAACCTATATGGTCTAGACTCAATCTTAAAGATGCAACTACAAGATTCAAAAATTTTAAATTTTTTTTGGTTTTTCTATGCATATATGAATGTACAATGCAATGAATGAGACTGTCAAACACAAAGCAAACATGATCAAATACTTGGTACCTCCCCCACACTTAAATCACACAGTCTCTGTGTGAGTAAGAATGAAGGAGATTCCCCAACAAGACAAAAGCAAATGTATATACAAGAAGGGTTGGAGTGATACCACATAAGAAGATTTGGGGCGTGGTGTTTGGTGTTGGGGCTAGGAGCTGGCTTGGTACATAGCAACTAGAGGAGGCTGCTACATGCCAATCACCACCTTTCTTCACTCCTCTAGTGCTTGGCTTGACCTGAAAACCTCAACCACTTTTATTAAAAACTTAAAGAAGAATTGAAATTGCAAAGCTATGTACAAGGATAACCATGAAACTTCCTCCCAAGTGAGCTTGTTTTGAGTCACTAGCTTGACTACCTTGTCTCTTGAACTAGTGAGAAGGAGGATCCTTCCCACCTTCAAGTGTGAAGGTGAGGACCTGAGAGAGAAACTCTTGAAGCTTGATTTGGTCATCTTGGAGCTAAGGAGTGATGATGGCTCTAGCACTTGAGAATGGTGTGGACCTGCCCTTATGCTTGATCTTGTACTCAAGGACACCATCTTTGAGCTGCTTTGGATGTAGAGTGAGGGTGTGTGGGAGCAAATCAAGAGGTGGAGGATGAGGCTCTTGCACCATCTTCTTCTTGCCATGAGTGGCCTTTGAGGCTCCACTCATCCCCTCTGTTTTAGCACTTTCCAAGTGCTCATCACACAACTCTTTTGAAGACTCTCCATCAAGACCTTCTTTCGTACCAACAACCACTTCATCTTGGGGCTTCTCAACAGCTTGTGCATCACAAGTGATTGTCCCACAATAGCTTGATTCCATTGGAGGTTGGAGAGGATAGGAGACAGCTTTGTTGACATGCATGAGGGTGACCTTCTTGTTGGGAAAGTCAATGCAAGCGCCAACTGTTGTGAGGAAGGGAGTGCCTAGGATCAAAGGGAATCTCTCTTCAGATGCCATCTTCAAAACAGTGAGGTCAATAGGTATGGTGCAGGATCCAATCTTCAAGGGGAAGTCCTTGATTATGCCAAGTGGGGTTGTAGAAGAAGAATCCCCAAAGGTGAGAGGAGGAGTATCTGGTTCCATGCTTTCAATCCCAAGACTCTTCACCATATCCAAGGAAATGACATAAACACTAGCACCATCATCAACAAGAGCATCATCCATAGTTAGTTGACCAAAGGAGCAAGACAAGGTGAACTTCCCTTTTGATTCAAGCTTAGGGAGGGACTTTGGAGGGATTGGTGGATCAATCTTCATAATGGAGATGTCCAAAAGCTCAGCCACTTCAGCGTGGTGGTCTAGAATGTCCTTGATGAGCATTAACTGGACATGAGCTTCACGCATACCTGATATCTCTGGAGCTTGACTCCAACATCACTAAGATCTTTTCTGAACTTTGAGATCACCTTCTTTTGAGCTATGGTGAGGACTCTGTCGGGGAAAGGGGAGCTTATCATAGGGTGATAGCTCAAACTCAGTGTCCTCCTGCTTCACCTCTTTCAGCTTGTTGTCTGCTCTCTTCACAGTTGGTGTCTCAGCTCTAGGTACAGCTTTCTGCATACTCTTTACCTAAGCCTTCTTGGCAGCATCCCTCAGAATATGTGCTTCAGCTGTGGCCACAACAAATCTCTCAACTTTCCCAAACTCAGTTCCAAATATTTCAATCTCATCCTCCTCTGTCTCATGAGTACACATCTCAATCTTTGAAGAAGTATTAGAGAGGATGACATTGCAAGATTCCTTGGGAGTTTTCTCTGGTTTTCCTGGTAGAGATCCCATTGGGCTCTTGGAGGATGAAGAAATCGAAGCAACCTGGCTCTCCAAAGCTTTGAGATGAGAGGCAAGTTGCATGTACTTGTTGTTCAGGTCAGAATAAGTCTCATCAATCTTGGCATGGACATTCTTGAACTCATCTCTAATGTCCTTAACAAATCTCCCTTGAGTTTCTAAGATTTGTTTGAACATAGACTCCATGGTTGAACTTGGAGTTTGAGCTTGAGAAGAGCTTCCTTGGGGCTGAGTAGACTGGTTGGCTTGGTAACCTCCTTGTTGATTGTTGTAGTAAGGTCTTTGCTGGTAGTTGTTTTGGTATTGGAAGTTGGGCTCTTTCCTGTACCATGTGCCATTAGCATTGATGAAGCACAGCTCCTCTTGACCTTCTACACCATCAACATGATTAGTCCCAGCAGGCTGCTTTTGTTGCTGGTTCCCAATGGAGTTAATCTGCTCCTGCTTAGCCTTTTTTGTAATAATCTTGTCCAACTTCTCTTCGAGAGATTTCAGCGCCTTCCTTGTGTGCTGATCATCTTCATCAGTGCCTCTGTTGACCCTATCATGCTCCTCACTGTATACTGAGTCACTCTTGGCCATGTTCTCCACCAGCTCCTCAGCATCCTGCTCAGTTCTGCCCAAGAAGAACCCATTGCTGGCTGTGTCTAATCTGCTTCTGAACTTTGGAAGAGCACCTCTGTAGAAGGTACTAAGCAAACTCTCCTTGGTGAAGCCATGATGTGGGCATTGAGACCAATAGCCCTTGAACCTCTCCCATGCTTCACTAAAGCCCTCAAGATTCTTCTGCTGAAAGTTAGAGATCTTATTTCTTATATTGGCTGTTCTTGAGGTAGAGAAGAATTTCTCTAGGAATGCCCTCTTGCACTCATTCCAAGTTGTGATAGAGTCACTTGGAAGATCCTTCTCCCATTGATGTGCTTTGTCTCCCAAAGAGAAGGGAAACAACCTCAGCTTGAAAGCATCTTCAGAAACTCCATTAGTCTTGGACAAGCTATAGTAGCTATCAAATGTGTCCAAGTGATCAAGGGGATCCTCCACAGCAAGGCCATGAAACTTGTTGTTCTCAATCAAATGCAACAGCCCTGATTTGATCTCAAAGTTGTTGTTCTCTACAGCTGGTGCTCTGATCCCCAACCTATGACCATGAATGTGAGGTTGATCATAGGCTCCAATGGCTCTAGCTTGGCGCTGTGGCTGTTGTGGCCGGCGCTGTGGTCTTATGTTGGCAGCTCTTGGACCATTGCCCCCTAGGGCATCACCATCTTGAGGCTGATTTTCCATATCAAACCCCAATCTCTGCAAGTGAGCCTGTTGCTATTATTTTCTTCTCTTTCTTACAATCTCCCTCTCAAGTATAGCAATTTCTTCAACAGTGGGTGTCAAGTTTGATGCACCTCTGCTTCTAGTTATCATACACCTGAAATGCAAAGGGAAAAGAGCAAGGAGAAACAATAACACAATAAAATAAAAATGACTTAGTCTCAAGCAAATGACTAAATCCCAATGTCAAAATGAACTTAGAATTTGGCAACGGTGCCAATTTGATGATGGACTTTTCAAGGGTCCAATCAAATGTTATAGTATATAAGATTGTCGAACCAATTCTAAGTGATTCTAGTGCAAAGGGAATGCAAGTCTATGCTTAATCTAAGTACAACCATTGAGAGAGATGATAATTAAACTAATACAATACTTAAATGCAATAAAAGATGAAATTTTCTTTCAAAATGAGGAGATGAGACCCATGGGTATAGGGACTTGATCTTAAATGATTAAGGTTCAATCCAAGATGCCAACTTTTCAATCAATCTAATTCCTTATGCCTAGACACTATGCTTGAACAAACTCTATCCCTAGATGAATGCTCTTGCAATGATCACCCAAATACATCAAATCCCTTTGACTGTAATGATCAATGTAAACAATAAGAATGAGTCTAATACCAATCCTAGCTTCTTTAACAACTAATCCCTTAGGTAAAGCAAGCTAAAAGCATAGATGAGCTGGTTCAGGCATTTCATAGAACACCTTCCGGGCATGAAATGCCTATAGCTCTATGTTTGAGAGGCCAACTCAAATATAGCAATAAGAACACCAAATCATGCAAAGAAAGGATAGATCTAAAACTAAGCACCTTGGATCTACACTTAATCACTCTCAATCACCCTAACCCATGAATCTTAAATGGATCTACTCACTAATCCACATGCTTACTCTTAAACCCATGAGAGATTCAAGCTTAAACATGTAGAGAAAGAAAGGAGATGAAACCAAACAATCAAGAACACAAAGATGAGATGAGATTATGATTCAAAGATAAAGCTTTACTCAAAAGGTTTGTGTTCTTAGAGAGAAAATAACATAATCCCACTTAAGGGTTAACAAGAGTATTTATACTAGGCTTAGAAAACATAGGAACATCATTTAAAATAACTAAAAAGTCCTTGGAGTCAATTAGGCTTCAGCCAATGGGAAACAAGCTTGATTTTCGGTCAGGGGTTGAGCAAATGACCCAACCCGGTCCAACCATCCCGGTCCAGGCTTGTTCTGGTCGTCCCTCGGCCCAACCAGGTTCAGCATCCCGGACTGTCCTACCCGGTCGTCCAGACGCGTCCTGCTCGGCTTCTTCCCGACCGGGTGCATGCAACCGGTCCGTCTTTCCCGGTCCAGACGCATCCTGCTCGTCGTCCAGCCGGCCGGGTGCGTGCAACCGGTCTGTTCTACCCGGTAACTTCTCTTCCCGGCCGGGTTCGTCTAGCCGGCCTAGTCTCCCCGGTCCATCTTCTCCATCTCATGGGTTCACTTCTCCTTTCATGGGCAAACTTGAATCTTCACTTCTTTTTTGGTCATAAGGCTTCCAAACACCTCAAATCACACCAAAGCATGCTCCAACACCTGATAAGGACAAATGAATGCAAAATGGATCCTATCGATGCCTAATCCCTAAATTATATGATCAAAATGCATAAGATATGAATGCCAAAAACATGTAAATATGCAAGACATCACCAAATACTACATTATCATCGAGGAAGAGACGAAAGTCTTGTCGCAGAAACTGAAGCCGACTAAGACATCGTCGAAAGATCATGGGACGGACCAGAAATTGAAAAGAAGAGACCCCCGTAACGACAAGAGCGTCCATCACGGGTAAGAAGAAAACCAAGGCGCCCACAACTACGCCATCAACTCTGGATCGGAGCAGGGCCGGACGACGGGCAACACATGGACCCAGAATCCGAATTACGATGAGAACGCCTCCTGTGATTTTCACCAAACTCGAGGCCACTCGACTGTGAACTGCAAAGTTCTAGGGGCAATATTAGCCGCAAGACTGCTGGCAGGAGATCTCGCCAAAGTGACCAGCATGAAGGACCTCATCCTCGACTCCTACCATCTCCCAAAGAACGATAAATCTCCTCAGGTCGAAAACTCGTCTCAATCGGGAGAAAAGTGCGGGAGAAGGCACGATGAAAGAGACAACGACAATAATCGTCGCAGGATAAACATGATCATCGGAGGATCACAGTACTGCGGCGATACTGACTCAGCCATCAAAATCTACCAGCACAAAGCCGAAGCTAGCGTGAACTCGCCGATCAGCTTTGAGCCCGGCAATCCTCCAAGTGAAACGATCATGTTCGACGAAGAAGAGGACGACGGAATCGACCAGCCTCACTGTGATCCACTCGTGATCGATCTCGTCATAAGAGATCTAGAGGTCGCCAGGGTTCTCATCGATACGGGTAGCACAGTCAACGTTATGTTCCGCGACACTCTCAGGAGAATGAGCATCCCGTTGGGAGAAGTCGTGCCATCGCCCAAACCCCTGACTGATTTCTCGGCTACATCAATGACTTTGGGATCGATCCAACTTCCTGTCGCAGCGAAAGGAGTGACCAAAATCATCGATTTCGCGGTCGTCGATCACCCGGTCATCTACAACGCCATCATGGGCACGCCTTGGCTAAACACCATGAAAGCGGTCCTCTCGACTTATCACCTAGGCATCAAATTCCCGACCGACAACGGAGTCGCCGCAATCTGGGGATGCCAAAAAGGGTCGAGACGTTGCTTCCTGGCCGAGCACAAGCTGCGGCAAATCACGACTACCGCAATGGTAAAACCCAAACGGACAAAGCTAACTCAGGCTCCGACTGAAAACTAGAAGATCAGAAATCGCCAACTTAAGCAACGGCCGAAGAAATAATAATTTCGGAGCCTAACACTTCCATGCAGCTGGAGGAGACAAAATCGGTAGAAGACGTCGATCCCGCGACTAATGCGATCGACGCGAAAAAGACAGCCGAGTAAACACATTCGCACGACCAACAGAACTACGAGATGGCTTGATCCCCGAGAGGGGTACGTAGGCAGCTTGTCTAAACGACAAGTTCAGCTATCCCCCCTCCCAAAAATGGGGGGGGGGGGAGGAGTGCATATACGAATGCTCGTACGCTCACGCACCTTTAACTTTTCCCTTGTACTCGATATTTCGAAACTTTTTCGGCAATAAAGATTACGACTGGAATTTCATAAAATTCCCCTGTCTGCAAACAATCATCTCGTTCTCAAAACGGATCAACTCCGTCACAAACGCGTTCTGGTCACATCGTCAATTTCGACTCCTGACCAGAACCAGAAACACCAGGCTCATTTTCAAAGGGACAAGCGAGACGTCGCCTAGACTTGCGAAAAAATGCTATCAGTCCATTCGCGACTTTAAAATACAAATCTCGTCGATTGGCCCCGCCAAGCACTCTAGCCGTCCTAAACAAACGCACCTAGATCCATCCAAAGGATGGAACCTCTTACATCTGACAAGGATAAAATAGCGCGCTATAAAAGAAAACCAAAGGATGGAACCTCTTACATTGGAGACTTAAAAATTGTCCTCGAAGAGATGCTCGATTCCTACCATACAAATCATATAAGCCGAGAACATATCGCAGACTTTAAAGCGGGACGAAATCAGGTCGAAAACAATACGGGAAACGTAAGTCGAAGTAGTCATCGCACCCCCTAAAACCGTGAGTAGACTTAGGTCTTACCCTAAACCCAGCACACTGATCTTTAACATCTCAAGGCATAGTATCAAACACCCTGATACGAGATCCCAAAATTGGCCTCTTGGCTATTTTTCGCGCATCTCCAGAAATCCCGCAAGCTTGTACGCTGCGGAAAACTCACGAAACAGATCGCGGATGTAGCCGTTCACCCAGAGTTAGGTCGCGAGATGACAACTCGCACCCTTCCCTCTACATTCGCACGAATAAAAACATGCTCTTAAAACGCGAAATACAAGTTCATTATAAAAAGTCACAGAAATGACAGGGATTCGAAGCCACATACGGCCAGTCCCTCTACATAAAAAGAAACGGCCACTTCGGGCCGGAGACAACATGCAAATCGGAATATATCACAAGGATAAAGGGGCACTACCCCAACAAGTCATAGGGAACCTTTCAGTCAATCGCCGAGATCAAAGACCCCCGTCATTGATCTTCCAAGCGACTGGTCATTTGCGATTAGGGGTGTTGGGGTCAAAATCTGTCAACGACGAAATCGTCACCCAAAAATACTAGAAAGAAACTAAGTAACGATCGAAACCAAGAAACAGGTCGTCACTCGATGAACTCACGAGAAGGCATGAACGGACCATGAGACCCGGGGATCAACAAAGGCAAGCACCGGCGGACACGGGACACGGCACGGACGGCAGGACGCCCGGCGCCGGCGGCAGGCCGCCCACGCCGCGCCTGGCGCCGGCGGCAGGGCGCCTGGCGCCAGCGGCAGGCTTGTCCTGTCCCGTCTGGCGCCGACGGCAGGCCTGTCGTCTCCCGTCTGGCGCCGGCGGCAAGGGTCCTGGCGCCCATCTGTGCAATCCTCTCGTGATCTCGGGCAATGGCAGCATCTTGGTCCCTTAAACCCATGTCCGGATTGTCCGAGAACTACAATGATTCTTCCGCAAAAGCCTTCTCGATTGTTTAGAAGTTCATATTTTAAAACGTCTAAGTTCGAAGCCTCATTACTCAAACCCTTGAAGACGGAAAGTCTACGAATCGAAGTCCATCTCGATCCCGATACTCGAGGAATCTCGGAAGATCTTGTTAGGTCAAAAACTGTTATCTCGAAATCTACGGCTAAAGATCCTTCCAAATTCAAAGATTTCCCGCACAAACGACTAACGGGGGAAAGATCGGGCAACGGCAAACCCACGGGCGGCAGAGAACCCCTGGCGCCGGCGGCGGGCCGGTCTGGCGCCGGCAGCACGCGTCACGCGAGCCGGCCTGGCGCCGGCGGCAAGCCGTCCTGGCGCCGGCGGCACGCGTCACGCGAGCCGGCCTGGCGCCGGTGGCACGCGTCACACGAGCCGGCCTGGCGCCGGCGGCAAGCCAGCCTGGCGCCGGCGGCACGCATCATGCGAGCCGGCCTGGCGCCAGCGGCAAGCCAGCCTGGCGCCGGCAGCACGCGTCACGCGAGCCGGCCTGGCGCCGGCGGCACGCGTCACGCGAGCCGGCCTGGCGCCGGCGGCAAGCCAGCCTGGCGCCGGCGGCACGCGTCACGCGAGCCGGCCTGGCGCCGGCGGCAAGCATTACGCGAGCCGGCCTGGCGCCGGCGGCAAGCCCCCTGGCGTCGGTCGACGGTCCTCGTCACGGTCTCGGTCCCATCATGCTCGGTCTGATCCCATCTTGGCTTGTTTGGATCAATCTTCGTGAGTTCGGTAAGATCATGGTTGTGGGAACCGAAATTCGCACCGTCAATTTCCGATAAAGATTTGTGGAGGAAAACCGAGCTAACCCGATCTTCCTTGAAGGTTCCGATATCTGCTGGGCCGCACACGAAACAATCAATAGAGATAAAAGGTGCGAAAGAAATCGTAAAAGTTGAGCGAAAGAGATCTTATTTCTGAATTCTCGTTTGAGCGTGTACAACAAGAAAAGAAGTCGGCTGTAAGAGCTGTTGAGGAATCCGCTATTCTAGTCGCCTAAGTCTATCCTAGTTGAGTCGCAGCTCGCTAGTGAAAACATAAAAGAATGCTAAATCGCTCTAAGTGCTAAGTGCTCTGAAAGTTTGTGATCTTGTTTGCTTCTTGCTCAAAGCTCTCCTTATATACTCCTCCTAAGACGGTCTATCTTCCCGCGGGCTGAGTCGGGCTTTTTCCATTTTCGTCCATCTTCGTGTTTATCTGGAAACTTGACATTTATCTTCGGAAATCTTGACATTTATCTTCTGGAAACTTGACATTTATCTTCTGGAAACTTGACATTTATCTATTATGTGAGGATAAAGATAAACCGTCATAGTTATCCTTCTTTTTCGGAAAATCGTTAGTGGGCCGTTTCGGCCACGTTGGGCCGTTTAGGCATTTTTACGGTTTTTCGAAAGAACGATTTTTGAATGTTTCGATGTTTCCGAAGGAACCCCAATTCCTTGTATAGTCGAGATATTGGTGTTCTATAATAACCGTGATCGTACCAAACTTGTGTAGATTGATCCGAACAAGCTAAGATGGGATCGAACTAGGCATGATAGGACCGAGACCAGGACGAGGGCCGCGGACCGACGCCAGGCCGACCCGCGTGACAGGTGCTGCCGGCGCCAGGCCGGGGTGCCGCCGGCACCAGGCCGGGTGCCGCCGGCGCCAGGCCGGCCCGCGTGACGGGTGCCGCCGGCGCCAGGCCGGGTGCCGCCGGCGCCAGGCCGGGGTGCCGCCGGCGCCAGGCCGGCTCGCGTGACGCGTGCCGCCGGTGCCAGGCCATCTTGCCGTCTGTGGGTTTTTCGTTGTTCGATCTTTCCCCCGTCAGTCGTTTGCGGGAGATCTTTGAGTTTGGGAAGGTCTTTAGCCGTAGATTTCGAGATAATCGTTTCTAATCCAACGAGATTCCTCGAGTATCGGGATTTGAGATGGACTTGGATTTGTAGATTTTCCGTCGTCAAGGATGCGAGCAATGTGGCTTCGAGCTTTAGATGTGTTAAAAGATGAATCTTTTAAACAATCGGGAAGGCTTTGCGGAAGAACCATTGTAGATCTCGGACGATCCGGACATGGGTTTTAAGGAACCAAGATACCGCCATTGCCCGAGATCATGAGATGATTGCACGGATGGGCGCCAGGACCCTTGCCGCTGGTGCCAGGCGGGAGCGGACGAGCCTTCCCGTGAGTTTTATCGAGCGACGACCCGTTTCTTGGCTTTGATCGTTGCTTGGCTTTTCTTTCGAGGATTTTCGGGTGACGATTTCGTCATTGACCGATTTTGACCCCAAAAGTTTGACCCCCAGCTAGCTAGGAACCGTAGTGCCTGTCGGATCCTAGCTTGCGGTATAGCCGTATAAGAAGGTGTTGAGACGTAATCGTTTGCCGAAAGTCGGGGTAAATAGTGATTTTACCTCCTTTATATGGATGGAGTAAGAAATCTCATTCTTACTTCATCACAAGAATTTTACTCCCTCTCTCAAGAATCCTTTCTCTCTCTTTAAGAACAATGTCTTCAAGATCCTCAAAGAGAAACTCTTCTTTCCATTCATCCTCGGATGACTCTCCTGCCAATGTGACGGTGAAGCAGGAGGAGTTGATCGAGGAGGAAAAGAAGAATGTGTATTACCGAGCCCTTGTAGGTTCGCCCCCAACACTGCCAGAGATCCCTGTTCCGAGGAGACCTCTGAGGCAGCCCGGTGCTCCTTTTGCGCCGAGCTCGTTTTCTCGTAAATATCTCAAGGTTCTTCGAGATTTTTACCAGGTTCCTGAAGGAGTCAAATTCCGGATTCCCGTTGGTAACGAGAGTGCAAGGAATCCTCCGCAAGGTTTCTTTACATGTTACGAAGCTTTCTTTACGTACTGCCGTATGTGGTTCCCGATCCCTGGTGCCATTATTCGTGCGCTTCACCGCTTCGAACTTTCGATCAGCCAGCTCAGTGTTCCTGCCTTGGAGAGTTGGCTTGGCGTACTGATCGCTAGCTACGAACTCGGGATTGATCTTGGTCCCGATGATTTCGAAGGTCTTTGGGGCACTCGGCCGACGGGGAGTGACGGTTACTACTCCATGCTGCCTAAGAAGGATATGGCCGTGATTCAGGGGACTACTTCGAATCTCAAATCGTGGCAGGAGCGTTTCTTCTTCGTCCAAATAGATGGCGAGTCTGTCGAGGAGAGCTGCCTCCTTCTATTTCCGCGAGCATGGAACTTCAACCGAGGTAATACGATGAAAACCCTGTTGTCTATTTCACCTTTTCGGAAGTGCGAGTATTAGTGAAAAAGTTTCACTTTGTAGGGAACAACCCTACTGCGCATTTGCCTGGTGATGTCTTTGTCAAGAGAGATCTTCTTCGTCAAATGCCGTTTTTCTGAAAATCCTTCACCCTCGAACGGATTCGAGACGCGGTTAGACTTTATCGGTCCCGAGATCCTGTCCCATCGTATGATGCCGAACCGGTCACCGCAGCTCCTACTCGGAGGCGCAGACAGAGGTCTCGTAAGGGGAAGGAAATCGATGATGGGGAAGGCTCGGAAAATCCTTCACCGTTGGGAGAAAAACCTAGTTTTACTCCAACGGAAAAAGGCGGAGCCAGCGGTTTTCCACCTAACGACTTCTTTGATGGCCTTCCTCCGGAGTTTACTACTGATGAGTCGCTGGAGGATGAGGAGAAACAACGGGTTTTTGCCGAGGGCTCCCAACGTGTCAACGAGGTTTGGCCCTTCGAACTTCTTAACCTTACGTCCGAATCCGTATATAAGCGTGCTTGCTGATCTTGAGTTTATGCAGGGAATAAGAGTGTTTAGCGAGGCGCTTGACTCGAGTTTCCGCAAATCCAGGATTGCTAACTTCAAGACCACAGAAGCGGAGCGAGAGCTTTTCCGGTTCCGACAAGAGGTAAAGGCGCAGAACGCGAAGCAAGCTGAGCTTCATGCTCGAGCTCTTGTTCGGGCGGAAAGGAGAGGAAGAAGGATGGTTTCAGCGGAGGTGGCAAGACGGGCGGAATCGTTTGCTGCTGAGTTTCAATGTTTTAAAGAAGCTCAGGAGCTTGTTGGTGATTTCCACCAGTGCCGGGGTTCGGTCGTAAACCTTTACAAGTCTCAGACCCCGGATTTCTCTTTCGATTCCGAGATTGCTGAGATGAAGGATTTCATGGCCGAGTGTGCTCATGCTGAGTCCTTGGTTCCTCCGGTAGAAGAAAGAGTTCGGAGACTATGGGAACCTATCGAGGTTTCCGAGGATACGGTGGAGGCCGGAGCCGATGAGAACGCCGAGGGTGGTGGGAATGCTCAAGGCGTGAATGAGGAAGTGGACCAGCCTGCTAGTTCGTTTGGGATTTCCGCATCCGGATTTCTCAATGTTGACTTCCTTTTGTGAATCGTATTTTTTGGCCGTGTGTGGCCGTTTTTAGTAATTTTATTCTGCGACCGTTGGAGGTTGCATTCTTATGTCTTGGGATTGGCCGTTGGTGGCTTTGAATCCTGCCGTCTTTTGCGGGTTTTATGAATATGAAAATTTGCGAGATTTCGTCTTTTGTTTTGATTTATACTTTCGTCAAGTGTAGAGGGAAGGATGCGAGTAGTCACTTCGTATCCTAATTTTTTTTTTTGTCGCTTGGTCCGTATGCTACTTTTTAGCGAGCGTTTTTAGGTGTAAGCGATAAGAGACATGTTTTGGGATCTCGTATACGATACTATGTCTGTGAGATGTCAAGATCCAGCAAGACTGGGTTTAGGGCAAGACCTAGGCTTACTCTCAGCTTTAAGGCTGTGCGATGACTGATCGGCTTTCGTTTTGCCTGTTAGTGATTTCTTCCTGATTCTTTTCGTTTAAAGTCCGCGACTAGTCGCCGGCTTATATGACTTGTGTTAAAAGAATCGAGCTATCTTCGGAGTTTATCCGAGATGCTAAACCAAAATTTTGGGTTTCTTGTATAGCGCGCTATGATATCCTTGTCGGATGTAAGAGGACCTTGTAGGTCTGACTACGAGTTTGTATTGAGTGAAACATTTCTTGTGTGCGTCCGTCGGGGCCAATCGACGGGCGTGAGTTATTTTTAAGTCGCAGGTGGACTGTCTTTTGCGGATGATACGAGTTTTGTTATCTTTTTAAGAAGTTGCGACGTCTCGCGTTTCTTTTGAAGATATGATTTTCGTTTTTTCCGAAGCGTTGATACGTTTAATGAGCATAAAAGATAGAAAGAATTTTATTAAAAATTTCGAAAAGTTCGAGTACATGTGCGGATTTTTCGCGTTTTTGTGGGAGTATAGGAGTATACGCACCCAGTCCCCCCCCCCCCCCCCCCCCTTTTTGGTGAGGGGGATAGCTGAACTTGCCGGGTTTTGACGAGCTGCCTACGTACCTCTTCCGAGGATCAAGCCATCTCGTAGTTCTGATAGTTGCCGCAGACGTTTTTACTCCCCATGCATCGCCGTTCCGATCATGCTGGTCGGATCGGTGGTTTGTGTGGGGGTCGAGCTCTCTGCTTTTACGGCGGTGGACTCAGAGGCTTTGTCGCCGTCTTGAATCGTTGCCTGTTTGGATGATTCTGGATCATCTTTCTTCGAGTCCTCGGGAATGTTGTGTGATGCCTTTGCTCGTTTCGGGTTGGCCGCAGGGGCGTTCCGATCTTTTCGTAGTTTGAACTCGGCTAGGTAACAGAGTCTCGATTGCTTCTGACTACCCCATATGGCTGTGGTTCCGGTCGGAGTCAGAAACTTGATACCGAGGTGATATGTGGATGGTACCGCCTTCATGGAGTTGATCCAAGGGGTTCCCATGATGGCGTTGTAGATGGCCGGGTTGTCGACTACTGCAAACTCGACGATCTTTGTAACTTCCTTTGCCATGACCGGGAGTTTAACTCTCCCGAGGGTCATGGTGGTGACGCCCGAAAACCCCGTCAAAGGTTTTGGCTCAGGGACGACTTCCCCAAGTGGGATCTTCATCCTGTAGAGGGTGTCGCGGAAGATGACGTTGACCGTGCTTCCTGTATCGATGAGAATGCGGCCGACTTCGAGATCCTGGATTACCAGGTCGATTACCAAAGGATCGCAGTGAGGTTTGTCGATTCCGACGGTCTCCTGTTCTTTGAAAGCGATCGTGTGGTTAGGAACATCGCTGTCTGGGAACCAGTTGGAACTTGTCTCGGCTTTTCGCCCGTAGGCTTTTATCGACGAGACAGAGTCTTGGTAGAACTGTGATCCTCCGATGATCATGTTTACCCTCTGGCGACTGCTGTTGTTCCCTTGGTCGTCCTGTCTTCTTCCGCGTTTTCGGTCGCGCGGTCCTCGGAGACAGTTTTGTTGGTCTTTGGGCGTTCGGAGTCCAGGAGCAAGTCCTTTATACTCTTGACCTTTGATAGTTCGCCGGTGAGGAGTTTTGCGGCGAGCCGGGCGCCGAGAACCTTGCAGTTCGCAGTGGAGTGACCTCTGGTTTCGTGGAACTCGCAGTAGGAATTATCCTTGTACTGGTTCCTGGTCCAGGTGTTTCCGGAGGTTCTGCCTTGCTCCGAGTTGATGGCGTAGTTATGATCGCCTTGGGCGTCTTCCCCTTCGTGATGGACGTTTTTGTCGTTACGAGAGGTTTTCTTTTTCGAGGACGTTTTCTGTGGTCCGTGCTTCTGCGACAGAAGCTTCATCTCTTCTTCCATGATGATGAAGTCCGTTGCCTTGTGGAGAGTATCCTGGATTGTCCGCGGCTTTTCCAGTAGTATCCACTTTCGGAACTTCGACTTGTACCAGAGAGTTTTCCTCAGGGCGTCGATTGCGACATTGTCGCTGATGCCCGTTACTCTGGCCATCACCAGTTTGAACCTTCGCATGAAGTCGCGGAGTGACTCGTCTTCCTTCTGAGCTAGACTCCATAGATCCACGTCGGACGTTTCTCTGTCCATGAACATGGAGTATTGTTTGAGAAACGCCGAGGCCAGTTGGCGGAAGCTTCTGATGGAGTTCCTTTTGAGCCTGGAGAACCACTCGAGCGCAGCACCTTTGAGGTGCTCGACGAAGAGAAGACAATGACCTGCGTCTCGTTCGCGCTCCGGGAGTTTGCACCTACCCATTGCGATCTGGAAAGCCTGCAAGTGCGACTTAGGATCCGTCGTACCGTCATAGACCGGGATTTTGATCTTCGCTGGGTCTGAGATGCATGTTTCCGTGATCCGAGTGGTGAATGGCATTTTCTGTGCTTCCTCGAGAAGTCTATCGATCTCGGGGGCGGAACTGGTCGCCTGATGGATTTGCGATTTCACCGCTTTCACTTCGGCCGCGGTCTTTTTGAGAGATTCGCGGAGATGATGGATCTCGCTATTGCTGCCGGCGTTCCTCCGAGCTTGTCGGCGCTGGTCGCGATAGATCCGAGTTTGATCTTCCGCGAGTTCTTCCTGCTCCATCCAGTAGAGTTCTTCTCCCTCTTCTGTCATGGGCCTATTGAAGGATACCGTCTGCCGAGCGGACTGGCTTCGGGTTCTCCTGGGGTGGATGTCAGCGTCTTCATCGGAAGGATCCGATTGGTCGCTGATATCTAGATTGATGCGCTCGACGTCGCTTTCCTTGTTTCCCGTAGCCGGGAGTGGAAGGTTCTGCGAGGTCGTTTGCTGTCCTTTCGGAGCCGTTTCCTCGGGAGTGGGCTCTTTCGGGGCATCTTTTTCTCGTGCTTCGGGAGATCCGAAGTCGAGTTTCTGCTGTGGCGTGCTTTGGTGGATCCGCGCGGCAGTTTGCTCCTCGCAGTTAAGGTGTCGACCTGTTTTGCGAGCGAGGTTATCAGCTTGTCCTGTTGTTCCGCCCGTGTCTGGGCGGAGGTAAACAGTTCCTTCATCTTCCTGAGCGCCTCAGTGTTTGCATCAGCAGTGACCGCGGACGCATCTCCAGCTGGAGTCTTCTCAGCGTTGGCGTCGACGGTTGTTCCGTCTAGCGCTGGCTGATCTTTGGTGACGTCGGTAGTCATGATCGAGCGTGTGCAGTTGCGAGATAGATAGATCCGTAACCCCCCCCTCCTTCTAGCGCCAAACTGTGGGAACCGAAATTCGCACCGTCAATTTCCGATAAAGATTTGTGGAGGAAAACCGAGTTAACCCGATCTTCCTTAAAGGTCCCGGATATCTGCTGAGCCGCACACGAAACAATCAATAGAGATAAAAGTTGCGAAAGAAATCGTAAAAGTTGAGCGAAAGAGATCTTATTTCTGAATTCTTGTTTGAGCGTGTACAACAAGAAAAGAAGTCGGCTGTAAGAGCTGTCGAGGAATCCGCTAGTCTAGTCGCCTAAGTCTATCCTAGTTGAGTCGCAGCTCGCTAGTGAAAACAGAAAAGAATGCTAAATCGCTCTAAGTGCTAAGTCCTCTGAAAGTTTGTGATCTTGTTTGCTTCTTGCTCAAAGCTCTCCTTATATACTCCTCTTAAGACGGTCTATCTTCTCGCGGGCTGAGTCGGGCTTTTTCCATTTTCGTCCATCGTCGTGTTTATCGGGAAACTTGACATTTATCTTCGGAAATCTTGACATTTATCTTCTGGAAACTTGACATTTATCTTCTGGAAACTTGACATTTATCTCTTATGTGAGGATAAAGATAAACCGTCATAGTTATCCTTCTTTTTCGGAAAATCGTATGTGGGCCGTTTCGGCCACGTTGGGCCGTTTAGGCGTTTTTACGGTTTTTCGTAATAACAGTTTTTGAATGTTTCGATGTTTCCGAAGGAACCCCAATTCCTTGTATAGTCGAGATATTGGTGTTCTAGAATAACCGTGATCGTACCAAACTTGTGTAGATTGATCCGAACAAGCTAAGATGGGATCGAACTGGGCATGATAGAACCGAGACCAGGACGAGGGCCGCGGACCGACGCCAGGCCGACCCGCGTGACGGGTGCCGCCGGCGCCAGGCCGGGGTGCCACCGGCGGCCAGGCCGGCCCGCGTCCCGCGTGCCGCCGGCGCCAGGCCGGCCCATGTCCCGTGTGCCGCCGGCGCCAGGCCGGGGTGCCGCCGGCGCCAGGCCGGGGTGCCGCCGGCGCCAGGCCGGCCTGCGGGACGGGTGCTGCCGGCGCCAGGCCGGCCCGCGGGACGGGTGCCGCCGGCGCCAGGCCGGCCCGCATCCCGCGTGCCGCCGGCGCCAGGCCGGGTGCCGCCGATGCCAGGCCGGGTGCCGCCGGCGCCAGGCCGGCTCGCGTCCCGCATGTTGCCGGCGCCAGGTCGGGGTGCCACCGGCGCCAGACCGGCCCGCGTGACGGGTGCCGCCGGCGCCAGGCCGGGGTGCCACCGGCGCCAGGCCGGCTCGCGTGACGCGTGCCGCCGGTGCCAGGCCATCTTGCCGTCTGTGGGTTTTTCGTTGTTCGATATTTCCCCCGTCAGTCGTTTTCGGGAGATCTTTGAGTTTGGGAAGGTCTTTAGCCGTAGATTTCGAGATAATCGTTTCTAATCCAACGAGATTCCTCGAGTATCGGGATTTGAGATGGACTTGGATTTGTAGATTTTCCGTCGTCAAGGATGCGAGCAATGTGGCTTCGAGCTTTAGATGTGTTAAAAGATGAATCTTTTAAACAATCGGGAAGGCTTTGCGGAAGAACCATTGTAGATTTCGGACGATCCGGACATGGGTTTTAAGGAACCAAGATGCTGCCATTGCCCGAGATCATGAGATGATTGCACGGATGGGCGCCAGGACCCTTGCCGCTGGTGCCAGGCGGGAGCGGACGAGCCTTCCCGTGAGTTTTATCGAGCGACGACCTGTTTCTTGGCTTTGATCGTCGCTTGGCTTTTCTTTCGAGGATTTTCGGGTGACGATTTTGTCATTGACCGATTTTGACCCCAACAATGGTTATTCTAAACACCAAACATCTCGACTATACGAGGAATTGGGGTTCCTTCGGAAAGGCCGAAACCTTCAAAGACTATTCTTTCGAAAAACCGTAAAAACGTCTAAGTGGCCCGACATGGCCAAAACGGCCCACTTACGATTTTCCAAAAAGGAGGGATAACTATGACGGTTTATCCTTATCCTCACATAAGAGATAAATGTCAAGTTTTCATAAGATAAATGTCAAGTTCTCCGAAGATAAATGTCAAGTTTCCCGATAAACACAAAGATGGACGAAAATGGAAAAAGCCCAACTCAGCCCGAGAGAAGATAGACCGTCTTAAGAGGAGTATATAAGGAGAGCTTTGGGCGAGGAACAAATCATCACAAAATTTCCAGAGCACTTAGCACTTAGGGCGATTTAGCATTCTTGTCTGTTTTCACTAGCGAGCTGCGACTCAACTAGGATAGACTTAGACGACCGGACTAGCGGACTTTTCGACAGCTCTTACGGCCGATTTCTTTGCTTGTTGTACACGCTCAAACGAGAATTCAGAAATAAGATCTCTTTCGCTCTATTCTTACTATTTCTATTTTTACAACTTTAATCTCCATTGATTGTATCGTGTGTGGCCCAGCAGATATCCGGGACCTTCAAGGAAGATCGGGTTAACTCGGTTTTCCTCCACAAATCGTTTATCGTAAATTGACGGTGTGAATTTCGGTTCCCACAGTTAGGCGCTAGAAGGAGGGGGGGTTACGGATCTATCTATCTCGCAATTGCACACGCTCGATCATGTCTACTGACGTCACCAAAGACCAGCCAACGCTAGACGGAACACCCGTCGACGCCAACGTTGAGAAGATTCCAACTGGAGATACGTCCACAGTCACTGCTGATGCAAACACTGAGGCGCTCAGACAGATGAAGGAACTGTTCACCTCCGCCCAGGAACGGGCGGAATAACAGGACAAGCTGATAACCTCGCTCGCAAAACAGGTCGACACCTTAACTGCGAGGAGAAAGTTGCCGCGCGGATCCACCAAGGCACGGCGCGGCAGAAGACTCGACTTCGGATCTCCCGGAGAACGAGAAAAAGATGCCTCGAAAGAGCCCACTCCCGAGGAAACGGCTCCAAAAGGACAGCAAACGACCTCGCAGAACCTTCCACCCCCGGCTACGGGAAACAAGGAAAGCGACGTCGAGCGCATCAATCTGGATATCAGCGACCAATCGGATCCTTCCGATGAAGACGCTGACATCCACCCTAGGAAGACCCGAAGCCAGTCCGCTCGGCAGACGGTATCCTTCGAGAGGCCCATGACAGGAGAGGAGGAAGAACTCTACTGGATGGAGCAGGAAGAACTCGCGGAAGATCAACCTCGGATCCATTGCGACCAGCGCCGACAAACTCGGAGGAACGCCGGTAGCAATAGTGAGATCCATGATCTCTGCGAATCTCTCAAAAAGACCGTGGCCGAAGTGAAAGCGGTGAAATCGCAAATCCATCAGGCGACCAGTTCCGCCCCCGAGATCGATAGACTTCTCGAGGAAGCACGGAAAACACCGTTCACCGCTCAGATCACAGAAACACGCATCTCAGACCCAGGGAAAATCAAAATCCCGGTCTATGACGGTACGACGGATCCTAAGTCGCACCTGCAGTCCTTCCAGATCGCAATGGGTAGGTGCAAACAGTCATTGTCTTCTCTTCGTCGAGCACCTCAAAGGCGCTGCGCTCTAATGGTTCTCCCAGCTCAAAAGGAACTCCATCGGAAGCTTCCGCCAACTGGCCTCGGCGTTTCTCAAACAATACTCCATGTTCATGGACAGAGAAACGTCCGACGTGGACCTATGGAGTCTAGCTCAGAAGGAGGACGAGTCGCTCCGCGACTTCGTGCGAAGGTTCAAGCTGGTTATGGCCAGAGTAACAGGCATCAGCGACAATGTCGCAATCGACGCCCTGAGGAAAACTCTTTGGTACAAGTCAAAGTTCCGAAAGTGGATACTACTGGAAAAGCCGCGGACAATCCAGGATACTCTCCACAAAGCAACAGACTTCATCATCATGGAGGAAGAGATGAAGCTTCTATCGCAGAAGCACGGACCACAGAAAACGTCCTCAAAAAAGAAACCCTCTCGTAACGACAAGAACGTCAATCACGAAGGGGAAGACGCCCAAGGCGAGCATAACTACGCCATCAACTCGGAACAAGGCAAGACCTCCGGAAACACCTGGACCAGGAACCAGTACAAGGATAATTCCTACTGCGAGTTCCACGAAACCAGAGGTCACTCCACTGTGAACTGCAAGGTTCTCGGCGCCCAGCTCGCCGCAAAGCACCTCACCGGCGAACTATCAAAGTTCAAGAGTATAAAAGACTTCCTCCTGGACTCCGACCGCCCAAAAACCAACAAAACTGTCTCCGAGGACAGCGCAACCGAAAATCAATCGGGTGAAAAACGCGGAAGGAGACAGGACGACCAAGGGAGCAACAACAGTCGCCAGAGGGTAAACATGATCATCGGAGGATCACAGTTCTACCAAGACTCTGTCTCGTCGATAAAAGCCTACGGGCGAAAAGCCAATACAAGTTCCAACTGGTTTCCGGATAGCGATATTCCTAACCACACGATCACTTTCGAGGAACAGGAAACTGTCGGAATTGACAAGCCTCATTGCGATCCTTTGGTTATCGACCTGGTAATCCAGGATCTCGAGGTCGGCCGCATCCTCGTCGATACAGGAAGTACGGTCAACGTTATCTTCCGCGACACCCTCTACAGGATGAAGATCCCACTTGGGAAAGTCGTCCCTGAGCCAAAACCTTTGACTGGGTTTTCGGGCGTCACTTCCATGACCCTCGGGAGAATTAAGCTCCCGGTCATGGCGAAAGAAGTCACAAAAATCGTCGAGTTCGCAGTAGTCGACAACCCGGCCATCTACAATGCCATCATGGGAACCCCTTGGATTAACTCGATGAAGGCAGTACCATCCACATATCACCTCGGCATTAAATTTCCGACTCCCACCGGAACCGCAGTCATCTGGGGTAGTCAGAAACAATCGAGACTCTGTTACCTAGCCGAGTTCAAACTGCAGAAAGATCGGAATGCCCCAGCGGCCAACCTGAAACGAGCAAAAGAATCACACAACATTCCTGAAGACTCGAAAAAAGATGATCCAGAATCATCTGAACAGGCAACGATTCAAGACAGCGACAAAGCCTCTGAGTCCACTGCCGTAAAAGCAGACAGCTCGCCCCGCACAAACCATCGATCTGACCAGCACGATCGGAACGGCAACGCACAGGGAGTAAAAACGTCTGCGGCAACTATCAGAACTACGAGATGGCTTGATCCTCGAAAGAGGTACATAGGCAGCTCGTCGAAACCCGGCGAGTTCAGCTATCCTCCTCACCAAAAAGGGTTGGGGGTGGGTACGTATACTCCTATACTCCCACAAAAAACGCGAAATATCCGCACATGTACTCAAAATTTTATCGAAATCTTTGAAATAAAATTCTTTCTATCTCTTTCTTACGCTCACTTAATTTAGAAAACGCGTAAACACTTCGGAAAAACGAAAATCATATCTTCGAAAGAAACACGAGACGTCGCAACTTCTGAAAAAGATAACAAAACTCGTATCATCCGCTAAAGCAGTCCACCTGCGACTTAAAAAACAACTTATGCCCGTCGATTGGCCCCGACGGACGCACTCAGAAACGTTTCACTCAATACAAACTCGTAGTCCGACGTACAAGGTCCTCTTACATCCGACAAGGATATCAGAGCGCGCTATACAAGAAACCCAAAATTTTGGTTTAGCGTCTCGGATAAACTCCGAAGATAGCTCGATTCTTTCAACACAAGTCATTTAAGCCGGCGACTAGTCGCGGAGTTTAAACGAAAAGAATCAGGAAGAAATCACTAACAGGCAAAACGAAAGCCGATCAGTCATCGCACAGCCTTAAAGCTGAGAGTAAGCCTAGGTCTTGCCCTAAAACCAGTCTTGCTGGATCTTGACATCTCACAGACATAGTATCGTATACGAGATCTCAAAACATGTCTCCTATCGCTTACACCTAAAACGCTCGCTAGAAAGTAGCATACGGACCAAGCGACAAAAAAGAGTTAGGATACGAAGTGACTACTCGCATTCTTTCCCCTACACTTGACGAAAGTATAAATCAAAACAAAAGACGAAATTTCGCAAATTTTCATATTCATAAAGTCCGCAAAGACGGCGGGATTCTAAGCCACCAACGGCCAGTCCCAAAACATAAGAATGCAACCTTTGACGGTCGCAGAATAAAACTCCTAAAAAACGGCCACACACGGCCAAAACATACGATTCACAAAAGGAAGTCAACATCGAGAAATCCAGATGCGGAAATCCTGAATGAACCTGCAGGCTGGTCCACTTCCTCGTTCACGCCTTGAGCGTTCCCACCACCCTCGGCGTTCTCATCGGCTCCGGCCTCCACTGTATCCTCGGAAACCTCGATAGGTTCCCATAGTCTCCGGACTCTTTCTTCGACTGGAGGAACCAAGGACTCAGCATGGGCACACTCGGCCATAAAGTCCTTCATCTCAGCGATCTCGGAACTAAAAGAGAAATCCGGGTTCTGAGACTTGTAAAGGTTTACGACCGAGCCCCGGCACTCGCGGAAATCGCCAACAAACTCCTAAGCTTCTTTAAAACATTGAAACTCAGCAGCGAACGATTCCGCCCGTCTCGCCACCTCAGCTGCGACCATCCTCCTTCCTCTCCTTTCCGCCCGAACAAGAGCTCGAGCATGAAGCTCAGCTTGCTTTTCGTTCTGCGCCTTAACCTCTTGTCGGAATCGGAAGAGCTCTCGCTCAGCTTCTTTGGTCTTGAAGTTAGCAATCCTAGACTTGCGGAAACTTGAGTCAAGCGCATTGCCAAACACTCTTAGTCCCTGCATAAATTCAAGATCAATAAATATACATATATGCGGATTCAAGAATACGGTTAAGAAGTTCAAAGGGCAAAACCTCATTGATCCGCTAGGAACCCTCGGCAAAAACCCATTGCTTCTTCTCTTCCTCCAGCGACTCGTCAGTAACAAACTCCGGAGGAAGGCCGTCAAAGAAATTGTTGGGAAGTGGAAAATCGCTGGCTCCGCCTTTTTCCGTTGGAACAAAACTAGGGTTTTCCCCCAACGGTGAAGGATCTTCCGAACCTTCCCCACCATCGATTTCTTTCCCTTTACGAGATCTCTGTTTACACCTCCGAGTCGGGGCTTCGATAACCGGTTCGGCATCATATGTCGGGACAGAGTCTCGAGACCGGTAAAGCCTTACTGCGTCTCAAATCCGTTCAAGAGTGAAGGACTTCCAGAAAAACGGCCTTTGACGAAGGAGATCCCTCTTGACAGAAAGATCGCCATGCAAATGCGCAACAGCCCCGTTCTCTACAAAGCGAAACTTTTTCACTAAAAACTCGCACTTCCGGAATAACAAAATAGACAACGATTTTTCATCGTATTACCTCGGTTGAAGTTCCATGCATGCGGAAATAGATGGAGGCAGCTCTCCTCGACAGAATCACCATCTATTCGGACAAAGAAGAAACGCTCCTGCCACGACTTAGGGTTCGAAGTAGTCCCCTGAATTATGGCCATATCCTTCTTTGGCACCATGGAGTAGTAGCCGTCGCTCCCCGTTGGCCGAGTGCTCCAAAGACCTTCGAAATCGCCGGGACAAAGATCGATCCCGAGCTCATAACTTGAGATCAGTACGCCAAGCCAACTCTCTAAGGAAGGAACGCTGAGCTGGCTGATCGAAAGTTCGAAATGACGGAGCGCACGAACAATGGTACCGAGGATCGGGAACCACATGCGGCAATACGTAAGGAAAGCCTCGTAACATGTAAAGAAACCTTCCGGAGGATTCCTCGCTCGCTCGTTACCGACGGGGATCCGGAATTTGACTCCATCAGGAATCTAGTAAAAATCTCGAAGAATTCTATAATATTTACGTGAAACCAGGCTCGGAGTAAAGGGAGCACCAGGCTGCCTGAAAGGTCTCTTCGGAACAGGGACGTCTGGCAGAGGTCGAGCCGAGCCCACAAGGGTTCGGTAATACGCATTCTTCGCTTCCTCCTCGACTAACTCCTCTTGCTTCACCGTCACATGGGCAGGAGAGTCATCCGAGGATGAATGGGAAGAAGAATTTCTCTTTGAGGATCTTGAAGACATTATTCTTAAAGAGAGAGAAAGAATTCTTGAGAGAGATGAATTTTTATGATGAAGTAAGAATGAATGAGATTTCTTACTCCATCCTTATAAAGGAAGTAAAATCACTATTTACCCCGACTTTCGGCAAACGATTACATCTCTACACCTTCCCATACGGCTATACCGCAAGCCAAGACCCGAAAGGCACTACGGTTTCTAGCTAGCTGGGGGGCTAACTGTTGGGGTCAAAATCGGTCAACGACGAAATCGTCACCCGAAAGTCCTCGAAAGAAAACTAAGTGACGATCGAAACCAAGAAATAGGTCGTCACTCGATGAACTCACGAGAAGGCATGAACGGACCGTGAGCCGCGGGGATCAACAAAGGCAAGCACCAGCGGACACGGGACACGGCACGGACGGACGCCCGGCGCCGGCGGCAGGCTTGTCCTGTCCCGTCTGGCGCCGGCGGCAAGGGTCCTGGGGCCCATCTGTGCAATCGTCTTGTGATCTCGGGCAACGGCAGAATCTTGGTCCCTTAAACCCATGTCCGGATTGTCCGAGAACTACAATGATTCTTCCGCAAAAGCCTTCTCGATTGTTTAGAAGTTCATATTTTAAAACGTCTAAGTTCGAAGCCTCATTACTCAAACCCTTGAAGACGGAAAGTCTACAAATCCAAGTCCATCTCGATCACGATACTCGAGGAATCTTGGAAGATCTTGTTGGGTCAAAAACGGTTATATCAAAATCTACGGCTAAAGATCCTTCCAAACTCAAAGATTTCCCGCACAAACGACTAACGGGGGAAAGATCGGGCAACGGAAAACCCACGGGCGGCAGAGAACCCCTGGCGCCGGCGGCAAGCGTCACGCGAGCCGGCCGGCGGCTGCACGCGTCACGTGAGCCGGCCTGGCGCCGGCGGCAAGCATTACGCGAGCCGGCCTGGCGCCGGTCGATGGTCCTCGTCCCGGTCTCGGTCCCATCATGTTCGGCCTGATCCCATCTTGGCTTGTTTGGATCAATCTTCGTGAGTTCGGTACGATCACGGTTATTCTAAACACCAAACATCTCGACTATACGAGGAATTGGGGTTCCTTCGGAAATGCCGAAACCTTCAAAGACTATTCTTTCGAAAAACCGTAAAAACGTCTAAGTGGCCCGAGATGGCCAAAACGGCCCACTTACGATTTTCCGAAAAGGAAGGATAACTATGACGGTTTATCCTTATCCTCACATAAGAGATAAATGTCAAGTTTCCAGAAGATAAATGTCAAGTTTTCCGAAGATAAATGTCAAGTTTCCCGATAAACAGAAAGATGGACGAAAATGGAAAAAGCCCAACTCAGCCCGAGAGAAGATAGACCGTCTTAAGAGGAGTATATAAGGAGAGCTTTGGGCGAGGAGCAAATCATCACAAAACATCCAGAGCACTTAGCACTTAGGGCGATTTAGCATTCTTGTCTGTTTTCACTAGCGAGCTGCGACTCAACTAGGATAGACTTAGGCGACCGGACTAGCGTACTTTTCGACAGCTCTTACGGCCGATTTCTTTGCTTGTTGTACACGCTCAAACGAGAATTCAGAAATAAGATCTCTTTCGCTCTATTCTTACGATTTCTATTTTTACAACTTTAATCTCCATTGATTGTATCGTGTGTGGCCCAGCAGATATCCGGGACCTTCAAGGAAGATCGGGTTAACTCGGTTTTCCTCCACAAATCGTTTATCGGAAATTGACAGTGTGAATTTCGGTTCCCACAGGGGGCGTCGGTTGATCCACCTCACCCGTCTCATAGGGAACTCCCACCTCGGTTTCTACCGTGGCAGGAGAAACAGGTATCCGATTCCATTGCTCCCAGATCCTTTGCTCGATTTGAGGGATCGCAAAGTCCATATTCCCCTCATTCATACGCCGAGACTGACTCGCATACTCGACGTCGTAGGAATAGTCGTGAGCCGTCGTAAGATACAAACCACCCGCAGTGCCACGACACTCGCGGAAATCCCCAAGAGCCTTGTGGTTCGCTTGAAGTTCTCCGAACTCATGCGAGAACCTCTCGCGACGGGTTCTTACAATTTTGGCCACGTCTCTCCTTCCCCGCCTGTAAGCACGACGTACATCTGCCTCGGACGATCCCCCTTCCTGACGATTATCCAGTTCGCTTTTCAGGCTGGCGATCTCCTTCTCGGCCATATTGGTCCTAAACTGAGCCATGCGAGCCTCTTGTCTGTTCGTGCCGAGGGCCCGACTTACTTTCAGAAGGGCCTGCAAAAACCCTCGAAGCTCAAGAAAGAAAAACTCGACAATACAAACATAATGTATGGTCGAAGATCGTAAATTACCTCGTTGACCGTTCTTGACGCCTCAGCAAAATCTGGTACCTCAGTCGAACTGCCCTCAACCAAGGGAAGCTGGAAATCAAAGAAGTCATCGAGGTCGACCGGCACGTCACCGTTAAGATAAGAAAAATCTATGCTCGATCCCGACTCTTCATCAACCGTCATACCCGGTTCGAATTGGGAACAGTAAAGGGCTAAGGCGCGACGGACCCGCTTAGGGGCGAAATCAGCCCAATGGCACTTCTCCTCGAGGAACAATTTTCGGATAGCCGGTAAATCTTCTGGAAATGGGGGATTTGGCGTGCCCACTACAAAGACAAAGATCGCATAAGGATCTCGAGATCCAATCTCATCAAAACTAAAGAAGTGATCGAATCTGGATTACCTTTCTGACCCCACGCGGTCCTGAAGATGGAAATGCCACTCGCTTCAACGGACTCATCGTCGACTCGGACGAAGAAGAAGCTCTTGTTCCACTCGTGAGAGTTCGAGGTGAACCCTCTTATGACCGCCGTCCCCGATCTGGGTCTCATCTGAACCATGGCCGAAGTCCCGCAAGGCGATAGCTTGGCTCTGAGATGGTTGACGTCGAGGGGTATTTTCGATTTTTAACTCAACACCAACAGCCCAAGGATGTGCTGCAAGCCGCACAGGTAAATCTGGCCGATCGATAACCCGTAAGAGCTCAGGAGTCAGACAGCAACTTCCGGAATCGGAAAGCACAGACGGTATTGCATCAAGTACACCTCGAAACATGTAAAGTAGCCGTCTTGTTGAGAACTCGCATCTTCTCCTAGTTCAGGAAGACGAAAGTGAATCGACTTTGGAACTATGCAAAATGCCGAATGGAAGCAAGACCATTGGAACAGCTCTTTCTCGGGCAATTCGCCTCATGGTTGGGTATAAACGGAGGGGGAGTCCATAACCCGGCTCTGGCGGGCTTCAGCCCTCCGCACGCTTCCCAGTACGCGGCTGCATCTTCAGGACCGACCGAGGGAATCTTAAATTCTACCTTAGGCACAGCGTCGTTAAATTGCGAGCTAGAACCATTAGCGACGAAGCAGTCACGACCAGAATTGCTAGACTTCTTTCTTCTTGAAGACATTTTCTCAAAGGGAGAACTTGTGTAAAGAGAAGGGAGAGAAGATTTTTTTCTTTTTTTGGAAGTGTTGTGGAGATGAGTGAGTAAAGAATTTGAAAACTTACTCCACATACTTATAGAAAAGGAGATTTACTATTCAATCTTCAGAGTTTCAGACATTGGATAGTGCCGAACTTACCAAGCACGCTTACCTCGCTCGCAAGAATATCATAATTCTAACGACCTGGGGGGCTAACTGTTGGGGTCAAAATCGGTCACGGCAAAATCCAACGTCATAAACTCCTCGAAAGGTATCTTCTCTTAGCAAAAAGAAAGATAAAGAGAGTACGAGGAAGACAACGACAAGTTTTGAGTCAGTTCCGACAAGGAATTAGAGACTTGTCCAAAGTCATTGTAAACTTCAAACGACTAACAAGAGCGAGGGTTCGATCGTCCGAGAACAACAACAAACTTACCAAACAAACGAACCAAACCGAACAAGGCAACCAACTTGCCATGATGGCGAGTTGGACGCGAAGCAAGGCCAACTCGCCAACCGGCGAGTTGGAGCACTTCCAACTCGCCAGATTGGCGAGTTGGACCCAAGACGAGAGCAACTCGCCATCTCGGAAAGTTGGAGCATCTCCAACTCGCCCGATTGGCGAATTGGACTCGAGGCAAGGCCAACTCGCCATCCCGGCGAGTTGGAGCACTTCCAACTCGCCAGATTGGCGAGTTCGACCCAAGACGAGAGCAACTCGCCATCTCGGCGAGTTGGAGCACCTCCAACTCGCCAGATTGGCGAATCAGACTCGAAGCAAGACCAACTCACCAGATTGGCGAGTTGGACCCAAGACGAGAGCAACTTGCCATCTCGACGAGTTGGGGCACCTCCAACTCGCCCGTTTGGCGAATTGGACTGGAAGCAAGACCAACTCGCCATCCCGGCGAGTTGGAGGACTTCCAGCTCGCCAGGTTGGCGAGATGGACCAGAAACAAGACGAACTCGCCAACTTGGCGAGTTGTGACACCCCCAACTCGCCCAGTGGGAGAGTTGCTTAAAAAAAAAAGAATAAGAAGACCAACTCGCCATCTCGGCGAGTTGGACAAGGACGGGAGCTAAACTCGCCATCCGGGCGAGTATGGTTGCCCAATCAACCTTCGTCCCATCCTCGTAGCTTTACTCTTTGGAACAAGGTCAAGTCGTTTCTCGTTCCATCTCGATCGGAGTCATCATCTGGATTTTACGGTAAAATCCGCGAGAACTTGTTTCCGTTTATAAAATTCGAATCGATCGTGTAAAACGGCAACGGTCGACTGGACTGCCTCCACTACACGATAAGTTCGAATTTTCGTAAATCGAAGTCATTTCTAAAAGAGGCATCGTTTCGATAGACTCGAGAAAACGCTTAAGTCGGAAGACGGTCCGAAGGGGACCTAAAACATGACTAGAAGCCCACTCTCGATCCTATGACGGTTTATCTTTTTTCATGCATAAGAAGATAAATGTCAAGTTCAGAGTATAAATGTAAAGTTTCCAAAGATAAACACGAAGATCAGAGAAAAATGGAATATTCCCGTGAAGCGATAAATTCGACCAAGGGCAGAAAGGAAAAGGGTAAACCGCCTTAGAAGAAGTATATAAGGACGTCCAGGGCGAAGGTGCATAAGGATCCGCAGTCACAGCAAAAAGCTTAGCACTTAGAGCAATAGGCAATTTTTTCGTTTTCTAGAATCGAGCTGCGACTCAACTAGGTTTTTCACAAGTCTTTGGTTGTCTGAACTAGGAAACTCGCCGACAGTTCTCGCAGTCAAGGCTTTACCTTTGTTGTAACGCCATTCACAGATTCGGAATAAGACCTATTTTGCTCTCTTTTCGCTTTTTTCGTATTTTTCATTGATATCTACCGTGTTCTGATTGCTTGGCCCGTGGTTTAGCAGATATCCGGGATCTCTGGTAAATTGCAGTTTTCCTAACTTTCCCAAATCGAAGGAAGTCGACAGTGCGAATTTTGGTTCCCACACTAGTCGCGCCCTAGGTTTATCGTCGGTAGGTGGTAGGTTTAGGTCTAGGAGAGGGAATGAAACCTCAGATCCGGGGAAATCCACATCCTCCTCTCTTGATTCGACGGCTGAAGTCGAAAGCCCTAAGCTCGACGAGGCTGCTACGGCCGAGAGTATTTCCTCAGACGAGGAAGAGGGACTCTCACCTGTGGATCCTGTTTCAAAGATCGCAGTAGGGGAGATCGAGGAGTGGAGGAGGCGATACGATCTCCCTCATGAAGTCGTCATCCGGGGTCCGAATCCTTCAGATAGGATCTCGGATTTCGGAGTCAACGAGGTTCTAGTTTACGAAGCGTTTTTTGAATTGGGATTCAGGGGTCATATTCCTTCGTTGATTGCGAAGCTATCGGAGTTTCTCAAAATCTCGCCGGGTCAGTCGACTCCTTCGGCTTGGAGGATTTTGATAGCGATCCAGAACCTAGGTGATCTCGAGAGTTTCATCTTGGGAGTGAACGAGGTCCTGTTCTCGTACTTCGTGGTTCCCCTACACAGCGGGGGAGGCATATACTACCTTCATCCTCGCAACAGCAATGCTCCGATCCGAGAGATCTCGAAACAGCAATGCGCTATCCAATTTTTGTTAGTTGGGCAGAGAGATTTGCTTTCAGACTATCCCCGACTTCTCTCCCGTTTGGCATATAGATGGTAGGTTATGATAGTTTTCTCTTGATTCTTGTTAAAATACTAACTCGTTTTCTTTGTTTTGCAGGCGTATCTCGACTGTCCGCGCCCGAGGGAAAGAAGATCATTGATCAAGTTCTGCCAATTTCTTTAGAGCGTCGCCAGGTTCCATTTCTCATAAGGAAAGAGGTCTCTGAACGCTGTAGCATTTGGGGTACGTTTCCAGACTTCATTGCCTTGTCTTGTTGAGGTATGATGTTTAATTCTTCTTTGTCCTTTCAGGTAACATGTCAGGATCCACAGGAGAAGAAGCATTCGCAGCCTTTAACCAAGCCATGGCAAAACTTTCGCAAAGCAGACTCCTTCTAAAGCTTCTGCGTCGGGGGATGGTGCTCAAGTTACCAAGAGTTTCAAGCGCAAGTCTGCAGCCAGCTCAGCTCCCTCCAGATCGAAGAAGAAAGCGAAGAGCGTTAAAGTGGTTCCCAAGGCTGCTCTGCCGTCTTTAGATGAGTTAACCACGGCTCTAGACGATCTCAACTCCAAGGTCTTCCCTAAGAGTGCCTCTTTCCTTCCGGAGGAAGATTTCCCCGGTGCTATCAACTCTCTGCAGAGTGATCTTCTTCAGGTACATAATCTCTTCTTTTGATCGTAACATATGTTCTACCAGGCCCTTGATCATTGCGTTTTTTTGTAGGCAATGTCTTAGATCTTCCATCTTGGGGATATGATCAAGGAACAATATTCAACCAAGGCAGAGGTGGAGATTTTATCTTCCCAGCTTCCTGACGAGAAGAACAAGGTTCTTGCTCAGGGAAAGGAGATTAAGTCCCTTCAACTTAAGCTGAAGAGTCGGGAAGATGCTGAGTCGACCATCGTCCTTGAGTATACTACTCTGAAGGATCAGCTAGAGGAGGCGAGGGAAGAGCTATGCGAGCTAATGTCTGTGAGGGAGAGTTTTGAGGATGAGAAGGATTTGGCAGTGAACAGGACTAGAGTGGTTGCTCGCTGGGAGCTGATGAGAGAGTGGCTCAGCGGTATGACCGACAAATGGCAGCCATTGGATGAGTTTGATCGCTACAAGGCGGTTGTGATCTCAGAGGCTCAACTTCGCGGACTGCCTCCACCATGTTTTGATGGCGAACCGTCCATTCCAGGGGAGGGGGTTGATAAGGAGGCTCTACCATCCGTAGCTGAGCCTGGCACACTCTTACTGCTTAATCTCTGTGTTTTTATGAACTTTTGAAACCTTTGTGTTTGCGCCCTCTGTTGGGCTTTGATCTTGCTACTCCCTTCAGGGTTTTAAGACTTTAAATGGGACATCGTGCCGGTTTTGTAAAAACATTGACCTTTCATGGTTTTGGGAAACATTTTATCGGCTATCTCGCGTCTTTAGCTTTTCTGATAGTAGGATCTCGTCCGGGTATTTGATGAGGCTCTCTGATCTGAGGTTTAGGAAATCCTTCTAGGCCTTGGGTTATGGGCCGAAGGCCGATCATAACCCAAGGGTAGCTTGATATTTGGCAAGTGGTGACCTGCTATTCAATATCTAAGACCTGGAGGCAAAACAAAAAGTCAGATTGTAAGACCCTGAGTTTATTCGACTTGGAATCTGGAAACTTTTCAGATTGTAAATTTTTGTTCAGGCTCGAGTTAGAGCCCCAAGGTTTTATCTGAAACCCGGATATTTTGTTTAAACCCTGAGGTTTAAAACTTAGAATCCGAAGGTTTTGATTGAAATCCGGAGATTTTCATTTCAACTCGGAAGTTAAAATTTAGAACCCGAAGGTTTTGGTTTAAACCTGGAGGTGGTGTTCATCGAGATAGTATTCTGCCTCCCTTGGGTAGGCCACTACCGATCTCGGGTCAAGGACTCGTGTTTTACAACTCGGAAGTAGGCCACTATCGAGATCCCATCATGCTGCACTCTGCTTTCTGCAGAAAGCCACTCTCAGTCTTTAATTTGGTGCTGGTGTGGATCTACTCGTAGTAGTAATCCAAGTGCCAGACTTGTTACTTTCCACGTCTGGAGAAGTAGTCAATATGAAGTGCTCCTGGGGTTCTTTGCACCGTCTGCTCCCTGCATTAGTTCTAGGCTGATGACAGTACTCTGCAGTTATACGTCATGCCCCCTGCATTGTGTATAGCTCGTGGCGTTTTTAATACAGGGTTTTGGGCACTAGTACGTGTGGTCCCTACGTAAGTTCTAGCTCGAGGCTTTTACGCATGGACTAAGGTGTTTTTGAAAGTGTACTGATATACCATGGATTTTACCAGTTTTTACCTGTGGTATATGAGTGTTTTTACTACTATTATCTATGTTTTGGAGTCTATTAGGTATGTTTTCAGGTTCAGAAGCATTTTGGAGAAAAGTGATGTTTTAGGTGCCTTTTTGGAGCTTAAAGAAGAGTTCACCCGTGATCAAGACCAGAGGTCGACACCAGAGTTACACATCGATCGATGCACACTCTGGGCAATCGATCGACACCCATTAGCCGAAGGACGATACATCGAGACTATAATCGATCGATGTACACCCTGTACTATCGATCGATACTGAGGTGCCAGAAAGACAAGTTGGACCTGGCCGAACTTGAAGCCCAAGATATCACATTTTACAAGAATACCCCTGACGAGTTTTTTTAACCTAATGAACTCATATATTTATATGCCTAAGTTTTTATAAGTTTGAAACAAGCTTTTTTACACAATATACACAATACAAGTTTTATTCAAGTTTCTTCTACTTCCACTTCTTTCTTTTAGTTCTTTATTTGTTAACAAAGGTTATAGAATTCTAGACATAGAGGAGAGATCCAAAGATATTTGTGATTGGAACCTAAGTGTTCACCCTCTAATAGGTCTATGAACTTCTATTATTACCTTGTTGCTATGAACTACTTAGCCATGTCTGAGTAGATTCATTTGTTAGATTTAGGGTTTAAATAGGATATGAGGGATTAGCCCCAACCTATAATTGCAATAGTTGTGATATTTATTGTTAGGATTGTTCACTAATGCTTTTTCTAGCTTAGCTACATAGAACATGAACTTGGATTGCATTGTTTATTACATGCAATACCTGACAACATCCTAAACATGCTATGACCCTCTTGAGATATGCGAAAGCTGATCTAAGATCATGGTGAGCACTGTATCAACTCGCGCACTAAAGCTTGCTTAGAGCCGTATCGATCGATACTCCTATAGAGTAATCGATCGACGTAGCTAGAGGTGTATCGGTCGATATTCCTATCGAAACCATCGATCGATACCATCGGCAGAGTAGCCGACCGCAACATCATTTAGCATCTAATTAATAGATGGTCTAAATAATGCGAGAGCTGATGGATTCTTTAATAAGTGTTGAGCTCTGACATATCATGCAAGCAACTTGTTAGCCTTTATAGTATTTATAATCCTGAATTCCTGAATACTTACCCTGAATCTAACTACTTTTCTTTACTGTTTCAAAACCAAATCCTTTCAACTGAGTAATCTTATTCTTACTCAGCAAACCTGCACTTTACTTTAAACTATTTTCAACCTAGCATAGTTATTAAGATTGCATCTTATTTGTACACTAGCTCTCTGTGGATTCGATCCCTAAGTACTACAACTGAACCTCTTATTTGAGAGAGTAAAGTCACTCCTTAGGGTAATTTGAGTGATATCAAATTTGACGCCGTTGCCGGGAGCTTTGATACAATAGGATCTAATCTGATTAGATCTAGGTTATTTCTATTTTTATTTTAATTTGTTTTCTGACACAAAATTTTTTTCTTGTCTTTTTAGGTACATGCCCAGCAGCACCAGAAGCAACAAGGAATCCCGACTTTTGTTCTCAGAAGACCCTCCTAGCTTGGAACGTTCCATCCGCAAGGAATTCCGTTCCACATCGATCGACACCATCAACTGCCTGTCGACCGATACCGACGCACCCCTGTCGACTGAGACACCGTCTTCGTCGACCGATACTCGCACTTTCACGTCGACCGACACTACTTCACCGTCGACCGACATCTTTCATCCGACATCGATCGATACCCCGTATATCGATCGATACTACTCCGCGAGTCATGGTTGCGCCAATTATTCTCACACGAGATGAGAATGGAGACTTGCGTGACCAAAAAGGTCACCTTCGTAATGAAGCAGGTCAGAAACTCAACGCTCAGAATGAAGTAATCCCTGAGCCAGAAACTGCACCTACAGGAGCTGTTCAACCTGTAGAAGAGGCTGCTCGAATACTAGCTGACTACAACCGTCCAGATCAGTTCTACACCAACAGATCAGCCATTCGTCCCCCTACTATTCAGAGAGGCGATTTTGAGCTCAAGCCGCAGTACTACACCCTTGTGGGACAGATACCTTACTATGGGCTGTCCAGTGAGCATCCCATGGACCATCTGGAGAGGTTTGAGGATCTCATATCTGCTATCAAAGCCAATGGAGTCCCTGTGGACTACCTTCTCTGTAAGCTCATCAAACACTCTTTATCTGGAGGAGCTTTACAGTGGCTTAAGCAGCTACCACCAGGATCTCTTACATCCTGGAGCGACATCAAAAACGCATTTCTGCGTAACTTCTTTGATGATGCGCGTGCTGAAGACTTAAGGAGGAAAATTGCCACATTTAATCAAGAGCCTGGAGAGTCATTCAAGGATACCTGGATCACATTCAAGTCTTACCAGCGAGACTGCCCACACCATGGATTCAACAAAGTGCAGCTGCTCTGCACTTTCTTCAGAGGCATCGCACTGAAATATCAGATGGCTCTAGACACTGCAAGTGAAGGCAACTTCACTACAAGGAATCCTGAAGATGCTGTGAAGCTAATAGACAACCTAGCATCCAGCAACAGCACAAAGAACATTGTAAGAGCAAGATCTGCAGCGTTCCTTGGAAAGGAACAGATAAATGAGGTACAAGCTACACTTGACAATATTCAGAAACTGCTAAACAAGCAAATCTGCTCAGTAGAGAATGCAGAAGCTGATGAAGAAGATGACTACATAGAAGCAGAAGTCAACTGGATCAGTGGAACCGGATTTCAGAGATCTTGAAACCAAGGAAACAGAAACTTCGCATGACAGAGAGGAAACTTCAACAGCAGCAACCCCAACAACAAAAGGAGTTATGGAAACTCATCTTACATGAAGCCACCCACACCAACCCTAGAAGGAAAGCTAGAAGACATGCTCAGCAAAGTTCTTGAAAGCCAGCAGCAGTTAGAGGTGAACTTCAATGGAAAGATCGACGCTGTCTACACCACTTTGAACACAAAGCTTGATGCTTTGAGTACCCATGTGAAGAAACTAGAGACTCAAGTGATTCAGACATGAGAAGTTGTTAAGAAGCAGGAAGCTTTAGAAAAAGAGACTGGAGAAGAAACAACAGGCCACAACGTCAGTGCTATCATGGAGAATGATTTTTGGAGAGTGGTAAAGCAAGAGAAGCTGCAAAAGGGAGACTTCCAGATCGAGAGTATTGGCGGCAAACACTGGAATCGATCGATGTCAGGATCACCACATCGATTGCTGTATGCCAACACCAATCGATCGATGGAACAAGACGAGCATCGACCGATGGATCTTGAAAGATCTACCAACGAGTGCAAAACCGTGAAGATACTTACTCACGAGGAGTTCGCAGCAAAGCACTCACATCCGCCCAGCCCTTACCACATCGACCGACAGGACAGACGTCCCATCGATCGACCGAATGATAAAGAAATCGATCGACACACTTCAGACATGTCGATTGATATTCAGTTATCACACGCCGAGTGCAACTTCCCAAGATAGATGTTGCACGACTTAATGCACTCCGGGAGCAATCTAAGCCTTCCAGAAACCCAGCAACCGCCATAATGAAGAAACCCACGGATATTATTGATCCAATGGAGATAGAAAAGGAAAAAGATGGCAGAGTTCTCAGAAAAAGGAAAGAGAAGGTTCCTAAACACCTTCAAAGAGGAGTTAATGAGAAAGAGTTGGCAAGTTTCAGAAAGAGAGTTCTAAGGATACCTACAGAGAAACCCTTTGAAGAAGCCTACTTTTCATACAGATTGTGGATGTTTTTCAGAGAAACTAAGGAGACAGAAGAAGACATCAAGAGGATGTTCAGCCAAGTCAGAGAAAGTATGAAGAGGAGGATCAAACTAGAGAAGAAGGAGGATCCAGGAAAGTTTGTTGTTCCTTGCTCAGTACAGGGGATCAACTTCCCACGTGCCCTTTGTGACACAGGATCTTGAGTTAGCATCTTACCCAAGGTGATAGCAGGCCATCTAGGTCTGAAGATAGAGCCTACTGAAGAATCGTTCTTCTTTGTGGATTGTTCTCAGCAGAACTCTGGAGGAATTGTGAAAAACCTTGAGGTTACCATAGGAGAAGCCCTAATTCCAGTAGACTTCCATGTCTTGGATGTCAAGATAACCCTACCTACTTCTTTGCTACTTGGAAGAGCCTTCCTAGCCACAGTTGGAGCAGTCTGCAACCTTCAGACAAACACACTGTGCCTAACCCTGATGAACCCTACGGTCTACTATGATCCAGTACGAGTCAACAAGGTCCCTAAGAAGATCCATGTTGGGGTCAAAAACGGTTATCTCAAAATCTACGGCCAAAGATCCTTTCAAACTCGAAGATTTCCCGCACGAACGACTAGCGGGGGAAATATCGAACGGAAAACCCACGGACGGCAAGACGGCCTGGCGCCGGCGGCACGCGGGACGCGGGCCGGCCTGGCGCCGGCGGCACCCCGGCCTGGCGCCGGCGGCACCCCGGCCTGGTGCCGGCGGCACGCGGGACGCGGGCCGGCCTGGCGCCGGCGGCACGTGGGACGCGGGCCGGCCTGGCGCCGGCGGCACGCGGGACGCGGACCGGCCTGGCGCCGGCGGCACCCCGGTCTGGCACCGGCGGCACCCGTCACGCGGGCCGGCCTGGCGCCGGCGGCACGCGGCACGCGGGTCGGCCTGGCGCCGGCGGCACCCTGGCCTGGCGCCGGCGGCACCCCGGCCTGGCACCGGCGGCAGGCGGGACGCGGGCCGGCCTGGCGCCGGCGGCACCCGTCACGCAGGCCGGCCTAGCGCCGGCGGCACCACGGCCTGGCGCCGGCGGCACGCGGGACGCAGGCCGGCCTGGCGCCGGCGGCACCCGTCACGCGGGCCGGCCTGGCGCCGGCGGCACCCCGGTCTGGCGCCGGTCCACGGCCCTCGTCCTGGTCTCGGTCCCATTGTGCTCGGTCCAATCCCATCTTGGCTTGTTCGGATCAGTCCTCGTGAGTTTGGTACAATCAAGGCTACGGAATAAACATCTTTCGATTCGGTTGGAACCATCCTCAATGTTTTACGATGGAAACTGGAGGGGTTGGATTTCTCGTAGAAGATATCGTATAAAACAAAGATCGATTAACTTGAACATCGATCCTTTAAGCTATACAGTTTATTCTCCGAGAAAGATCATCTTTCCGAGAAATCGTATGAAACGTTTAACGACTTAAGACAAGTCCACGGACTTACTTACGATTTTTCAGAATTCAGGCCCAATCAAGCTATGACGGTTTATCCGATTTCCCGAAACGTCGGATAAACATCAAGTCATCGAAAGATAGCGGAAAACTCGGGGATGATTACAAAGACCGACGAAAATGGAACATTTCCTGAACATCTTCCCGCTCCCACACATCGACCGACTGGTCGAAGCAACCGCGGGAAACAAGCTTCTGTCATTCATGGACGCTTTTCTCGGATACAATCAGATCATGATGAATCCCGACGACCGCGAAAAAACTGCATTCATCACAGACCGCGGAACGTATTGCTACAAGGTAATGCCTTTCGGTCTTAAAAACGCAGGTGCAACATATCAGCGGCTCGTCAACAAAATGTTTGCCGAGCAACTCGGAAAAACTATGGAAGTATACATCGATGATATGCTCGTAAAATCTCTTGACGAACACGATCATATAGCCCACCTAGAGGAATGTTTTGCACGACTAAACCAGCATAACATGAAACTCAACCCGGCAAAATGTAGATTCGCGGTGGCATCGGGAGAATTCCTTGGATACCTCGTAACGTATCGCGGAATCGAGGCCAACCCTAAACAAATCGACGCACTGATAGAGATGGCCTCCCCGAGAACCAAGCGAGAGGTCTAGAGGCTAACCGGAAGAGTCGCGGCTTTGAACCGTTTCATCTCGCGCTCCACGGATAAGTGCCTATCGTTTTACGAAACATTGAAGGGAAACAAGAAGTTCGAATGGTCCGAGCAATGTGAAAAAGCTTTCCAACAATTGAAACATTACCTGGCCACTCCACCAGTCCTCGCAAAACCGGTGGAAGGTGAACCTCTTTTCCTCTATATCGCAGTTTCCGCAACGGCGGTCAGTGGCGTCTTGATACGAGAAGAACGCGGCGAACAAAAGCCAATCTTTTACGTAAGCAAGACGTTACTGGATGCGGACACTCGATACCCGCTAATGGAAAAATTAGCGTTCGCCGTCATAGTCTGAGTCAATCCGGTAGGCTCGCAAAATGGGCAATCGAACTGAGTGAATACGACGTCGAATATCGCCCAAGGACGTGTGCAAAGTCCCAAGTACTTGCGGATTTCTTGGTAGAGTTACCCACTAGAAGCATGACTAACGAGGAGCCAAACTCGACTTGGGTCCTCCACGTCGACGGATCTTCATCCAAACAAGGATCCGGAATCGGAATACGACTCACCTCTCCTAACGGGGAAATCCTAGAACAGTCTTTCCGATTGGCTTTTCATGCTTCAAACAATGAGGCAGAATACGAAGCACTCATCGCAGGCTTGCGGCTGGCCCATGGGTTAAAAATCCGTAATATTCACGCTTACTGCGATTCTCAGTTAGTCGCCAATCAATACAGCGGAGAATATGAGGCAAGAGACGAAAGGATTGACGCATATCTAAAACTCGTCCAAGAACTGGCTCGAAATTTTGACCAGTTCGCCCTGACCAGAATTCCTCGCTCGGAAAACGTCCAGGCCGACGCCTTGGCTGCCCTCGCCTCAAGCTCAGATCCAGGGCTCCAAAGAGTAATCCCGGTCGAATTCATCGAGCATCCGAGCATCGGACCACCAGTGGTCGTCAATCTAATCCGAGACAAGATTGAAGATGCGGAAGAAGTCGAGGATCAACCGGAAGCGGATGTGAACCCGGCCGAGTATGGCTGCGACAGCCCTTGGTTAGAACCAATTCGAACCTATATCGTGAATGGAACCTTGCCCGCCGAAAAATGGGCGGCTCGTAAAGTGAAAACCCAAGCGGCACGGTATGTCACGATAGAGGGAGAAATTTATAAGTGGTGTTTCTCTGGTCCTCTCATGGCATGCGCAGAAGGGGAAAGAGCGAGAAGAATCATGAAGGAGGTCCATTCTGGATCATGCGGAAATCATTCTGGCAGAAGATCTCTCGCGGTCAAATTCAAACGCCACGGTTATTATTGGCCAACCATGGTAAAAGACTGCGAGAAATTCGCCCGGAAGTGCGAGAAATGCCAAAGGCATGCTCCAACAATCCATCAACCCGCGGAGATCCTCTCCTCAATCTCGTCCCCCTATCCTTTCATGCGATGGTCCATGGACATCGTCGGACCTATGCACCCATCAAAACAAAAGCGCTCCCTCCTAGTCCTTACGGATTTCTTTTCCAAATGGGTAGAAGCAGAATCCTACGCAAGTATCAAAGACACACAAGTCGAGAACTTCGTCTGGAAACATATCATAACTAGACATGGGGTCCCGTACGAAATCGTAACAGATAATGGATCTCAATTTATCTCTACTCGATTTGAAGCATTCTGCGAAAAATGGAAAATACGACTTACAAAGTCAACTCCCAGATATCCGCAATGCAACGGACAGGCAGAAACCATCAACAAAACCGTCCTTGACGGACTCAAGAAACGCCTAGACGCCAAGAAGGGGCGATGGGCAGAGGAGCTCGAAGGAGTTCTTTGGTCGCATCGTACAACCCCAAGACGGGCTACGGGTGAAACTCCATTCGCCCTCGTTTACGGAACGTAATGTATGATCCCCGCGGAAGTAGAATTCCCCGGAGTACGGAGAAGATTCCTCCTCGAAAGAGAGGATGTAAACGACGCTATGATGCTGGACAATCTCGATCTCATCAATGAGCGCCGCGACCAGGCACTCATTTAAATCCAGAATTACCAGCACGCTGCCGCAAGGTACTACAACTCAAACGTACGCCATCGCAGGTTCAAAGAAGGCGATTTAGTCTTACGCAAAGTCTTCCAAAACACTGCCGAACGAAACGCAGGAAAACGGTGAGCAAACTGGGAAGGACCGTACAAAGTCATAAAAGTAGTCCGACCAGGCTCATACCAAATCGCAAACATGCAAGACGTCAAAATCCCGAGAACTTGGAATGCGATGCACCTCAAAAAATACTACCACTAAACAATAAAACGTGGTACAAAAGAACTACGAGATGGCTTGATCCCTAGACAAGGGTACGTAGGCAACTCGCCATTCGGCGGATTCAGCTATCCCCCAATTTAAAAAAAGGGGGGGAGTGGGTACGTATACTCGTATACTCCCACAAATTTCAAAGACTAAAATTTTCGAAACTTTTTCACGACTTTTTCAAAATCGGCCGAAACGGCCACAACGGATCTAGTATCCACTAAGCGATTATCACATCCAAAAAAAAATCCCGGATGGCCAACACTTCACGAAGCACTGTGAATGTAGACGCTTCTCCCTGGGTCAAACTTACGCGACCCCTTGGTCCCGCGTCCAAAACGGAAACAATAGTTTTCTGGCTGCGAACATTCGCAAAAGACTTCTCCAAAGCCCGCAAGCGTTTCAACACGAGATGCGGCATAAGGAAAAATCAACCTTCAGCACTGCGAGACGTCGCTAACGCTTGAAGGACATTTTTTTCCGCAAAACATTGCAGACGAAATCTTCGTCTCTGAACATACAAACGCACCTCAAAACGGTATCATTTCGTTGTTGCTGATCACAACAAACGAACCCTAACGTCCTAAACAGACAAATAGTCGCCCTTCAAGGGGTAGGCTCTCTTACATCCGACAAGGATAAACATAGCGCGCTATACAAGAAATCCAAAATTTTGGTCTAGCTCTTCGTAAAGGAAGTAGCTCGACTCACGTCCAAACAAATCATATAAGCCGACAACAATTCGCGGATTTTAAACGGTACGAGTCAGGTTAAAATCGCAAACAGGCAAAACGAAAGCCGATTTGTCATCGCAAAGCCTCAGTCCGAGAGTAAACCTAGGTCTTGCCCTAAACCCAGCCACGCTGGATCTTGACATCTGACAGACATAGTATGGTATACGAGATCCAAAAATTTGTCTCTTCACTTAAGCCTATTCGTTTCACGAGTTTTTTGCGTAAATCGGTAAACCGCGGAAAATCTCGCTTTATGCAGACAATAGGTACGGTGATCATCGGGGAACTAGGAATGAGACGACAACTCACACCCTCTTTCTCATACTTCGAAAAACTGAAGTTCATAAATAATCGAAAACGTTTCATAGATTGAGACTGCCGAAATTCAAACAAAACCCCAAAAAAGGGGCAGGGATTCGAAGCCACCAACGGCCAGTCCCGGTAAATACATCATGGCCTCTTAACCGGCCGAAACACATAAAAAACGAAATCCCGGAAGGGATTGATAAACCTAGACGCTCCCAGGAGCGTCATCTTCATCCTCACTCGCGACGGGGACAGCCTCGCCGTCGCCTCCCTCAGTCGCATCGCCACTACCCGCCTCGTCCGCGCCAATCTCGCAATCTTCTCCCGTGCGCTCCTGATCTTCTGAGTTTTCGGAGGTCGGAGCTAGGGTGCATTCGGCTTGCAGGCCGGCGAGGATCGAATCGAAATCTCCCTCGATGGCCGCCCACTCTCCTTTACAGGACGATAATCTGGCTTCCTCCAAGTCCAAAGACGGGGCCTCGTTACCTCGAAGCAACTCGAGCTCATTCAAACTCCCCTCGATCCCCGCTAAAGCCAGGTCCCTCTTGTGGATGCCTGTCAAGGACTCAAACAGGATGGCCATCCTCGTCAGACGACCATAGAAGTCGTCGCTGGCATCGGCAACCTCCGAGGATCTACGGACGCTCATCTCCTCGTGAGCCTGAACCTTCTCCTGAAGACGGCGGACTTACGAGGATTTACTCCTCTTCTTTTTCTTCACCTTGAGTAACGAACTCGCGGTCTTCCCCAGGTCGCGCTCAAGATCGCTGATACGAACCTCAAGCTAGGACATCTGGGCAGCATGGGTGTCCTCGACAGTCTGCAATGCAGCCTTAGTACGCTTCAGCGCTTCCTGCGACGACTCCAGTTCTTTCGATAGACGAATGACTTCCGACCCGCACTCGCCAAGCATTCCGTCAATAAGCGACACAAACTGCCCGCAAAAAGGAAGGAGTAAGTATCATCGTAAAAAAAAAAACGGTGCAAGAATTGCGGACAAATTAAAATCGAACCTTGGAACGATGACGCGCCAACGGCTCTGAGAGTTCGCTTTCCTCGCTCTTCGCACCCCGCTTCTTTTTTGCTCCGGACGCCGCGCCAGCCCTTGCCCTTCCCTTGGGCAACGGCGCGGCACCAGCCGCTGGCAGTCCCAAGACGAGTTCCCTCTTCGTCGGGGGAAGAGGTGCAGATTCTATCGCGTCCTCTCTTCCGGAGATCACAATCGGAGCAGTCGAAGAACCCGATCGATGGATCTGAACATCAAGAGTCTGTTCAGGAACAATAACCCCTTCTGTAGACGGGAGGGCATCAGATGGGACTTCGGGGCTGGGAACCGAAGGAGCTGGCAAAGGAGTTGGAGCCGCGGAAGGAACATCGGGCGTCTCAGTCCTCGCCCGCTTCGAGAATTTCGCAGCACTACGCCGGGATAGCTTAGCCTTGAAAGAATCAAACCCATCAGTCATGGACGGAGTAGCCTCCTGAACGGCCTGAACGGCGGGAGCTTGAACGGCCGGAACCGACGGAGCTTGGCCGGCCTCGCCCATCTCAACATCAGAATCACTCTTTTCAACTTGGGATGAAGACATTTTCTTTCTTGAGAGAGAAGAAGAGAGAATTTGAAAAGATGTGAAGAATGAGAAGGGAAGGCTGGCTATTAATAAGAAAAAGGGGGGTGATGACACAGGTTTCCTGCGGAAAAATCCTTAGCCGAAAATTTTGATTTTCAAAAAATTCAAATCACTCGCCCGCAAAATCGTCTCCGATCTTACGAGCTGGGGGGCTAACTGTTTGGGTCAAAAACGGTTATCTCGAAATCTACGGCCAAAGATCCTTCCAAACTCGAAGATTTCCCGCACGAACGACTAGCGGGGGAAAGATCAAGCAACGGAAAACCCACGGACGGCAAGACGGCCTGGCGCCGGCGGCACGCGGGACGCGGGCCGGCCTGGCGCCGGCGGCACGCGGGACGCGGGCCGGCCTGGCGCCGGAGGCACCCCGGCCTGGCGCCGGCGGCACCTGTCACGCGGGCCAGCCTGGCGCCGGCGGCACCCCGGCCTGGCGCCGGCGGCACGCGGGACGCTGGCCGGCCTGGCGCCGGCGGCACGCGGGACGCTTGCCGGCCTGGCGCCAGCGGCACCCCGGTCTGGCGGCCGGCGGCACCCGTCACGCGGGCCGGACTGGCGCCGGTGGCACCCCGGCCTGGCGCCGGCGGCACGCGGGACGCGGGGCAGCCTGGCGCCGGCGGCACCCCGGCCTGGCGCCGGCAGCACCCGTCACGCGGGCCGGCCTGGCGCCGGCAGCACCCGTCACGCGGGCCGGCCTGGCGCCGGCGGCACGTGGGATGCGGGCCGGCCTGGCGCCGGCGGCACCTGTCACGCGGGCCGGCCTGGCGCCGGCGGCACCCTGGTCTGGCGCCGGTCCACGGCCCTCGTCCTGGTCTCGGTCCCATTGTGCTCGGTCCAATCCCATCTTGGCTTGTTCGGATCAGTCCTCGTGAGTTTGGTACAATCAAGACTACGGAATAAACATCTTTCGATTCGGTTGGAACCATCCTCAATGTTTTAGGATGGAAACTGGAGGGGTTGGATTTCTCGTAGAAGATATCGTATAAAACAAAGATCGATTAACTTGAACATCGATCCATTAAGCTATACGGTTTATTCTCCGAGAAAGATCATCTTTCCGAGAAATCGTATAAAACGTTTAACGACTTAAGACAAGTCCACGGACTTACTTACGATTTTTCAGAATTCAGGCCCAATCAGGCTATGACGGTTTATCCGATTTACCGAAACGTCGGATAAACATCAAGTCATCGAAAGATAGCGGAAAACTCGGGGATGATTACAAAGACCGACGAAAATGGAACATTTCCTGAAGAGATAAGCTTGGGCCCAAAGGCGAGGCCCATCATCCTAAGGCAAACCGACCTAGGAGTGGGTATATAAGGAGAGCAAGAGCAGAGGAGAAGAGCATCCCAAAAATCCGAGAATTAGACTTAGAGCATTCTGCTAGCTTAGAAGAATTAGGGCTTAGGTGGTTAGACTAGCGGAGCAAGGCTTAGGACGTTTGGCTGCCTGCGACTCTATATTTTTCTTTAATCGCAACTCTCTCTGTCTTTCGGAAAATCCTTGTACTCGTAGCTTTCATCTAATAAAACGCCTTCGGGCAAATATTTCGACTCTTATTTTTATCTATTGAACTTTCTCGATTTTGTGTGGCAACGCAGAGAATCTGGACCTTCAAGGAAAGTCGGGTTTACTTGGCTTTCCTCCGCAATCTTATTTATCAGAAATTGACAGTGTGAATTTCGGTTCCCACAATCCAAGAAGGCTCAGATCTTGTAGCTGTTTGCTATTGTGGAGATGAATATGACTCACAAGCCGAATACGAGACAGAGACCGCATAATCGATCGATAGTAGCACTGTCTCATCGATCATCTCTGGTGAACCGAAATCGATCGACAGCCACACATGGTCATCGATCGATTCACTATTCAATCAGATCGAGGAGGAGTTTCCAGAAGGTGATTTCGAAATAAAGACGTGGGAGAGCGACTACTACATCCCACCACATGCTGCAAATACTACTCATATTGAGGAGTATACTGATGATTACGAGGAGGAGAGAGCTATAGAGTGTCACAACCTTCCAGAAGATGAAGATCGACTTCTCCACCACAACCTCAGAATCACGACATCGATCGACAGGACCACATCCCCATCGATCGGTACTACTTGCCTCGCATCATTCAACAACACAGTCAACAACGCGCGAGACGGAGACTACTCAATTGGGAGCTGGGCAAGCGACTACCAGTACGAGAGTTTCGCGGTCAAGACCGCCACACCAACATACATCACCCAACCCGAAGCAGTCTCATCGATCGACATGGCACCAGTACAATCGACCAATAGGCCTGAACAACCATCGACCGATTCAGAACCTGTGCCATCGACCGATACATACACCCAACCATCCCATGTAACAAATTCAAATGTACTTAATTTCGGTAATCTAATCCCGGATGAGTTTGGTATTTTCAGGGATTCACAAGGCTTTGCACGCTCAATGGATGGACGAACACTCCACATATCCAGAGAAGACATTGCAGACGTCCTACAGTTAGCCAATGGATCCCAAAACCTATTCCAGCAACAACGCTACGGACCAGACCACCATTATCAGCACCAGGAGGCAGACACAACAACCGAGCCAAAGGAAGCTGAGGATAACCATCTCAACAGGATCGATCCATATTTTCAACAGAAATCGATCGATACAGAGTGTGTTGCATCGATCGATAAGTGTCCCGAATTCGGAAAGAGAGCCTTTCGATATGGAGTTCGAAAATTCTTTTGGGAGAAGAGAGACGAGAATGGCTTTTCTAGAGGAATAGATGGTGACGTCATCAGTATTTCTAAAGACGACATCAAGAAACTGCTCCAAAGAACTTCAATGGACGAGCGCTCCTACATCTATCTACCAGAGCACGCTAGTTCATTTACAAGAAGAGAATTGGTGCAAGAAACCTACACCAAAGACAAGATCAATGAGATGTTCACCGGTTTACTTGGGGAACGCAAATGGGAAAAGCTCTCCATGAAAAAGAGTTTAGAAGAGGCCACAGACAAGCTTCGCAGTTAGATGAACTGGATGTTCAGTGCAGACCATGGATTACTCAAGAAGGTTCAACGTCTTGAGCTGAAACTTGAAGATCTTCGCAATGCCCAGAACCTTAGCCAGAAAAGATCAATATCGATCGACGGAGTAACATCCACATCGATCGATACGGAACCCACACCATCGACCAGTTACTCAAAACATGAGGTTGATGAGTCTCTTGGAGATATCTGGAAAGAATTGAAGAAAGCAGAAGCTCGTCTTAGCAGCAAACAAACCACAACCTGTGAACGTATCTTTCACAACCTAGGGGATCTAAGCATCTGCAGAGAAGAGATAAAGAGATATATCCGCCTTATCAATGAAGCACATGCAGATATGAACCCCGCTGCACCTTGCAATCCTTTTGGAGGATTGACTTGTCTGAAAGCAGTTGAGAGGAAAATTGCTGATATACACTTCTTAGTAGACAAAGAAGTGGAGGAACTCGCACTACGAATAGATACTATGCAGAAGGAGGCTGAGAAGTTCCAACGTCAACTCGATTATCAGGCTGCATCGATTGCATCGATCGACAAGCTCAACCTCACATCGATCGATAGGCGATTGACTGAAATCGACGGCCAGATGAAGCTCTTTGCAGAGAAGCTTCACGAGAATCTGCAGAAGCAAAAATCGACCAAATGTATCAGAGCCGATTTGGATAAATTATCTGATGAAGACTACGCAGCAATAACAAGCGTGGACGATTCACAAGATAGACGTCTAGACCAAATGTATTTCCCGCTTGGAAGCATGGAATCTAGCATAGAAGGGATGCAGAAAGAAATTAAAGCCATTCAGAGGCAGCTTGCGAGCAGACCTGCACCTTTAGAATCGTTCGACAGATTGCCCAGCGCATCGATCGATGGACTTCAACAGCCATCGACCAACATTTCAACAAAAGAATCGATCGATACCAGCTCCATCCACGACAAAATGATACAACGCCTTGATTCAATGCAAGCGGAGCTCAGTGATCTTTCAGAACCTGCCAACAGGAAATTAGGATGGCACGAGTTCAACATTGAAGGTCATGAAGAAAGGATTCAAAGGATCACTAATGAGTTGATTGAGATAAAGAAGAAACACACCAGAGAATATGAAGCCACAAGAAGCCTTTTTGACGCATGGTTCGGTGAGAAGATAGATACGCATGGTGTGGGAACCGAAATTCGCACTGTCGATTTTAATGAATAAGATTGCGGAGGAAAACCAAGTTAACCCGACTTTCCTTTAAGGTCCGGATTCTCTGCGACAGCCAACGACAAGTGACTGAATAAATGCGGAAAAGGTTTTGTTAAGATTTGCGACTGGACCTTAAGAAAGGCTGCCTAAGTACCCCTTTCGAGGATCAAGTTGGACGTAGTTCAGTTAGAAAGAATTGAACAAAAGATCGAACCGTCTGGGCGGGTTCGTCTAGTATGAGCGTTTGTCATAGAAACAGGCATGTCGAAGATAACGCCTAGTTTTTCTATGTGCGGAGCTCTTAAGTAAAAGAATTGTCCGATCCCTCCGAGAGGAGCGGAGATTTGCGAGCAGGAGGCGGCCAGACGTTCTAGGGCCTGCCTTGCTAGTCTAACCGCCTAAATTCTAAGTTCTATCAGCTAACAGGAGCTCTCTAGGTCTCCAATCTAGGATTTTCGGATCCCCTTCTCCTCTGCTCTTGCTCTCCTTATATACTCACTTCTAGGTTGGTTTGCCTTAGGATGATGGACTTCGCCTTTGGGCCCAAGTTTATCTCTTCAGGAAATATTCCATTTTCGCCGATCTTTGTAATTATCCTCGAGTTTTCCCCTATTTTTCGGTGACTTGATGTTTATCCGATGTTCGGGAAATTGGATAAACCGTTATAGTCTGATTGGGCTTGAATTCTTAAAATCGTAAGTAAGTCCGTGGACTTGTCTTAAGTCGTTGAACGTTTTATACGATTTCTCGGAAAGAATATCTTTCTCGTAAAATAAACCGTATAGCCTAAAGGAACGATGTTCGAGTTAATCGATCTTGTTTTACACGATATCCTCTACGAGAAATCCAACCTTTCTAGTTTTTGTCGTAAAACATCGAGGATGATTCCAATCGAGTCGAATCGGGAGATGTTAATTCCGTGGCCGTGATCGTATCAAACCCACGAGGATTGATCCAAACAGGCTAAGATGGGATCAGACCGAGCATGATGGAACCTAGACCAGGACGAGGACCGAGACCAGGACGAGGACCGTCCGCCGGCGCCAGGCCGGCTTGCGTTACGCTTGCCTCCGGCGCCAGGCCAGCTTGCGTTACGCTTGCCGCCGATGCCAGGCCGGCTTGCCGCCGGCGCCAGGCCGGCTTGCCTTACGCTTGCTGCCGGCGCCAGGCCATCTTGCGTTACGCTTGCCGCCGGCGCCAGGGATCCTCTGCCGCCCGTGGGTTCTCCGTCGCCCGATCTTTCCCCCGTTGGCCGTTCGTGCGGGAAATCTTTGAGTTTGGAAGGATCTTTAACCGTTGATTTCGAGATAACCGTTTTCGACCTCACCAGAGAGTGGATATTCTAATTTGAGAAAATCTCGTATAACTTCTTTTCAAATTATCCGAGACTTTTTGTTTCAAGAAATACTTTTCAGAGACTTTCAGTCATTGATTCCGTCGTGACCGATTTTGACCCCAACAGTTAGCCCCCCAGCTCGTTAGAACCTTTGTGATGTTCTTGCGAGCGATAAGACATGTCAGGTAAGATAGGCGGAATTAATGGTTGAAAGGCTCCGTTGGAAGTGGTAAGATTGGGGCTGCGCATTTCGAAGTCTGCCTACGTACCCTTGTTGTAGGGATCAAGCCTTCCGTAGTTCGTTTTGGAGTTTAAGACCCTTGTGATCTGTTTTACCAGCGAGACTTATATGTTCTGGTTATGTGTCATGAGAGACTTTCGAGCATGATGCTGTTGATGTATTTGTTTTGGTCTGGGCGTTGTGAGGCCGTTATGTGTTTTTTGATTTTTTTATGAACTTCAGTTTTTTCGAAGTATGAGAAAGAGGGTGTGAGTTGTTGTCTCATTCCTAGTTCCCTGATGATCACCGTACCTATTGTTTGCATAAAGCGAGATTTTCTGCGGTTTACCGATTTACGCGAAAAGTTCGTGAAACGAATAGGCTTAAGTGAAGAGACAAATTTTTGGATCTCGTATACCATACTATGTCTGTAAGATGTCAAGATCCAGCGTGGCTGGGTTTAGGGCAAGACCTAGGTTTACTCTCGGACTGAGGCTTTGCGATGACAAATCGGCTTTCGTTTTGCCTGTTTGCGATTTTAACCTGACTCGTACCGTTTAAAATCCGCGAATTGTTGTCGGCTTATATGATTTGTCTGGGCGTGAGTCGAGCTACTTCCTTTACGAAGAGCTAAACCAAAATTTGGATTTCTTGTATAGCGCGCTATGTTTATCCTTGTCGGATGTAAGAGAGCCTACCCTTTTAAAGGCGGCTATTGTCTGTTTAGGACGTTAGAGTTCGTTTGTTGTGATCAGCAACAAAGAAATGATGCCAGTTTAGAGGCATGTTACCGTTTAGAGGTGTGTTTGTATGTTATGAGTTCTAGAGACGAGGATTTCGTCTGGAACATTTTGAGTAAAAGAATGTCCTTCGAGCGTTAGCGACGTCTCGCAGTGCCGAAGGTCGAGTTTTCCTTGTGCCGCATTTCGTGGTTGAAATGTTCGCGGGCTTGGAGATGTTTTGCGAATGTTCGCAGCCAGAAACTGTTGTTTCGGTTTGGACGCAGGACCAAGGGTTCGCGTAAGTTTGACCCAGGGAGAAGCGTCTACATTCACAGTGCTTCGTGAAGTGTTGGCCTTCCGGGATTTGATTGTATATATTAAGTATGACTCATATAACTCTTGGAGCCTTGTCACGAGTGTTTCTTTTCATGCCGTGTTTACGGGGCGTATAGAACTCAATCGATTGACGATAATTTTAAATCTTCTGTTAACCATATGGTTGTTAGGACTGAGTTTTGGTATGAAGAGTTTATCGTATGATTTCCGATTCTGGGTTATACGACAAATTGCTTGCGTAATAGTCACTTGGCGTTCTATGAAAAAATCGTGGATTGTTGTTTTTAGCCGTTAAGTGATTGAGCGGTGGTCGCTCAGTAGCTTTGGATTGGCATGGAGGCTAGATTCAGCCGTATCGCCAAGGAAGTTGTAGTTGGCCGAGGGCCAAATAGCGTTTGCCGAGATAGACATGCCAAGCATAGCGGAGTTTTCTGAGTTATGGCTGGTGGCTTTTTTAGAAACGATCTTCCACTTTAGGTCTCAGTTATACGATGAATGGTTCGTATAAATTTTTTTTTTGTTGCATGAAAATCGTTTCATTTTATCCGAGGGGGACAAAGTTTAAGGGATCGACGCAGGACACGTGCGGGTTCGTCTGTGTGATTATTTCCTGCTCGGACGTAACCGCGGGGAGTGAAAGCAGGAGCCAGAAACCTTGTGGAGCAAAAACTTTCTATGACAGTTACCGTTGGACCCATTATGTTTATTTTTACGAAAGTTGCTTTGTATGAATTGACTCGACCATACTGAGGATTTTTCGTAAAAGTGGTGTAAGAGGGGGTTTTCGCAAAGGTAACCGGAGAGCGTTTCTCACAAATTACTTGCGATATTCGCGACCACGGATTATGTTTTCCTCATTCACTTTTGCGTACTGCGAAATCGTTTTGCATGAGACCGATCATGTTTTTTCCATAGGCTGTTTTGTTTTAAAATGTTCTTGTTATACGAAAGTAATGGATGACCGGTTTCATGGAGATAGAAAATCGCAGATTGTTAATGTAGCGATGTTTCCGCGGATTACACGGGAGATGTTTCCGCTATAATTCGATCTTTGGACGAAAGCTGCTTCGAACTACTTATGGAGTTTTACCAAAGGTTATTTCGTTATTTTCGTAGTTTACCGTCGTGCTATTAGTCTGACGTTCGTACACGTTTCTAGTCGCGAGTTTGCGACGAGAGGTGACGTAGAGTTTTCAGGACTATGTTTGTAACGGTTGGGCTATGCCGCTAGCGTCTTTTAGACGAATCTTATTGCTGCGAGAGTTTGCTTTGTCAAAAGCGTTGTCTTGATGCTTAACCAAAAAGTTTTAGAAGATGGGATTATACGGGTATAGTATGCGTACCTACTTCCCTTTTCTTTTTACAAAAGAAAACGGGTTAGCCGTTCTTCTTTGTTTTAGGAAGCGGAGTATGCTTTAGAACGCGTGGCGATTGTTTCTCGGTTTTTCGAGAGACTAGATCGGTTTGCATGTTCTGCCTGAACAATCAAGGAACGATGGAACAAGACTGGAAATTTTTCCTAAGACTTAGCTTGCTAGACTATCCACCTAGGTCCTAAGTTCGCTAAATTCTATGGCAGTTTTCAAGACGTTTTTGTTCCTGTCCTACGAAGAATTAAAACCTTTACAAAATTTTTCGAGAAAATAGTCTTTCGAAGGTTTCGGCATTTCCGAAGGAATCTCATTTCCTCGTATAGTCGAGATGATTGGTGTTTAGAATAACCGTGATCGTTTAATACGATGAATTGAAATCCATTCATCATTCGATCCTTTTATGGTCTTCCGAGATTTCTCGAGTATCGGGATCGAGATGGACTTGGATTCGTAGACTTCCCGTCTTCGAGGGTTTGAGTAATGAGGCTTCGAACTTAGATTCTAGATTATGAGCTTTGTTAAACAATCGAGAAGGCTTTGCGGAAGAATCGTCGTGTTTCTCGAACAATCTGAACATAGGTTTAAGGGACCAAGATGTTGCCGTTGCCCGAGATCACGAAACGATTACACGGATGGGCGCCAGAACCCCTGCCGCCGGCGCCAGACGGGAGACGACGGGCCTGCCGCCGGCGCCAGACGGGAGAGGACGAGCCTGCCGCCGGCGCCAGGCGTCCTGCCGCCTGCGCCAAGCGCCCTACCGCTGGCGCCAGGCGCGGCTCGGTCGGTCTGCCGCCGGCGCCAGGCGCCCTGCCGCCGGAACCAGGCGCGGTGCGGTCGGTCTGCCGCCGGCGCCAGGCGCCCAGCCGCCGGCGCCAGGCGCGGCGTGGTCGGTCTGCCGCCGGCGCCAGGTGTCCTACCGCCCGTGTCGTGTCCTGCGTCCGCCGATGCTGCTGTTGCTCGACTTCGTCGATCCCCGGGGATCACGATCCGTTCGTGCCTTCCCGTAAGTTTGTCGAGCCATGAGCGAACTGGTCAAGTCTCAGACCTTGTTGTTCGATATGATTTTGTTTGACTTTACGAATGATGTTTCGTAAAATATTGCCGAGTTTTATCTTACGGAAGTTGTTTCCGTAAGATGTTACCAAATTTTAATATCCGACACTCTCGCTGTGGAGGGCTGTAATTTTGTTCTTAAACTTAATCAGAAATTCTCTGGTTTCCGTAGGATTGATCCAAAGGAGTTTTGAGTAGTTTTTCGAAAGTAAGCTTAGCGGATAAAAGTCGAGAGTTCGCAATGGCGCGAAAATTTTTAGATTTCAGAAAACGTCTTAGTTAACCGCTTTAGGTTTTGAGTAGGTTTATAAAAATCAACTCTGTCCTTCTCAAACTGGCCAAGAAGGACCAAGCTGGCCATATTGCAAATTGGTCGAGAGAGACCGAGCTTGTCGTACGGCGAGCTGGTCGAGACAAACCGAACTTGTCGTATGGCTAACCGGTCGGGACAGTCGGAGTTTTGGCCTCCCTTGGGTGGTTCGGACAGTTGGGAAGCATTGGTAAGCTCTTTTCCCGTTTCGTCGTTTGTTTCCCGAGAGTTGTTCGGAAGAAGTACGGCAGTGGGAATTGGTGACCCGATTTGCCGTGCTTCTATTCTGCGAGTAATCTAGGGTTTCCCCAAGGTATCGGGGAGAACAAGTTTTATTTTTCCGAGAGGTTCTCGAAAGAAACGTTTTTTGTAGAAACCTTGCTCGTTGCGATTTCTCTAATTTGGTAACAAGACGAATTTTTTGGGGTTTGATAGATTTTATCGTTGTCCTTTCTGTTTAGATAGAGAAATTGCGAGCTCGTTTTTGTGCTCTTCCTGTGGCGGGAAGCCGCGGCTAGGTTTTTGATTTGCTCGAGTACCGTGGCGTTTGCGTAAGCGTTGGCCGTAGGAACAGTCGCTGCTGGAGTTGTTTTACCATATTTGACGCAAACTGCAAGTTTTTCTTTCATATTTCCGGACATCGGTTCGATCAAGCGCTTTGTGGCTGTGGGAACCGAAATTCACACCGTCGATTTTAATTAATAAAAACGGAGGAAAGCCAAGTTAACCCGACTTTCCCTGAAGGTCCGGATTCTCTGCGACAGCCAACGACAAGTGACCGAATAAATGCGGAAAAGATTTTCTTAAGATTTGGGACTGGACCTTAAGAAAGGCTGCCTACGTACCCCTTTCGAGGATCAAGTCGGACGTAGTTCAGTTTAGAAAGAGTTGAACAAGAGATCGAACCGTCTGGGCGGGTTCGATCTAGTATGAGCGGTTGACATAGAAACAGGCATGTCGGAGATAACGCCTAGAGTTTCTATGTGCGGAGCTCTGAAGTAAAAGAATCGTCCGATCCTCCCGAGAGGAGCGGAGATTTGCGAGCAGGAGGCAGCCAGACGTTCTAGGGCCTGCCTTGCTAGTCTAACCGCCTATATTCTAAGTTCTATCAGCTAACAGGAGCTCTCTAGGTCTCCAATCTAGGATTTTCGAATCTTTTTCTCTTCTGCCCTTGCTCTCCTTATATATCCACTCCAAGGTCGGTTTGCCTTAGGATGATGGACCTCGCCTTTGGGCCCAAGCTTATCTCTTCAGGAAGTATTCCATTTTCGTCGATCTTTGTAATTATCCTCGAGTTTTCGGTGACTTGATGTTTATCCGATGTTCGGGATATCGGACAAACCGTCATAGCCTGATTGGGCCTGAATTCCTAAAATCGTAAGTTAGTCCGTGGACTTGTCTTAAGTCGTTAAACGTTTTATACGATTTCTCGGAAAGACTATCTTTCTCGTAAAATAAACCGTATAACCTAAAGGATCGATGTTCAAGTTAATCGACCTTGTTTTATACGATATCTTCTACGAGAAATCCAATCCTTCTAGTTTTTGTCATAAAACATCGAGGACGATTCCAATCGAGTCGTAGGATGTTTATTCCGTAGCCGTGATCGTCCCAAACTCATGATGATTGATCCAAACAAGCCAAGATGGGATCAGACTGAACACGATGGGATCAGACTGAACACGATGGGACCGAGACCAGGACGAGGGCCGTCGACCGGCGCCAGGCCGGGGTGCCGCCGGTGCCAGGCCAGCCCGCGCGACGGGTGCCGCCGGCGCCAGGCCCGGTGCCGCCGGCGCCAGGCCAGCCCGTGTGACGGGTGCCGCCGGCGCCAGGCTGGCCCGCGTCACGGGTGCCGCCGGCGCCAGGTCGGGTGCCGCCGGCGCCAGGCCAGCCCGCGTGATGGGTGCCGCCGGCGCCAGGCCGGCCCGTGTCACGGGTGCCGCCGGCGCCAGGCCGGCCCGTGTCACGGGTGCCGCCGGCGCCAGGCCGGGTGCCGCCGGCGCCAGGCCGGCCCGCGTCACGGGTGCCGCCGGCGCCAGTCCAGCCCGCGTGACGGGTGCCGCCGGCGCCGGGCCGGGGTTCCGCTGGCCCCAGGCTGAAGATCTCGGCGAGGGCTTCGATTTGATATCTTGATCGTTTTCTGGTTCCTCACGGTTTGAGAGAACGACCTCTTCGAAGTTTCCAGGCAGATTCTTTTGGGGTTTTTGTGGTGATCGAATCTTGATGTCCTTGGGCGAGCGGACCGATCTTTCCGGGGACTCTCGTCCGCGCACGCCCGTAGTCTTCCGATCTCACAGAGAGTGGATATTCTAATTTGAGAAAATCTCGTATAACTTCTTTTCAAATTATCCGAGACTTTTTGTTTCAAGAAATACTTTCTAGAGACTTTCAGTCATTGATTCCGTCGCGACCGATTTTGACACCAACAGTTAGCCCCCCAGCTCGTTAGAACCTTCGTGATGTTCTTGCGAGCGATAAGACATGTCAGGTAAGATAGGCGGAATCAATGGTTGAAAGGCTCCGTTGAAAGTGGTAAGATTGGGGCTGCGCCTTTCGAAGGCTGCCTACGTATCCTTGTTGTAGGGATCAAGCCTTCCGTAGTTCGTTTTTGAGTTTAAGATCCTTGTGATCTGTTTTCCAGCGAGACTTATATGGTCTGGTTATGTGTCATGAGAGACTTTCGAGCATGATGCTGTTGATGTATTTGTTTTTTGATTATTTATGAACTTCAGTTTTTTCGAAGTATGAGAAAGAGGGTGTGAGTTGTCGTCTCATTCCTAGTTCCCTGATGATCACCGTACCTATTGTTTGCATAAAGAGAGATTTTCCGCGGTTTACCGATTTACGCGGAAAGTTCGTGAAACGAATAGGCTTAAGTGAAGAGACAAATTTTTGGATCTCGTATACCATACTATGTCTGTGAGATGTCAAGATCCAGCGTGGCTGGGTTTAGGGCAAGACCTAGGTTTACTTTCGGACTGAGGCTTTGCGATGACAAATCGGCTTTCGTTTTGCCTGTTTGCGATTTTAACCTGACTCGTACCGTTTAAAATCCGCTAATTGTTTTCGGCTTATATGATTTGTTTGGGCGTGAGTCGAGCTACTTCCTTTACGAAGAGCTAAACCAAAATTTGGATTTCTTGTATAGCGCGCTATGTTTATCCTTGTCGGATGCAAGAGAGCCTACCCCTTCAAGGGCGGCTATTTGTCTGTTTAGGACGTTAGAGTTCGTTTGTTGTGATCAGCAACAACGAAATGATGCCAGTTTAGAGGCATGTTACCGTTTAGAGGTGTGTTTGTATGTTTTGAGTTCTAGAGACGAGGATTTCGTCTGGAACGTTTTGAGGAAAAGAATGTCCTTCGAGCGTTAGCGACGTCTCGCAGTGCTGAAGGTCGAATTTCCCTTGTGCCGCATTTCGTGGTTGAAATGTTCACGGGATTTGGAGATGTTTTGTGAATGTTCGCAGCCAGAAACTGTTGTTTCGGTTTAGACGCAGGACCAAGAGGTCGCGTAAGTTCGACCCAGGGAGAAGCGTTTACATTCACAGTGCTTCGTGAAGTGTTGGCCTTCCGGGATTTGATTGTATATATTAAGGATGACTCGTATAACTCTTGGAGCCTTGTCACGAGCGTTTCTTTTCATGGCGTGTTTACGGGGCGTATAGAACTTAATCGATTGACGATAAGTTTAAATCTTCCGTTAACCATATGGTTGTTAGGACTGAGTTTTGGTATGAAGAGTTTATCTTATGATTTCTGATTCTGGGTTATATGACAAATTGCTTGCGTAATAGTCACTTGGCGTTCTATGAACAAATCGTGGATTGTTGTTTTTAGCCGTTAAGTGATTGGAGCGGTGCTCGCTCAGTAGCTTTGGATTGGCATGGAGGCTAGATTCAGCCGTATCGCCAAGGAAGTTGTTGGTAAACGATCAGACCATGACCCTTATTAAGGTCATGTTAGTTTACGATTGTCCTTAATGGGGATGCCGAATTCAGGTCCGGGCTTTACGGAAGGGCGTAGTTGGCCGAGGGCCAAATAGCGTTTGCCGAGATAGACATGCCAAGCATAGCGGAGTTTTCTGAGTTATGGCTAATGGCTTTAGAAACGATCTTCCACTTTAGGTCTCAGTTATACGATGAATGGTTTGTATAAAAAATTTTTTTGTTGCATGAAAATCGTTTCATTTTATCCGAGGGGGAAAAAGTTTAAAGGATCGACGCAGGACACGTGCGGGTTCGTCTGCGTGATTATTTCCTGCTCGGACCCATTACGTTTATTTTACGAAAGTTGCTTTGTATGAATTGACTCGACCATACAGAGGATTTTTCGTAAAAGTGATGTAAGGGGGTTTTCGCAAAGGTAACCGAAGAGCGTTTCACACAAATTACTTGCGATATTCGCGACCACGGATTATGTTTTCCTCATTCACTTTTGCGTACTGCGAAATCGTTTTGCATGAGAGCGATCATGTTTTTTCCATAGACTGTTTTTTTTTTAAATGTTCTTGTTATACGAAAGTAATGGATGACCGGTTTCATGGAGATAGAAAATCGCAGATTGTTAAAGTAGCGATGTTTCCGCGGATTACACGGGAGATGTTTCCGCTATGATTTCGACCTTTGGACAAAAGCTGCTTCGAACTACTCATGTAGTTTTACCGAAGGTTATTTCGTTATTTTCGTAGTTCACCGTCGTGCTATTAGTCTGACGTCGGTACACGTTTTTAGTCGCGAGTTTGCGACGAGAGGTGACATAGAGTTTTCAGGACTATGTTTGTAACGGTTGGGCTATGCCGCTAGCGTTTTTAAGACGAATCTTATTGCTGCGAGAGTTTGCTTTGTCAAAAGCGTTGTCTTGATGCTGAAGCAAAAAGTTTTCGAAGATGGGATTATACGGATACAGTATACGTACCTACTTCCCTTTTCTTTTTACGAAAGAAAACGGGTTAGCCGTTCTTCCGAAGGCTTGTGTACGTTTTTTCTTTCTTTTAGGAAGCGGGATGAGTATGCTTTTAGAACGCGTGGCGATCGTTTCTCGGTTTTTTGAGAGACTAGATCGGTTTGCATGTTCTGCCTGGACAATCAAGGAACGATGGAATAAGACTGGAAATTTTGCCTAAGACTTAGCTTGCTAGACTATCCACCTAGATCCTAAGTTCCCTAAATTCTACGGCAGTTTTTCAAGACGTTTTTGTTCCTGTCCTACAGAGAATTAAAACCTTTACAAAAATTTTCGAGAAAATAGTGTTTTGAAGGTTTCGGCATTTCCGAAGGAATCCTATTTCCTCGTATAGTCGAGACGATTGGTGTTTAGAATAACCGTGACCGTACCAAACTCACGAAGATTGATCCGAACAAGCCAAGAGGGGATCGGACCGAGCACGATGGGACCGAGACCAGGACGTGGACCGGCGCCAGGCCGGGGTGCCGCCGGCGCCAGGCCGGCCCGCGTGACGGGTGCCGCCGGCGCCAGGCCGGCCCGCGTGACGGGTGCCGCCGGCGCCAGGCCGGCCCGCGTGACGGGTGCCGCCGGCGCCAGGCCGGGGTGCCGCCGGCGCCAGGCCGGCCCGCGTGACGCGTGCTGCCGGCGCCAGGCCGGCTTGCGTGACGCGTGCCGCCGGTTCCAGGCCGTCTTGCCGTCCGTGGGTCTTCCATTGTTCGATCTTTCCTCCGTTAGTCGTTCGTGCGGGAAATCTTTGAGTTTGGGAGGATCTTTAGCCGTAGATTTCGAGGTAATCGTTTCTTACCCAACGAGACTCCTCGAGTATCGAGATTGAGATGGACTTGGATTCGTAGACTTCCCGTTTTCGAGGGTTTGAATAATGAGGCTTCGAACTTAGATTTTAAAATACGAACTTTGTTAAAAAACGAGAAGGCTTTGCGGAAGAATCGTCGTGTTTTTCGAACAATTCGAACATGGGTTTAAGGGACCAAGATATTGCCGTTGCCCGAGATCACGAGACGACTGCATGGATGGGCGCCAGGACCCTTGCCGCCGGCGCCAGGCCGGCCCGCGTGTCGCATGCCGCCGGCGCCAGGCCGGGGTGCCGCCGGCGCCAGGCCGGCCCGCGTGTCGCGTGCCGCCGGCGCCAGGCCGGGGTGCCGCCGGCGCCAGGACGGCCCGCGTGTCGCGTGCCACCGGCGCCAGGCCGGCCCGTGTGTCGCGTGCCGCCGGCGCCAGGCCGGGGTGCCGCCGGCGCCAGGACGGCCCGCGTGTCGCGTGCCGCCGGCGCCAGGCCGGGGTGCCGCCAGCGCCAGGCCGGCTCGCGTGACGCGTGCCGCCGGCGCCAGGCCGGCTTGCCGCCCGTGCCGTGTCCCGCGTCCGCCGATGCTGCTGCTGCTCGCCTTCGTCGATCCCCGGGGCTCCACGGACTCAAAGATCGAGTTACGAAAACTCAGGCAAAGATGCATGGTACTGAGACAGGACCAGTCTCGTCCTATGACGGGACAGAGAGATCCTTCTCATGGGCGAGGTGGTCGAGACAGCGATATTGTTTACTTCGTAAAATCTCAACGGAAGCTCCGATTGAGACGAAACGAAAACCATCTTGACCTAGACTCAAAGGAGAGCAAAGTGAGGTTTCCACAGGCGAGGTGGCCATGGGCGAGGTGACCTTGGTGATGGTTGTTCTCGTCCACGGGCGAGGTGGCCGGGAGAGTGATTTTGTTCCCTTCGTAAAATCTCAACGGAAACTCCGATTGAGACTAAACGAAAGCCACTTTGATCTAGACTCAAAGGATAACGAAGGTGAGTTCTCCCTGTGGCGAGGTAGCCATGCCGGAGGGTGAGGTGGCCTCGGTAATGTTTTTCCTTTCCCACGGCGAGGTGGCCGGGACAGTGACTTTGTTCTCTTCGTAAAATCTCAACGGAAACTCCGATTGAGATGAAACGAAAGCCATTTTGACCTAGACACAAAGGAGAAAAATGTGGGCTCCTACTAAGGCTGACTGGGAAGACTGATCTTACCCTATGGCAAGTCGTCCTAGTAAGATTAAGCTCCGATCTCCTTTCGTTTTCCCGTTTATTCCTCGAGAGTTGTTTGTAAGAAGTATGGCAGTGGGAATCGGTGAACCGATTTTCCGTGCTTCTGTTCTGCGAGTAATATAGGGTTTCCCCAAGGTTTCGAGGAGAATAAGTTTTATTTTTCCAAGAGGTTCTCGAAAGAAACGTTTTTCGTAGAAACCTTGCTCGTTGCGATTTCTCTAACTTGGTAACAAGACGAATTTTTGGGGTTTGATAGATTTTATCGTTGCCCTTTCTGTTTAGATAGAGAAATTGCGAGTTCGTTTTCGTGCTCTTCCTGTGGCGGAAAGCCGTGGCTAGGTTTTTGATTTGCTTGAGCACCGTGGCGTTTGCGTAAGCGTTGGCCGTAGGAACAGTCGCTGCTGGAGTTGTTTTACTATCGTTGACGCAAACTGCAACTTTTTCTTTCATATTTCCGGACATCGGGTCGATCAAGCGCTTTGCGGCCGTATGAGTAAGAGTAATCCGTCCCCCCATCCTTCTAGCGCAAAACTGTGGGAACCAAAATTCACACCGTCGATTTTAATGAATAAAAACGGAGGAAAGCCAAGTTAACCCGACTTTCCCTGAAGGTCCGGATTCTCTGCGACAGCCAACGACAAGTGACCGAATAAATGCGGAAAAGGTTTGGTTAAGATTTGGGACTGGACCTTAAGAAAGGCTGCCTACGTACCCCTTTCGAGGATCAAGTCGGACGTAGTTCAGTTTAGAAAGAGTTGAACAAGAGATCGAACCGTCTGGGCGGGTTCTATGTGCGGAGCTCTGAAGTAAAAGAATCGTCCGATCCTCCCGAGAGGAGCGGAGATTTGCGAGCAGGAGGCGGCCAGACGTTCTAGGGCCTGCCTTGCTAGTCTAACCGCCTATATTCTAAGTTCTATCAGCTAACAGGAGCTCTCTAGGTCTCCAATCTAGGATTTTCGGATCTTTTTCTCTTCTGCCCTTGCTCTCCTTATATATCCACTCCAAGGTCGGTTTGCCTTAGGATGATGGACCTCGCCTTTGGGCCCAAGCTTATCTCTTCAGGAAGTATTCCATTTTCGTCGATCTTTGTAATTATCCTCGAGTTTTCGGTGACTTGATGTTTATCCGATGTTCGGGATATCGGACAAACCGTCATAGCCTGATTGGGCCTGAATTCCTAAAATCGTAAGTTAGTCTGTGAACTTGTCTTAAGTCGTTAAACGTTTTATACGATTTCTCGGATAGACTATCTTTCTCGTAAAATAAACCGTATAACCTAAAGGAACGATGTTCAAGTTAATCGACCTTGTTTTATACGATATCTTCTACGAGAAATCCAATTCTGCTAGTTTTTGTCGTAAAACATCGAGGACGATTCCAATCGAGTCGTAGGATGTTTATTCCGTAGCCGTGATCGTCCCAAACTCATGATGATTGATCCAAACAAGCCAAGATGGGATCAGACTGAACACGATGGGATCAGACTGAACACGATGGGACCGAAACCAGGACGAGGGCCGTCGACCGGCGCCAGGCCGGGGTGCCGCCGGTGCCAGGCCAGCCCGCGCGACGGAATCAATGACTGAAAGTCTCTAGAAAGTATTTCTTGAAACAAAAAGTCTCGGATAATTTGAAAAGAAGTTATACGAGATTTTCTCAAATTAGAATATCCACTCTCTGTGAGATCGGAAGACTACGGGCGTGCGCGGACGAGAGTCCCCGGAAAGATCGGTCCGCTCGCCCAAGGACATCAAGATTCGATCACCACAAAAACCCTAAACATAAAAGAATCTGCCTCGAAACTTCGAAGAGGTCGTTCTCTCAAACCGTGAGGAACCAGAAAATGATCAAGATATCAAATCGAAGCCCTCGCCGAGATCTTCAGCCTGGCGCCGGCGGCACCCCCGGCCTGGCGCCGGCGGCACCCGTCACGCGGGCCGGCCCTGGCGCCGGCGAGAACAAAACCAAACCGGCCTTGGCGCCGGCACACCCGTCGCACGGCTGGCCTGCGCCTTCGGCACCCGGCCTGCGCCGGCGCACCAAACCCGTCGCACGGGCTGGCCTGATCCCCGGCGGCACCCGTGACGCGTGCCGGCCTGGCGCCGGCTTCACGCGCGTCCTGGCGCCGGCGCAGCCCCCGGCCTGGCGCCGGCGGCACCCACGTCGCACGGCTGGCCTGGCGCGGCGGCACCCCAAGAAAATGTGTGTGCTGGCCGGCGCCGGCGGCACCCGGCCTGGCTCCGGCCGGCACCCGTCACCACCCTGGCTGGCCTGGCGCCCGGCGTCAACCCGTGACGCGGGCCGGCCTGGCGCCGGCGGCACCCGGCCTGGCGCCGGCGGCACACCCGTCGCCCGTCTGGCCTGGTGCCGGCGTCACCCGTAGACGCGGTCCGGCTTGCGCCTCTGCTACCCCCGGCCTGGCGCCGGCGGCAACCGTCTCACTTGCTGGCCTGCCCGTGCTTCACCCGGCCTTGCGCCGAGCTCTCCCCCCGTCGTCCATCGTTCCTGTCCTTTGCCCCGGACTTCCCCTTCCCCTTGGAAAGTAGAAGCAAGAAACAATTCTTTCCTTGTCGTCCAGTATCTTCCCTCCTCCTTCCGTTTCTCCTTCTGCACCCGCTTCCCCGCTTGCTTTCCTTGTACGCCTTCCCAGGCAACGCCTTCGTCTTTCCGTCCTTTCTCCGACCTTCTTCCCCCTTCCTTTCTCCGTGTCTCCCCCTTCTCCTTGGGGGGGGGGAGGGAGGTGTATACTTCTTTCCTTTCGCCTTCTTCCCCCTTTCCTTTCAATCCTCTCTTCCCCCCCTTCCCCTCTTATCCTCTTCTCCCACTTCACCCCGGCCTGGCGCCGGTCGACGGACCTCGTCCTGGTCTCGGTCCCATCGTGTTCGGTCTGATCCCATATTGGCTTGTTTGGATCAATCATCGTGAGCTTGGGACGATCACGGCTACGGAATAAACATCCTTCGACTCGATTGGAATCATCCTCGATGTTTTACGACCAAAACTAGAAGGGTTGGATTTCTCGTAGAAGATATCGTATAAAACAAGGTCGATTAACTTGAACATCGATCCTTTAGGCTATACGGTTTATTTTACGAGAAAAATAGTCTTTCCGAGAAATCGTATAAAACGTTCAACGACTTAAGACAAGTCCACGGACTTACTTACGATTTTAAGAATTCAGGCCCAATCAGGCTATGACGGTTTATCCGATTTCCCGAACATCGGATAAACATCAAGTCACCGAAAACTCGAGGATAATTACGAAGATCGACGAAAATGGAATACTTCCTGAAGAGATAAGCTTGGGCCCAAAGGCGAGGTCCATCATTTTAAGGCAAACCGACCTAGGAGTGAGTATATAAGGAGAGCAAGAGCAGAGGAGAGGAGGATTCGAAAATCCTAGAATCTAGACTTAGAGGACTTAGAACTTAGGCGGTTAGGCCAGCGAGGCAGGACTTAGAACGTCTGGCCGCCTCTTGTTCTAGTTTATCTTCTCCGCAGACCCCTGTTCCTCTCGGAAGGATCTAACTATACTTTTACTCAGAGCTCCGCTCATAGAAACCCTAGGCATTACCTTCGACATGCCCGCTTCTATGACCAACACTCATACTAGACGAACCAGGCCCTAGAACGCCTGGCCGCCTCCTGCTCGCAAATCTCCGCTCCTCTCGGAAGGATCGGACAATTCTTTTACCTAAGAGCTCCGCACATTGAAACCCTGGGCGTTATCTTCGACATGCCTGTTTCTATGACAAACGCTCATACTAGACGAACCCGCCCAGACGGTTCGATCTCTTGTTCAATTCTTTACTAACT